>JAZGTH010000058.1:6048750-6719062 GCA_036877525.1 Chromobotia macracanthus
AGACCTCAACTTACACTTTATTGAAGTGAGTTTAAGATGATTGCTGATTGCTTTTCGAGGAATTAATTTCGGCACCGGCTACGATCAGGCAGGTGTTACAAAGCGCCCAATCAAAAGTAGTGGTGGATTCAAAAATACAATTTTGCATTAATGTCTGGGTCAGTCTTGTGATCCTTTATGATTAGTTTATAATTATAAAAAATGTGATTATGTATCAGTGAATTATGATCCTGTTTCCCTTTCATCTGCATTAGACTTCATTATGATTTCAGTACTAAAAGCTTTTGTATGTAGAAGAATTTTTGAGAAACATCAGTCAGTGTTGTATAATAACGGTCCAGTGCCTTTTCATTTAAACAGTGCAGGAGAACAGCAGCTATCTGTATAGCATTTGCATACTATTTGTTTTGAATTTCTGTTTACTGTCTGTTCTACAGCTCTAGCCACATTTGTGAGCATACATGTTTGATTGCTAAGTGTTCAAGTACTTGCATATGACAGCACTCTGCTAGCTAAGTGAAGGTGTGTATTTTGTAATGGGACAGAAGTGTTTCATTCATTAAATATTAAAATGTTCCATATTTCCTGGCATAAAGTTTTTTGAATTGTATTTCTTCTCATATTGCCCACCTCACACACTAGCAGTGTCACTGTTCAGACTATCACTTATTTTGATTTCAGAATGCACTAACAGCAAAGTGTTGCTGGGGTTTGGCATGATCACACTGAGTATGTCTAATTAAATTTGTTGTGTAAGTATATTGTGTGAGGTGGCACTTGCCAGATGAGAAGATGTGAAATCAAAGTGGCACTAAATCCAGCACTGGTTTCATAAATGATTGAGCGAGCTCTTAATGTTTTGGCATCAGTCCATGGGCAGAAAATGAAAGATGCTTCCTCTTTCTCCAGTGAGTTGGAAAGGCCAGCCTGGCTTTTTGGAAGATATTACAGGGCAGGATCTCCAGCACAGCATTCATTTGCTTTAACCTGTTGAGATAGTATGTTTTCCCTTTAATGTTTTTTCCTGTTGTGATTAAACCAGACTCTCTCTTTCAGTCTTTCTCTCCATCTCTATAACCTGATGTGCTTTAGTTATTCAGTGATTGGGCTTCAGTAGGTAACACTGCCCCACCAGAGGAAAATAAATATTTTACAGTATTGTTGGCAATGCAGCTCCGTGTTTCTGCATGTCCTTAATCATTCATCTGTATTCTCACTGCTTTATCCCATGATAAAAAAAATTACCAAATGGGTTGATTTGTAAGCGTCTTGTGTTGCTACAATCAGGCTTTTTCTTAATCATAATTGGGCAGACAACACAGACTACTGACAGGAAGAAACATTGGGAGCTGTAAAATGTATTTAGGATCAGTAGGATGGTGGGGGGGTGTGGAAAACCCCTCGGGACTGGTCTTACTCGTGTACCTGATCTGAAAAGACAAGGATCACTTGTTAGTAGACAGCAGTGGGAACATCCTAGACAGGAAGGACAAAAGGTTTGACAGGTAGGGGAGGAAACTTCTATGTAAAACTACAACAGCAAAAGATACACAACCTCTGTCAACTGATTTCTACATCTGGCAGTTTTGTACAAATTTGTTAATTAGTTGGTTTATAAACAACTAAATAAACCAAACAATATAAATAACAGTGCTAACCAGTCACTTTCCTCAGCTTAGACTTGTCCATCTTAGGTCTAGAGTATAGACCTCCTCTGCTTATATTTCATGCTATGAATGTCACACTTACATTTTGATCTGTGTTATGTAGCTTTCTCAGCAGGAGCTGGGATAAGGTTCCACTTTGTATTTTAATTTGATTGCATAATGCAGTTATGGAGACTAATAATTTTTCCTTGAAGTTGATTTGAACCTTCTATAGCAGGAAAATTTAAATCTCCCGCAGGGATTAACAATGGCTGATTTTTCAACCAGTCTTTACTGTAATTGTTTGGGGTTGCTGCTTCTTTTGAGCCTCTCATCTGAGATCTGAAGGTCCTGCTTGGTAATGGACCTCAGTCTCCTCATCTAAATGTCTAGACCACTGAAAACCTCTCTTTCTCATAGCCACTTAAAACAGAACCTAATAATCCCAAAAATGAAAGGATGCTAGACCTTCAATGAAGTGCTTAAATGAAGTTTAAATAGCTGTGGGAATCAGAGGTAAATGCTTTTTAATGTTTATAAGGAATTAGTGGAAGTTACAGAGCATGATAATGTTACATACAATATTTGATATAAAATTCTATGTAGATATACTGTACAATATGATAAAATATAATGCAGTGTGCAAAATAACATTAGTAAATTAAAACGCTTTCCGAAGAAAATGCCAGGGCGTTGCTATGGTGTTGCCATGGTGTTCTGGGTGGGTGCTGAGACATTGCTAGTTGTTTACTGGTCCAAGTCAAACATGACCACCCTCAAGTCTCTATGATAATCTTAGATTCCCTACATATGCCTTGACATACCACAAACATACATTTACAGTTTCATAGGTTTTTAAAAGTTAAAAAGATTATACTATATATTATATTGATACATCAAATATCAATGTATCAGCGATATATACAGTATATTAAGATATATTGTTTAAAATCAAGATCAATGTATTTGGACATTTGGTGGTTGTCAAACTGTTGATTTGCTTCCCCTTTGTGAATTTGAGTGGAACTGACTTCACACATCCGCAAAAATGATTGTAAGATCAGCTGGTTTAAAGTAACAGCAGCATATGCCTTTATAGATACTGAAAAGTTTTGGATCCTCCTACCAGTTATTTTGCAGATAGGACCTCTGGCAAAACCCATTCCTTTGTTCTGAATCACATTTTCTTCCAGCAGGCCCTAACCCACCCTCTCTCAAAACCCTCTCTGATTAAATGACAAGCCGATTAAACTTTATGCGCTGCAGGTAGAACCGACTGATGGCTCGACGTGTGTCCCATCTGTGCAGCTCAAAGCAGGGTCCAATTAAGGTCTGTTCCCCCTGGAGACAATTCAGGCTCACCTGGCTCTGCGGTGGACGTTCCTCATGCACATTTATCTGTCCCTCACCATTGTCCGATGCCAACGTAGCTGACAGATGGATGCGAGAGGGCCGCACAGCATGTTTATATATATGCGGAGGGGTCCTGAAAGCCTGCCTGCAGTGTAATAGCTTTGCATAAGTCTTTTATGGTTGTTGCATTTAGATCCACCTGTAGACCATGAGGTGATAGCTAATGGCAGCTCAGGATGGAAATAGAGCTATAGGCCTAGACAGATGCTCCACAAGATGCAAAATGGGTCATGCTTTTAATACAGAACTGCTATCTTATTGCTCCTTAAGGTGTTTTAGCTCTGATGTAGGTCAAAGCTCTCATAATAAGTACAAGAAAGTCACACATGAAAATCCATTTTGGATAATGTAGGTTTAGGATAGCATAGACCCAACTGCATTCTGGATAATACATATAGTACATGATAAGTGCAGTTTTAGAATGTTTTTGCACTGTTAGCTGTTTAGCCATTTTTGTTCATTTGTGTGCTGTGCTGTATGTGATGTCTCTGCTGATTGGCCCCCAAAGGATTAATGAAGTGTCTACTTATGTAGCGCAATAGAGGGCTATTAGAGGAGCGTGGGACAGAGAGATGGAGTGGTGGGTGAAGTGGAGAAGGTGGTGTAATGGTGCAGAGGGTGGAGGAGTGGTCAGGAGGGAAAAGGGGGTGCAGAGAACAGCAGAGCATTGGAGAGGGTGATGGAGGTGGAGAGAGCTTGGTAGAAGGATGCCAGTGATTTTCCTTCTGTGAGTAAATAAAGAACCTTGAGTTCCTGCAGCTTATAAATCAACCCCCCCTTCTCTCTTACTATCCCTCTCTCTTCTCCCCTACTGTTCCTCTATCTTTCTCCTCTCCCTCACTATACCTCTCTGTCTCTCTCACTCCCTTGTTAACCCTCTCTCTCTTCTCCCCTGCTGTTCCTCTCTATCTTTCTCCTCTACCTCACTATACCTCTCTGTCTCTCTCACTCCCTTGTTATCCCTCTCTCTCTCTTCTCCCCTACTGTTCCTCTCTCTCTGTCTTTCTCCTCTCCCTCACTATACCTCTCTGTCACTCACGTGTTATCCCTCTCTATCTTCTCCCTTACTGTTCCTCTCTCTCTATCTTTCTCCTCTCGCTCACTATCTCTCTTTCTCACTCTCTTACTGTTCTGTCTTTCTTGCTCTCTCACTATCTATCACTCACTCTCTTCCTTTCAATCTCTCTTGCTCTCACTATCCCTCACTCCCTCTCAGTCTCTCATTCTCTCTCTTGCTCTCTCATGATTCTCTTTCTCGTTCTCTTACTATCACTCACTCACACTCTCTCTTTCTCTCTCTCTCTCTCTCTCTCTCTCTCTCTCTCTCTCTCTGTACTTCAGTGAGTTATGATGTGTTCTAAATGCTGACTCTACTGGATGAAGAACATTTTCACAAAGAGCAGGAAATCGACACACATCAATAACTAATCTGACCTTATTATTTCTCCTTTGATGAGGAGGACAAAGAAAACAGCTTCTTCCTCCTCACTGTAAAAATCATGAACATGGTCTTGGTTCTTTCTCTTTCATGTCAGAGAACTTTCTTCGTCCTTCACTAAAATCCTGTCTTCCCCATCAAAAGTCTGCAGGGTGTTTGTTTTATTGGCCCCACAAAAAAGTAGTAAAGGAATTGTTCATCCAAAAATGAAAATTCGGTTAATATTTACTCACTCTTATGTCATTTAAACCTTATGACCTTCTTTTTTCTGTGGAACACAAAAGGAGGATTTTGATGAATTGTGCTGGAGACTTTTTCATGCAGTTACAATGAATGGTGGCTGAGATTTTTAAGCTTCAAAAAAGGAATAAAAGCAAAAGTGGTCCTCATGCACTGTATTTTTGTTTTCTGAAAGCATATGAAGCTTTGTGTGAGGAAAAGGCAGAAATTTAAAATTAATGTTTATTGAAAATAAATCTTTCCATCCACTGCAGCTCTAAAATCTCTCCATTTTGCATATTCAAATTGATGCACCTACATGTGTTTGATTAGGACACATGTGAGAAACAATGTCATTTTACATCAATGAATACATAAAGTATAGGATACAACCATATTGATGTTGCTTTTGTGTTTTATGTGCCTTTATGGAGGTTGACAGATATGGTTACTATGAACTGTGGTGTGCAAAAAATTACAAAAATTCTCCTTTTGTGTTACATGAATAAATAACAGCATATCAATCTGGAACAAGATGAGAGTGAGACAATAATGACAGAATTTTAATTTCTGGCACAATTATTTCCTTAATGGAATCTATGCACTGAGGTATGGGATGGTTTAGAGCAGGGAAGTCATCTACTGTAATGTTAGCCCAGTAAAACAATAGTGTTATAAACACTGACTGCGATCCCTCTGTGAATGAATTATGCTCATTACATTGATTTCCAGCACATTACTAATATTCTGCTTTGGCTAAGTAGGTTTAATGAGTCAGATTGGACTTTTTGTCTATGGGTTATTTCCAGTGAAGGCAATATCAGCACTCACTGTTTTCCCCCTCTCCTGTTATCCTATTACTGAAGACATTTGCCAGTCAGAAAGATAATATTCAAAACCAAATCTCCACCTGTAATATTTTATGAGTGCGCTAGTCATACAGATGTCATAAAACTTTTTTATAGAGGTCATGATTTTAGTTTGCTAAAAGAATGGCTTGTTTATCAATGCAACTGTTTGCTTAATTGAAATCTCTGTGTGATTTTTTTCTCTCAGCTTCTACAAACTGGTTCCTGTGGTGTGGAGGTTCTGCCATCATAATTGTGTTTCATTTGGTTTTTGGCTCTCTCTCTCTTTCTCTATTTGTAGGTTGGAGATCAGATTCTGGATGTCAATGGTCGTAGTTTCCGGAGCATCCCTCATGACGAAGCTGTACAGATCTTGAAGAATTCCCGACACATGGTGATGACAATAAAGGACGTGGGGCGTGTGCCTCACGCACGTACCATGGTGGATGAGACCAAGTGGATCCCCAGCATGCAGATCGCTGAGAGCTCAGCCAATAGCAACGCTCAGAGGTTGCTTACTTTGAATTGTCTCTGCTTAAAGAGATAGGCAAAAGTATTTAAGCATAAAAAATCCTTCCTTTACCTTAATGTATCAACTTTGTCTCAGGTGTTTTTCAAAAATTTCTAAAAATAGACCCAGATAAAACAGTCTGAGCAACGTGTGTGAAATTGTTAAAAAGAAGATTTGTGAGTTTAGTAGAGTGTTTTCTCAGAAATGTACCCCAATTTAATCTCATTGCTGTCTAGGAGGAATCGTTCAGATATTCAAGATATCCCCATTGTAATTTTTCATTCCTGTGGGCTGGAACTTTTCATTTTCTTTGGTTACACTCCAGTGATTTCTGCTTGCATGGTAGAAAAAGGTTCCAATTTATGATTACGTTATGATGTTATGAGGTGAAATAATGATGAATGTGATGTTTTTTCTCTGCATGTTGAAAACTACTATTATTACTATCAGTAAGGTTTTATTAAATAAATTAAATGAGTTAAGATAA
Source organism: Chromobotia macracanthus (assembly GCA_036877525.1). Classification (NCBI taxonomy): domain Eukaryota; kingdom Metazoa; phylum Chordata; class Actinopteri; order Cypriniformes; family Botiidae; genus Chromobotia; species Chromobotia macracanthus. The sequence continues at coordinate 6,055,313 of JAZGTH010000058.1, forward strand.
CGTAATGATCCTTTACCTAATGTAATCTGAACAATTAAATGTAAATTAATCCAGTTCATCCTATTACTATAAAAGCCCCACTGTGATAGTTGAGCATTCCTCTGAAATGTTGGTCATGGTCTTAATAAAATTATACTCAGGTCAGTGAGTCCAGTAGAGTTGAAAGAGGGTCTCTCAGCACTGATGTGATTTTAAAGCTAGATGCAGACACTACTGTTAGATGATTTGCCATGGGCAATAGGGTTGAAATGTATGTTTAGTATGGCAGTAACATGGGCACTATGATTCACATCAGTGATTTCTTCTCTTCCTCTCTCAATGGCCCAGATAGTGATGGGCTGATTGGAATCTCTAGAGGGTGTGCTCATATCTAAAGTGCTCCCCTGGAAACCGGCAAGGTGCCTTTTAGTTCCACGCTTCATTAGTTGTGTCAGAAGCATCAAGTCCATTCAAACTGACTTCACTCAAACTTTTTTGAGTGAAGTGTTTATTTTATTAGAAGATTTATATCTTTGATCAAGTTGAAAGATAATTATAGGTTAAAAGTGTGAGGTGCTTAAAACTAGTTCAGTTTAACTAATTCCTGTTTGTTCAATCATGTAGCATCTTCCACAGATGCACAAATCCACAGTCGCAAAAATCCACAGATTTTTAAAAAGTTCTTGTTTCTCTTATTGTTTTGTCTCATCCTGCTTTGGGCTCCAAGTGAGCCAGAACTGCCACTAGTGACTAAAAATCTTGTCATCTAACATCTGAGGCAAACTGCATTCTGACTACTGTCTTTGGGAATTTTCCACAGCTTACACTATAGCCTATAAGTGCATGTCTTACGAATAGAGCACTGTGTGATATGAGATTTTGCGGTTAGATAATACAGTGATTTGCCAGTTTATGTTTCATTACTTTCCTTTGTTCTGTTTCGCTCAAACTAAATCTCTCTCTCCCACTCTCCTCACAGCTGTCTATCTGTTGATGTTGGAGCAGGAGGTTCAGGAAAGGTAAGGTACAAAATGCACAATAGTTTGCATCACTTCTGCTAGTTTGTTTCATAACGGGGCCCTGGAATAATGCTTTCTAATATATGTCAAACCTAAAGCATCTTTATGATTTTCTTTAATCCTAATACCAGTCACACAATGTCTTTTTCAGTTATTTAGTCCAGTGTGATATTATATAAGGTCATTTATTGGCTCCAGATGTCACATTGCTTTGCGGTCTGCCTGGAGATCAAAGCAATCAAGCGCTTAGTGTGACAATCGACTGAACTATATCAGAGAAAGCAGGTTTTAATAGGGTAAGGTGCATGCGAGATGTCTGCGTCTACGCTCGTCAGCACACATTGCACAAACTATTGTCTCAGATTTTATCTGAGGGTTGTTAAAGGCGTATCTTTGCACAACTGTAAGGCTTTGATCTCTGCCTAACTCACACTCTGTTACTGAGTGCAGAGACCGCCTCTGAGCTGGGAGATATCAAACTGCTCTGATTGTTGGACGCGTCTGTCTCATCTGCTGAAGATAGGGAGGAAGACCTGCGTCCTGCTGGGTAAGTAAAAGCTCTGACAGAGTTTGAATGGTCTGCCCAGTGCTGTGGAGCACACATGATGTTTATCCACATGGTTGGAGTTGATGTTTATGCAGGGCGAGTAAAAATGGTTGAGAAAACCAGCAGAGGAGGAGAATATAGAGGAACTGCTGCATGTCGTTTTGTGTGTGATTGTCAAAATAATGGTCTTAATCAGTATTTTGGTTTTGTTTTCCAGTGGAAACATCTAAACAGCCTTAAAATAAGACACATTCACTTGAGAAGCAAAATGACAGACAATATTTTAAGTTTAGTTTTTAGAGACATTTTGTGGCTTATCGCTAAGGCAAATTTGTCAATGCAAATAAGGTTCCTAAAAGGCTATACGGTTTCAAATAGAACCTTTAACATCTACTCACAGAAAAACTCTGTGGCACAAAATGTTCTTTGTAGTGGAAAAGGTTCTATGGACTATAAAAAGTAAGAAAGAAATGGCCTGAAAGGTCCTTTAGGGAGCCAAAAATGATTCTTCTATGGCATCAGATTTTTTATTTGTGTAAGGCAAATCTCTGTACGTGAAATGAACTTTTATGAAATTGCTTTCATTTCTGAAGTTTGTAGCAGGTGCTTCTCTGCTCTGCCATCTTAACACTTTTCTCTTCTCTTTGTCTTATTGCATTCCAATCCTTGTCAGAACAGTTTCCCACAGGTGCAGACATTCTGTGAGACACATTTATGTTCAAGGTGACCTATGGCATTGACAAGGATCTTCAATGAAGTAGTAATATACCCAGGACAGTAAATATGAAGACGAGCCATAATCTTTAAAAAAGGAATGGGGTGTCACTCAAGGGACGTAGAAATACAGCTTCAGTTGCAGCCAGAGATGTTCAATAGTGATAAACTAAGGTGCGGTTTAAATAAGCTTATGGTTTTCACCGGTTTTCGCGGTTTAAATAAGCTTATGGTATAGTGAGGAAGATGACACTGTTGTCTTTTTGAGTGTTCCCATGAATTGCTGTTTGTGAGTGCTTGCTCTATAAAAAGATTAAAAAAAACTTTATCATAAAGGTCATTGGTCAGTGGTGTGGGAATTTTTCTCATTGGTTTAACTGTGTGATGTAAGTGGTTGACAATGGTAGTAACTTAAGTCATGTGTTGTTTGATATAGGAATCCTATGGTGAGATGCCTTATGTTTTTCCCATGGAAGAGAGCAACATAATGTATATCACTAGATCTCCCATTATTGTTTGGAATGAGAACCACTTATTTATGGGAACAGTGCGATTAAATGTTGAAAATGTTGTGAGCCAGATTTGAACTCCTATTACAAACACCACAGCTGTGTAACTGCCACTGCGCTAACAACTAGTCAATGACTCTTGGTTATGTTAGTGTTACTAACCATATATCTGTAAGTGAATAAATTTGGTAACATTTCATTGCATTTAAAATGGTTAAAAAACATTTTTAATCCCGTGGAGTTATTCAGACAAATGTAGATTAAAGGCTTTTCTCAAATTAAGTCATCAATGTATCCAGAGCAGCCAGTTATTTTGTTTCCTCTCACAGTGATCAGCATACTAATTCATCGTTGCTCACACAATTAGAATTTAAACGGCTGTAGGCTTATGTAATTTAATTTATATTACAAAAGGAAAATGGATGCATTAAAACATGCTGAAACATAAATTAAAATAATTTGCTCATGCTAATTGTTCAACAAGTGATGACTTCATAGAGTACGCTGTTAATTTTTGTGTTGTTGTTGCAGAACTTAAAAGTATATTTCATTCAAAAACAGAAATTCTGTTATTATGTATTCATGTTGATTTTATGAGTTCATGTTTTTTTAAATAGTTAACTGTTAGTTTTGGGTTAACTGTTTCTTTAGAGGAATAGTTCATTCAGATATGAAAATTAGCCCATAAATAACTAATAACCAATAAAAGGCATTTTAGGTGTATATGACTGTCTTCTTTCAACTGAATACAATCAGAGTTATAAAATAGCCTTTCTCTTCCCAGCGTTACAATGGCAGTTAATAGTGCCCGAGTCTCTGAAGCTCCAAAAGGCACATTCCATCATTAAAGTAATCCATAAGATTCCAGTTTGTCTTCTGAAGTGAAATTATAAGTTTGTGAAAGAAAACAATTAAGGCATATACACCTAGGAAGCTTTGAGGGTGAGTAATTTGTGGGTGAATTTTCATTTTTGGGTGAACTATTCCTTTATTAACAAAAGAGTAGGGTGGTGGGAGAAGAAAGATGGAGTTCAAGCAATCAGTTCAGATACCATCAGACCTTCTCAAAGGTTGCTGCAGTCAGGTTATATTTTATCACAGTAACCTTAGGGAGTTTGGTTAGTTTGCTTAGTGGTGCGTAAATAACCCCTCTCATGTGTCTATGGTCCCAAACACACTGCTTTAAACCTGCTGTCCTTCCCTCAGGCCTGGCATACTTTTATTGGAACCAACCCGAGCCTGCCACCATTAAATGCTCAGGCAAAAGAGCCACGTCCTTCTAAAAGGCTTTGTGGACCAGCTACAATACAAGCTGTCCATCATGTGTAGCCCAAAGAATCAATGTTTCAGCAAGCCTGAGCAAACCCTTTCAATGGGTCTTATGTAGGTCATTCAAAACACACGTAGTTGAACACTATTGTGCGTCTGAGTGCCAATCTTTTCGTTCTCTCTGTAAAGGAGAAAGTAATCTCAAGATTCAGTCTTGTATGCGTGTCATGGAAAATAATAATTTATAAAACTTAATTTGCTAGCCTACTCAAAACACAGGACATGTAGTTAAAGATACAAAAGCTGTGAAGATACAAATTGCTGTGAATAAGCGACTAAAACAGGGAAAAGCATTTGTGTGCCTCACTCCCACGATTTGTTTAGATTGTCGGAGAACTCATTCATCATGACATTGTGGTGACACAGAAGGTCTGTCTCATCTTCCTGCTCTTGGACGTAACTCTTTCAGCTCTAAATCCAGCTCTGACTCACAACTCATTTTCAGAGAAGTCAGACGAGCTGACATCAGCATCCGCAGTCAGTGCCGTTCCTATGCAAAACGCTTCCGGTAAATTATAGTGACTCTTCAAAACTTAAAGCACTGCTAGAAATAGTCACTGCAGAACTGTGAGTAGTAAAGCGTCGCTTTGGGGGAACGGTCTGTGATCAGGGTGCTTGTTTAAACTTTAAGTTAAATGGGGTGAGACCCTCTTATCCCGGGTTATTGATTAACTCTGGCACGGTGGAAAGCCAAGGGACAATTTTAGCGATCAGGGCCTTGGATCAGCAATATCCAGGAATGAGGGTAGTAATGAGGGATGAATGAGTCTCTCTGGAGCCCTGCAATCATCAGTCTTGGCTTTCTGAGATGAAGTGCAAAGCGGCTTGCCAAATGAAACATGCCACTGGCCTTCATGTAAGATGAGATTTTTTGGTTCTTATAAATGTTTAAGATCTGGGGTACGAAAATCTATTTGTCCAAGCTGATAAGGTTTTATTGCAGATTACATCATTTCCACTGGACACAATTCAAACTTTGGACTTCTGGACCTGGGGCCTCATTTAGAAAGACATGCTCAGAATCGCCTTAAATGACTGTTTTATCTGTTTTATCAGTGATTTATTAATTGTGCATATGCAAAGAAGATTTTTTAAAATCTTCCCTGATTTAATAATTGCGAATTGATTCATTCTTATATTCAATGTTAATTAATTCCTTCACCATGATTACATACATATCACTTTTAAATGAACAAGAACAAGGGGATTTTTTTTTTGCAAAAGAAGATTTACATGCTCCATAGATTTGACAGCTATTGGAATATGTCTGCATACATATGCAGGTAATTAGAATATTCTGAATAAAACATCCATGTACTTTTCTGCTCATTCTCGCCATGTATTACTCTTCTTTTTAAAGTAATTTAATCAGTTTGCATTCTTGTCCTCAACAGAAGCAGACGAAATATGAAAAATGTAAGCCTGATGAAAAATGTAAACTTTCTGTAAGTTACGATTGTTACAGTGCTTTTTATGTGCACAAGCACAAAAAGTTTGGATGCATAATTTTCACTTGGCTTTCGATCTTTAACTTACAAACAAATCCCCATAATTTAGTAGCAAATCTGATTCTGCATGTGATTTAGGAACGAGGCTGCAGGTGTCAGACATATGTTATTACCCAAAGCAACCTTAAACTTATGTCTTAGAAAGCTGCTATTCTCTGTTCAATCAGTCATTATTATCAATCACATCAATTAGTACGTTTATAATGTGACATTGATGAGGAGCAATAGAGGACTGTAGAGGTTCAGAAGCACTTTGGAGAACATTGAAAAGACAAAATGGTGTCAGAGGATTTGAATTAGAGATGTGTTATATAATTAGATGTGTTTGAATAGTTAATTAATGGCTGCTACAGTAAAGACACAACAAATTGACTGGAATTATGTCGCCTGCATTACAGTCAAACACATTTCAGGTTGCATTGACCATTTTCTGTGTGATCATGAATTGTTTGTGAGTGGAGGAAGTGAATAGGGAATCCTTGATAGACGCTCCCATGTTCTTTAAATGGAAGCGCTCAAGGACAGATGCGACTGACATTCATTTAAAACAAGTATTGATTTCACAAGCAGACCACAGAGAGAACTCTGCTGCTCTCTGTCTCTCTCTTCTCATTCTGTCTCACTCTTTCTCTTTGATCCCTGATCTTGGTCCTGTTTTGTGTGGGACATTTTCTTGTCTGAGTACGGCATTTCTCTCACAGGAACGAGCAATATTTCACTTATCAGTGGTTTCTTCAGCTGGTTTTGCTTCAGGTACCAGATTTTCAGTGGACATCAAAGTACCAGGCCCAAATTGTTTATTATACAGCAAGTAAACAATATATCCTTAAGTTGGAAACATGGAAATTGTAATTTTGTTGCGAAATGCGTTTTGCAACAATATGCAAAGATTTTAACATTCAGTTTTTAGTTCTTTATACAGTTTGGGTGTTTGGTTTCTAAGTCCCTTGAATTTTAATGGTTTCATGTTCCTAGCAGCTCCTAATTCATCACACAAAACAAATTGTAGTCGGCACAAATCATGTTTGTCCTCATTGCAAGTGAACCTCAGAGTCTGAATTGTGCTGGCCTTGTTCCCTTTCTGCCTGTTTGGCTTCAACCAAATGATGAATTTGCGCCAAAATAGCATCAAGCGTAATAGGTTTGACTGAATGCATCGAGAAATGTTCTCTCTTCCTTTTTAAATAAATTTTTGCTTTTTTTTTTCTTCCTGCAGATCTGCAACCCATTCTTAGGTTGCTACATGCCAGTTGAAAACCACTGGTCTAGATGTACAGTTAACAGTGTTGTAAATAACAAAGTTTTTTCTTCTTTGAAATTGCTACATGGTGCATATTTCTTCAATCACTAGCCAGATACTTGGGTGCATTTGGGTGCTTAGATGTTCAGTGTGTGGTGTTTTAATGTTGTTGTTTTATACCAATAGTGGCACTGAGAGTGAGGAGAGAGAGAGAGAGAGAGAGAGAGAGAGAGAGAGAGAGCTTTTAAACAAAAATTGCCATTATTGTGATGCAGGTCTGATTAAGGTGAATGTCTAAAAGTAGAACGTGGATGAAAAGCATGTTTTCAGGAGAAGGTGTTTCTAGGCATGACTGAGAGAGAGAGAGAGAGAGAGAGAGATGACTAGCATAAGTGAGAGAGTTTACAACCCCAGGGTATGTAGTATTACATATTAGACATGGCTGACTGGTGAGGTCTCATTGAAACAGTCTTGCAGCTGCTGTTCTCTGTTTCCCATGAGTCCTGACTACCCACACACTGATCTGAACATGCATATTACATCACAGCATATCAACTACACGCAGTGACTAATGATTGCACAACTACTTTCTAGCACTGTAGCAGTACAAGGCAATATTTCTTTATTGTTTTGTTATGATAGTAAATAGAGTCTGCCTTGTTGCCTCACTGCGCAGTCAAAACTTAAAGGCATCTTAGTAGACTGGTTTCCTGTACCTTAAATAATAAAAAAGTCTGTGAATGCATAAATGTAAATCTAGGCCTGATGTTACACAAACATTTAGATTTTGAAACGCTTTGTTCCCTTCTTAGATCCTAATTGAGCATTATTCACATTTCGGACATTATATATGTACACATCTGTACAACAGTACAGCTCATTTGAACTCTATTGTTTTAATTACTGTCTTTTGCAGTCATTCTGTCGAAAAGGTGTTGTGCCTGTGGCTGGATCGGTGCGAGTTGGAGCATGGAGCTCACTGGAGGAACAAGCATTCATGCTTCTGACAGAGACAGAGAGACAAACCATGAGTTATTACATTCAAGAGTACCAGCGTGGACATATCGGAGTAGAGCCTCTGGCGATGGCCCTATTTGAACTCTTCAACACGCATGCCAAGGTAAGACTGATGATGAACACTAGTTGAATTGCAATAACCTATGCTAGCCATCCTGATTATATATATATATATATATATATATATATGTGTATGTATATATGTATATATGTATATATGTATATACATATGTCTAATATATATATATATATATATATATATATATATATATATGGCTAGTTTGCTGGTCTTTACACTCTGGTTAAAGATTTTTGGTTTGGTCAGGTTGGCAAAGTCTAAACCAGCTAAGAACAGCCTGGCTAGGTTGTAAGACTAGCTAGACCAGCCTAAAGCAGCTAGGACCTGCAAACTAATGTTTTTCAAGCATGGTTGTGTCTAATACAATGCAAAAGGTCACCAAACACTTTTAAGTTGGTAGTTTGTGGTATGGTCACATTTTTAGCCTTGTATTCTGATATGGAAGGTTTATAATATTGTGATGAATTTATTTCATGTAATTGTTCTCTTGGCTATTTCTGCCCCCCAGCTGTCATTACTGGCTGAGGTAAGGACTCTAATTGCGCCAAATGATCTGGACCGCTTTGATGGGCAGGTGTTAAATCGTGAGATGGAGGCGTGGAGAGCTCGGCATGGAGGCCAGGGCCTGCTGCATCCTGACCCTGTCTGCATCTCTCATCCAGAGGCCCACATTCCTGCCTGCCAGCTGACACCTCCAGCCCCCGGATACAAGGTATGTGGATATGTAAGCATTCAGTGTTGTGCAATATTATATATGCACTATATGTTATAGTATGTAGTTAGAATATATATATATATATATATATATATATATATATATACATAGAGAGAGAGATGTATATAGGTATGACAAGTGCATGCTTTATTGTGTTTCAGTTTTTAATACTGCGGTATTCTAGACGATTCTGGTGGTTTTTGGTGCATACTGTTTTTAATTAAACTGTGCTGCGTTACTGCATTTGTAAATTATACTGGCTGCCTCTCCTGAGGGAAAAGACTAATTGATAGCATAGTTTGTTTGCATTTATATTACTGAATAAAGTGGATTACAGGTGGTTGGTTAATAAAACACTGGTCTGAAATAATGTGTGTAAACGTGGTGCATCTGTTTACTGAATTCGCCCCTCAGACGTTTACTGTCCCTGCATTGATTGCGCTGATTTTTTGCATCACCTGCTGCGGCTTGTTAATTGCATGAGTTGATTTCACTCATAAATTTGGGTTATAAAATCACACCCTGTGTACGCTTGTAATTGAGCTGAATTGATGAGAAATGCTGAGAAATAATGGGCTGCCTCTCAAATGGAGCATGCATTTCCTCATGGCTTTTTGATTATACTTGTTCTGGAGTGATTGTTGCTGTGTTCGGTTAAGTACGGTTGAGTAATTTCAGTGATTGTTCATGTTTTTATTTATTTTATAGAATGAGTGCAGATCAGATGGATTTTTGATGCCTGTTGAGAGTCTGAATTCTTTTCCTGACATTGTAAGTACAATCGTGTCTTTGCCAAGTTAAATTAGATTATATGTTTTGTGGAGTACGCAGCCGACATTTAAAATGTTTCATATTTGAAGAAACATTGTCAAAAAATGACACTGTGTCTGCGACTAGAAGAACATATTTTTAATCTTTCACACCCCCTGCACAAAGAGCAAGGGCTTTGTAAGGGGTAGCAAGGGCTAGATTTGTATTTTTATTGAGATGCTATTTTTTAACCCTCTTATGTCAGTCAGAAAAGCAAATACAGGATGCAGAATAGGCCAAGCATATGACCCTTGACCAATAGAGGTCCCCAAAGACAATTCCATCAGTAAAAATACTAGATAAAAGTAAAAAAAACACTATAATTTGTAGATAAATTCATGGTTACATCATAAAATATATTATTAAGCTTGTCTGTTGTCCGATTTGGATTTGGATTGCGTTCCTTTCTTGTTCTCATTTAATTAAGCATCAGTAGTCCAACATTAACTTGTGTAATCATAAATCATTATCTTGAATAAATCTGTAATCGACCCTCTTATTGTAGACATGCGCCTGCTCTGAATTATTACACAAGCTGACGACTCTATCATTAATTTTATAATGTGTTGACATTTTGAAAGGAAATGTCACCTTTCAAAAGCTTTAAAATGTCAAAATGTGTTTTCCCCAGCATTTTCATATCCTCTCTCCATAATAATTGCCTGTCTTATTATTCAAAAATGACAGTGAGCAGATAAATATGGACAGTACGTTCATGTTTTATTACAGGACAAAGTGCAGTCGGCAGTTGAGTCGCCCCCCTCTTTCAAGCCTTCTCCTCCACCTGCTCATGGCCACGTTCGACATGCCAGCCCTAAAAATCAGACCAAACGGCCTTCTTCTAAGCTGTCCCAGACCAACCTGCTCTTTACCGCTCCCTGTAGGCAGCAACAAGAAAACCACACCCACAATCACCCTCACACACAATTGCCCTGCTCCGGCCACAGCTCACCATGTACTATCCACCACACTTCCTCTAGCTGCTCTGTTCATCACACTCCTTCACCTTGTTCTCTCCGTCGCAACTCCCCGCGATCATCCTATCACACTAGCCCTTCCTCTGGACCACCAGCCAGAGATCTGGTTCAGTTTCTAATGAGCAGGCAGGCACTGTCCCCTCACCCAGAGTCTCCAAATCGTTCTCGAGAAGGCACCCCCATAATCTCTCCCCGCACTTCTCCGTCCATTTCTCCTTCACTGCTAATGCCTGCACCACCTCCCTGTAGCCCTGAGAGGCCAGAGGACTCTGGCTCCACCCACGGCTGCAGTGCGGCCCAGAGCAGCCCAATACACCATAAGTCAGACATGGCAGAGGAAAGACCCCAGCTCCAGCCACGAGGTGAAGACACTCTTCAGTTATGCCTAAAGATATTGGTTGATTTGAAACAAATGTTCATGTAGCTTAATTGGTAGAACATTGCATTGCAGCACAAAGGTTGTGGGTTCAATTCCCACGTCAACACATACTGATAAACTGTATACACTATAATTCGCTTTGGATTAAAGCGTCTGCCAAATGCATACATGTAATCTAAATAAAACAATCACAGAAGACAAATTTTTGAAAATTGTGGCATAGATCTTTTCATACAATGAAAAGTTCATGATGCTGTGCAATAATAAAAATGAGCAATAACGGTAATCTAGAGATAATCAAATGGTCTGTACCAGGTGTCGTATAGAACACACCAGACAGACCAATGCGTATTTATTTAAGGTTGAAAAACCACCAAATTTTCAATATTGTACCATTCCCTTAATTGTAAAGCATATTGTTCTTGTCTGCCCTATTTATAACAAGAGACCACGACTTTGAAACACCTTGAGAGGATGGACCCAGGTAAACTTTTACCAATTTTAGCACCAGTAGATTTAGAGAATCTTTTGGAACTTTAAGAGTTGTCATATTGCACAGAATTGCTTGGTGTTTTGCAGGGTTAATTTTATTGCTTGTTTGGCTAATATACAGTATTTACTTGCCATAAAATAGCTATCTGAGCAGATATGGCGGCCATAATCCTAAATACAAACAAACAAACATGATTCTTCATTGTGGTGCTATTTTCCAAGTCTTCTTTACTAATATGATAATATTATAACTGGAAATGTAAGTTATTATTCCTTACAAAAAAACTTTCATTGTCCTTTTTGGAGCTTGACAGACGTGGTCATTATAAACTGTAATTTTGTAAAAAAACAGCTGTGAAGATTCTACAAAATTCTCCTTTTATGTTTCACACCAAAAATAACAGCATACGGAGGATTTGTGAGTAAATGATTACAGAATTTTCATTTTGAGTGAAGAGGACCCAAGAACCTTTGTGTTTGTGGGTGTGGGTATGTTTACCTGTTTGGATGAGTGCATACTTCTGTGTGGGAAGTGTAGGTTTACAGCATCTTAGCTGTGAACTAAGTTCAGTACTTATAGACTTCAGCCAGAGCCGTAGAACTCTTATTCATACTCAGCTAATGTGTGATGTGTACATAAATTCTGATCCATGTGCCTGAATGAAGAAATCATTTAGATTTCTGATGTCTGAAAGCTAAATTGTCTGGTTATTTATGGCTTTGTGTGCTCATTTGTCTGTACTGCCAGGAGCCACGCTGTCCCAGCTGTCAGACAGTGGGCAGACACTGAGTGAGGACAGTGGAGTTGACATCGCAGAGGCTGGTGGTTTGAGCAAGGACAGCAGCCCACGGCCCGGTAAATCTCCCTTCCTGCAGAACACAGGGGACACTCGCAGGGCAGAAGGACTCTCACAGGCCTCTGCCAAACAGGTGAGTGGTTTGTTGTTTCCATAAATCATTCTTTAAATCTCAAAAGACAGTGTCATTTCTTGTTTTACTTTGAGTTTTTTTGCATAATGTACCAACCAAGGAATACAAATGAGTTTAAAATGCCACAAGAACAACCTTACTAACAAAAAGGGGGCATAACCACGGGTTCAATACATCAATAAATTATTACAAGGAAGATACCATTATTATTATACAGATACAGTTAATAATACAATTATTCAGGCCTAAGGAAATCCATAAAGGCAGCCCTACAGATCTGGGATCGATTAAATGTATATCCTCCAGTTATATGGCATGAAACTTTTCACACAGCCAAACTTTAAAACATGGAAGTCTAAGTGTAATTTCTTAAAAAACATAAAACCCAATATACAGATAACAGGTATGTTTATCTCATATCTGAACCTTGTATTTAGAAAAGAGTTTGAAAAGGTTTTGTTTTGTCCCCTGATGCAAGCTTTAATTTCCCTTCATTCATGTTAAACTCTCTCCTTACCTCCTCCAGCTTATGATCTCTTGTCTATTTCTGTCTTCTTGAGTGTGCTGTCTAAAGTAGCATCTCTCTTTGTTGCTGTTTTAGATGGGAATAATGGAGCCTACACTTGTACGGGTACCGAAGTGTGCCGGTACATTGGGTATTGCTGTTGAAGGGGGTGCCAACACCAGACAGCCTTTGCCACGCATTGTAACCATACAGGTGTGTTGTAGCACTGGACACTCACAGCGGAGGTTAAAGTTCAAATGTTAAAGCATAAACAAAAGTCTCTTTGGATCAAGTTAAAAGTTACAGTAGCTCTGTTCCAAACCCAAGTGAGCTGCCAACCTTCACAGCATCTTTAGACATCATGGGCTTATTTCTGATGTAAATATATTCTTTTGGCCAAAAATAGGCACTAGGCAGCATCACATGAATCCTTCAATGAAATGCCAATCCCGCAATGCATTGATGGTGGACAAGCTGGGAGAAATGTTAATTAAAGAGTACAGTAGGGATTAAGTGTTGATAAATATCATAAATATAATTTATATTTGATAAATTAAATTTATATAAATTTGTTTTTATTAAACATTATAGTAAAATAATAAATTGTTTAACTGCTCTGACTGGTTTTACAAAAATGTGTGTGCTTTATAGTTTTATGCTTTTTAGAATCCCATGTCATTAACTCTTTTATTTCTAGTTTTTTGAAAAGAGCTTTATTGTATGTTGGTTTGACATTCTATAGCTTTCAGACACAGTCAAGAAATTTCATGCAGCAATAAATATGAAATGCTAAAATAAAAAGTATGAAAAAGTCTTGAGGTACAATGACTATTCTCAGAAAGAACCTTTATTTCATAAATGGAAAGGGTAGTTAATGTACTGTGAAGATCTTATATTACGCCCGTCAAGGTGTGAGATACAGTCGTTCTTTTAAAGGGCAATATAATGTGGTTTTGAAAAAGCTTTTGAAAGCTGTTCTTTCACTGATACATGAGTTCTTAGGTCAGGAGAACCTGCACCTCAATCATGACTAAAATTACTATGCATGAAAAAATGATTTATGCCGCTTGTAATGCTTTACCACACCAGTGCATCTAGCAGTATTCCAGCTAACAATTTTAGGTTGTAAGAATGTTTCCATAAATGTTATTTTAAAAGTTCTAGGAATGTTCAAAACATCCAGTTTATTAGATGTTTTATTAACATTATTGTTATTTAAACATTTTTTAATTCTGTAACCTTCTTAAATAGTTCCACTGACTATTTATAAATATATATATATATATATATATATATATATATATATATATATATATATATATATATATATATATATATATATATATATACTGTTTTAAAAAAGTTACTGTGAGAATGTTTTTTGATTTTTTTTAAGAAATTTTAGAGAACGTTAGCCAACATTCTGAGAACATTCCCTGTTAGCTGGGTTTAAGTTCGTTTACCCCTCATACCTGTTGTGACCTTTCTCCTAGCGTATGAAGGCCTGTAGAGCACATTAACATATTTAGGACTAAAGCTTAACCTATTTAGAACCAGTTCGGTCTGTGTATGTGGATACTGTATGCTTTAATCAGTGTTGCATCCGCTTAACATGAACGTGCAAGATTTTCCCTTCAGCGCAAAGCTGCTTTGCACAGAAATGTGCTCACCTGCATATTTAAACCCAGTGGGATTAACCCACGAGTGATATGCATTTGGCTTCAGGGTATGTTTAATAAAACAAGACATCGTCTAATGGAACGCGTAAAAGGATGTCCGATATTGCTTACCAGAGACTGTAGCAGGATTTCTGTGTGCTTATTCTTTGTTGATTGGAAAAGTATCCTTGAAATTTGCATAGAATGGCAATTTGACCAATCACACAAACAGTGATAATTAGAATTCTAACCATTGGAAAGGTCACAGAAGAACACTGTCACTAACCCATCTGGACATGTTCCTAATTAAAGGTGCTGTAAGCCTTTGTTTCTTTTAAATCTTGCATAAAATGACCCTACCAGAGAGATAACACTGAAGCAGTATGTTCTGAAATCTTTCTATTGAGCCACAGAATTAGTCTGTAAGAGACCCTGTATTTGTCTGTTGGAGCATGTTTTTGTTATACTTTATGGATTATATGTAAGTGTGAATTCACTAATCTTTTACACTTTACTTGCAATCCTGTGTTCACACAGAAAGCAGTGGCAGTGAAGTAAATACAAATTGTAGCATGACCGGTCTTTTCTTCTAGCAGAGGTTATCAAACAGTTAAAATTGCTGATTGCAACTTTAAAGCTTTGAGTCTAAAGTCTTGAGCCTGACAAATGCTGGTCATTATGGCAAAGAAATTAAAAGAAAAATGTACTCAAATCTAAAGCCTTTGATTTTAATCAGATATTTTTCATTATGAAAGCATTTATGAGTTCATCTTAAATCAAACATGTACAGCTAAAGTGTCATGTAGGTTAAACAGTTGATAATAAAATGATCCTGACAAATAAAATCAGACCAGCACTATTATTCATTGTATGACAGTTACATGGCTTTCATGGAGCTGTGGCCTTCACCTGAGTCACCTGGTAACCAATCACATTTAGTGTGGTTCATGACATTATTAACCTGTCTCGTCTGTGACTAACTGAGGACAGGAGAGGGGTTTGTTGGCCACACTGTAGTAGGCAGAGCTGAGTGCTAGACTGCAAGAGAGAGACAAGACACCTTCCAGCTGGAAAGATGACAAGAGGAATGCTCATCTTGGTTGTCTCTTTCCACCCCTCCTGAGGCACTTTATATCTCTACTTATACCAGATACTTAGAAGGTCGGCTAATGACCTCTCAATATGAAGTGCCACATCGGAGAGAGCAAGTGGTCATTCCAACACCCAATTTCACACTTGTCTTTCCTCTCACACTTTTGATAGATGATATCTCTCTCAGAAAGTTTGAGATGGCTGCTTCCTTTGCTTATTTCTTTCTTTCTTTCTTTCTTTCTTTCTTTCTTTCTTTCTTTCTTTCTTTCTTTCTTTCTTTCTTTCTGTCTTTCTTTCTGTCTTTCTTTCTTTCTTTCTTTCTTTCTTTCTCTGTGTCTCTCAGAAGGGGGGCTCGGCTCACATCTGCGGGCAGTTACAAGTGGGTCAGGTGATTTTGGAGGTGGACGGAGTGTCACTTAAAGGCATGGAGCACTGGGATGCCACTCGGGTCATTGCCGAGGCCTTCAAGACCAAAGACAAGGACCACGTGGACTTCTTGATTGCAGAGTTTAACTCTGTTCTGTAGAAGTCATCTCAAGAGACTTTTCATACTAGACGACACTGCAGTTCTCCTCAGAGGGGACGAATGAGTCACACTTGTCATGGCTGAATCACAAATAGCTTAGAGTTCAAGAGCCGCCACACACCCACCTCACGTCTGTGTTCCCCCTACAACAGCAATCAGTCAGACCGCACACATTTAGCACAAGAGATATGTATGAACCTCAAGCCCTGAATGAAAGCCTGAAGTATTATGTAGACAGGCCTGATAGGACAAGATCTGCGCTTTTTCTGTCTCACCACATACTGTATGTGATTTCTCCAAAGCCACAGCAATCATCTGCAATCTCTCGCCTCAAGGACATCCACAGACACACTTAGAGCAAATGGACAGCATTTAAAATGTCGTTTGAAGGACTCTCAGAAGGATTGGTAGATGAATGATCACCCCTGAAACAAAGAACGGAGCCTACAAACAGATGTATTTTCTGTAATCAAAAATATTAAAAACAGTCAAATTAATTCATGTAGAATGTTGCTGAAACATAATAAATATTCTATCATCCCAGGTTAAAATTTACAGCCATTTGCCAAAAAACTATATGAAATTACTGAACTCTCAGTTAAAATGATCTTACTGAATTATTCTTGGTACAGTAACTTGAGCTGTTTGTTTTAACTGGTCCCAAAGATGTGTGCTGCAATATGTGCCTGATTATACAGATATTAGAGCAATTACATGTATTACTGTTACACTATGAAATGGTACAGGTATTGTTTAGCATACTGTGTCTTGATGCTGGTTTTTGTTTGGTTGTGATGAAAACTGAATTCAAAGGAATAAGAGAATCTTCTACTTCAATATTTGAGTAGGAGAATAGAAATATTCTGGATATACAGTGAGAGGAGCTGGATGCCTCTCAGAGTTCTTTCTCACCCTTAAGTTGTTCCCCCCAAAAAAACAGCTGTTTTCTCATTTGCTAGTGTGCATACTTCACAGACTAGCTACTATGGAGATGTGTACTACAGTATTTTTTGGAACAGAGCAGACTGCAGAGTTTTGATTTTTATGATGGCTCCTGATTAAGCAACATACAGAGAGTTATTGTATATAGGTCAAATAATGTAAAGCTGTATATATTTATTTATGTAATATATTTTGCACATATTGTTGATAAAAATCTTTTCAATTACTACATCAAACACATACAAAACCTTTAAATGAAACTAAACATCACGACTTAGATTAGAAACACGGAATATATACAATCCCTTGCCTTCAGATATTCTTTAAGCATCACTCAGATAGTTTCTTTTAGTTTATAAGGTTTACATTTTGTTAGTTGCTTGTCATTTGTTGTACTTTGCGATGTGTAATACTGTAACTTTACAGGATCCTCGATATCGTAGACTAATTACAAAGCAACACAGAAAACATGGTGCATACAGTAAACACGGTGCACTGCAAAAGGGTATCTGTGTTTTGTCTGAAATATGTATGTTCATTCCAAGCTGCAAAAGTAAATTAACAGATATTTAGGCACTGAAGACACACATCTGTACATTTCTCGGCAGAATAAATAGTCAAATAAAATTTAAAAAGCATGTGGTTTGTTGTTCTCTGGTCTTTGGAAAAGTATTGTGGCGACCTCGTGTGTTCAATTGAGGGATTTTAAAGAGTTTTTATATGCATGGATTTCTCTAAGAGGTTTCTGCTCAGGGCACACAATTCAGACTTTACAAAACACAACACAACATTTTGTTGTGGTAGCACCCAAGCACCCATTTCATAGAATGACCCTTTTGGTTTAACATAAACTATATTGTCAAAATCTGGAGATATTTCACAAAAGCCAGTTTATTTTACTGCACCAATGCACAACAAAAGTTTACATTTTACCTCTGAGCACATTATTTTTTTTAATAGACCTTAAACATCATATGCATGATATAAATACATTAAAAACATTTGTATTCTTACTGTAAATAAATAACATGACAGAACATAACATAAAAAGTAAAAATTCTACATAGCGGACAAGGAACAGAGCCATTCAGTGCTAAATTGTAGTGAAAATGTACAACAAATGTCTAAAATGATAATACAGATACCTCTGATATGATATATGATACTATATGATTTATGATACTGTCTCTATATACAAGAGTAATAACTAGAATCCAAACTACTATAAAAAACACAGCTGACAACAGCAGTTGGCAATGGGCATCCAATATTAGCATGATCACACATCACATCTGTGTAGCAGGTTGAAACTACTGTGATTCATTAAAAAAAAACTCATGCATATCAAATCTTTTGGGCAGCAGATCTTCTATTATTTTATCTTCCTTATTAATGTCTAAAATTACACATTAACAGTAACTGCTCCCATTTTACCAACAGTTTCTAAGAAACCATTATATTGCCAGTCATATATAGCATATAATATGCAGCATATAATTTTGTCTCATTTCCATTTTTATTGTACTCACACACATTGTCTCTGTCTATTTAATTTAGCTAATAATATCTGATGTTATCCGTAAATCATATTTTTTGACTATGACTGATACAGAGCCTTGGAAAGCATTAAGCATGTAGTGTAGTAATTATAAATACATAGATATTATAAGTGAAGATGTATTGTATGAGTTTATGAGGTAAGAATTTTTCTGTGTCTGAACTGAAAACATCTGGATGGATTAAGTCACTGATGATGCTGATGATGGGCAATGATGTCACCAGATTCTAAAAAAGAGTGGAAGAGAAAGAGAAAGAGAGAGAGAAACTGTAGTGATGTTAAAAGAGATCTGCAAAATTTCTCACTATTAAAGGAGACAACAAGAAATGTCAATTTTTTATATTAAAACAATAGTGTAATAAAAAATGATTTTAGGAAAGAGGAAAATATTTTTAGAAATTAATATTTTAGGAAACCACAGTTTGCTAGCTCTGTTGTTTTTATTAGTATGTTTAACAGAAAGGTATATTTGGTTCTGTACTGACAAAAATTGCTGACCTTGTTGTTAATATCACTTGTCCTCTGCAGGAAGCTGGTCCTCAGGGGCTGCGTTGGGGTCCAGGAAATCTGGGTGCTGAAGCTGCTTCAGGTATTTAATAGGTGTGATGGTGTGGGTGGAGCCTGTAAGGAAGGTCAGAGAGGTTTCTGTCTCTGTCTCTGAACTCTGGGCTTTATAAATGGGGTTAGATTAGTATTTGCTTCTTCTAGCTTTAGTGTTTGGTCAGATTCAATGAACATTCCAACTTTTGTTTAGAACTGCTTTTCAAAGTGTAACTTATTATTGTTGCAAAACTAACATTTGAGTCTCATCATTAACACTCAGTCAATGAGATTCTTCAGAGTGGAGTGATTACAGAATGCTTTGAGTGGGTTTGGAAAATTGCTGTTGCTCCACTCAGCTCTAGTCCAGAGAATCTGTCTTCTGTTCTACATCAGTGAATGCAAAAGACTGTGTTTACTGAAGACAAATAGCTCACACTTAAAGTCCAAGACAGAGAAGTTATAATCCAAAAATCTGACTAATACATCGCCTGGCAAATTTTAAAAGACAAGGTCATGAAGCTCCCCCAGAAAAGAAAAGATTATAGTGATACTATCTGCTTTCTCTGTTTTCTCTAAAATAATGAGTCATAGATAGTTTGGAGGCATCAAATGCAATGCAATGTAACCCACCAATGAGAGCCTCCCATTTGCCATTGGCCTGCGTGACCTCATAGACGCAGCGCATCTCGCTGTAGGTCACGCCCCCGATGATGAAGACAATGATCCGTGGACCATTGCGTAGCTCCCCTGGGCTCTTGTTCTTATGCCAGTTTCCATAACGGGCACTGAACACAGAGAACAGTTGTCTTATTGCTAAAGCTTTTAATGGATAAATGACAGAGTGATGCATACTGAATCTTCACGTTCGTATAGATGTCTATAGGTCCTGCCTGGTAGCTGTAGTCATTTTTGAGGAAGCTGTCCGTGTGGAGATGTAAGGGTACTGTTTAGGGTCCAGTTTGTCTTCAATGGCATCCTATCATAATGTGAATTGAAGAAAATTAAAATAAAGAAAGCTACAATTCGTAACTTTTGCCTCTTTACCACTATCTCTGTTTGAAGCATAAAACTGCAGGATACATGACATTTTTTTTAATGTAGAGATAGGTTTATATTAAACAACTGCTTTAAGAACAAGCTACAAATGCTGTACCCTCTATAGCACCTGGGCATTCGATATAGTAGCTGGATCATATTTCTGTTTACAGATGGACATTTCCTGCATAATCAAATTATAAATCATTATTATAAATTTACTGTTGAGAATCGGGGTAAGGAGATTGTATTGAACACTGATCTGTCATGTACTTGCTCAATAACTGTTATTT
This sequence comes from Chromobotia macracanthus, assembly GCA_036877525.1. Classification (NCBI taxonomy): domain Eukaryota; kingdom Metazoa; phylum Chordata; class Actinopteri; order Cypriniformes; family Botiidae; genus Chromobotia; species Chromobotia macracanthus. The sequence continues at coordinate 6,075,709 of JAZGTH010000058.1, forward strand.
GTTAATTCTAGCAAAAGTTAGAGCTCTAAAAAACACTGGAATATCTAAAGTGAGATTCAGAAAAAGAAAGAAGAGGCAAGTCATGTTACAGCTCACCTCCATGATGTCTTTAACCAGAGGAGTCCACCTGGAGAGCTGATAGGTTTGCTCACTGATTCTTTCCTTGCGGTCAGTTTTCTTCCCCTTACGTGTAGTTGCTTGCTGTAAATTGATATACAGGAGAGAAATTATATAGGGCGAGGAAATGATGGCAGAATTTTCATTTATGGTTGAACTGTCCCTTTCTGTCATTCTGCCTTAAATGTATTCAGTAGAAATGGTAAGAGAATGGAGGAGACCTTGTTTACAAAATAGTTTGAAAGGAACAGCTCACCTCTGAGATGATAGGAATGCCCATATGGGCCATATTAGAGATGATATCACTGTCCTCTGGAGGGATCTGTGCATGCTGAAGAAGTTTACAGAGGTTCTCCTCTGACACACCTGTGAGGAACACACACACAGTCAGGCAGGAATAATTATAAATAATTACACACATAATTATACACTTTGAAATGGCTCTAGAACCTGAAAGCCATATTTGATGATAGTTTTGCTGACTGCAATATGATATTAAAAATGACATATGTGTGTATATAAACAGAATATATAAAACATTACACCCTGTTTTCTCATCCACAAAACGGAATGAGAATCTAAAGACATTTTCATTTGAAGCTTCCTGACCATTTTTGAGGAAGATGTAGAGCAGGATGATCCGAATCTTGTCCATTATGGTGACGTTGGTGTCCAGTAGGATGGGCACGATAGCCCTCATGGGATCTTTGATCTTTTCACCCTCTGCATCTGTGCCCATGGCAAGATCCTGTAGCACAGCAGACAGCCTCTTAACACTAACCCATGTGACGCAAACAGCAGGCGGACCAATCAGAGATGAGCTTTACCTGCTCGACACGACAGAGTTTGTCCACTGTGCCCTGGTAATGCTTCATACAGTCTTCAGCTAAGTGCAGGTGAGTGGAATACTGCAGCAATAATACAAAGTGACAATTACTGCACATGTCTGCATTTTCAGTTCAGAGAGAATTGTGGGATTGACAGTGTGCGGGGCAAGCCGTTAATATCAACATAGTTAACAAAAGTACATTATATTGATGCTGTATGCATACAAATGCATTTGTGATTCCTTTGCTGACCATGTACCTAAAGCAATATTGACCACGTAGCTATAGAGATTATCACAAATGCCTTAATTATTCCATTAAATTAATTCATATAAAATGCATCCATGTTCTCAGTACCTTGCTTAACTCCTTCTGGTACTGTGGCATCTTTTTAAGCATTTGGGAGAGCTCCTTCATGGTGGTCTGCAGGATGCATAAATAGGTGGTTAACTGTTGAAAAAAATCAAGGAGTGGCAACTGAGATTTGAGCAGTGATATTTAAGACACCTTCTCTCCTGTGTTCATCTTTTTGCTTGCGGAGAAATCCTTGAGCGATTTAGTCACAGCCCTGAGAGAAAGAAACACAGGAGTTATTATTATTAGTTAATATTGTTTGTATTATATATTAATTTAATAATTAAAATACAATAATAATATTGTATTATTTTCGGTTTCAGTAAGTAACATTCATTAAGTAACTAAGTAGCGTTAATTAGTTTTATTTGTTTACATTTTATTGTTTTTTATTTAGTTTATATCTTTAAAAGCAGTTAGCAGTTTGCTAATAGTTAGTATTAATTGTTTGTTTCTGTATTTATTTGTTTTGCTGGTGTACGTTTTTTAGACTTACGTGGACACCTCTGCTATGTGCTTATGTCTCAGAGTCATCCACAGGTCATCATCTTCATCTAACAGGACCTCTTTCATACGAGTGTCCCCCATTCCACTGGTCTCATATCTGATCAACACAAACACACACACATACACTATCAGAAACAAAATCCCACCCACAACATACAGTGCAGTACATGTACAGTGTTATGATGGGTGGAGATATTAACATCATCACATGGTTCGGTTTAAATGTTCTGAATGACCTCAGGAACTAAAAATCTTCAAGATCTTACAAACAGCTGGAGAAATAAGTTATTACTTGTAGACATCGTTCTCAATGGGCAGCAGGTCATAGGACATGGCCTGAAATGTGAGCTCATGTAGAAGAGGCGAGACCAGGTCAAAACCTCTATCCAGAATCAATAGCTGTGAACGAGCTTTATCAGGTCCCTGTGAAAGAGAAAGAACACGCTGAGAAATACAAAGATGGAGTGCAAAATAACAAAGCAAAGAATTAAAGCTAGACAGTGAGAAATTAAGGTCTCTGGTGCCAGACTGAAGTGGGTTTTTTTTATCATTTCAGACAAAATATTGTGCTATGAGCTCACACACACCTCTCCTAAAGTGGGGTCATCCGCTTTAAAACCATCCAGTTTATCTTGAAGCATCTGGGCCAGGACAGCATTGTCTTTGTATTCTCTGAAAAACAAACCAGCATGCATTTAATCATTTCACCATCTGAAGACCTTCACTGAAATCACTGTGGCTAAGATCCAGCCACAAACATATAATCAATCTGCTATGTAACTTCAGAAATAACAAGTGTGTGTTTGTGAATCTCATACTGTATTTTCAGATGGCCGTTAATCAAAGTCACATTACAGTATTTTAATGTATAAGAGGTCTTTCACCCTCTGTATCTAACAGCTGGGTATTCCTTCAGTGTGGAGCAGAGGGTGGCTATCTGCTCGGCTAAGCGCTCCAACACCTGGTTCTTCACATCGGCTTTAAACGGGCTGTAGAAGTCCTGGAAGGCATCTGATTTGTCCACTGAGAACACCTGTGCATGTAAAAACAACAAAGCAACAATCTTAGCATACAGTACAGATTTAACACCTTATCACAAATCATAGTGAAGCCATTTATGAAGTGAATAAAAATGGGAGAAATGTGAGGTTATCAGTGTCAGTGCTCTGAGAGTTCTACTTTAAAAATCTTTTTACAGTTGCTAGAATGTTACTGAGAAGTGAAATCTGTTTTCAGTTTCAGTGTGGGCAGACAAATTATTTGGCATTAAAATGTGTTGCATCACATCTGTTCAGAACATGGACAAAGTAATGAACTATTACACAATTATCTCAGTGGACATAACACAGTATATAAGGCTGCATATATCCCATAATCCTCTTTCACAACAGTGATTCATCAACAGCTAGTGATCACCTGTCTCGCCTCCCCTTCATGTATGTGCTGTGTTTGCATGTTTTGGCACACACAGAAACATGGTGTTCATGGTAATCTACAGCAACACATGTTGAAAATGTGCACTATCCTCTTTCTTTCCTTCTGTTTGACCTATAATCCATATCAGTGTAGACTCTCTCTCTGTCTCTTTGACTATCCTAACACACTAGCCTGAACACACTGCCCCATCTGTCACCCTTTGATATCCAAACAAATTCCTCCAGCCTCACAACCCAGGCCCTCTCTCGTTGGCTTCCCAGTGACTCGTTGATGAGACCTCAGCCAACAGGGAGGATTAGAGCTGGGATAGGGATGGCTGATGCAGGATTAATTAAAGAGGGCAACAACAGAGGATTGGCGGCACAGTGAAGGCCTTACCAAAGCTTCTCTAGAATGTTCCATCATGATACAGGGCTTGTGCATTAACCAGCCCTTCCCCCAAAGCAACCCCACATCTTACTTAGGTTTGGTCAAATAGTCCAATGTACAGACTCTCACCTGTGACTCATAGGGCAGAAAGGCGATGTTTATCTCAGTCAGTGTCTTTATGTGTTTGGCGGCGCGGGATTTACTTACTAAATTGAACAAAGAGTCTGGGATTGCTGGGGAAGCAAACATAAAAACAGGCAGAGTGAGATACACACAAACTTGAAAAACAGTTGCAGAGGCCCAAGAAAAACACTTACCATCTGTGAAGAACACATGAGCTCCTCTGTATATGGGATTACGGGGATCTCTAAAGTCATTGATCAGTCCCTCAACTGACTGTTCAAAACAAAGACATATATAAAACATAAAGTCACATATAAAACATATGTTCTGTTGTTATAGCTAGCTCAGCTTGCTACCAACTTTAGAAGTAGCTTTTATTGTAGTTAAAAAGACTAGCATGTATGTTGGCTTATAGCCCAACAAGCTACAGTTTCATGGGATCTCAAGTTATCTTCCCCAACAGTGCTTGAATCTTTTACACCATTTAACTGGAATATAATATAAAATGATTTATCATTGAATTATTGAAGATTTCAGTGAAAATTCAGTAAAACATTTTAACAGATGGCATTTTATTACTGTATTCTTTTTTAGGGGCCAAAGCAATAACTTTGACTATAAATATAGGAAAGTTACCTCATCAGATGGAGTGATGAGATATATGGCCTCCATGGTAGGTAGAGGCTCACGTCGCTTAGTTATGTCCTCAACAACTTGAGAAACCAAGAGAAAAAGTTAACAGAACCATAGAGATATAGCTATAGTATATTATGCAGTATATTACTGCAGGATTTCTGCAAGAGCAGAACTCACTTGTGATTCCCTCAGACATGATGTCAGTCATTTTACAGCAGGAGGAGACCATTCTCATGCTGAGCTTGTCCACCACCAAAACCTAAAGAACGGTAGCATACTGTGCATTATCAATGGAACAAATCTTAACTATTAGCTCCCTGCTGAAAAGCCTAGCATAGCTGATCATTGTATGTTGTATTCTGAAAGCTGGTGTGCAGCCTAACTAACCAGCAAAATCTCTTTGGTCAAACACCTACAGTACAGAACTTAGTTTATTCTAGGTTCTGTTATCATCAAAGTTACACAGACTAAAGGTAGATGCTTGACAAATATGCCATAATACATAGTAGTAGTAATTTTTTAAATAATGTGTGACAGCAGGAGATCTTTAATAATGCAGAAACGAGGATGAAATTAATGTGTACCTTCCATTCTCCCTTCTTCTTCACCTTCTTAATGACATCATTCATAATCTCTGAGGGAAGAAAAATGTTACAGTAAAAATATTTTCATAGAACTGACATCCTTAGGAATATACCTTAACCTGTGAATATATATACCTGTGAATTTTCAGCTTTTAGCGGTTATTGGTAAAGATCATTTTGATTTTTAATGTAGAATTTAAAATATTTTGATTATGATTTTCTTTTGCCCCAGTTAAAAAGCATGATTTTCATAAAAACAAAGTGAAATTGAACCATCTGTTGGTGCCATCTTTGGTTAAGGTAATCTTAATTTCAACATTATTTGATATTCACGATATTCTGCAATTTTATATCTTTAGCACAAATATCTTGATAATATCTCATATTTAATATTGCCCAGCCCTATTGATTAGTGTTGTTATCAAAACAGTAAGCTATATTACAAAACAGTAATATAGCTGGTTCTCTCAGATCCACAGGGTTTTACTGTGTTAGGATGAAGACATGTTTGTCACACACTAAATATATCAGAAAGGTGTGTTTCTGGACTTTATACACACACACACACACACACTTGTCCCACTGTGGCAACTGCACAGTTCATAAAGTGCTGCTGAATGTAAATCTTCCTGTCGATTCTACTCACAGATTCATGTCAGAGCAACATTACGTCCTCTACAGAGACTAAAGAACAAGGGTCTATTATATTATATTTTATATATAAAGAGATTTTATCTGAATTATTTGATGAGTTTAACTTTAAAGAATAAATGAATACAGTAAATGGTAATCTACTGTCCAAATCTTTTATGACATCAGAAATGAGACAGCATAACCTCCTATAATGTCTCCTAATAATGTTTAAAAAATATATATATTTTCTTTGGCAAGAGGACACAGAAATCACAACCCTAATCTCTTCCCAATCCTCTTACAACACCAGTCTGTCTATTTTTGTTCTCCCTTGATCTGTGTGGTTCCAGCTCTTTCTCGCTCTGTTTTCTTTCTTTTACTTTATGTCCTCTCATTCAAGTTCTCTCCACATACATGCTGAAGAATTAATGTAAGCACCCACAAGACCCACAATCATTACATTTACATTACATCATTTACACAATTGGCAGACACTTTTATCCAAAGTGACTTAAAAGGCATTCAAGCTATACATTTGACTAATATGTGTGTTTCCTGGGAAACAAACCCACAACCTTTTGCGCTGCAAAAGCAAAGCTCTACCACCATTAGTACTGCTCAGTCATTTTACAGCTCTCCTAAAATCTCCCTTGAATGAGAGAGTCCCAGATGCATTAGCTTTCTGCAGTAATATAACACATTTCACAGCTATTATTGATGCTGGATCTGTCAGTTCTAACACTTAGAGGTGTTGCTGCATTGAAAATAAACTTGTGATGAACATCATAGGGTATTACTGAGATTGTCAAGCAACCAGTTTGAAAAACAAGACTGGAATTTCATTGTTAACACCTCATGTTATGATCCATATCAAATACAGCTAGTTATGTCTTCACTTAAAAGGTGGATTGAGACATTTAGAAGGCTATCCTCCCATGACACTCTGTATGAACACAATATTGATTATTATTCTAATTCAATGTACTAATCAATAAAAAAATCAATATATACAAAACATGATCTGTGTTCCTTTAAAAAAAATGTGTTCCTGTAGCTCAAATGGTGGAGCATTGTGTTAGCATGGCTATGGGTCCGATCCTATTGAACACATGTACTGATTAAAAAATAAATATCCTGGTAACTGGTGCTGTTTGTTTTAGAACCTCTAAACTTGAATCAACACCAGCACTATATATGGCATCTTAAATAGTAGGAGAAAAAGACTCAAAGCAGATGGCGAGAAGTGAAGGCTGAATGTGATGTAAAGAAAATATCACAAAATGAATTCATTTAAGACACTTTGAAAACGATTTTAACACATCAAAATCATTATTATTAGAGTTGCTGGCAGATACTGGAAATGGAGTAGGGATGGAGTGGAGAAATCTGCCTTTCACTGACTCTTCTGTATGCCAGAGAAAGAAATCAAATTCTAATGTATTGCAAGCATAGAGAACACAGTTACTGTTTACAGTACTGTTTACAGTAAATAGATAGATAGACAGACAGACAGACAGACAGATGCAGTTTCTCAGCACAATATTTAGATCATACAGTAGGTCATATGATTTATATCCAACACAAGTTACTTGTTTTTCTCAGCATTTTATGAGAACACTCCTGTCTGAATTATCCATATCCAGGCCTATTTTTCCAGACTATGTTTGGGTTTATATACAACAGCATGATCGTCCCCTTGGTCGAGGTCCTTAATCCCAGTGGACTACACAGATTAGTGGGTGTATTTCCCAATGCTTGTGTACTTTTAGCAACAGAATAATTCATTTTGATCTAAATACCATACATACATGCAGTAGAAAAATTGTAATTTTCCAACTGATGACAAAGATAGCAAATGATAACATTATTATACCAAAAAACGACATTATTTCGTATAGTGTATTTTTATAACAAGCTGTTATAAAGACGCTCTTGACGACTGTATTATAATTATAACTATAATTCTTGAATTAATATATATTTATAAAATTACTATGGCTATATCACAATTATAATACCAGATACGGTTCATGTGCCAAATAACATCCACGTTGACATATAAAAACAATGATTTAAGAAGAGCAATTCTTGGCCTTTCTGTCACACATTTTGGTGATGTCGTAATATTATTATTAATACAACAAAGCAGTCTAGCCTAAGCAATATATCAATATCAATATATCGACAAATGAGCCGTGTGTAAAAGATCACAGGTAACATTCAAATACATTCAATGCATTAAAGAAACTTTGCACTACACATTACTTACTTTCTCCGACAATCGCCTTGAGTCCGAGAGATGTCATCCCGTCCCCTGTTGTCTCTGCTCTGCTTGCGGCGATTCCTAATCCCGCACACACACTGAAAGAGCTCAGCTGACGAAGGCGGTATGTTTTGTGAACCACACACACATATACCCCCCATACACACACATATGTTGGGTTTTTATGTTTAATAGGGACATTCCTTGGACGTAATGGTTTTCATACTATACAAACTGCGTATTCTTTGCCCAAACGCTACCCCTAACCCGAGCATTACAGAAAACTTTCTGCTTTTCAGAGTTTCAAAGTATAGATAATTATGCATGATTTATAAGCTTGTTTTCTCATAGGGACGAACGAATAGTCATCGCAAGGTTAAATTTGCGGGTGTTATAATACTTTATAGCACGTTTTCTCGTAGTGAAATGTGTGAGATACGTACTGCTCCCGTAAGCATAAATAAAATAAGACCACTAGAGGGCGACAACGACCTGATTTGCCTTTCCCATAACCTTTGATCACACGCATCCTCCTGCAAATAGAAACGTCTTTAAATCCCCTTTGTAGATTTTTTTCCCTAACTTTTAACAATTAAAACCAAAAATGAATAACACATAAATAAAGTGTAGGCCATTCCAGAATTATATTGCATAACCTGAATGAATACATTACATTGGGTTATGAATGTATAATTTCCATTCTTATTTTTAGTTGGTTAGTTTGTAATGTTTCATTCATCAATAATATTTTTTATTTCATGTGTTTTGTTGGTCATTTCATCTACTTGGCAGAAGTTCAAATGAACGCAGAGCTCCGCCTCTAATTGGAGGTGATGCGGATCTCTATAAGCACGCCTGCAGCACGCGGCTCCTACACGAAGTGCACCAAGACGCAGAATCAGAAGTTCAGAGCTTATATCTGTTCATAAAGCAGGGTTCAAAAAGCGTGAAGTTAAGAGTTTCTAAGGAAGTCTGAGGTTTCCTTATCCAGCACCACCTCAGCACGATGCCTGTCACCTCCATGTGATCCCAGATCTCACCGCGTCCAAGATCCTGGAGCTCGAGTGGGAGGAGCCGCTCAAATCAACTTCTCTTCATATCTTATCATAAGAAACCAGCGCCTAAACAAACAGCTGCTCTTCAGAGACGAAGTCGACCGATCCAGCCCAATTTATAAAGTAAAACGACGCGATGGGGGATTTGATCTCAACCCATCTCGATGAGGGCAAACGGGAGATTATTACAGGTAAAGGTTTTACGTTGTCGGTCTCTGATTAACATGTTGGGTTACCATTAAAACAACGCAGTGGATAACCAGTGTCGGCGTGTGAAATATGGTGTTGCGGAGGAACAGGGTTACGGTGCAGTTTTAGTTGTTGGTAAGTTTGGGGTGAAATACTTTGCATTTGACCCCAGATGAAACTTGTGGGAAACTTTGTGCTGTTCCCTTAAATAACAGATAATGTGCTGCGACGTGGCAGAGCAGAGCTAAGCATTGGAAAACAGGGTGCACAAACAATCACTTTATGCTCGGTGTGAGATGCTCGGTGTGAGAGACTCGGTGTGAGAGACACTCCTCTGCAAGGAAAACTGCAAGGTTCAAGGTCTTGCAGGACTTTGCCCAGATTTACAAAATGAATGTGTTTAGCTTCACAACCTAACAATTGGTGGCGTTTTGAATATCAGACGTTTTCAGTGCTATATAAGACATTTTTGTTAATGAATTTTACAACCAGTTTTTCTCCACCTTTTCTTCAGAGCTGTGGTCAGGTGTGGTTGGCATTGAACAAGTTTCAGAAAATGGCTAGATAATCGCAATGAATTACTGGGTCAGGGTTACTTCAATTTTGAAACAACTTTCAGGCTAAGTTTGATAAATTTCAGTGACATTAAATTGAACCATTTCTTTATCTACTGTCCTTTTCCAGACTTGTTGATAATATTTCAATTGGAAGGGGCATAAGAGGACTAATATTCCCAGCTTCTCTATTATTGAACATTTTAGAAATATTTTTGGGAATCTCAGGAATGCAGGCACAGCCTAGCAGCAGTAAGGAGTTTGTTAGGACGGTATGTCATACATTCCTCTAATGTTAGGATAACCTTTGAAAGGCTTTTCAGGAGGGCATGCCTGCTCACTTTGTTAGTGTGTGCTTTGAAACTGTGTGAAATACTCAACGTATACGCAATAATTCATGCAGGCTGTGATGTAAATGTGTTGGTCTGTTATAGATTTGGTGGTCTGCTGGTTTAGATAATGTGATTGTCTTAAAGTTGTCTTAAACTTTAAAGTCCCAGGGAGTCCCCTAATCTGAGAAGTGCCTGGACTGAAGATCACTCCTTTTCCCATTTTTATGTGGTCCAGAGAATGAATGAGGTCATTAACTCAAAATAGTGGGTGGGTAATTGAATGACCTCAGCACTTCCTGTCACACACTCGGCTCCTTTTGTTTTTTGTTGTTAATTATTTTAAAGTTTCCTTTTGTGTAATTTTGGCTTTTCGTGTTTGATAAAGCATAATTTTGGCCAAAATCATGTTTGGATTGGGTGACGTTTTATATAGAGTTGACAAAGCCCTCACACTGTTTTGAGTAGCTGGGGAAGAGGGGGTTCTTGCAGGAAATGCTCAGTGGAATGTTTGCCCTGTGGTGGGCTGTTTCTGGAGCAACTTGTATGGGTGCACAATCCTCACATGTGTGTGTGTGTGTGAGTAGCTTTTTGCATGATCTGATCCTTTTCACAAGTGAGCAATTCTTAGTCATCCACAAAATGGACTGGAATTTAGACCAAAAATGGAAATTCCTCCAGAGTTAGACTTTAGAAATCATCTAGCTGGAATGTCAATGTCACAAGAAGAGAATAAGAAGTACATATTTTGGCTCTAGTGTTTTTCTAATGGAGTTGAGAAGCATGTTGAAGACATGGGAGTCAGCTAGTTGAGTAAAGTTTTATGTGCTCTTTGGCTCCATTATCAGCCAGTGTGTTTAAATGGGAATTTTCCATGATGAAATTAAGACTTCTTCAGTGTTGGACTCAGCACCAATGAGGCTCTCAGTACAATTAAAGCAAATGAAGAGCACAGCATGTTTAAGACATGCTTCACTTAGCTACAGACCATCAAATAACATGAGTTTGAGCACTTGTTTACCAGCCTAACCATATTCTCTCTTGTCAGTTACCTGCCAGTTTTTCCATCCACTACAGGGCTATGAAAAACTGGTTCCTTGACTTAAGCTAGCCTATATTATTAAAATGATCTTTTTGTATTATCATCTGAACAGTTCTTGCGTATACAGTCCAAAATCCATTCACCAACCACACAAGCCACACAAATACAGAAGTTTCTCTTAAGACATTTTTGAGGTTTTAAGCCCTAAAACACCTTCTTGCTTAAATATCTTTTAATTGCATGAAGTCTAAGCCTCAATTAAGTGATACACCGCGTAACTGTGGTGTAGTCAGCAAACTTAGAACTACTTTATTGCTTTGTACTTGTAGACAATTAGTCTGACATGATCACTTTTGGAACATTTCAGCCAATTAGAATGAAGAATGTTGCACACCGCTCTGTTTGAAAGAACCAAACAAGCCTATGATCAAAGAGTTGTGGGATTTCCTACTGTGAGCTCTTTAGTGTTTATTAACTAGACAAGCGTAAATGAATCCAAAAGAAGATTTCTGCTGCACTCTCTCTTCACTCTGTGCCCAAGAGTCTACAAATTAGACTTTCAGATTTCTCCGTTTGTTCTTTAACGCTGAGATCAGTTTTGATTGATTCAGCACAGCACGCAAGACAAACTGTAGACCCGAGACCTGCAGAGTGTAATAAACATCCTTGCAAAAAAATACTGATAGGACTATCTTAGTATAAAGAAAATAAAGTGCCAGCCAGTGCTAATCAGTGAGGCCTCTGAACCTTTCTTTTAAGTGAGCACTGTGGTAAAGCTAACTTGATTTTCTTCAACTTGTAATGAAATTAAGCAGCGAGGAGTGGCAGCCTGTGAAGTATCACATGAGGCTCATTCAGTGCGTGACTCATGTCAAACAGACATGCCCTGTGTCACAGACCTGCAGCTGTGTCTGTGATCTGTGCTCTCTGAAAGAATTGTCCTCTGCTTGCACTTATTTCCTGTCATTCTTAAACATAAAAATGTGTAAAAATACATCTTTAAAAAATGCTGGATTCCAGAGAGACATTTACATTGTTTGCCTTCAGATATGTCCTTTCTCTAATGTTTATATCTTGTACTCGTGTGGTCTCCTTGTCAATTCCAGGATCTGAGCCCACAGGTTTCCCTCTGCAACTCACACAGAGTGAGTTCTCTGATCTAAAAGAGACACATTCCAGTGAAACTTCCTTTTTCTTCTTCCGCACCCCCTGAAGGCCAGCTGCCCCACCACCCGCTTGATGGGGTTGTAGTTACAGTGTCATCGCTAGTGGAGTCACTGTTTTAATGTCTGTTTAAAAAAATCTTATTGAAGTCTTGTTCTTATTGAAGCAGAGCTCAACAAGCATCTAACAAAACAAGAAATGGATAATCCCGTTTTCATAGAGAGAAAAATATATTTTAATAAATAGACAATAAATATATTTTACACAAAACACACTTCTTAAATTTTTTGGTCAATAAATTAGGTTCAATTTGTGACAGTTTATTTTGGATCTAATCCCACTTTCTAATCCCACCATCATACTCATTACTTTTTTGTCTGTCAAAATCAGCTACAACAAAAAGCTTGATTATTTGGACTTGTGATAAGACTTCTGGATTGTGAAATTTTGTGTGTGTGTGAGAAATGATTTGGCATGGGAGTGGTGCATTGTGGGATTTGTCAAAGGATGTTTGTTTAAGATTGATCAGTGTGAAAACAATGAATCAGTAAGAACTACCCAGCCCCTGTCGGCTGTTCCCACCATCACTGTCTCTACACAAAGAGCTCAAACACCTCATACAAATGATTTGAGTCAAAACAGGTGTGCCTTAAGTGTGATTTTAATTGTAGGTAAATGTAATTTGTTAAATGACAAACCTGCCAGATGCCTTGGGCTGGGGAGCATTGGCTGTTTGGTTCTTACTTTTATTGCTATGTACAACAAGCGTTGCCCACCACCTCAAATACGACTTCAAGGTATTTCACACTGTGCTTAACTCTGGGTTAACAGAATCTTTTTGAATCCCATGTTAAGGCTGGACAACCTCGCAGTTGTAGTTTTAAAATTGTATAAGAGCTTTAATAATTGGACAGGCGTAACCCTTGTGTGCTGTACTTGACCGATCAATGTTATTAACACCATAAATATGCAAATAAAAATGTGTGAGACATGCAACACAATAGCCTAGAGTCCATCATTTAGAATTAACATTTTTGAAACATTACAGATGGTCAAAGGGAATTTAGCCCCAGCCTCCCTGTCTCCATTTTCACATTCCCCTGTGTTAAGTACCGCCTGCACAACTGCCTAATGGATTTAGCAGTTCATTTAATTCTAGGTTCTGGCTTTATGGAGCAAATATGATAGATTGCTTCTACTCTCCCCAACTGTCTTTAGAGCTCCAGAAACTTCTCATTATTGCAGTGTAAACCGTCCAAATTCAGAGAGGGATTGTTTTGGGTGTTCCTGTGCATGCTTGACTTTGGCAGACTAAAATATGTAAATGCTACATGTTGGGTCTGTTTATGATCTCCTGTGAGGGGAGCTTTCATGTTGATGGTTCTGTTGGAGTTAAGCACTGTGATATATGGATCTGATGTATGCTCTTGAGAATGAGAATGCAGTTTCTTTATGTATCATAATAATGACATATAACCTCCTCCCATGATGTCCCATAATTGTGCTTGACTCTGAGTCCATTGGGTGTGTCAGTCCTAGATGGTGATTATCTTATAGGACTAAGTTTGAAGTATGAAGTATTGAGTCAGTTGTGTGATGTTATAATAATATGTTAATGAGCAGGTGATGTCACTGACCATACCTTAGTCTGAGCTCAGTGGGCGTACACAGTCAATAGGAAAGCATTTCTCCCTCTCTCTTTCTGTAAGTGTGGGTTTGAATATGTGGTTTGAGGAATTGTGTATAGCAACGTAAACATGTGATATGGAGACACTTTCTGTGTCCTCAAACTAAATTGCTTAAACATACTAAATGATGATTTTTTTTTGTTAATTAAAAAATGCCAAAAGATTTCTGCAAGGGTTAAGTTTAGGTTTACAGTTAGTGTGTGTGTGTGTGTGTGTGTGTGTGTGTGTGTGTGTGTGTGTGTGTGTGTGTGTGTGTGTGTGTGTGTGTGTGTGTGTGTGTGTGTGTGTGTGTGTGTGATTCTTTAAACATTTCTGAGCATTTCATTTGGTCCCTCTCTAGGTTAATAGCATCTTTATATTGTAAGCAAATGGATTGGAATGCTGCTTTTTTGGAGTCTGTTTCTCTGGACCTCTAAAACTTTGCCTCTAAAACTTTACAACAAGCCCTGTAATTCTTTTGGAAAACATCCCACAAGAAAGCAGTCAGGAGATCCTTTGTTCTTATGCCAGCTGCAGTGTTGATTTGCTTTCGCATTCATGTGAAGGGCAAAGCAGCGAAGCTCAAACATTCTTATCTCTTCAGATCAGATACATGGAGTGTGAAATGCTGTTAATGTTTAATGCTTACTGATTTGTAAAGGAGCTTTTTATAACAGTGCTGCAGAGAGGAGCAGAAAGGGTTAAAATGTATTTAACTCACACTGCTTACACGTAATGCTTAAGTGTTATGTTATGCTTTTAATGTTGTTGCATATTTTAAATGTTTCATCTGCTTCCTACTATGCTTCTGTTGTTTTATTCCATTATAAACACATCTGTTTACTGTAAGCACATTTTACATTCATTTTTACAAATTGACCAAATTATTGTCCAGAGACCAACAGAACTCTTCCATAGATTCTGTTACTATATAGTCTAATATGTCTGGTCCGTTCTCTGGCGCTATAATAGCTATGTGGGTTATGTGAGATTTTGTTCATTGTTGTATTTCTCTGTTTATCTCAGCACGTACAGGGGAGCTGATGGGAGAGTTCGGTCGGTTGTATGAGCAGCAGTACGCTGTTGCTCTCTTTAACAAGATGCGCTATGATATAGAGGGCGGGGGTGGGCCTCAGCCCCAGCTCCTGCACAGGAAGGTAAAACTCCACCCTTTTTCTATTCCTCTTTTTCAGCTCTGTGTCATTTCATAAGTCCATTTTAGTGAAATAATGAAAGAAATTAAAGGGGAATTTGAGTGAACAGAGCTTTGGTGGTAAACAGTATTGACAACCTGGAGTCAAATATGTTTTTTTTGTTTGTTTGTTTGTTTGTTTGTGTTTTGTTTTTGTTTGTTTACAAACACCTTACAGGTTTTAGGTTCTTTGCCAGTTGCCCACTAGGGATTTACAGGCAAATAATTTTCTTGAAGCTCCACGTAGACTGCTCTGTGAAGACCTGTAGAATAAGACGCTGTATTTTTTTGTAACTGTAAAGCTGCTTGGAAACTGTGCAGTGTGAACATTTGTATCTGTAAAGACAACTGAATTGATTATAATTGAAACAGCTCTTTTTTTCTCAATTTTAAACTTTTAAAACCGAATACAGTATGTAGGAATTCACGCAGTACGGCTGTCCCCACAGAATCTGTACAGATGATCAGTTTACATTTTCCATGTACAGTATGTGTGCACAGGCATGTACAGTGTGTTTGATAATGGAGCGTGACAGCCTTTGCACGTACACTGGGTGGGTAAAGAGTTAAATAAACACAATTTAAATACTTCCAGTCCTAACATCTCTCTGTATGTGTAATTAGACTTCAGAGTCTCTAAACATAGAGGGACAGCAATCCTTTTAAACTCTGAGCTTGTGTTGAACTGGAACACACTTCAGTTCTTGTGTTGTTGTTTCTTTTTGTAGATGCCTCTTCAAAATAAGTCCATCTTCTCAGGGGCTTTGTTCCAGTACCTAGAAGAAAACAAAAAATGGAGGAATCGTTTCCTGTTTATTCCTGATTCCTACAACATCAACTATTTTGAAAACAAACAGGTATCAGGATTTCCATAGTTCTCAGATTTCACACTTTCTATTCTGAATTTCGATCATTCTAACATTTACATTTACTTTTTTAAATCAACATTTCAAGATTTATATTTATGCTAACATAATTTGTAATATGAAAATGTGTATTACATTTTAAAGAGGCATTTTCTCTAATGGTCTCTTGGACCCTACTGTATATCAGTATTAAGTCTGCTACCCTGCTCTCTATTTACATAAGCCATTTACAAATACATATTGATCAACCAGTACTGATCACATACCCCCACAGCATTTATCTCACACCTGTGCTGCTGTGTTTTCTCTCATACAATACTATCTCTTAATTTAGGCCCATGACAGAGGTTTGCATCCTAAAGGCACAATCAACTGCGCTGGCTACAGGGTCCTGACCTCTATGGAAGAATATCTGGAGCTTCTTAATACCAGCCTGCCAGGTCAGTGTGGGAAAGGGAATAAAACATGAGAAAACCTACTTTTAGAAGTTCATAATGTTCTGGGATCGATACAGTTTAAACTCTGTTGGCATGATGACCAGAGAGATTCATATTCCACTTAAAATAAAGCAAACATCATGCACTTGCAATGAAAGTAAAATGGGACACTGTTCCAGCTTGGTTTAAAAACAGAAATGTGAAATTCTAGTTGTTACACCAGTTGCATTTATTTATAATTTGAGCTGTCACTTTTTTCTGGTAATGTTGCCTGAAACGGGTGAAACCTGTGTTGCGTCATTGTGACAATATAGTTTAAAGACTGGATTTTGAACTTTGAACAGGCTATGTCAGTATGCAAATCACATACTCTTTGCTAATGTTAGCAAATATAATGTGGCCATACTTTTAACATGTGTATTTTATTGTTTACCACCTGGTCCAGAGTACTTACATTATCGGTAATGTCTTATTGTAACAATTTATTGTTTTTAAAAGAAAAACATTGTCATTGTAATTAACTCTGAATTGCGGAAAGGGAGGGGGGTTCAGGAGCCAGGGCCTCAGATAAGAAGTGATGAAGTAGAATGAGATTGAGGGAGTGAGACTGTGATCTTTGAGCAGCTATAGTAATGCTGACTGAGATCTTCTCATCAGGCATATGTCAGTCATTTCTGAATCCGGTCATGTGACCTGTATGTTTCCCAGGTGTAAAAGCTAAAGTTGGCAGTTCTCCATTCCTGAAATGTGCAACACAGTTTCCCCTCATTCTCTGGCACCCTTATGCGCGTCACTACTATTTCTGCGTGGTGACCGAGAAGGAGCAGCAGAAATGGAGCGCAGTCTTCCAGGACTGTGTCCGGCACAACAACAATGGTGAGTCTTACGTTTATACGTATGCATATAGCAGATGCCTTTATCTAAAGTGAGAGCAAAGTCCTATACTTTTGATTCATGTGATCTCTGACAGTCGAATCCATGACCTTGGGGTTGCAAGCACTGTGCTTTACCAGTTGATCTCAAGAACCCCTACTTCTGTCCCCGTTGCTGAAAAGAACTGTCCCATTTTGATGCTGTCAGTACCAAGTACCCAATAAAATGTGAGACATCCCAGCATCCGTCCCCCTTCTGCTGCATTGACATTTAAAACCAAATACTTATTTAATTAATGATTCATTACTTAATCATCTGTTTTCATGGTTTATTGCTCAGCTAAAGACGCTTTCAGACTTACTTGGTTAACTGATGTTATTTTTAAAGACATCTGTGTATCAAAGAGGAAACTCGAGCGAAATGTTTGGCACGGTTGGTGGTTTTCATTTGTCCTGTTTGATAATAGAAAGAATTTTAGCGCTCAAGGCTGTAAAACGATTCTCGATGAGGTCATCGAGAAAGCTGTCACATCTTGAGTTTATTCTGTAGAACACCTTTAACTATATATAGTGTATCACTGTCAAACATCATTCAAATGTCTCTTTCTGTGTTTGTATGTAGGACAGTTAGTTTAAACACGGTTTGAACAGACTTTTGTTTGTGTGATTCTGTTCAAGAACAATTCTGACTATAAAGAGAAACACTCGACTTAAGCTTACAAAACTTACTAAGGAATTTGCTCTTGTGTGTAGTTGCACCATGCCTAGGGCAAGCACAAGGTTTATTGTTACTTTTAGAGTTTCATAAAGATTCATTGTTACCGTGAGAGTTTCAGTCTTTCATTGGCAAATTTACTGATACATTTCTTGTTAAGCCACATAAACAAGAGCACACTTGTTTATTTGAAGGGTACGATAAGTGTCTTTCATTCATTTATTGTGGTTACATCACCTGCCTGGCATACATGCAAGGTAAGGCAACAGAAAACTTGTTTTGCTTGAAACAAGGGCCATTGTCATGTGGAACAACCTGAGAACATTAGCCCGAGCCCTGTGATGAGAAGAGCCTGCTAAGTCCTATTATGCCATACTGTAGCCTACTCATTGGGCCCCCACCCATACAAATATTTTCTCGGGCCCCCAGAACTTTGGTGATGGTTCTAAGTTGTCATAGAATATGAAAAGGGTTTGTTTTGAGCCGAGTCCTTTTTATTTAGTAATATGCACGCTGTGTGGTAATATGCTTAAAAGGTTGGGTGTGAGGTTCTCTCACAGACCTCTTATGTTGGCTTCTATGGCTGCTAAAGCTGTTTTCTTCATGTAGTCCAGATTCCAGAGTGGCCACAGCTGGGGCTGTCAACCCATAATTCAGTTTGGATGGGAGGCTGCCGAGAGGGAATGCACACTGCGGCAAGGGCAGTAATGTCCCCCAGGGACTGAGGCAGCCATCTGAATATGTGTGTTTGTGTGTGTGTTCTTGCCTTAGCCAAATCCCTGCTGTGTGTAGTATGTTCTGTATGAAACATCTGCAGACCCTCTTTTTCCAAATATGGGCTGGTTCAGTTTTGGTATGGCCCTGTGCTATTCATTAGCCATCTTAAAGATGTTCCTTAATATATTTTATAGATGTTAAACTCATTTGCTTTGTTCTCTGTTTGGTAGAAGGTTAGCAGTTAGTGGAGGATGTGGGGGTCTGTTGAGGCCAGTGGGTCCATTTGAAATCACATAATGGAATGGAATCTGGTTTTATTGCTCTTTATCACGTATAGTAATATGAGGGAGTAAGTTATTTCTCTCATCACTTATGAAGTATCAAAATTTATGGCTAAGGTAGGTTGGCCATTTTTGACAAGCTAACTTTGCAAGCTAGCTTTGAACGCAGCAGATCCAACTCAGAGCGCCCCCTCAGAGCGCTCTCCAAAGCCACACCTCCTTCAACACAAAAATGCATGCATTGTTTGACAGGCCAAATGCAATGATTGAATAGTCATCTAATGGTCTTGTGTCTTCCACACCCGACATAAATTTATCTAAATCTATTTAGACCACTTAACTTAGTGATGGCTGTCAGGATGTGAAGAGACTTTCAACCAGCATAACAAGAAAATGTTTCTGGTCCCTGCCCTTAATTTTTGGAATTAAGGTCAAATGTCTTATAGTTCCTAATGCCTGAGCTGCTTTCTGTAGTTACACAGTTCAGTATCTGTAGTAATTCTGTTTTATAGTGACGTACATACTCTTTCTAGTGTTTTTGTTATGTAACATAGGACATTTGTCTGATTGATTGGTTAAGGTTGTTTTGTTGTATGATGTATTTGGTTACCATAGCACCGTTTAAGACAAGGTAATTGGTAAATGGGCTGTGACTCATCAGCCTGTTGGGCACAATGTGGGGCACCTTTCTGCAGTGGGCATCAGAACTTATTACATTACAGTATGTATGTACTGGTTGTAAGTATGGCTTCATACCAGCATACTACTGTAGTTGTGGGTGGTGTTCATGTTAGACAAATTTTTTTTTTTCCCCATCTTTTCCCCATATTACACCTAAACCATTACCCTATATTTACAGCCTTTATTTTAAGTAAATTTAAGCCTTTTTATTTCTCTCTATTCTGTTATTACTTTAAATTATGATTCTTTAAAACTGTTTCTATAACTCATTCTGGCACTTATCTTTGAACCACAAATGTGTACGTTGACTCTTTTCCAGATCATGTTAAAAGTCATTCAGTCATAAATAAAATTGTTTTGCAGGCAAACCTTTCCTCAGCATGTCTTTTTATTAGATTAGAGTTAGCTCTATTAGAAATCTTTTATTGCATGTTTTATTACATCTGAAGTGAATTACATTAGCTAAACTGAAAACATGAGCCATACACGCGTCTTGCTGTAAATATGGTTCAGCATTGCGGCAGTGTTGTGGCAGTTCACATTGCACTATACAAATCTCATTCTTGTCATCATGAAGAGCTAAATGTGACAGTCTATCTATGTTCCAAAAAATGGCAGAACTCTGCGATGGAGGAACATGCTGTGATCCAATAGGATGGTGTTATTCTTTGACTTGATTCCCAAAGGAGTAAACCCAAGCATGCATGAACAGAGCTAGATCAGGGCTTGACCCTGACAAGTCTCTGCATGTTTTTACTCAGTGCAATTTACATGCACAACACTGTTTAAATTGTGCAATTTCTGTGCCACCAGTGGCACCAAACAGAAGTGGAAAATTATGTTTTAGAATCGGTTTTCAGAATACTCCCCCCACATCTGCTATTGGTCAAACAAGCAATAAGCCCCCGCCCCAAACTCACACCATTGATTAAGGCAGTGTTGCTATGTTGTACAGGTTGGGATCTTCAAACAAACAGAGCAGTCTGTTTAGACTGGTGGTCCAAGTGGACTGGTGGTAGTCCAGTATGAGATGACTGAAATCATTTTAACCATGTAAATGTTTTATTCTGATCTTCTCTGTGCGGTTTTGGTTCAGGTGATAGAGACATTAATGTCTGGATGTATAAACAAGTGATACAACAGCATTTGAGCTGGGTAAAAATCCTACAGGTATCAAAGTTTAACTTCAATGAGAGATCTTGTGTATAGCTGTGAAGCAGCCTACAACAGAGTAACTGGTGTGCGACTCAAATCCATCACAGCTATTTAATGTAGGCTATATGAAATGTGTCAATCTTGAGATAAGGTTTTATTGGACAACTTAACAGGTTTACGGGCATGTTAATGAATTAAGTCCATGTGGTTTGAAACCTCTCTAGTGTCTAGATGCAAAGGTACTCTTTGAAAGCGTATTGAATGGCACTGTAAAATGCACAGTGACCACCTGACAGACAAATATAGGGAAATACCTGGAATAATTGGAATTCCTGAGCACTAAAACATGAATTTTTACACAAAGTGACATGATGTCTAAATGAGATAAAAAAAAACAAAACTATAGTGTAATCTGAGCCAAGTACCATGTTGTGCAAGATATCCAGCTGCTCACTGGTTCATAATAAAGTTAGGGCTGTGTGTAAAGAGGTTTCCTTTTTACAAAACAGCCTTACTACTTCTGTTCTGGGACTTATGTAAGATCAGTTGTTTGTGCAGTGAAGCTACGCCAAAATAAGTGACCCATAGCGCTGGTCCACCTATTTTTGCATAACACCCCTTTGGTTCTCCCCACGTTCACAAACACACATGCATGTATGCATACACTCGGATACATACAAACACTGCTGGACTTCCTGCCCGCCCTCCACCAGCCCTCACACCCACCCAGCCTGCTCCAACTTCCTCTCTTTGTAAGAGTTCAAGCACTGTCTCTCACACACGTAGGAGGTTAAATTATTTAATGCTTTTATGTGAAACGTTGTTATTAATTCATGAACACAAACTACATTCACACCTTCATTGTTTGGTTATTCGTTCACTGTGAAGTGAACTCTCTCTGTTTTATTTTCGAGATGTGAGTAATAGTAACAGTGGTTTGTTGCTATAGTAAACATCAAAGATGGCGACTTATCAGAATTTATCAGAAGTGAATAAACAAGTCCAATCATGGCACAAGTTCTTCCTTAACGGCTTACAATGTTTTTTTTTTTAATTAACTCATGTAGAGAACTACATTTGGGTGGCATCCAGACTGCAAAACTGGTAGGAGCAGCTTCAGTGAAAGACAACCACAGTATCTAAAACCTAATGACACTTACTGTAACTACTGTAAAAAATATTTCTGTCTGCGAGTTAGCATAACTCCATATAAAAAAAGGCAGCACAGAAGTCAAGTGTGTGTTTGGTGCAGAGTGATGATCATGCTTTATCTTACCTAATGGACAACTAGGATAGTTGCAGACAACTAGGATTTTATTGATCTGTTCACACAGCACTTGCTAACTGAACTCACTCCTAAATTACTCTGGATGTTAGTCCTGAAATTTTAAGGTGGGAAATTTTAAATTAAGTAATATCATGCAGTTGCAGTTTAAACCATGTGTAAAAAAATAGAAAATATAACTGTACTTTGCACTATAAACTACAGGACTGAAAGCTGTGTGAACAGCCGGAGATTTGCATGGCAACAAAATTTAAAACAAATATCAGCAAATAGCTCTTGTTTGGGCTTAATATCACTATGTAGCAAGTTTATTTCTGCATGTCACTTCAGTCCTGTTGTTGCTAAGGCTTAGCAACAACAGAGTTGTTGACTTGGCAACAGCTAAGTCTTAGCAACAGCTAAGTGTTTGGGGCATTGCCATGGTAACAGATGTAGCAGTGCTTCCTGTTAAGTGTGACCAAAGCAGATTTAAGTGTTCAGTGGTTCAATGGTAAAAATGTTGTATGATTCTTCTATTTATGTCACCTGTTGTTTTTCACTTCTCTAAATATAGAGGAACTGTACAATCTTATGATGTCATTATGTTTAGAATTGACTGTCTGTGGAATTCATCTCTTTACGTGTTTAAAAACACTAAATATGTTATTCGGTTGCCTGTATGTTGATGTAGTGGATGGTGATGTTTGTCGTCTTCAGGACTGTCGGAGGAATGCAAGGTTCAGACGCCTGCGTTCACCGATGCAGTGCGACTCTATCGGCAGGCTCATGGTCACTATGGGACCTGGGACATGATGTGTGGAACACCTCCACAGGTAAAACACACACACTAGATTTAGAAAAGTCAACAAAGGTCACAGTAATTGTTTGGGTTATAATAGAATACAGATAAAGGTCAGAGCTGAATGTTGTTTCATAGGAAGTGACCCAGTTTAAACGTTGTTGTCCCTGTAGAGGGGGGTGTATGTGTGTGTGTGTGTGGCGGCAGAAGAAAGGGCTTCTTTCTTTTTGGGGTGTATTTATAGGTTTCTGTTGCCTCTCCTTTATTAACATTTTGCCCCAAGCATTGTATATAGAATATAGCATATATAACCATGTAAATTTCACATTATTCTTTACTGGACAAAATTGTTGCTTGCATAAATGTTATGAGATAAGTGGAACTTGGCTATGCAGAGGGATCTGTTTTCGTTGTGCTACTATATGTATGAACTGTAATCATTATCCTTTGGCTATACATTCTCTAGTTAACCACCTATATACCATATACTCTGACAAAGAAATAACTTGGTTGTTTAAACCTTATGTGTAATACTAAAATGTGCTTGTCAGTGTTTAATTTGTGTATGAACATGTCTTTGAATTGTAATTTTATTAGATCCTGCTGGTAGCTTCATATGAGCACTCTTTTAGCTATTGTTTGCTTATTTTAGTCTTTTCTCATGGAGTTTGGATTATGCATGTTCGCAATATGCATAGCAAAGTACCCAAGAAGTTATACAGGGTTATTTTCCTGGCCTTTGATGTAATAACAGAACTAACAGAAATGCTGTATGCCCTAGGAGAACATTACAATAACTAGTTGAATGATTTATGACCTACATCTAGACCAGTCTGGCAGGAGTAAAGTTTTAGTGTGATTCAGGCAGGCATGGCTGCTGCTTTATTCTTTCCGGCAGTTGAGAATGATGGGAATGAAGTAACATGGCCTCCAGGCCTCTACCATCTGACTTTCACACAAACATGCACCAGTAAAAACCTCACATTTTGTTGATTCCCTTTGAATGACCACCATGTTGCATATATAAAGGGAGTGCGCTAAAGTGTTTCTGTTCTATTTTCCTGCAGTTTCCATTTTTTTTTTTTCTCTGATCATTTTTTCAGATCCTTGCCAACTTAGTAATGGAGACCCTCCTCCCTGAGATGAGAGACCTCATCACCCCCAAACTGAAGGGCAAGATGCATGAGAGACAGAGGAATTGGATGTTGGTATGTCACAGAGTTAAGCTTTAGAATTACAATAGCCATCATTCACAAACTTCTATGTGTCTCCCACCCTTTTTTCAAGAGTTGTTGAGAATGTTAAGAGAAGAAAAATGCATTTGTAAGATTACTGTATGCTTTTTACTGTCAATACTAGTCTATTGTAATGCATACCACGAGAAGTGTACATATTTTTGTCTAAGCATTACAAGAAATAATCCTGACACATTTTTTCCTATTGTCCATGTGCTCCTGGATAAATTTGACCAGCAAAACTACATTGACCTTCTGTCTTGTTTGCGAAAAGATATCAGATGCAGTGTACGGGCTGGTTCAGAGCCAAGCTCAGGCGCAGTATGAAGCTATAGTGCAGAGCTGTGAGGCAGGTCGCCCCCCACTGGAGGCCACTGTACGCACAGACATGGACCAGATCATTACATCCAAAGAACATGTGACCAGCAAAATCAGAGGTGATGATTTATAGTTTCATCCATTCATCAGGCCACTTAGGCCACTTACAAAAAAAATAAAACTGCCAAACAAATTCTATATCAAGTTTCTGTCTTTCACTCTCAAGTTTATTGTAAACTGTATTAAGTGTTAGATAAATGGGGGATGATGCACGTTTACATCTGAAACCACAGAAAATTTCATTCAAATTTTAGATTCCTAAATTGACAATTCTCTTCCAATTTTATTATTTAAAATGTTTGTTTGCTTTGGGGGGTGTTTGACGCATTAAACACAAAGTTAATATTTGTGGGGTTTAAATGGATAATGACTAACTGTAAATGCTGCTGAATTAATAGCTGTCTGTTTTTTTTTTGTTGGCTGTAGCTCTCGTGCTGCCTAAAGCAGAGAAGCTGCTGAAAGTGAGCATCCAGCCGTATATTCGCTCTATACTGGACGCTCTGATGGAACCCACAAGCAGAGGCTTTTTTGAGGTGCGAGACTTGTTCTTCAGGGAGCTGGTGGACATGAGCAAAAACCTTCTCAATGATGGCAACAAGGAAAAACTTGGAGAGGTGGGAAAATATGAAGTTTCCTTCTGTGAACATCGGCTTGTACTTGCCAGCAGTTGCCAATAGCTTTCCTGAGCTGTACAATTTACAAACAGAAACTTGTATTTATATAGACTAGACTATCTTACAAATTCAGTTTCAAATTTCAGATTCACACCCTGTATTAAGTTTAAAGTTCAAAAACCCCTTTGAAATTAAAATTAGAGTTTTCTTTAGTAAATCGGACCAGAAATATTGATGACATTCTGTTGGTGTTTTTGCCCACTGTATATCTGCATCATGGGTGCAGCTATCCTAACTCTTTGTCTTTGTTGTTCAGCACATGGAGAAGATCTCCATGCTTGCCTTCCATCCTGTAAAGATGCAGAGCTGCTATGAGAAGGTGGAGACACTGAGTTTAGAGGGACTGCAGCAGAGGTTCGATGTCTCCAGCCCCTCCGTGTTTGTACAGAGAGCCCAAATTTTAATGAGAGAGGTCAGTTGTCTTTGAACAGTTTTTCTCTGACGCTTTTCACATTTTTATTGCTTATTCTATTTGAATTGGATTAAATGGTTCATTAAACTTCAAGTTTAAATAAGTTTAAAAATATGGCCAAAGTTGCTTTTGTGTATGTCTGTATGCCAGTTGGGTTTGCTTTGTGGTTTTGTTATATATTAATAACATTATTAATAGATATTTATTGGCAGGAAAAGATACTTTCAATACAGAGACTCATACCAATAATTAAAGCATAGGGAGGCAGAGGAACAAGACTAAACTTGTGAAGTTAATTATCAAAACAGTGTTGATCTAACTAGTTCCCACCCATTCTGTGAGGGGAAATATGCCCCCTTGTGGTAAATAACAGATTGAAATCTTTATCTTCAAACAACAGATGCCTAAACATTTCAACAAATGTAGGCATGTGTGTCTAGACAAGTGTCTCTGGACTTTTTGTAGATGCATTTCCATGTATTAATATTTTGCAGTCCTTCTGAGAAGTTTCTTCGTCTCTTTCATGTAGCAAATGGATGATGCAGTGTACACATTTGAGCAGCTCCTGCACCAGAGTTTGGAAGACCAAGGAGAGGACCTCTGCAAAACCATCCAGCGCTGCCAGGATCGTGTCATTAAGGTGAAACAAGATTCTTGCAATGGAACAAGTTAATTCCCCCTTTTAGATGCTAAATTTTAAAAGTAGGAAAATTGGATATGTAAATTTGTACTTTTTTAATCTTTAGAAATTTGACTATGACAGCAGCACGGTTCGTAAAAAGTTCTTCAGAGAGGCTCTTCTGCAGATCTTCATTCCCTACATGCTAAAACAGCTCTCTCCATCATGTTCTGCTGTAAGTTCTTATCTCTTATATAGCAGTATGAATTTTAATGTTTTTATTCTCTATGCCTGTATTATCTATATGTCACACTAAGAACAAAACGGTTATGATTTTGTATGCAGGAACTTCCCCGTTTCCGGGAGCTCATCTTTGAGGATTTCTCTCGTTTCATTCTGGTGGAGAACATCTTTGAGGAAGTGGTGCTCCACACAGTCATGAAAGACATAATGATGGGTAAGATACAGGTGCTTTTCAACAATAGATAAATAGTGTATGTTTAGGGTGAGACTACCTGTTTGCCTGACAAATGGCAGTTGGTGGGATTGTTCTGGAAATCTGTTTAAAATCAATCATTATTTTTCTGAGAATTGTTTTTGAGAATATCGCTGCAGTAATTACATACTTCATCTTCAAACCCACATGGTAATAAACATGTCTGATTTTTTTTCTTTGTTTTCAGCTGTGAAGGAAGCAGCTGTCCAAAGAAGACACAACCTGTATCGAGACAGCATCGTTCTGACCAACAGCGATCCTAATCTTCACCTGCTGGGGGAGAAACCTCCCATTGACTGGGCCGAGGAGTTTGGAGGAAACCAAGAGGAGGTGGATGGAGAAGATGTAAGAAAGGAGGGAGAAGCTCAGAAGAGGCGCAGAATGAAGCAAGTGGTCTCCATGATCCAGATGGAAAGCACTGGTCCTTTGCTGCCCAATGAATCATGCCTGGAAGTGCCTGCGGTAGCTGACATTGCTGAGGAAGAAGCAGAAGGACATTCAGATACCTCAACACAAAAGCAAGTACCCAATGGAACCAAAGAGGATGTGAATAAAAATGCAGTTCAGGAGACACCAAGAGTAACAAATAGAATAACATTACAAGAAGAAACTCCAAAAACGCAGGTGGTGGAAGAAAAGTCACCAAAGGACACAGAGGTCAAATCAGCCATAGAGAGTGCCATACAGGAAATAGAGAATGCAGTACAGGAAGAGGAGCATGAGCAGGGTGGAGAAGTCAAGGCGCAGAAAGTTGCAGAATCATCATCTTCAAGACAGGAAACTGCAGACATGACCAACAAGGAACTTGCCCCAAAGTGTCAAGGGTCACCGCTAAACCAAGTTGAAATGCCTGTATCAGACACAAGCAAAGATACACCTTCAAACACGGTGGAGAAGCCTTCAGGTTCACCGACAAGGAAGTGGAAGTGCCATCATCAGACCAACAGGAAAGAAATCACAGTACAAAGAGCACTCAAGACTCCCAGCCACAGCACAACAACGGCCAATTTCAGTCTCCCGCTAATGAAGCAAAAGGGGAGGATCCTCAGACAGGAAATGAGCTGTGCAGTGACTCTGAAAGGGGAAAGGACACTAAGAAGGAAGAAAATACACATGTGGATCACCAGTGAAATGGGAACTTTTTATCACTTAATTTTGTTTGTTTATTGTGGATGTTTGTTTGTGTCTGTAAACAGTGAGTAAATATGAAACCCCACTGCTCTAAGACTTTTGACTGAGGGAAAGGAGCTTTTTTGTGGCATTTTTGTCTGCAAACACACTATTATCTTAAGACTTAATAGACATTTATTAACATTTTCGTTATGACCGTCCTTTGTATGCACACAGTCACATATTTGCCTTTTATTGCACTTAAAA
This sequence comes from Chromobotia macracanthus, assembly GCA_036877525.1. Taxonomy (NCBI): domain Eukaryota; kingdom Metazoa; phylum Chordata; class Actinopteri; order Cypriniformes; family Botiidae; genus Chromobotia; species Chromobotia macracanthus. The sequence continues at coordinate 6,103,729 of JAZGTH010000058.1, forward strand.
TTATCACTCAGTTACAGCCGTCTGAAAAGACATTTCCTAACCTTGGAAAAGTTTATTCTAGTCTCAAATATGACATGCACCTTTATTTGAGATCTTCAAACTTCATTTATTACCTTCTTTGACAATCCTGTGTTTATACCCGCCTGTGGTGCAGAATGGCGCAGAACAGAAAAATAACGTCTTTGATCCTGTGGAAACCAGCCACAATAACGCCTTATGTTGATAGCGTTAGGTGCCTTATTTAATTTAGCATAAAGCTAGTGATGCCTGCCTTGTGTGAATTCAACCTGATCACTGAATATTTTCTTGAAGTTTCTTGTATTCTTGGGTTTAGCATAGTAGCTTGTAAATCATACTTTTTTTAAAGAAAAAGCAAGGAGATTTAGAAAAGTTTTACTTACTAAAATGTCCAAGCAACTGTATGTAGTTAACACCATGGAGCACGCTGTTGCTTTCATTGGTGCTCATTGTTAAGAAACACTGCTGTTATTTGTTCTAATTACAGATATAGCTGCATCAACTTTCCTTAACCCATTGGGTTCACAATGTAACTGACTACGAACCATTTTTCATCTTTCCCTCTGCTTTCATTGTTAAATCTAAATGCTGAATTGTTTGTCTATAATTGCATTATGACTTTTGCTGTCACATTTACAGTGTAGTAATTCTGCAGATGTTTATAAGCAAAAGGTTGTGGGTTATAGCTAAGATGATACCCGTTCAGGTTTAATTGATTGCAATACCTTTAGTACCACTGTTGGGGAACCAAAAAGAGATGTATATTTGTATTTCAAGTGGAAATGACAATCAGTCAAATTTTTGATTTGCAAAATGTGTCATCTGTAGAGTGTTATCCAGCCATAGCAGTTTCAGCAGCTTTTTAATTTGTGTCTTGGCTGTTTTGACTTTTTAATGTTTTATCTATGGAATGACAGAAACCTGTTTTTATAAATGCAACTGAATATTTTATTTATTTCGTTACAGCACTTGGTACTATACTCTGTCTTTTTCTAATTTTCAGAATGTTTATCTTGCAAAAATCTTTTATTTTACTTCGTTGTTTTATCTTGGGGGAAAAATAAACCGTAATAACTGACGGTATAGTTTTTGCTATTTATTGATTTGTTAATGTGTTGATTGGTAAATGGTGTTCGATAGCTGCAGCTGAATGAACGTGATTTAGTATGAAAATATTGCTTTGTGTAATTGTCACACCAGTAGAGGGGAGTGTAAAGCAGGTTTTTACATGGAAACTTTGCTTTTTAAGACAGATTTACTTCTTTTTACTTTACATTTAAAAAGAAACTACTGCGATCAATCGCAGCCTCTGACGTCCTGACCTAGATTAAGATTACAGTCGCACTGTTTGCTCCTTAATTGGTCGCCACATATTAATGCCAACAAATATAATGTAACGCTTATTCCGTCAATAACTTTGAAATCTTATAGAAGCAATTTTATAGAAACCGATCGTTTTTGTTCCTAAAGGTTGTATATTACTATTAACATACAACAGTATTGCTGCGTCCGTGTGTAGCTGCTTTTGGAGAATTAAGTTGCTTGAATTACGAACATTGTTTACGAACAATTTGTTTCTGTGTGTTTCATTTAATAAAACCTTGCCGGGCGTACGCAGTAAACGCTTAATCTGACGCGCGTCGTGGAACAAGACGTGACGACGTCACCGTTTACGTGACGACGTCACCGTTTACGTGACGTGAGCTCACGGCTCGGGTATTTTCCCTCCTCGGAGAGCTCCGTCTCGCCCACAGAGCGCCGCCAGCAGCATCAGCATCAGCGGAGGATGCGCATCTCTGAATGATCCCGCCGTGAACGTACTCTACAGGGCAGCACATCTCATCGTCACCGCACGGAGATTGCAGTCAAAGATTTCCCGTCTCTGTGGGACGGGGGAATGCTAAACCCCGGATCCCCCGGACCGTGTTGCTGTTCGTAAGGATGCGATCATTGAGCCGACCGCGGGCCTCGCTGCTCAGCGAGGTGTTCTTCATCACAGCAGTTGCTGTCAGCGCTGCAATGGCAGGTGAGAGTCGTTTGATTCAAGTCGTGTATGAAAATAATTTAACATGTGATATTTAATTGGAGTATGCCATCCCAGCTGATGTGAAGGATGTGTTCTGGTTAAAGAAACGTGTGTGGATGTTTTACATATTGTACTTTCCATCTTCTCGTGCAGTGTATCCCCTTTAATGAAATTGCTGTTTTTTTATGAAAAGCATAATGTTATATTTATTTTGAATAGTTACCTATAACAGTTTCTTATATGATTTCTTTTGAATAGTTACATATAACAAACTATTTATGTGCAGAAGGGACCATCTGTAAAATTAATTCTGTCAAACATTCTGTCCAGAGTGATGTATAATACTGTACATTTTCACTGACTGAGATGTATTAAATCTTCTGATAGGCAGCTGGACACATGACACAGTGAACTGAGTGATAAGCTCCTATACACATGCAGGGACAAATCTTGCTTAAGGAAAAATTCATTTGCTCTGTGACGCAGGTGGAAGAGATATGGACCCCCTGTCATCAACCTGTGTGCCCATTTTAGGAAGTGGACGCACACAGTGGCACATTTGCATTGTTCTGATGTCATTTCTTTGAGTTTGAGCCATGTCTCTAATTTGCCAGCAGGAGATAGATATGCGCTCGAGGTTTGTGGTAACGTTCTAATAACGTCATTCCAATCACTCACACACACACACACTTCAGGGGCTATTTTTTAACACTTTGGTAAGTGTGTTATGAATGTGGCCAGTCGGCAGTCAGGGAGAAAACTCCAGACCCGACACCTTCTGTCACTCAGGTCTGGGCTATAAATAATAACAACAAATGTAGAACAGTCGCTCAAAGCTACTTGAAACTACAGACTTCAGGCACACTAAACAACAAAACAACAGATGGCAGGTGCACTACACTTGTATTCCAATGACACATACTATTTTTTTCCCCAGCTGCTAGAATAAATATTACACAGTACACTAACCAAAAGTGCTATGGTATTGCTAATGTACAACTGGAAAGCCATATGTTTTTTGGGCATGGTTGTTTTTACTTGTAGTAATGTCTTGGACACCTGTTGGACATGGCTTTACTGTGGTATCTTGTGGTACTGTGTGTGTTTGTGACTTGCAGTGTGTGTGTTCACTACTAATTGAATGGGTTAAATGAAATGGTCACATTTCAAGTATGGATTGCCATATGTTGACAATTATGCCTCTTACATTTTATGTTTATCATACAGTTTGTGTATGGTAATCCCTTGGCACAATTTGATAGTTTTCTGGTACAAGTTTAACTTACAGAAAATTCTAAATACTTTTTTAGATAAATGACTTGCAGGTCTGTGAGTGCGGTTATTATCCTTGCATCTCTATAAAGATGACAGCACTGGGTTAGAATACAGTGAAAAACAAATGAAAGAAGAAACCCTCAGCTGTGTAAGTGGATAAAACCATGATGGATGATAGTTCACAACCAGATGTAGGAAGGAATTCTGAAGGCTGTTGCAAGTTCTCAGGGTTTTGCTCACAGTGTGGAAGAGCTGTGAAGTTGGTAATTGACCAGTTAATGAGAATGAAAACAGTTTATGTAACCTTAAATAAGCAACTTTCAGAAGACTCATTCTAGAGGTGGTTGCACAACCAAAAAGAAGCAATGCAGATCATACGCAGAGAGAAAAGGTAGATGTTGGTTTGAAGAGGAATGAGAAGACAGGAGGAAGATTTTGTGACTGTTAAATTTGTGCTGCATATGTAGGAGTGTTTAAACCTCTTTACTCCTATTACACCTGTATTTTGTAAATCAGAAATTGTATTTCATTTTTAAGTAAACATATCTAGTAAACACTAAACAAACACAAAACAATTTGTTGTTGTGTTTGTTGTTAAACAACTCAATAAAAAAAAAATTGCTTCTCCAGTACATTTATCTTGTTGTAAGAATGTTTACATGCATACTTTTTACCAAAACAAAGTAAAAATACTGCTTAAGAATATGATTCACAGGGTATGAATCTGCATTAGCATTAAACCTGAGAGAAAGTGGATTATTTAAGCACTCAGATCTCGGGGCTACGTAAAGAGATTAAATGCGGTTATACGTCTACCCGAGTGTCTTTCTGCTGATGTTGCCTCCAGTACAAGCTGCTCTTCTGATTTAATGCCCAAAGCGTGGGCGCTTTCACTCATTTCTAGCATCTCTCTCACTAACAGCACTTTTCCCTCTCCTGTGTTTTCAAGCTCCTGTCCTACATTTGCACGTGACTGTGTTAGAGACCAACTGCATGGCCAGAAGTATGTGGACACCTGATCAACACTTACATGTGCAAGATGAACAGTTGATTTTCAAACCATGGGTGTGAATAGAGAACTGGTCCTCCGTTTGCTGCCATGTAGGGCATCCACTTTTCTGGGTAGGCTTTGTATTAGATGTTTACTCAATTGGATGACCAGGAATGCAGAGATTTGCAGACAATATCCCATTCAGATATAAGCGCATCAGTGAGGTCAGGTGCTGCTGTTGCGCAATGGGGTCTGGCGTAGGGTTTAAGTCTGGTAGTGTAGCATTGAAATTCTCTGAGCTGTTTAATGCGCCATGTTCAACTTAGTAATAATGTTTGTGCAAGGACATTACATGTTTGTGTTGTCGATTTTATGCAACTGTTAGAAACGCGAATCCAAATCTAAACCCAGATAAATAGAAGAAGGCTTCTACACACATTCAGCTATGTAGTGTATGATCACATCCGTCCCCAGCTTAACTGTTAACTGTTGTAAGCAGTGAGTTTTGTTGAGTATAATCCCTGCACGTGTGTGACTTCAGATTGTTCTGTCAGATTAATCTGTCTTCAAAGCATATGCCTAAAGCTTTGATTTACACTGAATCCCCATGAGCTGCCATCAACTTGACTGATTTTTTCTTTTTCTTCAATAGAAACAATAGGAACGCTGTCTGGTAGAACATCTAATGTGTTTATTCTGTCACTGTCTGTTGTTTAATTGTGCTGTAAGACAGCTACACAATAGATATGAGATTCAAACAGAAAGGCTACAGCTGTCATTCAAGAGCTGAACCATAGAAATGAGCCATCATAAATATTCTCAAGCTGTCCTCTTTTTTGCTTTTTTCTTTCACTCTTCATTGTTATTTTCTCTCCATTTTTTTCTCCTGCCTGTTTTCCTTCTTCCTTTTGTCTCTTATTTGTTTTCATTTGTGTGTTCTTTCACCGTTTTATTATTTTTTCCCCTTTGGTGTCCTGGAATAGTGCACTACACTCGAACCACTACATCGTAATTTGGCATTTTTTTTATTAATTCATTATTCATTTTAAACACACATTGGTTTATGTTTTGCAATCAGATCATTAGTTCTATTGCTTTTTGAAATGTCAAGACCATTGGGAGAGCACAGGGAGCACAGAGCATTTTTCTCCCTGTGCTTAAAGCTGCACTGTGTCATTTCTGTGCTGCTAGTGCCACCAAAACCAAAGCAAAAACAATAAATGTTTGTAACAGATTGTCCAAAATCTCCACAGACTTTTATTGTTTAAACCAAAACGGTCTAATATGTCTAAAGAATCTTTGTTAGCATTTCTATTTATTTCAGAGGAAATGTCACTTTAGTCTGGGATAGTATTTTATCATTAAAAACATGACACACAGCATCCTTAAATAAGAAGTTTCAGTGTCATTGTTTTCCTCACCTTGTAAGCCGCATTGGATGACAGCGTCTGCTAAATGCCTAAATGTAAATGTCAAGAGAAGCAGTATAGATCAACCTCCAGATGATCTTTTTAGCCTTTAAGTATTGACAGTCAATGTGAGAAATCTGTCTGGCTCTCTGGATCAATACCTCGATCAATACCTCGAGTGCTGTGCTGCACATGTGTGACATTCACCACGTTATTTTTCTGTGTGTCATTATTTTTTAAATTCATGTGCCTTCATAATCTTTAATCTAAAATATTAACTTCCCCTCCTCTTCAAAATGATTTCTCTTGATGATGTATGTCACGGCACAAGGGCGTGACTATATTGACTGTCCAATGGCCTGGCAGTTTCTATCCCTCCAACTTCTAATGATCAAATCAATTCCCAAAGTACGAAATATAAGTCCTGTCTTACATTTTTTCTTAACCCAGATGCTGTTTTACATAGAAATGTGTCACCACAGGAAAAGAAAAACACAACAACCGTTTCATAGTGACAAGTTTTCAAGTTCACTGAAAAATAGTCAGATATATACAAATATAAATGTATAGTTGTTTGAGAGTGTGGGGAGAAAGTTATATCATCCGTAATGTTTCATAGGAGTAAATATTTTTTCTAGGATTTTTCAGTAGTTCGTTTTTTAAATGTTAAGTTTAAATACAAGACTGACAGCTTTAACAGAAGCATATGTAATATATGATAATATATAATATATTATAATATATTCAATATATATATATATATATATATATATATATAACGTATGTAATAGAAGCATATATAGTAGAACTCACGGTAGGTCTGTCTTTTAAAGTTACCATTAAAAATGAATTTTCCTTATGGAGAAAATGGATGTGATTTTTGCTTGTGGAACTCAACTGTTGCAGTCTGTTATTAGGCTGAGTCAATAATACTGGCTAATTTTATGTTTTAATATGTTCACTCGCTGCACATTACTCATTTGATAATTACATTTCCTCTCTAAGTGACACAATGGATTTCAGCGCATTACTAATTTAGAGACATGACTGGCCACCTTATTTGTGCCCTGAATAAGACAAATGTATTCACACAAGAGGAGCAGTCTGAGGTCAGGAAGCAGATGGTGATGTAAGAATGTGAGGTGTCTAAAAAAGAAAGAGATTTAATTTTTGATGCTGGACACAATTCATCATTACAGCAGCTAATATAAGAACGCTATTTCTGGGCACAGAAGTCTCATTCAGTAAATGTACTGGTTTAATTAAAATTCTGAGTTGGTCGGATAAACAGAATGGTCTTAAATAATGTAAATGTAATGACAGCATTTGTCATAGACATAGAAGTGTTTTAAACGAATTCTGGTTGGTGCCACCATTACAAAATGAATCCACCCTTTACCTTTAAAGTCTGTGTCCTTATTGTATGATCATGGGCAGACTTTCAAATAGGAATTTCTGATAATTTTTTCTTATAACCTTATAACCTAAGTTTTGGTTTATAATGTTTATATAAAGGTTGTGACAGCTCATAATATTCATACTTCTTTTTAGTGTTTCTTGGTAACACATTTTTACTTTTCTATGACTTTGTGAGAGCAAGGGGAACCGAAAGGCGAACAGTCTTCAGTACTTTACTCGTTCCTCAGTATTTAACTAAATTCTATAACACTTTTACAGAATGTTTTTAAGGCTTTGGCAGTATAAAATGTCAACAGGAAACACACATGATGATGTGTGATGGAAATGATGGAAAGCAAAAGGATGATGATAATTTATTTTGCCCGCTGTCCTTTTGAACACATGATGGTCAGTTTTGAAGAGTGCTGTCTATTGACGGTCTGTCAGCTTTTTTGACATTTCACAATGAAAGAATTTAAATTGAAGCCCTCAATGCTTTAAAAAACCCCACAGCTCTGCCCTGAGTTATAAAATATGGTGCCGTCCTCAATCAGCCTCTCAGGTTACACAGAACACGAAGTTATTGAAAATGGCAGCCTGCAGTCCACACTGCTCAGCGTAGTTTGCCATGTCTTTCAAACTCTTTGTTGATAAGCAGGTGCACAAGTAGTTCTGACAGACAGGCACAGTCTGGGCTGAAGAATTAAAGAGGAGAGAAGATCCTTTAGTTTCCTTTTGTGTTCAGTTAAAGTTCATTGGTGTTGCTAGGCGACTGATAATTCATATGAATTTCAGTTTACGTTCATGAGCAGCTGAGTGGCGACATAAACAAGTTTCAATGCTGATATAGAAATGTTTAGAAACGTTGATATAGCTGTGTCCGTCCCTCTAATTGCATTTTTTGCCCAAACATACAAACTCAAGGTTATTTAATGTAAAATATCACAATGAATAAGAAGGCAGCAAATGTCTTCATTCACAAACTACATATACTTTTTATTTAGAATACACAGCCTTCAGCTCACAGCCTGATTTCTCTGCTTTTACTGCATTGTGTATAATAGACTAGAAGCAAACAGATCAATCTGCCCTGGGCTAAATCTGTACATTGTCCTCTAGTTCTCAGTGTTTTTCCTGTCTGAAGCCACATTTCAGTCTCTCTGGCCAGTCTTCATCTTAGTCTGCCCAGCAGAACCAGCATGACTGGGTCACCTTGAGGAACATCTGAACCAAGGCCAGACACTCTCAGCAGAGCCACTTTGCCCTTTGTTGGCAGGAGCGAGAACAGAACAGAGTGAGGAATGATGGTAGTAACCCACAGCAGCTGTGATATGTGTGTGTCTGTGCTTGCAATCTGAAAGTGTGTATTAGACTTGCTGGGTAATGCGGATTATAGTGGATCTGTTCACCATCAGTTTTAATCACACGGTCTTCTTTTTCAAACCAAAACCGCAACAGTGCTTGTATATCCCTCTGGACTGGAATCATTTAGGATTGTAGTCTCAGCTACATATTCACATCTGGGTCATTTTATTTTTTAGATGATAAGTGGCAATCTTTCTGTTATATCTTTATTGGACTTTATGGTTTGTGCAAATAATTTCTTAGCTACTCTTCACTTTGGATTTTTGTTGAATAGAATAATTGTACATTTGACTGAATGATATTATATAAAATAATATATTACTTTTATTTTATCCAAAGAGATTTACAGTGCATTTAAAGTATATGATTTATCAGTACGTATTCCCTGAGAATCTAACCCATAACCTTTACGCTGCTAATGCAATGCTCTGCAGAATATGCATATGGTTTATGATGATGTTTCCTGCTTACATGTGTGATGTTCCATAATCAGAGGAAGTCTTCTTATCTTTTCTTATCAAGTTAAATTGATAACTGGAGAATTTGGCATTTAAACAGATGGATTCCCTTGTTTTCAAGCAGGAAATTATTTTCGAATGCGAGTGTATGCAATTGCATACATAAACTTGTCTGTGTGTGTGATTCAGATACTGTCAAATAAAAAACTGTTTTTTTCTGTTTTTAATGAGATATTAAAGATCATAAACCAATAGAAGAAAGATAAACAGGTCTGTCATAAACCCTTGTGCATGCCTATGTATCATCTCCAGTACAGTGACAATTCTGGTAAACATCATCATTGTTGATGTACCGTATCTTCACTGAGTCACTTTAAGTTTACTTAATGGGCAATTCCAGTAAAAAGCAAACAGCTAAAGTACAAGCAGTGACTGCTGTTTTGAGCATTGCAATCAATGTCAATTAATAAGGTGACACGGCTCTTTAGATGTGTAATAAAAGGCTTCCTTCTGTTGTGCTCTTGAAGTTTATTGTAAATGATGACAACTAATGATCCAGTCAATAGACTGACGTGGCCATTAGTAACTGCTAGCCTCTGGGAAAAAAACGTTTATATGGGCATATAATGAACAACAGAATATTTCTACAATATTTCCCAGCATTAATTGGTTTTACACTAAATACTTTTCCACAATTGATCAAATCTTCATAGCATTTTCCCAGTTGTTGTGTTTCTTCACTATCTTTGACTCGGTTCGGTTCAGAGGAGTTCACGTCCACCCCCTTTTCAGCTACTGCATTGGCAGTGACTCACACCTGATGATGTCACACCTACTCGGTTGCCATAGCAGTTGTTATGGAAACAGGAGCCAAGGTTTCAATGGCTGAGGCTAGAAGTGGAGCTCAGTAAAACAATAAGCCACTTGAGGCTGTGCATTACAGCGATTTTATCACAAACAGGGACTTTACCACGTAACAGGGTCCTTAAAACATCCATAATCATGTTAAAATCACTATAACGTATTTCCTTTTGTAGCTTATTGGTTTAATGTAGCAGCTGCAATATAATAAGAGATGTTCAATTGCTTATTAAAATTCAGTTTTGTCAATAAGCAATTTTTCTACCCATAAAAATAGTTTATAAGTCTAACTGTAGGCTGCTTGACAACTTAACAACATGACAACTTTGTGTGTAAATGTGAATGTGTGGCCGCATCACAGGTGTGTTTTACCTGCATTTTTCAAGTCTCTCACTCGGCGGCCATCTTTGCAACGCCTCCAGGCAACTATGAGGGAAGGCTGATCTCCAAAATCACTGACTAAGGTCATAATAAAACACTATATTTCAGACCAACGATTAAACCTGACATGAACTGTATTAAAAATTCTTCTTAGGAAAGAAGAACAAATTGCGCAATAAAGTTTTCTAGGTTCTTCATGTACTGCATATGTACTGCATCTGCATTCTGCAGAGATCTCCTCTGAGCACTGCATTTTCCCCCATTTATAGTAACAAAATTGCGGTATCTTGTTTATTCTATAATCATTGATGCGGCTCATTCAAATGGAATCAAACTCATTTAGAGTCTGAACCATAAGATTTATAATTCCTGCATATTATATTTATTTGCTTTGCTAATAAGTATCTGTACCCCCTGCTGTATGCCAAATATTAGCAGCAGAACTGCTTAGTGTTGTGTTCTCTTTATGAGCATCACTAATATTATTTGTCATGTTGAGTAAAACATTTGTTTACATTTATGCATTTAGCAAATGCTTTTATCCAATGCTTTTTATCCAAAATGGAAAGCAATTAAAAGCTCTTTGCATGGCCATGTGGTGCTATGATCAACATCACAGCATTTGTTCTGCATGGATCCCTGCTGATAATCAGTGGGAGACACACAATTACTTTGTTGTTCTCAGATATAGTTTGACATTTGTGGGTGTTGGATCAGCTGCCTTTGTCTTCCACCTCTCTCCACTCAGCAGCAGGACCCACGTAGCACTGCTGTACTGTCACACTGGACTCCTCCATCACAACAACACTGAGATTTGATACACACTTCCCTGATTCTTCATCTGAAAGCTGTTAGTCATGAATAGGCTGATTATTGTTAGCTGTATGCAGTTATTCTCTGTGATAATTAAATCTGCCCTGTTCTTTCTGGGACATTTTAGGTTAAACAGTTTTTTGTCTAATATGTGATCACTCAGGCTGCAGAAATAGACAGTTTACTCTGAGCCATTTACAAATAGGTATACTTCGAGACCCAAATACATTTTGTTTGTCCGATGACATATTTTTCCATCCATGTATCTAGTATTAGCCAAAGTATTGGGACAGTTGTGTTTCTATGTGATCAGCTGTGCCCTGTTGCATTATTTGTTTACACATTTAAAGAAGGGAATGTGTAGTATCAGTTCTATCCATTGCTTCTACAGTCTGAGTCTTGCGTTAATTGAGAACACTCATAAGCCAAGATGAAGACATGGGAGCTGACTCTGACAGAAAAGCAGTGAAAAGTGTCCCAAAACGTGACTTTCTACATTTGCCTCATATTCATCTCTGACCATTTTTCCTTTACTGTCCCAATACTTATGGAGGGAACTATTTGGTCACATGACAAGAATGTTGCACAGTTTGCTAGATGAAGTGGACAATACAGTATTGAGTATGTGGAATGACTTTAGTTTGTTTTTGTATTTCTGTCTCAGTTGTGGGACATTGTCCCCGGAGTCTGGACTGTGCCCGGGAGCGACGGCACTTCTGCCAGCCCGGCTCCTCGCACTGCGGGCCATGTCTGGACCCATTTGTAGAGAACAAACGAGGGAAGTGTGTGGTCAGGAGAAGAAATCACCCAGGTAAGTAAAGTCAGCTTCATACTGAGTTTTACACAGTGTCCAGAGCCAAAATGAAAGAGAATAGCTATCACTCTAATGGTTTCTAAGTCCACTCTAATGAATTAGCAGAGTCCAGAGAGTGTGCTCATAATGAGTGTAAATGAGAGTCTGTGCTTTGATAAATGGCACCTGAATACCAAGCACAGCAATTCAGTAGGTTTGCGGTAGGGTTGGGCACCATTCAGAAATTAATTTAAAATGCCTCAGTTCCTGAGGTAGAGACAGGATGCTGAAGTTTGAATTTAAGGAGTCAGAATTGAAATGGAATTAAATGTGAAACATCATGTAACTGCTGAAAGTAGTAGTTTCTAATAACAAATTGAGTTGTAAAATGTAACCATAGATGTATTTTTGTACAAACAACATATTAGATATTTTATAAACAGATTAAGTTAATCAATGTTTGGCATTTGTGATATATTAAATCACTTATGCCTATGTAAAGATTAATAGTCATCTAAGAAGTCAAAAACACGGAAATCTTTTGTTCCAAAACCTTGTTGGTTTGGTGTAAAAGTTGAGACTCTATGATCGTTTCAGCAGTATGAGCTTCTTAAATCTCAGTGTCTTAAATTCTGGATGTTGCTCAGCTTTGGATTGCAAAAATGATTTACTGCACAGGGTTTAGCATTTGGCTTAATATGTTTCTTTGTAGCAGCATTCAAAAGAGGTTTCATCAATCATTTCTACATGAAGGGGATATCAGATATGTAACAGTAACAGTAATCTTTTTGAAGGAAGTTGTGGGTTTTCCCTCTTCAGCTTTTTGCATAGCCTCAGTATGCATTGAACTGCAGTGAAAGACCTCACGCACCTCACCCCCTTTCAGTCTGGTTTCCTTCACCCTCTCTTCCGCCTACACATTGCTGCAGATGCAACACGAGGGAGGGGGGACTAATGAAATAATTCAGCCGCTCTCTTTCTGCACCACAGTGGTACATAATAAATGCCAATCTAACGCCACTTCCCTTTAAACTTCCTAACAAGCAGCAATTAGATGTAAATAGCCGCAAGCATTTTGGTTTTCAGCTTCCTGTTTCCAGTCATAAATATTTATTTCACCTACAGCCTTGAGAATTACTGATCTGTATTTTTCCAGTGCTGCTTTGGGGAGGGCGGTGCTGATGTTGACACCTGATTGATATAATTCAACAGGCAGTATGAAGAGTTCTCCACTGCCTCTATAAACGCTTCTTGTTTACAACTATTTTAGAAGACCCCAGATCCCTTGCACATTTTTCACACAGCGTTTGACAATTTGCATTTGTCAAAAAGTTTTTTTCTGAGACAGCTGCTACTTTTGTTTATTGTATATAAATGCAATTTTGGTTGCTGTTGTTGCTTCATTGCTGTGCACACAGACTTTTCTGTAAATTGATTTGCTAGCAGAGCAGTAATGTTTATCAGTGTTTATCACTTAAATGTCCAGATTTTGTTGTTGAGTTAGTTTGTTCGTTTGTGTTTTCTCAAAAATATTGGTGTGTTCAACTAAAAACAGTGGTACTACAACATTTATATTATGTGCTAATTTAATTGACAGATTTTTGTTAGCCTAATACGCAAGTAGACAAATATGGAACATGCAAACTGAAATGCAAATTATTAGATCTGTACTTTAATAAAATTGTAAGGTCAGTACACAGAGTGTTGTTGTATTGTCTCTTTGAATGTAGTCAATGGCAGACAAAAGCTGTTTTCATGATGTAGAGTGGTAAATAAATAATCTGACACTGTTAAATAAATTTAGCTCACACAGTACTTGCATGGTTGAGTGGCTGAAGCATTTATCTCTCCCCTTCTGTCTTTCACCCTCTCTAGCACAAACACACACACACACACACACACACAGATGCTGTATACACACCCTTAACACCCAGGCTATCTTTGTCTTTCTATTTTCCCTTATCCTGCTTGTGAAGTTTTAGCTGTCGGCACTCAGTGGTTGCTTTAGTGATGTGCTTCATTCATGAATCTGAGGAGGCTGCTCCCACAATCTCTTCTATTATGTGGCACAAAACCACTGAGACGTTTCTCAAAATACCTTATTTAATGTACCACAAAATAAACAGTAATAGTCCACAGTAATAACTTTTTTGCAAATTTTAAGCTAATTCCTTTTTTTTCTGTCACTCTGACACTTTCTATCCCAAGCAGCCAAGGTCAGCCGTCTCCCAGAGCTGGATGAGGAGATAGACATTCTCTCCTCCATCATCAGCAAACACAGAGAATCTGAGATGAAGCACTCAGGTAAGACAGCATGTGCAGCTGCCCTTGAGATCCACCCTAAAGTAAATAGTTCAACCAAAAACTGTTTGGTGGAACTGTTCCTTTAAGTGTAGTCTGTGTACATTTCTCTCTGCTTCGGTACTTCTACACCATTGCAGTTGAAACATTGCAGTTCTGCTATTTTCCATTCAGAGTTATAACTTTCTTTTTCCCTGTTTTTCAGCCCCTTCTCCAGTTGCTCCTATAAGAGTTACTGAGAACCATTCTTGGCCAAACAATGTACACAGAGCAGAGCCCTCTGCTACAGCTGCTACACCAGAACAGCCTCAGACCAGCACTTTGACCACTTCCTCTCCTATCACCAGCCCAGCCTCACACGCTTCCATCATCTCTGCTGTGCACAGTGCCCCCTTTATCGTCCCATACCCCTCTGAGGACCACTCCTTCATCAGTGCGTTATAGGCAATATTGTTTGTTAACTTTTACAAAGATATCTCCATTTTCACTTTTTATATCAATGCTGTTATTGTTTATCTCTAGTATTTTTGGGCGTATTTCTCATGGTGGGTTCAGTGGCCATGGTACTGACCGGAGTATGTTGGGTCAGGTGAGAGCAAGGCTACATTTGGCAATATTTAGGAGTACAACGACATAAAGATCCAACCTAAATGGACTAAAAGCCATTTCATACAGTCTTATAAATGCAAGCAAATGGCCAAGAATGATATTCACACTGTATCATCTTCCTTCTCAGAATGAATAGAGGAAACCGTCTGGCCCAGAAGGCTGATTATCCTGCTTTTGGGTTGATAGGTTCCCGTTCTTGTGATGGTGTCATGGTGAGTGGAGAATATGCTGCACACATATACAAAGCCAAATCGACATCCAGTGATCCAGTCTTGATGTTCATATGATCACATGCTCTCCTATAATTTGTTTCCAGCCTGGAGATAAGACACTCGCTCAGAGTGCCCAGATGTACCACTTTCATCTTCAGAAGCAGCAGATGATGTCACTCAAGTGAGTAATCTGCATGCATAAACTCCTGCCATCCAGCTCTCATTATTTGCCTCTCATAGATAAAACACATTGCCCATCCAAACTCTGCCTGCCTGACTTTATGGAATTATACAATTATTTGATCATATCTTCACCATCTATATCTAATCTGCATTTGAGTGGATTGTAAGGCATTCACAAAAACACACCACTTTCCTGGGGAAATATTGTGGATATTTTAACTCAAAAATCTGTCTTGTACATTATCAGCCCCAAATGCTAAAAACATTTATATAGTATTTATATACTGTATAGCATAGTATATAAATTAAGTCATTATCATTTTTAATGCAAATCATTATAGATTGTGCCGTATTCACAAAACTCTGCACTATTTAACAATTTAACATTCCGCTGTTACCATCTGCAGAAAGCAGGTCGTAAACAGAATTTGTTTGATTTTCATGGCAAATGATGGAAGACAGTGTTTACATCATAATTTATTTTGTCAACCACGTGTTGACAAAACAGTTATAAACAACTGTCAGCAGATGCATTTTGATAATAAATGCATTTGTTAATAAATTCCCCAGTCAGTGTCTTGCTATCTTTGTGTTTTTATCCTGTGTCTCTCTCGCTCGGTGGTGGTAATTCTAGACAGAGGAATGAATCCAAGATCCCAGAGTCAGGAGCCACTTCAGATGAGGAAAATGAGGATGGAGACTTCACTGTGTATGAGTGCCCTGGACTTGCCCCAGTAAGAGCCCTGCTTCATTTTTCTGAGTGTGGCAACTGTGTTGGCCTGTGTGTTGATGTGTGTGTGCAGATCTCCTCCATCACTGTCATAAATCAAGACACCTACGGCTGTAATCGATGGTTTTATATGTCAACCGTTGTGCTATAAGGTTTCCTGCGGTGCTGCAGTGTTTTAACGTTCCTTTCTCTTTTCAGACTGGTGAGATGGAAGTGAAAAATCCACTGTTTGATGACTCCACCTTTCATCTCCACCTGCAGAAAAGTTACAACTAACTGTGAACACTCAGAGGACGCATCACCACAGACCACTTCAAACACATGCATGAACACACTGTCCATGAAATTCACAATGACATGCTTATCTCATCCATTCAGGCATTGGTAGCCATGCAGTAGTGAAGGCCATCTGCACTGGTATCATGGTGGATTCTAGTGGACTTTTGAGGGCAGGTTTTTCATTGCTGTTAAGTCAAGCTATTGCCCACTCTCCTTTTTCAAGACAGAGATGGAAATTGTTGCACAGCTGTGCACGATACAGGTGATGGTAGCGTTGCACAATCCAACCATGAGATGAACTGGAATGTTCTTTAGCATCACAGTTTTGACAAAGCTTTGTTAACCTTTTGATTCACATGCAAACACATACTCAGTTAAGCAAAATGGTTTGTTCCTGTTTCTATAAAGCATCCTTTCTAATGGCCAGTCCCTTTGGACCAGGACCTTACATTTTAACTACAGATGTGTAGAAACATCCATTGCATGGACTGAGAAAACAGTTTGTGTCTCCTTCCTTTCCTTAAGCATCTGGAAACACCCACACCTTGTATCTTCTATTAACACGCATCAAGAGATGTATCTACTTTACACACGTTAATAGAACCTTAAACATGACTGATCTGTCATTGCTCTTGATACCATGACTGTAATATCAGGTCATTGTGACTTCATTTGTACTATATTGTGAATACTGTGCAATGGAAAGGGAACATATTTATAGAATTAATTGTTTAGACTTATCTTGCCTGCAGACAATTTTCATTTATGTAGAACGGATGTGGAAGATGCCCATTTGCATTACACGACTAACTCAATATATTCAGAGCAACATAAATGGTATGATTAGCATATTTTATCTTCTACAAATTTGTCTGTGACTGTATTTTTTAAAAATGACGGTGGTGATTTTAATATTTTTTTATAACTGTGCTCACAAGAATAACCCTAATTGATATAATGTAGCCTCTGTGTAATCAGAATGGTCCTACTATGCATGGTTTGAAACTGTATAATATTGAAGAAAGACAGTGTGCATTTCTGGTTCACGCAAATTATGTAACAAAAACATGTGAAGTGTAACATGCTGACATGCATCATTCATTTTAGTTAGATTTTTTAAATCAAACCCAGCAAAAAAACAGACAGCTGACCCCTAATGTACTGTAACGCACTGTATATAATTGTCGTGTACAAAGCAGGCCAGGATTCACTGGTCTCTGTACAGTAACTTGTACAAACACTCTGGTCTCTGCACAAAATTCCTGTTTGCCGACGTTGGTGAGATATAGTTTGATGCCAGAGCATGTGTTAGTTCTTTGCTGCTGTTTCTCAGGAAATCTGCCAACAGTAGCCAATGACTGTGCAGAATTTTCTCGAATTCCTGTCAGATACCCCTTTAGTTCCTCTCAGACTCGTACCTTTGAACATTGTGACAGTGTTGTCGGTCTTTCAACGTTGCGTTGAAGCAGTGGGTTTGGCCGGAGTAAAGCCTTTAAATTTAGAAATGTGCCTCAGTTTGCAAATGACCCCATCCTCCAAAAACCGTAGTCTGCCTATTCTAGACAGTCATTGTGAAGATATTAACTTTGAAAGACTATATAACCTTCAATTTTCAACCAAAAGTCAGCATATATAGGTTGGCCTTCAAGAGAGCCCACCAAAACTTTTTCAACTACTGAGATTGCTTGACATGCATGTAAAGATGGAATCTATAAAGAAAAATAAATATTTATAATGGCTCAAATATATCAGTGTTTATCATGTGGGAGAAAAGTGATGCATAGAAAAACAAATGTTGATGTGTCTATAATTCATTGTCAATGTAAGGCATCCTAAAGGTAGGGTAGGCAACTTCGAGACCTACCTTTGCAAGCATAAGATGGAACCGTTTCTTCAGAGCATTCTCCAAAGCCACGCCTTCTCCAACACACAAACGCATACAGAGTTTAACAGGCAAGTAGGACATCCTATCATTGCATTCGGACTGAATGCAATGATTGGATAAGAAATGTATGGCTCTTTTCATTACTGCTAACAAATAAAAAAACTGCCTTACATGAAGTCGACTGTAAACATTTTACATTTTACTTTTGTTTAATTAGCAGTTCTCATGACTTGCATTAAGGCTAAGAAATAATTGCATTACCTAAAAATGTCTGCGCGCAAATAGTGAAAACTTCTGCGCGTTGTTAAGCGTGACAACAGTGACGCAATACTGATGTGCGCTTGCGCAGTAAACCCTGGTATGACCATTGACGGGCAGGATGACATGGAGGAACAATCAAAACTCAGATGAGCCTCACAGAAGAAGTAAAGTAAGTGCGTTTATGACGCAAAGTTGTCATTTCCCCCTTTTTTCTCCCTTACTTTCCTCTGCCTGCAAAAACAAACATATCTTCTTTTTTAATAACAAGAGTTTCCGCAAACCTATTTGCTTTAAGCCACACTAATCGTAGACTCCAACTAAGGTAGTCGCTTTTGTATTGTCAAGCTTTAAGTTTTCGTTTTGCAGTTAATCTCAGTACAAAATTGCTGTGCTGTTGTGGTCCTTTTAAAATAGTTTTGGAAAATATACAAATGTACTAATACATAGATAAAAATAGTTTGAAATAACATCAGGCTAAGCAGTTTATAACATTTTAAATTATTTGGTGATTTTCTTTTAATTAAAATGTCATTATTGTAATTGAAATAAATTTTGAGCATCTAAAGTACTTTTATAAAGGATTTTAAGATTGCATGAGTGCGTTTTGTAATGTTTTTTGTGTAAAGTAATTGCTGGCACCCGGCTGGCCATCCCAATTAAAAATTCCTGAAAAATTCCTGGCTCCACCCCTGATTCCTGCTTGTAAATGAAGCATTGTAGACTAGGCTGGGCTCTTATTGCAAAATGTTTAAAATCAGTGTTTGGATAATTTAAACGTGGATGACAAGTTCCAATTTTGACTATTTTTAATTTGCAGGTGTTACTGTTACAATAGCAAAACTTTGTCAATGTATTTACATGCGATACTTCTTTATGCCAAACCTTCATTGACAGTAACTTTCAGAGGAGTTTCCATCCTCTGCACCAGAATTGTTGTTTATGAGCAATATGACATAGATGTTAAGAACCAGACAAAGCTGTGTGGCCTCCGGTTTAAATTTTTACTTTCTTTCTGTGAATTTCATATATAAGTCACACAATCCTGGAAACGGATGTAACAATCAAACCTGTAAACCATTAGCCTAGCCTGGCAGTGAAGGTAAATGATACAGGTCTGACAACTTTCCCAATGAAGAGGATGTTGCCATTCGTTTGGTCCACAATGAAGATCATGAATGGACGATCAAACCTCATATCCTGCAGTGGATGGAAGGACATTTTGCTGAACTCAGCTGTTGTCACAGCTGCTGCAGTGGTTCCTTCCTCATCTATATCCAGACTGGCTTTATGCATAACCTGAAAGTACATCACAGAAGTTCCATAAAAATTGCAGTCTTTCTCAACAAATAAAAAATGCCTTTAAAAAATAAAAAAATTCTAGTATATAAATCATTTAACATTACAAATAAATTACCAGCATTACAAGTTTTTCAATAATTATTAAGAAATGATTATTTACTTTTGAAATAAACATCCTGTCCTCTGAAATTTCTGTGAAGTCAGCTTTATCTGTAAACATATCAGTCATTCCCAGTCCCATCAAAATGTCCTTCAGGCAATATGATGTTTTGAGAGACATCTTGGGGACATAGACGTTAACTTTTCTGAAAGACAAATAACAAGTGTTTAATTAAAATAACATTAACCATTAGTCTTAAGACTAATGATAAATGAAAGAGTAAAAAATTGAAAAGGAAGAACCATAATATTCTAAAAAACAATTAAAAAGATGTTTTACTTTATGTGTGAAGGGTATATGTATTGAGCAGAGAATATATCGTTTAACCTTTTAATGGCTGCTCTCCTCCATTTTTCTATGTGCTGTCTAGAGACAGCCTTCTCCAGATGAGTTATGTTTCCTATTTTCTTTAATATCTGGCACAGCCAGCAACATGGACAAAGAGTCATTGTAGTCAAGACAGAGAACTTTGGTGGAGAGTTCCATGTCATAATGTACTTTGAGGAAATCATTTTGGTGCATCATTGGTACTAGAATGGTGGTGTTAGCATTCACATAGAATTTATCCATATGGGTGTCCCTTGGGTTAAATGGGGTCCCATTGTCCCATTTTCCTTGAGAAAAATAGTGGTGTTATTGAAAGGGACCTGAGACATCAGCAGAAGTTTAACAACATTGTGTGACTATTATGTGTGTTACCTTTGAAATATATGTAATTTAAAAGAAACATCAAAGTATCAGCATCCAGATCTTCAACTGTTTCATATATTTTGTCATGGGTTTTATCCTTCACATACGTGTTAATTGTATCTACAGTTTCTTTGTTGCTGAAATCCACTGCAAAGCCATCTGAGTGGTAAAAGTTCTTCATCTTCTCAAAAAACTCAGGATTTGACTTAAATTTGTCACTCACATAAAGAGCAGTACCCACATCAATGTCCACCTCTGTCTTCTGGTCCATTTCCTCCAGGAGACTGTGGAACATCTGATGCATTTCCTCTGTGCTGAAGATGGAGCTGTTATAACCAAAGCCACTGAGAAGCTGCTGTTTGGTCTCACCACCAGCTCCTAAAGTGAGCTCAGAAAGGGCCATGGACACACTGAATGGAGAGAAGATGACATTTTTGGACTGATAATCTGGCCTTTCGATAAGCTTCTTGTACAGTTGAAAAGCAAACTCATTATTCATCCTTAACAATGAAAGGAGTTTATCTGTGACAGGAGAACTCTCTGAAGTCTCTTGATCTCCATGGACAGAAGGATGAACTATTACAAATGTACAAATCCACAAACATATGAAGTTCCTTTCCATGGTTCCTTTTCAAGATGAGGTAATATAATAACTCAGGCACTGACGGAGCATAACAAAAACAAAGTTTTACAGTATTTTGGTGATTCACAAAGGTTCTCTAAACAGTTTAAGATGGTAATCAGTGAGAAAATTGAACAAACGTGTTACTTCTTAATTCTATTTTGCTTTCTCTATGTTCTCCTAATATCTCAACATTATGTATGTATGTATATATAGTATGTATACACATTGTTAATATTAAATACTATCCAACCTAATTCACTAGGTAAACACAAAAATTTCCCACCTGTCCAGACAGCTGCCACTTCTTTTCACAAACTCAACTGAAATATAAAGCCTTTGTCCCTAAATTTGATCAAAAAACAACCTTTACTTCATTCACTTAAACTGCTTTGCAAAGAAAACTGTAATTATTAACTAGGAAAATGG
Source organism: Chromobotia macracanthus (assembly GCA_036877525.1). Taxonomy (NCBI): domain Eukaryota; kingdom Metazoa; phylum Chordata; class Actinopteri; order Cypriniformes; family Botiidae; genus Chromobotia; species Chromobotia macracanthus. The sequence continues at coordinate 6,125,177 of JAZGTH010000058.1, forward strand.
TCACAAACACATGGAATCGATTAAGTAAATAGAATCTCTCTAACAGGAGGAGATATCTAGTTCTATTTTTGTCTATTTTATTATGTGGTTTTGAATTAATATATTAAAGATTCTTCTCTTGGCAAAGACAGAAACATGTTCTCTGAGTATTTTCTTTTCAGGATCATTTCTTCGACAGTTTTAGCATCACAAACAGTGATAATTTCTATGACACATTTTATAAAAAAAACTTTTCAGCATCTTGTATTCCATACTAGTGTTTTTGTGCCATGTTGGCCCATATTCACTTCTGTAACAGTATGGCAGTCCAGCCATATTTTTAATTAGCTGTTCATGTCTCAGCAATTTGATATGTATTTAACCATCACTGTGTTTGATAGACTAAACTGTAGGTCTTCACACTAGAACCTGGTTAAACTTAATGTAGAATTAAATTTGACGAGATTCTAAGCAGCCAGTACAGTCAGTATGTTGAATAAGTTTATTTGACATTTCATTTTAAATGTGCCACCAGGTCCATAATAGCAATACTCTGTGATTGCATTTATTTGTGATACTTCTTCCTGCCGAAACTTCCTAGACAGGAACTTTTAGAGTGGATTTGATCACCTGCACCAGAATTGTGGTTTATGTGCAATGTCACAAATATAGATGTTCAGTATAAGACAAAGGCTGTTGTGGCCACTGGTTGTAATTGTTACTTTTTCCAACATCTATTTCCATGCATTTTACATATTACAGTCACATAAACAATTATGGATTTTACAACTAAATCCGCTAAGCTATTAGCCTAGCCTGCTTCTGGCTTTAGTCACTTGTATTGCTGGTTTGACCAATTTTCCGAGGAAGAGGATGTTGTCATTCTTTTGGTCGATGATAAAAATCATGAATGGACGGTTAAACTTCAAGTGCCTCAGTGGATGGTAGTAATATGGGCTGAACCCAACTGTTGTCTCTGCTGCTGCAGTAGTTCCTTGCTCATCTATAACCAGTCTTGCTTTATGCATAACCTGAAAGCAAATCAGTTCACTTAACAATCACAGTCTTCTTTTGCAAATAAAACAGCATTAAAAAATCTGAAATATAAATAATTTCTATAAATTACAAATAAATTACCAGCATTACAAAATTTTCAATATTTATTAAGAAACGATTATTTACTTTTGAAATAAACATCTTGTCTTCTGAAATTCCTGTGAAGTCAGCTTTATCTGTAAACATATCAGTCATTCCAAGTCCCATCAAAATGTCCTTTAGGCAATATGATGTTTTGAGAGACATCTTGGGGACATAGATGTCAACTTTTCTGAAAGACAAATTACAAGTGTTTAAAAAGGACCCTAATTTTCTATATAAGATTTAAATAAATTAACATGTGTTGCTTTAATAGGGGGTTCATTTTTTGTAGTTTCCAATGAAACTAAAAAATGTGTTGTTATGAGGAGTTATGGCAATTAACAAGAACATATAGTTTTGTTTTAACCTTTTCATGACAGCTTTCCTCCATTTTTCTATGTGCTGTCTAGAGACAGCCTTCTCCAAATCAGTGATGTTCCTATTACTTTGAAAATTATCTGGCACAGCCAGCAACATGGACAAAGAGTCATTGTAGTCAAGACAGAGAACTTTGGTGGAGAGTTCCTTGTCATAATGAACTTTGAGGAATTCATATTGGTGCATCATTTGTATTGGAACGGTGGTTTCAGCATCCACATGAAATGTATCCACATGGGTGTCACTTGGGTTAAATGCTATATTCCATTTACCTTGAGAAAAAGAGTGTTGTTATTGAAAGAGACTTGAAACTATAACATCTAAAGAACTACAAAATTGTGTTACTGAAGTGTGCGTGAGTTACCTTTAAAATATATGTAAGTTAGAAGAAACATCAAAGTATCAGCATCCAGATTTTCAACTTTTTCATATATATTGCCATGTGTTTTATCCTTCACATACGTGCTAATTTTATCTACAGTTTCTTTGATGCTGAAATCCACTGCAAAGCAATCTGAGTGGTAAAAGTTCTTCATCTTCTCAAAAAACTCAGGATTTGGCTTAAATTTGTCACTCACATAAAGAGCAGTACCCACATCAATGTCCACCCCTGTCTTCTGGTCCATTTCCTCCAGGAGACTGTGGAACATCTGATGCATTTCCTCTGTGCTGAAGATGGAGCTGTTATAACCAAAGCCACTGAGAAGCTGCTGTTTGGTCTCACCACCAGCTCCTAAAGTGAGCTCAGAAAGGGCCATGGACACACTGAATGGAGAGAAGAAGATATTTTTGGACTGATACTCTGGCCTTTCCACAAGCTTTTTGTATAGGTGAAAAGCAAAATCATTGTTCATTTTTAACAATGATGGGAGTTTATGAGTGACAGGAGAACTCTCTGAAGTCTCTTGATCTCCATGGACAGAAGGATGAACTATTACAAATGTACAAATCCACAAACATATGATGTTCCTTTCCATGGTTCCAAGATGAGGTAATACAATAACTCGGACACTGAGGAAACAATAAAAACAAAGTTTTACAATATTTTGGAAATGCAAAAACATTTTAAGATGGTAATCAGTGAGAAAATTAGCATCTTAGCTAATTCGCCTATTAAGATGAAAATGATTATCTATTTTTCTAATACCTCAACTTTATGTATGTTTATAAATTATGTATATTTTGAATACTATCCAACACGATTTATTACGTAAACACAAATTTCCCACCTGTCCAGACAGCTGCTGCCTCTTTTTACTAACTGGACTGAAATATAAAGCCTCTGTCCCTAAATCTGACCAGAATACAACCTTTACTTTATTCACTTAAGCTCTTGCAAAAAAAACCCTAATTATTAACTAGTAAAAATTGACTCAAGTAGTTGCAATCAATTAAATAAACAGAAACTGTCTGACAGGTGGAGAGTCTTTATACTGTCAGTTGAAACTGTTTTTTGTTTCCGTCTGTTTCTACAATTCATTTTAAAACTTTTATAGCAGAATTCTAAAGACTGTTGTGATCCCCAGGTAAAGAATTAATATTACCTGTATTACCTGTATAATTATGTAAGAAGCAAAGTTTAGGGACCATGTCAACGAAGATAAAGAGGAATTCATATTGAGACATGCACTGTTGCACAGGTCACTGTGTAGGCTGGGTTAACAAAGAGCAGCCCATTAACCTTTAGTCTTAGTAATATTTTTAAAAAGGAGTTTTTGAAAAGCAGAAGACACTTAAAAACTAACGCTGAAAATCATGAATTTTAAGTCAATCACATGAGAATTTTTGAAGCATATTAAGGTATATTTTAAGGTTTATGAAAACAGTTTATCATTATCAGTACTGTTTTTAGTTAGTTTTTCAGTGTTTTCCATGGTAGATTGGATTTACTAGGACCAAAGCACACATGCAAAACAAACAATGTTCCTTTCCACTGCAACACATATCAAATTTGCAATACTGCAACATGCACTGCTGTTAACTGTTTATAAGCTCTAGCTCAGCTGTCAATTGTCTGTATTTATTGTTTTAAATGAGCTGTTGTATTGTGTTGGAGTTGTAAAGGCTTGTCATACGTTACATTTTACAATGTGGCTGAGGACACACTGTATTTTGTATCATCTCCTGCAATGCACTGTTTTGTTACAGTAGTTTTCTTGTTTTAAAGAGCTGGAGCAACATTTATGTACAGAGTGTGACCATTTGGCCCCAGTTTTGTGGTGTATGTGCAGTTATAGGAATTACAGTAAAAGAAAGAGGACAAAATGTGTGTATAATCTTCTTTTTTATTATTACACTTCTAATTAAATATTGCATATAGCAAAGCATCAGGGACATAGAAAGTCATAATTAATGAAGACCTGGCAACCAAATGCTGGTGATGGCAACTTTTAAATCATGGCCACCTGCAGGCGTGTTATGGTATCATGTCACTTCCTTTCGGCTGGATTAACAATCTTTCCAATAAAGAGGATATTGTCATTTTTTTGGTCAATGATAAAGATCATAAATGGGTGATTGAAACTCAAAATCTTCAGTGGGTGGTAGGACAGTGGTCTGAACCTTACTGTGGTCACAGCTGCTGCAGTAGTTCCTTCCTCATTTATATCCAGACTGGCTTTATGCACAGCCTAGAAGAAATCATAAAGTTTACATGAATAATTGCAATCTCTTTTATCGTTATTTTATCATTAATATGAAACTGATTTGTCTTTTTACCTCTGAAATGAATATCTCGTCCTCTGAAATTCCTGTAAAGTTAGCGTTATTTGTAAACATATCAGTTATTTCCAATCCCTTCAAAATATCCTTTAGAGAATATGATGTTTTAAGAGACAGCTTGGGGACATAGATGTCAACTTTTCTGAAAGACAAGAAAAAATTAATTCAGTTTAATCTGAATGTTAGATTTAAAAAGGGAATACAAGGAATGTTTCTGCAAAGATTTAGAACAAACAAAACGGAACAGCAACATTCCAAACCTTTTCTGGGCAGCTTTTCTCCACTTTTGTATGTGATGTCTAGAAACTTCTTTCTCCAGGTAAGTGATGTTCTTAATTACTGATCCATATTCTGGGATAGCCAGCAACATGGAGAAAGAGTCATTGTAGTCAAGAGATAGGACTTTGGTGGAGAGTTCAATGTCGTAATGTACTTTGAGGAAATCATATTGATGCATCAACTTTACTGGAACGGTGGTCTTAAAATCCACATGGAATTTATCATCACGTGTCCTTTTTGGGTTAAATGGCATGTCCCATTTTCCTTGAGAAATAAGGTGGCGTTATTGAAAGGGACCTGAGAAATCAGCAGAACGTAAACAGTGACTATTGTGTGTGTGTTACCTTTAAAATATATGTAAGTGAGAAGAAACATCAAAGTATCAGCATCCAGATCTTCCACAGTTTTATCTATTTTGCCATGTGTTTTATTCTTCACAAATGTGTTAATTTTATGTACAGTTTCTTTAATGCTGAAATCCACTGCAAAGCCATGTGACTGGTAAAAGTTCTTCATCTTCTCAAAAAACTCAGGATTTGACTTAAATTTGTCACTCACATAAAGAGCAGTACCCACAACAATGTCCACCCCTGTCCTCTGGTCCATTTCCTCCAGGAGACTGTGGAACATCTGATGCATTTCCTCTGTGCTGAAGATGGAGCTGTTATAACCAAAGCCACTGAGAAGCTGCTGTTTGGTCTCACCACCAGCTCCTAAAGTGAGCTCAGAAAGGGCCATGGACACACTGAATGGAGAAAAGAAGATATTTTTGGACTGATACTCCGGCTTTTCCACAAACTTTTTGTATAGGTGAAAAGCAAAATCATTGTTCATTCTTAACAATGACGGGAGTTTATCGCCGACAGGAGAACTCTCTGAAGTTTCTTGATTTCCTTGAACAATTGGGTGAGCTATTACCAAAGCACAAATCCACAAACATATGATGTTTCTTTCCATGATAGCTTTCAATCTCCAAAAGTTAATACAAAATTCCACTCTGTACCTTAAAAAACAAATCAGAAACATTTTTAACATTTGAAAACATTTGTGTTGAACAAAAAAACGTTGCCGTGCTATATACTGCCTTATGGCTACTCAACGTGTTTATAACATTTTTAGAATTTCTCTTTTTAACATATAAAAATTTCTCACCTGTATGGCCAACTGCTGTCTTTTCCAAACTGGACTGATCTACAAAGCTCAACATTTGTTTAATAACAACCTTTACTTTGTTTGACTTTTATGCTGTAATAATTAACTACAAAGAACTGACACAAGGATCTTATTTGGTAGTATTTAACCAAACTTTAATATCATCCTTAGATAAGTACACTGAAACCTAAATGTCTGAGCATAGATTTTGGTCAGTCTTTATTCCGTCATTTATAAGGTGCATTATTTAGAATTAGTCATAAGTATGGTTTACAAGAAAATAATATGGTTTTGCATCATTTTTGTTAATCGTATATGGTATATAGCAGATATATATATAGTGCATTCAAAAAGTATTCAGACCCCCTTTACTTTTTACATTTTATTATGTTGCAGCCTGATACAACAATCGTTTCAATTCATTTTTCTCCTCATTAATCTACACTGTACTTCACCCAAGTGAAAACTGAATTTTAGAAATGTCTGTCAATTAAGAAACCCTGAAATGTCACATTTACACAAGTATTTAGACCCTTTATTAAGTACTTAGTTGAAGCACCTTTAGTCACAATGATGCAACAATGTTTGCCCAACTTTATTGGGGGACTTTCTGCCATTCTTCTTTGCAAATCCTCTCAAGCTCAGTTAGGTTATATGGGGACCAACAGGGGACAGCCATTTTCAGGTCTGGCTGGGCCACTGTAAGTCATTCACAGAGTTGTCCCTAAGCCACTCCAGTGTTGTTTTGGCTGGAGGTCATTGTCATGTTGAACCTTCGGCACAGTCTGGAAAGGGTTTTCATTGAGGATATCTCTATACTTTGCTCCATTCAGCTTTCCCTCAACCCTAACTAGACTCCCAGTCCCTTCTGCTGAAAAACCCCTAAAGCATGATGCTGCCACTACCATGCTTCACTGTTGAAATGGTATTGAGCAGGTGATGAGCGGTGCCCGGTTTCCTCCAGACATAACGTTTAGAGCAAGGTTGAAGGCCAGATACTTCAATCTTGGTTTCATCAGAGTAGAGAATCTTGTTCCTCACAGTCTAAGAGTGCTTTTTGGCAAACTCCAAGTGGGCTTTCCTATGTTTTGCATTGAAAAGGGGCTTCCATCTAGCCATTCTGCCATAAAACCCAGATCAGTGGAGGCCTGCAATGATGGTTGTCCTTCTGAAACTCTGTCCCATCTCCACACAGGATCTCTGAAGCTCAGTCAGTGTGAACCCGATGGTCACTTCTCTTACTAAGGCCCTTTAACCCACTTAGTTTGGCCAGGCGACCAGGTCTTGGAAGAGTCCTGGTTGTGCCAAACTTCTTCCATTCTAGAATTATGGAGGCCACTGTGCTCTTATGAACCTGCAGTGCAGCAAAATCTTTTTCAGGCCTTCTGCAGATCTGTGCTTTGCAACAATCCTGTCTCTGAGCCCTGCAGGCAGTTCCTTTGACCTCATGGCTTGGTTTCTGCTCTGATATGCATGGTCAGCTAAGAGGCCTTTTATAGAGAGGTGTGTGCGCCTTTCTAAATCATGTCCAATCCATTTACTTTACCACAAGTGGACTCCAATGAAGGTGTAGAAACATCTTAGCAACAATAAAGAGAAATGGGAAGCACCTGAGCTAAATTTGCAAAGGTCTGAATATTTATGCCAGTGTGACATTTCAGTTTTTTCTTTTTAATACATTTAAAGACGTTAGTACAATTTAGTACAATTAGTACAGTTTTCACTTTATCATCATGGGGTACTGAGTGTAGATTAATGAGAAGGAATTCAAACTATTGTAGTATCAGGCTGCAACATGAGAAAACTGAAAAAAAGTCAATATTTATCTCATAACCCACACTGACTTCAGGAACCCCTGCATGTCTTGTAAGTGTAGAGTACAGGGTTCGTGTCAACAAACAAATGATAAAAAGTATTTCATATTGAACTGCTGACTGCTGAAATGCTCAGAGATCACAGCGGCGACTGGGTTAAGAGAAAGCAAATCACTGAGACGGCAATCCCATCCTTTATTGATAGGACGTGTGATGGTTATATGACCAAAAGCAATGTAGTAGACTTATCACATCTCATAATAATAACCAACTAAAGAAAATATTATTAATGCAACAGCAATTTATCACCATACAGACAGGCTTACAACAAAATGGTTCAAAGTTTTTCAGATGTCAACAACTTTGAACAGTTTATCACTTGAGAGCTTTTTTAACAGTATACTGTAAAATTATTTCACAATCAAGATGAAATAAAGAATCTGTCATTTCTACATAAGCACAGTTGACCTTTTGTACAGTTTCCAATAAAATATAAAATAATTTCTCTAAGTATGTGTTTGAAAGTTTTAACTATTATAAAGCTAAATAATGAACATTAAATGACATACAAACACCATAGATAAAAGAATAAAAAACTAGTGCAATCAAAGAAATACATTTACAAGCCAAGAAGTATTCATAATTTCACCTGGACACATAAAACAGACACAAACATAACAGCCTATGCACAATAACAACAGGTCACTGGTTTGAGTCACCGAGACCAAAAGCTTGGTTGATCTCCTCTACTCCTCCTCTTTTTCAACATTTTGTTTTTTAGGCACCTGGAGTTTACAAAGAATAACATGTAATACGTCTAATATCCACAATGAAGGCTACAATTTAAATATCTAAACATTTGACTTTAATTTATGATCCTATAAAAACATACATACCTTTGGTGTCTCTGTGTTTTTCTCAGTCCTTCGACCTTCCAGTCTGCCTCTGTGTGGAGGTCTGTTACAAGGCAGAATATACACATAAAGAATTCATTTAAATTGACCCTTTAACACTGTATTAGTAACAGTCAAAGCTAAATTTTAAATTATTATTTTTAATCAAACATGAAGATAGTTATATAACTATCTCTGTCCTAGTTTGTTTATCAAGCATATAGCTCTAAACATACCCAGGTGTGGCTACACAACGGGGCCTGAGGCTATCGTTGAGAAAAGCATTAGCCTCAGCAGCCTTGCGCCTTTGGTTCTTGCTCTTCACCTGCTGCTCAGCATTAGTGTTTTTAGTGTAGCCATAGGCTGAGGGCTTCCATTGGTCCAAACATGAGGTGTCTCTCAGCCATCCCTGAGCTGTCTGCTGCAGGAGCTCCTCACCTGGGTCGGCTGCAAGCGGTTGCACAGGTACGCACGATTATTTTCTCATTCAAGAACTAAGAAAATCAGTTACCATGAGCCAAAACCATGTAAAAGTGAATTTCAAAGATGATTAATGATGCAATTGAGACTGTGTTTATCTAGTTTGAAGCCTCACCTTGATGTCTTACCCTCCTCTGCCTCTCAGGGGACCGCCTCTCAGGGGCCTCTTTGTGGTGTGGTTTCCGTGGAGACACTCCATCTATTGAATAAGCTGTCTGAGGCCGAAGGTCACACTTATTCTGTATGGTATGACAAGATTGAAGTATTCAAGACTGAGTATCAACATGAGACAATCAAACATATGGGGGGGGGCTCTATTTCCACTGTTCATTTACAAAAGCATACTACATAGTAGCATACTAGCTGAAAAGCAATGTGAATTATGCAAAACAAAGGAAAACGTAGTGTGACTACATATAATCCCTGTTCTACTTTAATTCAAAGCAAGTCATACCTGATGGTGAAAGAGCCCATTCTCTTCCACAGCAATGCCACAAAACTCACAAGGAATGAGCACGTCGCCCTCAACAGGGCTGGATGAAGAACTGTATGAGAGTGGAGAAACTGAAAGGGGCAGTGTGGGCGGACTGGGTGTGCGGGGAGGAATGACATGACCAGCCCCCTGAGTGATGATGTCTTCATAGTGAAGAGAGGGAGCCTGTTTACTGAAGGAAGCAATAGCAGAAGCGGGGCTGCAGCCGGTCTGTACAGTACAGAGAAAAAAAATACATTTTGTTTACATTGTTAACTAAAGGCAAAAATCCAAAATACATAACACACACATGTATATAACCATATAGCCTCTAAATATATAGCCCCGACCCATATAACACACTGCCTCTCAATGGTTTTGGAGGGAGGGAAAAGAATCTGATCAGGGCTGAGCCTGTGGGAAAAGCTACAGGGCTGATATTTGAGCAGGTTCCCATGGAAATGCACTATACAACACAATGGAGACTAAACAAGAAGGACAGGAGTTGGATATTTAACATCAGTGCTGTAATTACAATAGCCTTTGGTGAAAAACAGCTTGTCAAGTCTTAAGTTCAACACCAATTACATACATAACTCCAAAAAGGCAACTAAAGTTGCTTCTAATATCCCTGTAGCTGATGCAACTTCACACTTGCCAGTTCTATGTAGACACAGGAGGCCTGGCTTAAGTATCAAGTCAAGAGGAAAAAAGATGAAAAACGTATCATGATGGGAAAACTGATGCCTCAGCACCCACCTGATGCAAGATCAGGTCTTCCTCTGGAAAGAGCTCTTCACAGAACTCGCAAGGCAGCATGATGTTTGAGGAAGGAGTATGGCTTGGGCTTGTATTGGTTTTCGGAGAAGCTGTAGTGCTGTTGTTGTTTGTGCTGGAGGAGAGCTGAGAAGTGAGATTGCTATGGGCTGGTGTCCTTCCCAGACGATGATCCCACACATCAGTCCACACACCCTCCTGGCCCCCAGGATCTTCCAAGTCACCTTCACTTTGCAGGCTGAGGGCCAGCATGTAGTCCAGACTGGAGGAGTCATAGGCTGGCAGCTGGCCTACAGACCACAGCAGGCTGTTGTTGTTATTTCCCAGTACTGATTCCTGATCTAGTACTGAGGAAATGAGCAGAGTGGAAGGTTACTTTTTTCCCAGCACAAAAATGTGCCAGCATCCTGTTCATATCCTGCAAAAACTCACATTACATTCTACGATATGTTGAGTCAAAAATCATATGTGACCCATGCCGGCATAATGAGTCACAAATTTTCAAAAATTAGTTCCTTTTATTTTCAGATTCTCAATAAAAAAATAAAAAAGATTTGTTGGAGTCGGACCAAAAATAAGCTAAAAAGCCATTTTTAATGGGTTATTAAAAAGAAAGATTTAGGAAGGTACACCTCTCCGAAGATGTACAAATAAGGTTAATTTAAGATATTTAACTGCTATTTGGAGCACTGGGATTGGCAGATGAGGGCTTAATGAACTCATTTTTGTGAACAATTTTTCATTTATTTTGCATGTAGCTCGTGATTAGCCTGTGCACATTCTGACTCATTTCGCCAGCACAGATCACACATTTACTATTTACCAAAACAGCTAGACTTATACATACGATAAGCAAATTCATTGTTTCTCATTTCTGTGTTTCTCCGGGTTCCTGCTCTCACTGTTCCTCTGGTGCTATTGTGTAGTCTGTCTTCTAATGGTCGCGGTGGGCCCCTCCGGTCTGCTGCCCCAGTGTTGTTATTATTGTGGATTCTTTCTTGGGCTCTCAGAAGGTTATGGATGGAGTGAGTCTCAAACCATGCTCCAGGAGACTGGGAACCTGCCCTACTACTGTGCCTCTCCTGAGGTGGGGTCAGGCTACCACACAGGGCTGGATGGACATCTCGCTTCTCTCAGCATAACATTACACTTGCAGACTGGGCAGGGCTCAGTGCGGGTCCCACAATAGTCCTCATGCTCTTTAGCCTGATAGAAGGCCATCTCCAGATCACAAAACTGACACGGGATCAGTCGGTGGCTGCACTCTGACCTCTGAGAAGGGCACAGTAAATACAGCTTACATAGCCATTAACAGATTAAAATCAATTATATGAAAAGGTCATTGTTGGACAACTGTACCTCGTGAGTCTCCATAAACCTCTTTTCTATCTTTAATCCACATTTGCATTGTTCCTGTAATAAAGATGTAAATTTAACAGAATGTATATTTATAACGATGAGAATTAACCAAACTAACAATTAAGTAAGGTGGCTACTAATAGCTAATGCTCATATGGATGTTATCGCATGTAGAAACATGGATTCATACATCACGTCTGGATCGTACCTCTGCATGATCCTGCTCTTTGTGCTGCACAAGTTCAGCCCGAGGAAAAGGCTCCTGGCACACATCGCATAGGGCAATGTTCCTCCGACAGTGAATCTCGTGTGTCGTAAAGTTGGCTTTTGGAATGTCATGCTTGCTGGAAAGAGGGACACGATGTTAAAGTCAGTTGTTAAGTTTGTTGCTTCAAAAAGGTGTTCCTCTGCAGCTCAACTGGTAGAACTTTGTGTCCGCAGCACAAAGGTTGTGGGTTCGATTCCCAGGGAAAACACGTACTGATAAAGTATGTATGTGCTAAATGCACTGTAAGTTGCTTTGGATAAAAGTGTCTGCCAAATGCATAAACGTTCCTCCTTGGGAAGAGTCCATGTAATAAGTCTACTGTATGACTACTGAATGACTAATTGGTAACCATCATTTCCTGTTCTGTAATATGCAGAACAGAACAGTAAGGGTTGATGGGAGAAACTAGGAACCTAAGCAATATGATTTCTACTTAAACGAAACTAAAACAACATTTCTTAATTTCCAACTTACCAATTACTGCAGAACTGAGTGTTTTCTTCAGCCATAGCCTGTGTGAGGACAGAGTGAATTAAACACAACCTACCCACGTAACTTGCCTTATTAAACTGCGTTTCAAGATTGTTAAAAATAATAAGAAGAAAAATAACGTCGTAGTGAAACAAAACTGTGCTATTCAGTGAGCTCCGGGCGTCCGGGTGGGAAATCTGTCGGGCGGTGGTTCATTTTTTTATACACTTACCTTGTTTTCGGGAGCTTGCAAGCGCCTGTTTAAAATAGCCGTTTCGGTAGAGAGGTTAAAGTATCCACTTGGACGTTTTGTCCGTGTTTTCAGTATAAAGAAACGATTATAGGATACGGAGGCAGCCGGCAGCAGTGTGACTACACATCAGAATAGACACACGGTGTTTTGAAAAGCTACTGTGGCTTGGTTTAAGTGTCTACATACCGGCGGCGCTGCTAAGTATCTCAAGCATTTCATTGCTGGTTAGCTATAAAATTGAATGCAGTACTTGGTCATAAGACCCGAATCAATGTGTAAATCTACACAAAAGCAAATAATAAACCGCTTTGGACTGAAAGTAGTAACGTGTCAACTACTGCAATCATCAGCTTTCGTTTCGTGACAGTATCAACAAGCGGTGGTGTCCGTGAAAACAGTAGCACTGACAGACGGCTGTATTATTATTGTTTTCAAAATAAAAGACTCCACTTAAACGTGGAAAAAGGTCGAAAACAAAACTGCATGGTAAAGAACGGAGAAGCACACAGATATATGTAAACATGCAACATTAAATGACATGCATCTCCACTTCCTCTTGTTATAGGAAGGACCTCGGTGATGTTTTTATTCTATACTTTATTTATAGTCATGAATTGTTAATATTGCAATACCGTCCAGGCCGTACTTCCAGCATATCTATATACGTGAACCCATGGTGAGTTTGTATTTGAATGCATTTCTATTAAAAGGACTTTTATTGACTCATTTTTGCAGTACGTTGTCGTGTCTAGCTTCACATGTTATGATCGCCCCCTAGCGGGCAACAATAATCCCCGATCAACTGGAAAGCACGACGCCTACAGTAATTCACATTTCTAGGCAACACTATAAACAACAATAAATGATGATTATTATACTCATGACTGCACACAGCAAGAAGGCAGAATGCATTTGATAAAATGTTTCATATCCCTGCAGGAGGTTTTATAATGTTCGCTGGACCATAACATGGTAGGACATAAATGTAGTAATATTAATTGTCATGGATTGATTTCGACACAAAACGGCAAATGCAACACGGTGCAGCGTTAAACGTCAATGCGATGTCGGTGATGTTTTGTTATGGTTATCATTCGCTGGTAAATATGACACATTTTGATGACGATACAGATGAAGTTAATCTCCGTGTGTCACGTCGTAATGTCTTACGACAATCTTTTTGCAACCCGTTTCAGTGAAATGTGCAGAAAGATCCCTTTCACTTCTCCGAAGCCTGGTCACATGCGCGCTCGGGCATAATGGCTGCGCAGGATCCCTCACCACCATCTTCACTTGAAGGCAACAAACCTGGCTTCCCCAAGAAAATACTCGCCAACAAGCTGGAGGACAAGCATCTGTGCAATATCTGTCAGAAAATCCTTAGGAGACCGTTTCAAGCGCAGTGCGGACATCGTTTCTGTTCGTATTGTTTTAATAAAGCCGTGAGGTAAGCGTCATTCAAGCCAAATGGCCCACCTGACACGACACAGCAAAAGATGAATACGACCTGTCAGACCTTCCGTGCCATTTTTATGGGCTGTTTTATGGGTAAACAGGCAGTGAACGATGGTTCACGTCAGGCAGCGTGAATAAACGGGGCCTGTCGGGTCGTATTGGGCTTGCTCAGCCGGGCTAGCTGTAAAACAATGTATAGTCCGACAGGTTTAGGTCTCTTTAAATCTGCGGCTGTTGTCTAAGGCACTTTTTGTATGTTTGACGCGTGTATGAAACCTTTCTTTCTCATCGTAGCTCCGGACCACAGAAATGCAGTGCCTGTATAAAAGAAGACATATTTGAAGAGCCGACATCAATTTTGAAGCAAGGCTGCGTAAGTTCTGACTTCTAGTGAGATCTAAATGAAAAACATGAAAAATAGCTCATTACTTTTATATCAGACTACATTGTCCTGTCCAAACAATGCAGCTACTATAAAAGGTACTGCTATAAATTTACTATGGATTATTATGGAACCTGTTTAAAGCAATATGCCCCATGGGAAGCAACTAACTGCACCTAGGTTGCAGTTAAATTATAACAAAAATGGTATTTTTCCACCCAGTAATATAGTTCCTCAGAAACAGCAACACACAGACGGAGTGGCGCAGTAATACTGATGTAATGAGGTCACAAATGTACATTTATTGAGTAATTTAGTGTTACAACGGCTTTGAACGCAACTCAAGCAATTGCAGTCCAGGACCCGGAGCTATCCGTTTTATAACAGTGTTGAATCTTTATCAGTAACTGTAGATGTTTGTAACGGTTTGTCATCTGTAAAAATGTATGCTATAGCTTTCTGACCACGTATAATTTCGTGAAATTAAATTGAGTGCTATGTGAAGATGAATTTTAAAGCTGAGATCTTATCGCTGCTGGTAATGAGGTGCAAGGAAGTTGAAAAAAGATTTCTGCAATCTCTTGTAGGCTTTTCCTGATAATGCTGCCAAGAGAGAAGTAGAAGCTCTTGAAGCTGTTTGCATCAATGAGGGATGCAGCTGGACAGGCACCATCAAAGAATATGAGGTAGTGTGTGTTCCTTCATCAGCATTTCACATAGCAGTTCTACAGTATAAGCTACTGTAAATCATATCCTAAATGCTGATTGATGAAGTCACCTCACACCATCTGAACTGGTTGTCGTGTTTTGAAGGCAAACCATGAGGGAAAATGTGACTTTAGGATCTTATCCTGTTCATCGTGCAAAGAACTCCTGAGAGCCAATGAGCTTGAACGTCACAATGAGAGGGAATGCCCAGAGAGAACGCTGAATTGTAAATACTGCAAGGAGCCTTTTCATTTTAAAAGCATTAAGGTAAGACAGAGTCATGAATCAGTCCTGTTGCTCTGTCTAGGGTATGTACAAAGTTAGCACTTTGTTTCTTCCTTGTATTATGAATTGCTCCTTTTTACAAATGTGTGGTCTGAAACAGTGCTTGTTTTGGATATTTTGATGACATATTCATGGCTGTGAATGTTGGTTTTCAGGCTCATGATGAGATATGCCCTAAATACCCAATGACTTGTGAAGGCTGTGCCAAGAAAAAAATTCCCAGAGAGAAAGTGAGCAAAAAAAAGCTGTTTACTTACTGTTTTATACATGTAATGCATCTTGCAGAGCTTACTATAACACATATGATGTAACATGTTGTTTTAACTGTTATCCATTTTCGATTGGACCTTTTTCTTTCTCCCATCTACAGTATGTGGACCACATTAAACTGTGCACCAAATTCAGAACGCCTTGCAGATTTCACGTTGTAGGCTGTGATATGATGGTAGGTAAACTCTTTTTGTGGCTGTAGCCTTATTGCATCTATCAGACATCATATTCATTTTGATTCTACAAACGTTTTGAGCATCTCTGATTCCTCATAGGTCGAGAAGGAGAAGATTCATGACCATGAGCAAGCCTGTTCCTATGAGCACCTGAACCTCCTACTGCACTTCATCATGGGCATCAAGGTGAACTTAGAGAGTCTGCAGCCTCAGAGTCTGGAGTTGGCCAGCCACAAGATCCAAGAACTGCACCAGTCTCTGAGGGGGCTGGAGCTGAAGATGGGCCAGCTGAGTGGAGCAGGGGCTCCCGTGCAGGGGGCCTGCGCTCCACTTCCTCCACCGCCAGCTCCAACACTGGGAACATCTTTCACTCCTCTTCCGACTGCTGTTGGGGCAGCTTTGGAGCTCCAGCTACACAGTGAGAAGACCAAAGTAGCGGAGCTCAGTCGCCGCTGTCAGGAGCTGGAGCTAAAGGTAAGCACCTTCGAGAACATAGTCTGCGTGCTCAACCGCGAGATGGAGCGCTCTGCAACCACCATGGAGGCCTATAACAGACAGCACAGGCTTGACCAGGACAAGATTGACATACTCAACAACAAGGTGAGGTGGTTATCTAATATAAGGCCAGCCAACAGTTTACTTATGCTTACAAGTGTTTCCTAGACTACAAAATTAACTAGGTGTATAGTTTCCTTCAGTTTTAAATCTTATAGCATATAGATCTTTGTGCAGGTACGACAGTTGGAGAGGACTGTAGGCTTAAGAGATCTCTCCATCGTGGAGATGGAGGCAAAGATGAGGGAGATGTCTGCTGCCACCTACGACGGCGTCTTTGTGTGGAAGATTTCTGATTTTTCAAAGAAGAGACAGGATGCAGTAGCTGGACGGGCACCAGCTATGTTCTCACCTGGTAATGTTATTTTCTGCAGATACATAAACATTGAATAGAATGTTAAACTAGAATATTTAAACGAAAGTAAGAGGTTTCATATCGTTTGATGTTTAGTGTTGTCTTGCATAGCCATTTCCCTAAAATGCAATTGGTCTGGTCCACATTGCACCTTATTCTGGCCAAGAACTGACTACATAGACAGGAATAGACCTTTTTGCTGATACCCCAATAATAGACCAGCATGAAGTAAATAATTTAAATAATGGTGAGGTAGTCTGCAAGAAAAATTGTATTGAAAGCACACAAAAATAATTGAAAATGTGCATAGACTCATGATGACTCAGAATGTCCATGTTAGTTTATTTAAAACAGTACAGGCTTTTTCACATATATACAGTAAACTAAAGCTCAAAAATCTTTTAAGATTTGATGTCATTAACCTGGCAAACTTTGACAGGTTCAGAGATTACTTCATCCTCAAATCATCCTCCTATTGTATCAACCTGCCAGCTTGAAAAATAAGCTTATTTTCTTATGCAATATGGATGAGGTTGTAAACAGACTGTGGACTGAGGATGAGGCTTTGAAAATCATGAGGTATGGCATCTCATGCTGAGGCACCCTGTTGTTTTTTTACAGCTTTTTACACAAGCAAGTATGGCTATAAGATGTGTTTGCGCATCTATCTAAACGGGGATGGGACAGGACGTGGTACTCACTTGTCTCTGTTCTTCGTGGTGATGAGGGGA
Organism: Chromobotia macracanthus; assembly: GCA_036877525.1. Classification (NCBI taxonomy): domain Eukaryota; kingdom Metazoa; phylum Chordata; class Actinopteri; order Cypriniformes; family Botiidae; genus Chromobotia; species Chromobotia macracanthus. Next base: position 6,142,527 of record JAZGTH010000058.1, read on the forward strand.
CACAGTGATGCCTTGCTCAAGTGGCCTTTCAATCAGAAGGTCAGTCTGATTGTCCATGTAATCTTTACATTGTGTCTGGCCATTTCCATTTTGAAATCCTGACAGACATATGTGTTCTTGCTGTTTTCAGTTGTTTTCATTTCATTAAGGGATAGTTCACCCAAAAACAGCCTCACACCATTCCAAACCTGAATTACTTCCTTCTGAGGAAAAATATTTTTAAGTGCGTTTGAAACCAAACAATAGTGACACCCATTGACTTCCATTGTATGGACCCAAAACCACTGAGACATTCCTCATAATATCTTTTTTGGTGTTCCACAGAAGAGAAAAGTCATATAGGTTTGGAATGATTGAGGGTGGAACGATGCTAATTTTTAGGCAAACTATCCCTTAAAATCATCAGTGATTGGTTTCAGTTTTGGTCTCTATTCAGTCTTCTTTCACCCAAAATCTGTTTGGTAAATCGAAAAACTTTATCAGGCACTTTTGTTTGTAGGTCACCCTCATGTTGCTGGATCAGAACAACCGAGAGCACATCATTGATGCTTTCCGGCCAGATATCTCCTCTTCGTCCTTCCAGAGGCCTGTCAGTGACATGAACATTGCCAGCGGCTGCCCTCTCTTCTGTCCTTTCTCTAAACTAGACTCCAAGAACTCCTACATCCGAGATGATACCATCTTCATCAAGGCTATTGTTGACCTCACAGGCCTTTAAGGTGTAAGATGTCGCTGCTGCTCCGCCATACTCATTTCTCCAGCCTGTAGTGGTTCCCATGCAGTTCTTCTTTCCAGAAGCCTGCTCTTTTAGTCTGAGATCTTTGGCGTGCTTGTTGTGAGCCCCAAAGAGACTTCGGCACCCAGTGCGATTCTGCTCTGGGATTGATGCCACTCTTGCGTTATGTACCAAAATTGTTCCCAGAGTTGTGTGCAGTACTACTGTAAAAAATAGTTGCTCTTTGGGAATGCTCGCTTACTTAGGGTGAGCTGATAGCTGCCAGCTGTGATTGTATTGTAACTACTTGCCTGTGCCATAAACGTGGCACCTTGCCTTTTATAGAGATTGAGAAGACTTTCTTCAAGAGATAGACATCATTTCATATTCAAGAGCTTGGCTTGTGTTGCAGTCACTATTGGGGTACTGTTTTCTTACTTAGTGTTTGAGCTACTTGTAAGTTTCATGTGTAGATGGATGTGGAATTGCACTAATGAGTGACGTTGACTTGTTAACTTTGCAACTTGCTTCATTCTATCAGCTATTATTCCAAGCATACAGTACGCATCACCAGTCTTCTAACATTCCCACTTAGCATTGTGTGCCTCCAACGTTTCAGGTCCTGTTTTCGTTGGTTCTCTCTAGTGGATGACATTGCTTGAATTACCTGATGTCCAAAGTGCAGATTTTGGATTTTAATACCTGCTCGCAAAGTGAGGAGTTTTTGTGTGTGTATGCGTGTGAAGGTGTGACCTGTTTTTGGCCTACATTCCCATTTTTGGTGTTCTTTGATGTATTAGTTTGCATGTTGGATCTGTGGAAGATACATTCAAGTTAGCAGCAGACCAGGTTTAAACCCTGAGCCTGAGAAACAAAAGCTGTTTCATTGTAAATCGCTGTTGAAAAAACAACTAAACCACGCTGATGTTAAAATCACCTGTTTTTTTCGAATGCCCCATCAGCCAATTATGGTTATACAGAAAGGTGGTGTAAGTAGGACAGATAATCTTGTGTGCTTTGTTGTGATGTGGAAGGCTGTTGTTTAATAGCATTTTGATGTTTTCCTGTCTTTTGGGTGTTTTGTTGATATTGTGCTGCTTTGGGCAAACAGATGCCATAAAATCTATATGACTTGCTTCAGATTGTGCCGATCAGTAAATCCGATTAGCAGGTGTTTGAGAACTCTTAGTCTTGTCTTTGTCCCAGAAAGGCCATACACTAAATATTCTAGATGAGGAATGTGATCATCACATCATTTTATGATAGCCTCAGTCCCTAACAGACACATTAATCCATCTTTGTCCACTAAATCATTAATGAGAAGATTCTGTTATTCGCGACCAGAGAAGGCATTACTTGACATGTAAAATGCATAACTTCTACATAAGGGCTTTTAGTATACAGTATGTCTTCCATGTGAGATTTTCGGTTTGATTATTTTCTAAAATGGAATCTGAGACACTTTTTCTAAGATGCCTTCATGCTAACAAAGCACCACGACCCAGCCTATTTTCAAACCAGTTCCCACAGATATCGAAACCTCTCTGTGCATGAGATGTTTTGATAGAGAAGAAAAAGCATATTGTAAATTATTGGTTTACTTTGTAGACCAGCGTTTTATTTGTATTGCTTTGCCTTTTTATCTGTTGATTGAGATGCAGAATATGACAGTTAAAAATGTGAGTGTGGTATATTGTTTAAGTATAAACAGATAAACTATACAGCGTACACAGTTTTATAACTGGTGTAGCTGTGGATATAACAAATATTAATCATAAATATATATATTCTAGATTTATATCAATAATAAATGTACTATTTGCTGTTGGGATGGTTTCAAAATGTGTTTGGGCTCCTTCTGGGCTTTGGTAAGTTTCTCCTCCAGTTTGGCAGAATCCTTCGAGGGAACGAGATTTTGAAAGATCTTCCGGTTTCTCTCTCTTTCTCTCTCTTTCTCTCTCTTTCTCTCTCTTTCTCTCCTGTCTACATCAGAACCTGTCTACATCAATAAATCTCACCATTGTAGATTTCCCGGCTTGCTTTATGCCCCAATGAGATTTCCGAGTATTTGTGAATAGTTCTTCAGTGATGTGCCTCTGTAGCATAACTGCTTCTAAACAAATGTTCTCAGTACATAGCTTTAGCTAAAGCTGCATGTGGCAAGCTTGTTGTATTGTGAATCATATTAAAGCCATTCTTTTTGAACATTTTTGAAAACACACTTTTCCTTTTGACATTTTGAGTAGCTGTCGCATTATTTCATTGTAGTAGTGCACACAGTCTAGCCTGTGCAGATATACAAGTGTCCTTCCTGTTCTTGAGTGTGAAATTTATAGTGTGCATTCACTTACGTCTGGGCTCATGTTCATACACTGAAAATGAAATGCTTGACCTTACATGGGTGAGAGGCCCTTTATTTGTAAGAAGTAATAAGTTCTTTGACTTTCATTAGTTTTATCTTTGAATAAGCATACGCTACACTAGAAATGTGATATTTTTTACGTTTTTGCATACATTTGATTACAGTACTCACAGGAATAATTTATGAAATACAGGACTGATTTTGTTTCGTATTCAGCGAACTAATATTTGTATACTTTTTATTTCCAAGGTTGCATTTCATAGAGGTTGCTTTAATAATCAGAATTTCTACGTAACTTTGTATGCCTTTCTCTTGGTGTGCCAGTGCCACTGATCTTCCCGATTCTGACCTATACAGAACTAGAGATGTTACTGTGATGACACTGCGGGTTTCTTCCGTGAATTGTGGTTGTCAATGTGCCAGGGAAGAAACCTCTGTGTGATTCATTCTGTGTTATGGTTTAACTCTTAGTAAAATCCAAAATAAAGGCTTTTTTGTTCTCTTATTTCTCCAGTCTGAATGGTTATGAACTTTATGTATCTCAAAGGACCACTTGGGGGAGCCGATGCACCACCATTGATGGCATCACAATGAAGCAAGACCTGCATCACAAGAGCGTTCTTGTTACCAAATCTGATTATTTTCCTGCACATTAGTATGTTAAATTGAATGTACATGTGCAGAGAGCACAAACATTATATAAAGTAAAGCTGCAGTCCAAAACATTTTGGTTAAAAATGAACAAAACTGAGCACAAGCATGACAGAACTCTGTACCGCAATTCGTGACTAAAAATGAATTTATATTTGTGACTATAAATTATTTATAGTTTCAGCTGTCTTTCACAGATTTCACAGAAATGTCCATCTAAAACAGAAAGATCCGACTATTATATCTGTGTAATCCCCCTGTACACTGAATATACTGTTTTCAAGTATTATTATTATGAAATTAAGTCAAACTAGTGCTCTTTAGCATTGTTATGCTATGAATCCTGCCCCCACAGAAAACAGAATTAAACCGAACCATAACATGATATATCGTTATATCTCTAGTGAATAGCTACAGCATTTGTAGCTTGTTCTTACAGCAGTAAACTTTGTTTCAAACAGATATGGTGGAAGAGAGGCAAAAGTTAAGGGTTGCAGCTTTAAAAATGTTTTCTCACTGTCATTGATTTGATTGGGTTGTAGTGGTATACTGATGGCTTTCACAGGGACTAGTGAAGTGCTCTTGAGTTCACTCAGTTCAGGCTTTCCTTCCTGGACTTAGAACTGAGGGGTGAACAGGGTGATGCTTGAGTGAATGGTCACTCTTAAACCACACCACACACAGCTGAAAGTGGTTTGCTTTATCTGGCTGAAAAATGTTTAGCTTAAAATTCCTCATGGTGATATCATCTCTGGAAAAAACTTGTTTTATTGTTCAGTAACAGAAAACAGAAACCAATTGAAGATCTGGGGGGTGAAAATAAACTAGATCTGTTTCAGTCTCCAAACTTTGGCTGCTGTTTTATGGGAATACAAAAGAGAGATTTCAAAAACGAACCAGTCATGAGGCCTCATGACTGTAGTTGATGACTTAAATATTGTGAAATTTGGGCTTTATAAATACGGCCTGGACTGTTCCCTTAAATCTGTCTTGGTGAAACTGTTAAAGCCTCAAAATCTCTTTAGGCTTGTAGAGCAGAACACTGTATTATTCAGAATCCAACATCTTGAATGAAAGTACAAGATGGAAGACAGTCTTTCCAATAGGAAATATGTCCATGCACAAAGCCACCTTGAAATATTTTTTGTAAATGTTTTTATCCAGAACCCATTATAATGAAATTCTGATATAATATCATAAATCATGTAAAAATCTGTTTGTTTCTTTAAAGATTAGTTTATTTAAAAGGTAAAATTCTATCAGACTCGCCCTCAGTTCATTCCAAAACTGTTTGACAATTCCTTCTTCAGAGCACAAAAGATATTAGATTGTGCAACACTATCTTATGGCTTCAGAAAACATAAAATATAGCCCAAAGTCATATGAACTGATTCTGCCCTTTAGGGGCAACCTTTCCACTAAGCAATGTTTAGTGAGGCTGGCTTTTTGTCACTGACTTTTCCCCTGGGCAAATCTAGAGCTCAGTATCACAGCAAACAGACTCTAATCTTAGGATTAACAAGGGGGTTTCCCCTCTATCAGGCTTTCCTCTCTGTGTGTACACAGCAGATTGAAGATGAAGGTCTTGAAAGACATTGAACTGTCCCAGCACTGGAGGCGTGGCTATTAATTGGCCAATGCAGCTCAGACTCAATGGCAGATACAAGTATCAGTATAATTTATAGTGTAAGTACCAATATAATTCTGATTAGTCTGATTATAAATTACGCATTTTATGTCAAAGAAATTTTTTTTGACCAAATTAGCCCCATAGAGGTTTATTTATATGCCCTAATTGTGGTTGCATGTAGTCATAGGAAGTATAATAGTTTAGCGGTATGCTAGTAACTATATTTTAAAATACTGTGTAAATGCTATGTATATAGGCATCCAACCTTTTTCTTCCTATTTTCTTCCTCAGTACTAGAGAGGTGAACCAAAGCTTTCATCTGTTTTATTACTGTGTTCTATTGTTTTATCCAGACAGAGTACTTTCCTCGGAACACACTGATTTCCCATCATCCCACCATCCCTGAAGACGTTCCATGTGCTAGGGCTCAGCTTACCATTAAGGGATATACAAAGAACACTCTTGCTAATTCAAGAAAACAGAGTCAGACATTCTCCTGGAGGCCAAATCTGCTGATTTATCTCACCAGGCACAGATGACACTTGATGTTCCACAGGCTCCTTTAAGTATTACACCTGATGCCAATGTCAGCAAGCAAAGGAAGTAACGTAATGGTGAAGGAAAATAAATGAAGTGACTTTTCAATTTTTCTTTTTTTTTTTATTTAGTGGCATTTTAAAAGACAGTCAAAAAAACATTGGCCAGTATATTCTTCAAACATTCACTTTTTGTATTCCACAGGTAAAGGAAAGTTTTTGGGTGAACTAATACTTAATGCCTGGTGTCTTCCTTGGCCAGTCAGAGTACACTGGTCAACAGAAACTACATTAAGTAAATCTTTTTGGTGTTAATTATGTCATATAACCTCAAAAACCTGAAAGTCTGTGCGATAATACAAGATTGTCAGCAAAGTTTATCTTGGACCACTCTTCACTGTCTGCTTCATGTGGGTGTAAAACCTCTTGCATCACAGAAGAGGAGGTCTGATGGTAAGCATGACTGGTTTATGGCTCTGTGGGGAAAATTTGAGCTGTGTGCTGGGAAAGGTGAATGGACAGAATGGATCTACCTGCTGAGAGAACAGGCTCAGCTCAGAAAGGGTTCATGCTGGGAAGGAACTGGCTTTTCTGAGCCTTTCCCCATATGGAGGTTTCCATGCCTTTGATCACTGCTTTAATATGGCTGTGACCAGTTTTTGTACTTTGATGGGAAATGTGTGTTCTGTAATCATGCCCTTTTCATCCATGTTAGGCAGAGACTCTTGTCTCTCTGCCTGTCTGTCTGTCTGTCTGTTTGTTAGTTTGTTTGTTTTAGATATACAAACCATAATTCTAGATTCAAATATTTACATTTACATTTAGGCATTTAGCAGACGCTTTTATCCAAAGTGACTTACAAGGTGAGGAAAACAATGAAAGGGATAAATCATAGGGGGGCAATAACATCAGACGTACACAGTTACAATTTTTGCCAAGAGTACAACATTTCAGTGCAATACCTCTCAAGCACTGAAAAAAAGGTTAGTAGTTTTTTGTATTATTTTTTTATTATTAAAAAATAACAAGAATATAAATATTCTTGGAACTTGTAGGTATTGTAGGTAATGTTCAAGCCATTTAATTGTTTCCAGTAAATTCATTGCTGCAAAACAAGGGCAATATAGTTTGATGGCAAGTTCTGAGTCAGCATCCTGAAACTGTTTGAGGCTGTGCGGTTTCTCTACTAAACTCTGGGAGATCTTTTATTGTGGTGGACCTCCAAATCTCATGCATTGTTTTTAGGTTGACTTCACTTCCATGGCTGCTCTAAACCCCCTGCACTACTTTGTAGTTCCTCAACAGATTTGATAAGCTTCAAACCTAACTTCTTTCATTACCCTCCTTGAAATTGACCAATGTGGATCTTGATGGCCATTGCTCATTGTAAGCATCATTTATCCTTTTCCTAAAAAGGATAAATTATTGCTTATAAATTATTATTAAATGTTTCTATTATTGCGCCTCTATGTTCATATTATTCATGGTTTTCACTGTTCATAAATCAAGCATGAGTAATGACAATGACTGTGTGGATTCTGGAATTATTAGGTTACTAAGTTTTCCCAATGCCGCATGAAGACGCATGTATCTCAGATTCCTTCCTGTTCTGTTGAAAGCATTAACAAACATGACCGATCAATTGTCTGTTAAGGACAATGGCTTTGTTGGGAAATCTAGTGAGTTGCATTGTTTTCCTTACATAGACTGATACATTTTTAAGGCAGCATCACATAATGAAACGTCATAAATGATTTGGAACATTCTACATGTATAGTAAAATGCACAAGAGACTTTATATTTGATGTTAATGCAGTGAATAATTTAGTGAATTGGTTCAATTGATTCAAAGTTTCGACAAGTTTTGTTCCTCCCATTGCAGTGCATTTTGGAATTACCTAATCTGTTAAACCTTAGAATTTAGACAAAATAAGATGCCTCCGGTAACAACGTGATTATTGTCTTTATTTTGGAACAACATGTAAATAGAGTGCATAGCTAGAAAAAATACAGATACTAGCAAATGGTAAGTCAGTAGTAGTTGAGTGCAGTGTAAAGCTATTGATGAATTGACCAAGTCAACATAAGTGGAGCTAAGCTTCTTGTCTCACTTTTTTTTTGAACTCTAAATATCACCTCAACACTTCATTAACGCAGCAGGCCCAGTAAAAGTAGAAGGGCAGGGGTCAACGGTGGGTCTGTAAGGGTACACACCCCAGCTTTCAAGGTCAGAAAAAATGGGCCAGAGCGTATACTCATGCAGTGGCTCCCATCTAATGACTGCTCAGCAGGATCCTGGATTGGTACACGTCTGTAAAAAAGGCACCCCAAGGTTGCTGAGGTCATTTCTCTTCTTTCTCTGCCACATTCTAATTGGACAGGTGGCGACATGTGGTGTGAATGCACATCCGTGTGAAATGGGGTGTGGGTTAAAGCAAAGGCTGATGGTATTGCTCCATGTGCAGTGGGTAGACCAGAAGGTACGTTATAGAAGTTCATTTTTGTTTATATACAATGGACTTCTCACCATGCTGCACATTATGGCTGCAAAATGTTTCCATTTTCTAAGACGTATGATATCAAATATTAGCAGAGTTATGGTAAAATCTATGGTGTGTATCTTCCCATAACCATATTTCAGCATGTAAACAACTCATAACGGCCACTAATGATGCAGTGCAAATCCAAACTGAGCAGAACAACTTTTGCCCTCAGAGATTTATCAATATTTCAATGCATAGCCTCAACAGCAAGTCTTTAAAACAGCATTTATTTTCTAAAGAGGAATTTTATAACCAATGGTTCCTTGAGTGAACAGAAGGTTGTCACACAGTAGCATTTGTGCAATTTATGTTTATACCTGCATATGTGGGAGCAACAGCTTATTTTCTACATTTTAACCCCATCTGGAAATGCCTAAATGTACCACAGGCACCAGAAATTCCTTACAGGAAAAGAGTCATTTGTCATCTTTAACACTGAAAGCATGGCAAGAAAACTAGCATGTTTGTGTGGCAGAAAGAGAGTGAATTATGAGCGTATCAGGCCATTTATCCATTGCATTCCTTCAGGTTAAGCAAATCTCAGAGCTCATGGTAATGCAGCGTAATACACACTTGAGAATAATGCAGAATATATGTATATATGTTACGATAAATCATTATGTAGTATATGATTGGTTCAAACTATGTTCTTTAACTGTCTCTGCTATAATTCCATCTAGTCGTGTTTAATATTTTAAGCCGACTTCACAGGACATCTTGTAGTTATAATGCTCAGGAAAATGTGTAAATGATGGACAAACCTAGTAGCATGAATGCACTTACAGGTACATTTTTGTTTTTGGGTTGTGAACAGACAGTCAGGTACATATATCCACACTAGTAGTTTAGTGTGTAGCTGTAGCCTGCCAGTGTGTGATGTCCGTGAACTCTGTTAAGATTTTAAGTCATGTAGTATAATCCAACCATTAGTGCTCTGCTTTATTCATTATTGAGGTCTCTTGTACCTGAAGCATAATGAACAGTAAGCTAAACAGTAACTGAACATATTTGCTTTTGTCAATTTTCTTATCTAAGCTATTTAAAAAAGGCAATGACTGAAACTATTAAAATCTGTTATATACACACTCAGTTGTGAAATACAAAACTTGAGTTGTTCTGTGTTATATGCATTGAATGTGATGGATTATTTTTAAGTTTGAAACCAACTGGAAAGTTTGGGCTTTTGGAATGATTTACTGAAGTAAACCTGAAATGGTCTGGAACACAAGGTGCTTGGAATGTATAGCTGGAACAGTCGTAAAGTTCTTTTACAAAGACTTTTTATCCAGGGAGAAAACCTAGTTTTGCACAGTGCTTAAAAATGTCCATACGGACGCATCAGCATTGTAGAACGTTGCATCATTTTTGCATAGTTTATATTACAATCTACAAAAATATTAATATCAGACATTTGACAGCTCAGAGCAGTTTCATCAGGAACAGTGGTGTAGATACCTGGTGTAATATTCTCAAATATATTTTGTTTTTTTACATTACTTTTAAATAATCATATCACAAATCATATCAAATCACATTATCTTCAAACAGTTTGTGTTTTTTTCTATTTGTGACAAATTAAATTACAAATTAATTTTGTTTGATGATATGATTTTTTGATTGATTGATTTTTTTGATCAAGTTTGCTGTCCTTGAGTCTTCACTTTAGCCTCAGCTATCAACTCAGTCTTCATCTAATTCTTTTGCGATGTTCTTGCACAATGAATCCATTCTTCAATGCTTTTTTTTTAACCTACGGTATCTGAGGTTTGTGTGGTAAGATGTAGAGTAGTCTGTGTCTTTCAACCCCCTGGATCACCAGGCTTATTTTCCTAACAGCAGCATAGCTACAGTGAGGCAGGAGGGCCTCTGTGAAGAGCTGTGTTTTTCTTGTCAACGGCTACTGTTTTGGTTTGGATCCCTGTGCTCTTGCTGATCGAGCTGTGCTGACGTGGAGGTGGCGTAGTGCTAAATTACGATTTTCCCTGCACATGTGCAAAACCCTGTGAGAGAGGGGAAAAATCATTTAAAAAGCGGGAACTCAATATGGCTCTCATTAGGAAGTGTATTAAGCAGAGGTTTATTGCATGTCTGCAGTATGTTCAGCTTGGAGCAGACAGGCTCACAGATGTTAGCACTTTAGCACATCATCTGCATGTTGACTGTGATGTAGCAGCATGTTCTGTTAAGTAAATCATCCAGCAACATGCCTTTTCTCAGTGCCTGGTTTCCACAAAACTTCACATGTACCTTAGTTACTGAAGAACTTAACCTTATTGGATTTTTGTCTTACTAGACAAGATAGAGAGGAGTAGACTGGAAAGTACAGGAAAGGGGAGATGGAACGTGACCGGGAAACGCTGCAGGCAGAACGCAAGCCCGTGTGTCTGTGAGCGCATATACCACCTACTGTGGCACAGCTCAAATGTCTACTGACGAAATTTGTTGAAGCATTCTAGCTAAAAAATATTAGGTTGTAAGAACGTTTCCCTACTTTTTCCATTAAGTAACAAAATGTTGAAAACATTACTTGAATGTTCTTGGAAGGTTCAAAACGTCAATTTTTTAGATTAGATATTAGATTTATATTTTGCATGTTTATAACAACTTTATTCAATTTTTTTTCAGTTCAGTAACGTTTTTAAATGTTCCATTAACAATTAAAAAACATTTTTGATATATGTAAAAAAGTATTACTAACATAAGAACAACTAAGAATATATTTTGATAACTTTGAGAGAACTTTTATAGAACATTAGCCAATGTTCTGAGAAGGATTCCTGTTAGCTGGGATGAAAACCACAACACACAAAAAACTGGGTCATTTGGAAATAAAAGAGGATATTTTTAAAAGAAAGAGCGATATGTTAAAGAGTATAAATACACAGCAGAGCAGAGAAGAATTCATTGGGCTGGTTCTTTTGTCAGCTCTCAGGAGTTTAGATGGAATTGGGACATGATCTAACAAGGCGAATGGTATGATTGAAGACCACAGATCTGCAAAAGCCAGTGAAAAATCTGGCTTTTAGCCTCTAAAGAAGCCTCTCCTTGTAGGTAACCTGTTAGATAGTGTGCAAAATAAAATACTATTAGTTTTTGCAGAATATATTTTCTTATTAATTTAGGTATTTAGTTATTTTTACAGACCTTCAGAAGATGTTACACCTTTAAAACTCTGCTTTGATCATGTCAATGACAGTGTTACAGGGTCATGCACCTATATGGGCACCTGGAACCAGTCTGTAGTTTGCGTGGTGGGATGTTAAGCTATGATAATTATGGTTATTTGGAAACTACACTTCTGCTTTAGGATTTGTGAGGGGTTTAAACAGTAGCACTGAATTATATAACAGAAGGATGTTGAGAAAAGGAGAGGACAACATAAGTGGTCCCTATGTGCTTCTGAGGAACGAGAGAGAGAAAGCAAAATGTTGAGCAGAGCACTGGACAACTCTGCAACACTGTGAACTCATTTTGCCTTTCTGTATGTTGTAATAGATTGGGGATTTCACAGGCACAGAGCTGTGACTGCTCAGCCACTAAATTTTGCTTCAGTTACAGAGAAATGGTGCTTGTTGAGGAAAGCATGAGTCCGTTTTCTCCTGTTTAAGTCTTGTGGGACTTTTTTTGGCTGAAGCAATATTTTACTCACCCTGAACCTAAAGTCTCTTAAAATAGAAACTAGATTGATAAAATAAAGCAAAAGATTGATATAACTGTGTGTGTGAGTATTCAAAGTTTTTGGGAAAACAAATGTCAGTGTGAAGTGTCTCTAGCAGCTCAATACAATATCCACTTGTAAATTGCTTTGTGGACTTGGCTTGTTGGTTCTTAAGACAAAATGTTTAATGCTCTCGTCTTTCGTAAGTCACTTTGGATAAAAGCGTGTGCTAAATGCATACATGTAAATGTGTGTAGCGATTGGAATGATCACATAATGAAACTGAAGATGTCTGGAGAAATGCTGATTGATGGCTGAAGGTCTCTGTAAAACCCAGCAGTTATGGTACAGTGCTTTGTATAAACATACAGAAAGTATCTAAGACCACCTAATGTGTGAAATGTCTGCAGACCTTCTGGCAAGCCATAGGAGGTCATGGTCTCAGGAGGGAAAACAAAGATGAACTGTTTCTGGTTATGCACTCTCTGAAATGATCTCTTCGTTGAAGACTAATGTTGTTTAAGTGCTGTATATGTTTATGATTCAGCCTTCACTCTGAAAAGGTCATAATGAAACCAAAAGCAATGTTAATCAAGTCTTTCTCTTGGCCTTTTAAAATTCAGTTGTGCCTGGTTCTTATGCCCACAGCCCCCAGCCTAATGTCTGTAGACAGCTTGTTGGCTCCTAATTGGTGTCATGTGCACTGACCTGTGGAAGCAAGTGCCCTGTTTTAGGTGAGATTGACCTCAAAAGGAAAGATAAACGATCCCCAGATGTTTTCTGGAATCCAGAAAACTGTATGGAGAGCTAATTTCTTCTCAATTTATCTTATCCCCAGGTTAACTTATCCTAAGGAAGATTCTTTGCAGCTTTGAGTTGCTCTATGAGCAAATGAATTGGTTTAATAAGTATTAAAATATAGAACCTCAAGGTAGACTGGCTGAATTGACTGTAATATGTTGGGCTTAAAAATACCGGAAATATAGGTGCACTGCATCATTTTTCTGTCTTTTGTTGTGCATACTGAGTATCATTGTTTTAAAATGCATACCTATGCACATATTCTTTATTTCACTATTAACTTCTAACGGCTTGATGTTTTCCAGATGTCCTCTAGTCGCTTCTAGCTCATCCAGAGCTACAACAATGCAAATTACATAAAAGCATAACACAGAACATTTTTTGCTTACACAGAAGTAATTACCTGGTCGAAGATTAATTAAGTGGTTATTTGCAATTTTGCTCATATAAGGGAAAACAAAACAAATTTCTCTTTTTCATAGAATTAATTGCAGATATGCCTTTGTAATCCATACAAACAATGAGGTTATGTCATTATGACATGAGAGCAGAGCTTAAAACAAGTGTGGGAAAAAATAAAATAAGAGTAATTTTTGTGCCACGGGTAACTCAAAACTACAAAAATAATGATTTTTAAACGTATTAAATTCTCCTTTTTCTTCCATTGGCTGGGAAACAGATAATGCTATTATCGGTACGCTATTGTTTATTCCAGTGTTGTTGTGTCATGCTGGTCGGGATGCTCAAACTGACAAAGTGAAATTTTGATAATGCCACAGTGTTTACATTTTAATGGAATATAAACCATGAATGGCATACTTTTTTATTAAACAAGTATTTCAACATCCACATTACAAACATTTAACTTAAAACTCAATGACTAAGAAACTTTCTTTGATTTTATATATAATATAAATATATTTTGTATACATATACTCACATGTCAAGAAAGTTTTTGTTAAGCTTGTTTTAAACATAGTCTATAGGAAGTACTACATTTAAATTCAGATCGTACAAATCCTTTGTCAGTCCTTTTTCCTTGTCTTTGAGGAATGAAGAATGAAATTCTTTGGTCTAATTCAGAAGCAGTTCTTTGGTTGAGTACTGAGAATCCACTGGAGACATCATTAGACTACCATGTGTATGTAGCGTCTATTGCAATCCATACCAACAGTATTGATTACTTTTCACAGTCCTTTTCCTCTGAAAATGAATCACTCCTATACAACATTCCAGCTAATAGGGAAGGTTAAACATTGGCTAATGTTCTCTAAAAGTTCTCCTAAAGTTCGAAAAAAAAGTTATTGCAGTAACCGTAGTAGAATGCATCACATATCAAAAGCGTTTCTCCTAAATTATTAGTGGAACGTTTTAAAAATGTTACAGTATTTAAAAAGTTTGAATAATGCTCTTATAACAGTTACTAAACTATAACAGAAATGTTAATACAGCATCTAAAAAACATTTTGAATGTCCCTAGAGCTTTCAAAATAATGTCTTTACTGTTTTTATTACTTAAACGAAACATTAGGGAAACATTCTTACAACCTAAAATTGTTAGCTGTGATCTACTCCTTTGTTTCTCTCTCTTTCATTCAACGTCTTCTCTTTTTGTCCCTTTATTTTAGAAAGCAGTCCATGGCTCCAGGTCTGGGCTTTTAAAAGCTCTCAAATGTGGAGCAGGAACACTCCAGCTGGGTCACATCATTGTTACCCTAACCACAGTTCCAAATCCCTACCAGTACCCTTTAATGTTAGATCTGCATGCTGGCTAGAGTACGTGTCTTAAGATTATTAGTAGTTATCAGCAGAATTTCCTGTATTGGTTTAAATAATGTCTTAAAAATTAAACATGGTTTCTTCCGTGTTTAAAAGACAACTTGAGTATGTTCTAATTTCAAGTACATTTTACTAATGCTGTGTTTCCAATTCCAGATTTTTTCTAATTCAAATTCGGAAGCAGACTTCCTTTCCATTATACCTTTTGTGATCCAAACTGAAATTCAGTCCTGAGTCTGTCAGCCAAATGTGAATAGAGAGCCTGTGTAAGGAAGTCTTTGTGTCTGCCGTGAGCTAATGAAAAACGGGTGCTTAGAATCAGCTGAGTGGTGATGTCACTGGGGAAGCCCGGACCTCAAACAAAGACCGCTGAGGGGAGCCCAGCTGCCTGGAACAGAGCACTATTGTCCATGGGCCATTGCATCGAGACCTGATTTGGCTCCTCTAGGGTCCAATAGTTTCATTTTGGATGTTTGTGCATGCTGGAGCTGTTTTGATGAGTCAGTGTTTCTGAGGTAGTGGCGTCTCTGTTTGAGCAGAAATATTGCAGTTTTCTGTTTACTTTGGAATATACTTTTGAGGGAATGAATGAATATTCCATGAGTAAGAGGAAACAGAAGACAGACGAATGAGAGAAAGAAAAAGAATAAGAACTAATGTTGGCAAGTCTACTTTGAAACTGTAGCTTGCCAAACTACAAGCTACTAACAATTTAAAGTTCAGCTATGGTTCAGCTACTCTTACATTAGTATCTACATTAAGGTAATAAAAAGTAAATAACAACGTTCAAGCTAATCGAGTAGGTGAGAAGTTAGGAGGTGACAGCATTAGTTTACATATTAAGCATTATATTTAGCAAGGCGGCATTTCAAATATATTATTTAGTAAAACTATAGTAATAAATCCTATAACTTTATTTTATAACTGTACTTGTATTACTGCCAAGTGACAAAAGTCTCATTTTGGATAATATGACAAACAAAAATAAATGTTTTTGTAGAGCCTGTTTGATTAGTTACCTCTATTTGGTCACCCGTAAAGCTGACATCGAATATTACACTAAATATACCTGTATTGATAACATCTGAAGATTTAATATTTTGTCACACCATTAACTCTTAGAAAATGTTACCGTCACACTACTGGAATTATAGTTAGTACCATCACTACTTAAAGTTAGTTGCTCCTCAACATTGGAGACAGTTGTACTGTTTCCTGCAGTTAGTAGTTATGGGAACACATCCCGAGTTCTCATAAACCAAATCGCTTAAAAAAACATATTAAATGATTTAATTTAAAGGTTTTAATTTAAGGTTTTAATTTAATTTAAGGTTTTAATTTAAGGTTTTAGGGGTAGGATTAGGGTTAAGGGATATAATATACAATTTGTACAGTATAAAAACCATTACGTCTATGGAGAGTCCTCATAAACCACATATGCCAACATGCTTGTGTGTGTTTGTGTTCTCTCTACAACTCAAGCATCAATGTGTAATGAATCTAAACATGAATGTAGAAAAGGCTGAGATTTTTCGCTCTACCTCATGATCAGTTATATAACAGTATTTGGATTCTTAGTTCACAATGTTCCATCTAGCGCTCAGGTTCAGTGACATGGAATGTCTTTCCTCAACATCCTTTGGCATCACAACTACATACACACAAACTGGCTTTTGCAAAACATAAGAGAATATTCTTCATCTCTGAGTCCATGTCTGTAATCAAAGTCTGCTTTAAGATGATCTTTACAAAGCCTGTTCATCAGAAAAACATGCCAAAAATCCACCTGATGGTAAATGATATTGCAGGAAATAGGCCAGTGAACTGTTTTTCAATGATTAACGAAAAGTCATACATTTACAGTCATACAGTTACAGTGTAACGTACAGTATTGTAAAGGCTTTTTGATTAATACCTTGTCTGATACAGCAGAGGGCGGTAAGATCTGCTGAACAATGACACTGACAGATGCCAATCCCATCAGCCAAATATGAGAGCGGGAGAGAGGAAAACCTGACTCTAATTATCAGTGAACTGACCCGTGTCTAATAGGATTCTAACTGTGTAAGGGACTCAATTATAATCTTGTATTCATTTGCCTCTACAAGGTGTAATGGAAGCACATTGCCTTCCAGCTTATTTTTTTTCCCAGTGAATTCTTCTCTGTACAGTTTACACTCTCAGTGCTAATGTGATTATGTACAGTGTTGTTGTCCAGCAGGAATAAGTGTAAGGCAAGATCTTTTCTTGTGGGTGTCTGCAGTGTCCCTACTCAGTGTTCACTGTGCCCTATTCTCTCAGCACAGGATATCTGTGAAATCAGTGTTCACTCAATCCGTGGCTTTGATCTCAGAGTCTACCCAGTGTACTTTACCCGTGTGTTTCATTTGTTTGTCCGGGCAGGATTTAATCACAATTCTTTCAGACACAACCTCCACTCTGATCTCTGATTGGTTCCTTGCTGTTTTGTTCTTTGTCACTCATTCAATCACATTTCTCCACATTTGGAAAACAAACAATTACACAGAATCTTTGTTGAGCAGCATGATGTGTAGACTGGCAGGGAAGAGATGTCAGCCATGAACACGCAAAGCTTTGCTGGCAATTACGATGAAACTGGGTCATTCCCCACGGCTAGTTCAATACATAATTACGCAGAAATGCCCCAATATGGCCTCTTTTCTTACTGGCTTTGTGGCACGTTCATGTAGTAGAGACACCCAGAGTGGGAACACTTCTGAGAGATCCAGCTGCGTTTGCGCTCATTGGTGATTTTCACTTAAGTATTTCTGTCCGACTGTAGGGGCCATGGGCTTCATTGCATTAATGTGAACGTGCTTCTGGAGTTTCTTATTTCAGCCAAGACACCAATGGCTGGGTAGGAGTTTTACCTTAATGATGTAGCCTCACAATTATTACAATTTACACAAGAAGTAAATACTCGGGTAACTACAGCCTAGCATAGAAAGTGGTGCCAATAATTCCTCCACCTGGTAAGGTTAAGAAACGCCATCTGGTTTGTGTATCCTTTGACCTTTGATCTGTTCTGGAAGCAGACATCTTAGAGGATTTAGGCACTTAAATTCACTTCCTTTCCATCATCTAAAACGAGTCATGGCTGTAGAAAGGAACCCTAACATCTTCCACTGATCACACATCTCTCCCAGATGTACTGATAACAGAGAGTGCAAACATTTATCTGAAGCAGATGAGGCTCTGAGCATAATTGTCTTTCTTCACAATTATGTTACGACAATCCCTGCAGAGTAAGAAAACCCATTTAAGATGTCTGCACTTGGCAAGTTTTTTTAGTTTTGGCTGCTGGTTGTAAGTTATATCTCTGCTAAAAGTAAGGAAAGAAAATGCCCAGCATATTTTTACATTTAGTTAGTCTTTCGCAAAATTACACTTCACAGGATAAATGTATGTATCACTTCACTGGTTGCTGACTTTCACCCTGAAACCTGAAATAGTTTTCACTAGAAACAGCTTCCTGAAATTTCTTCCAATAATTAAAGAGCCTTCTCCACAAATGCTGAAGCGAAAAATTCCCAGACTGGGCTGCTATCCCATAAATTTTGAATGAACATTTCTGTGTAAGGCAAATCCGTACAATCCAATAATCAGTTTATTTTAATCTTTCGTTACATTAATCACCAACACTTTTGACATTGTAAATAAATTGATGAATTGTTTTTCCTTTAAATTACGAATTTATATGTACTGCTCTCAAAAACCAATAGCTGTAAATGAGTAAGCCTTTCCAAACTAAATAGGACTGCTGACATATGAAGGATGTCGTAAGTTCAGAAATAGAGGGTGTTTGGTAATTGATAGCCTTTTGTGAAGTGGCTGGGGCACTCTGAGGTGACTGACTGGGGGCCAGAGTCAAAGAATGATAAAATCTTTGTGGACTGTGAGGCGTGAGGTTAGCCACACTCTCCTGAGGGTCTTAAAGGGCAATCAGGAGCTGAAAGTAAAGTGGCTGATCTCTTGGGAACTCCAATTTCCACATGCACACAGTGGCTCCATTGAGCCCAGCCTTCATTTATCTCATACCACAAGCTCTTGATGGACAATCACACTAGGGCAGCAAAATACAAAGCAAAATGGAGTGAAGTGTTCCATTTTCTGACCTACATCAAAGTTGGACATTTTTAGGGTCTGAAATTTAGGGAAATGTCTCAATGGGAATTACAGACTCCAGTGAAAGTAATCTTCTGAAAAAGTGATTTGAATGTCTATAGCTTCCTTTTTTGGCAGATTGTTTAGCAGTTTGATGTTTCTCATCTTTTCTCAGCCCTTCGTACATTTTTGCCCTTAGTTTACCTGACATTGCCAGAGTAGCTTGATTAAATCTACCAAATGGGGTACTGATTGTCACAAGGGCAGGGACTATTTCAGTAAGTAGAAGATATACAGTAAGTCAAACTGTGTTTTTTCTGTAGCTGTATTTACACTCCATTCAAAATTTCAGTTTCATAATATTTTGTAACAGCTGTTGAGGAAACGTGAACACAATGAAACCACACTGGCATGCGGTTCAACCTTATAACGAAGACAGAATTTAGATGTTATCTGTTCTCAAATTTATACAAATTTACACTCATTCTAATATTCATTTTTTAATAACAGCATAAAACAGAAAGTATGTGAATCATATACCATCTGAAAAATGTTTTAGAACTATTCTTCAGCCATAGGGGAGAGAGAGTCTGATTCAGTCTAATCTGTAATAGGAAATTCTGTCATGAAGGGTCTCCCCAGGGAATGGATACTTCCTCCTGGTCTTGTCCTTAGAGTTCACTGGAGGAAGTTCTTGTAGTGTCTTCTCCACAGGAGCGTGAGCTTTTCTGCTGATGAGGAAACCAGGTGACCTCATAGAAAGAGTTCAAGAGTAGGAGGGAGGGACTAAGATATTATTGTAATATTTATACTATTTACAGGCCTTATGTGAAACCACATAACCATTTTTTCCAACTCCGAATTTTTCAGAAATCCACCTCTTAACTCTTCTAATGTATGACTAAGAAGTCATTCCAAGTCTTTTGGCGTTAAAACTGGTGTTAAACTTCTGAATTAATTTGCCAAATAATTCCAGTTATATCCAATAACCATAATTCCATAATTCCATAGCAAAAGAGCCGGAAATAAAAAGCATACTCTTTCACTGACACATTATTCATTTCGAGGAAATTTAACATGCAATTTTATTTGCAATTGGAACATTATAAAATAAACCTGAAAACATGGTCAAAGATTCCCTCCACAGCATAAAAATCATGTGTAAAAAGTATATGCACAATATTAAATAACGCAGTGTAGAGGGAAATGGACCTTTAGCCGGGATTCAGTCTCAGGCCATCCATAAGTGCTACTGTGCAATATGGCACACAAGGCTTACCTGAACACTGACAAACACAAGTTAGAAGTGAAACAAATCAGTGTATGTGATTTAGATTCACTGCAGTCTTGTTTCTTTTGGCAACATAGCCTATACTGCCCAGGTAGACAATCATCATTCTTAGCTCATCCTAACAGATGGTGCCCCTTGAATTATGGTTATATGTGTTGATGTGCTTCCTGAGTTTTCACATGCTGTTGTTAAGCACTGTTAGAAATAAATAATTTGGTAACATTTTAATTCAAATTTGGACACTTTTTATTTAAATATTGGATTAAATATTAAACTCACAATTCTTAAAAATCATATTACTTTTATTACAATATCACAACACAAAATATCACAAAGTGAACACAGGAGTCGATTTAATTTTGTAGAAATTCTAGAAATGCTTCATATAAAGCATATGAAACATACTGAATAACAGGAATTGATGACTGTCTAATTTATGCCTGATTTGTATTATCATACATGGTTATTGTCCACTTGGATCTTTAATGTGTCCTGTGATGTACCCAATTCTCTTCAACTGTCAGAATTCCAGACAGTCTCTGTAATGACTACTGTGTATTACTTGTTTAAAGATGAAGGGAAGAAAAATACACAGCAGGTGTCACAGGAAGAAAGCAAGAGATAGAAACTCCCTCAAAATATGACTGGAACACTTACAATGAAATATCCATTAAACAGAATCTAAAACACAGGGATATGAATGCACATCTCATATGCCCAATTCTACATACACGAGTATTAACATAAAACATCTAATTATATTGATTAATGTTTAATTTCATTGTTTTAAAGAAACAAAACATATGCACAAGTGAACACAAACTGCCAAACAAACAGTTTTTGTATGTGTAATAGCTATGTTCATTTTGAGAGTGTGGTCTGGTTTCCAGATCAGACTCTTGAGATCATCTAACTGTGCTTTGTGTGTTATTTCACACTGGAGCAATGTCTGTTTCCCCAGGCAGATTACCCATCATTAAGTAGTCAGAAGACTTGGTTCCAAATGTGTGGGACTAAAGCCAAAACTTTCACAATACTGCAGGAGTTTGTCTCTGCAACAGGAGAATAGTGTGAAAATGCTACCAAATGTGGAAATTAAATCTTAATGATTTTGATTAGACAGACCTTTAAAATGGTTTATTTGAAAAAATAAAACTTTAAAAAAAGTTTATTTGTTATATATAGTTGAATTAAAGGGGCCTAGAAAAATATATAGGACAAATGCCTATAGGTTCTATATAAATGCTTAAATGTTTTTATGGATGGGCCCCATCTAATCATAGATAATCTGAATAGCAAACAATGTACAATGTGTATGTAACAGTATGTTGTTCATTTACTGCCGGTATTGCATGGTCACATATTTGT
Organism: Chromobotia macracanthus; assembly: GCA_036877525.1. Classification (NCBI taxonomy): domain Eukaryota; kingdom Metazoa; phylum Chordata; class Actinopteri; order Cypriniformes; family Botiidae; genus Chromobotia; species Chromobotia macracanthus. The sequence goes on from JAZGTH010000058.1 coordinate 6,163,986, forward strand.
ATGGATTTATTTGTTTAGTAATGTTTATTTGCTATTTTTTCAGTATGCGGCCTCTCTAGGAATCAAGCCCAGCTCAACTTACATGCCACCGTTCTAGTTAGTGCTTTGGAGTGCCTGGTCAATATCAGTTAACTTTAACAGCCTATTAATACCAGCATCATTAATTATAGGTCTATGTTATTGTCTAGATTGTATTCAATATCATTCTTCCATAAATATGTTGAATGTAGAGATGTCTAAATGAAATATGACCTTAATGGGAAAAGTAATTAAAAAATGTGTGAGTGGCAAGAACAACAGAACCCTGCTAATCTAATACACCTCCATTAAATAAGGACGATGAGCACATGAGACCCAGTTGATGTTTTCCTCACCATAAATCACAAAATGAATCTTACTCTGCAGCAGCGGCCTAAATCCGAGACAATGAAAACAATCGGACGGGAGAAAACGTTCCAGCTAATTTTGAAACGGACCCGGCTGCCCTCTCTCACGCGTTCATTTAATGACATTTCTCAATGAAAAGCTAAAATTGAACAGGATTGAATTTCCCTTCATTCTGTAATTACAATGGTCCAATCAAGGGCGATAGCAGGCATGAATATGATTCCCAGTGGATGACAGTGTGAATCACTTTCTGTCTATCAGCTCTCAGGCTTTAATGATCCTGAATCACTTTAGTCTTACCCTAGTCTGCAGATAAACACATTTCAGTTGCTCATTCATTTTCATGAGTTTGGGACATAGGCCTCGCTCATTGCAGCTGTCACTTCTGATTTTGCCATATCGCGCTGATACTCTGTCCGGCAGTATGGAGCATTGGCTTCTATTTGGGGCAATTTGATCTAATTTCATCTTTCAGTTTGTGGCAGTGTCACATCTATACAGGTGCAAAATTCGTCTTATTGCCATAAATAACTGAAAAGACTGCAGGTGCATATGTGTTTGTTCCAGCGGACATGTGAAACCTCTAAAGCGTGTGTCTTCTGTTCCCTTAGCAACCAAATATAAAATCTCAGAAAGGATAAGAAAAATGGCACACGCTGACCAAAGGAGAGATGCTTTATGAGTTTTGGATGGATGCATTTGAACAAAGACAGAAATCTGGTCTTTTTTCACAGAGTGGAAAAACAACCCTTGACGGTAATACAAGCTGGGCCCTTCAGATAAGAAACTGCCCCTGTGGTTCAGTGATAGCAGTTTATTAGAATTCTGTGTTACTCCGCAGATTTGAGATAGACTGGCAAGGCTTAGAGTGAATAGATAGACGTGATCATAGTGCTGATAGAGGGGAATGGAAAACAAATACTTAATGAAATATTACTGTCAAATAATTACTGTTAATGGAACCATGACAGATTAAAAAATACTATGATGTTACCTTTTCCCATAAATTAAATTTAGCTTTGAGAGAACATCTGTGAATCATCTGTGAAGTCTAAACGATTTGATGGCACATTTACTTATTTCAATAATGCGATAAAGCAAAGTTATTGAAAGAAATATGTCCCATAAACCACCTAAAATGCTTTGTATTGAATTATGAAAAGCTTTGATCTTCAAATCGCCTTTTGTTTCAGAAAGGTTTGGCAGAAATATTTGGGACAGTACAAACCAGCTTCTCACCCACATCAAGAGTATAGCCCAGAGAAACTGAGAGGCCTTGAAAGATACTTGTGTCATAGATACTACTTCTGCTGGTAGTTGTGTGCCACTTGATAAGTTTGATACTGTTGCATTTGCTATAAATCATAGTGCATGTACTGAAGAACTAAAAAGGATTTTTCAGTTCAAGTACAAAAAAAGTCAAATATTAACCACTAATTTGGTAATTCTACATATTTATATAAATGACTGTCTATAATTTGAGGATGAAATTTGAGGAAAGGTCTACAAGACCTTTAAGTTAATTTGTCATTAGTCATAAGTAGAGCCGTTTGAGTTTGACCGTTTCATTTACTCTCTAAACATGTGCAGAGAATGTGGCGGGTTATTTATTTTAACAAACAGCCATCTGTTGTGGCAGATTGTAAAATGGCTGCCCACTAAATATAATCTGAATCAAGATCTGAGGGAGAAAGAGGGAGAGAGTCTGTACCTTCATAGAGCAGAGCAGGGCAAGAACAACTTTCATTAAGTTCAATGTGAATTGCTGAGAATGAAAATGAATGCATTTAATTTGGCCCCCGCTGGCCAGTCATTACCAAAATGTCACCAGTGAGTCCAAACCATGCGTCTATATACTGTAACTAACAACTTACCACAGTGTGAATTATACACCAATGCAGTATGTCTCCATAAAGATTTAATGGAAGTGAGCAGCCTAATACATTTTATAATCTTGTACCCATATGCCCTAGGATCTGCAGAAAAACAGAGATACTGTAGCATTGTCCTTGCTGTGCTGAGCCAGGTTTTTAAATACTGTACCATATCTTAATGAAATTTATAAAACAATATGTGGACCACACAAGTAGAGCAAGAAGCATTGGATTATAGACCTGTCAATCAATCTCATTGGTCTAGATATGAGCCCACCAAGAAATGACCAAACAGATGGCTTGGTGTCTTGAGAATGAAGCCTCCTCATCCACCCCCACAAACCCCTAAAATAAACCATTGGTAAGATACTGTAAGCCCCTTAGATTTGTATAAACTCCTCATCCAGACTAAGGCAGAATTCGCGTCAATTTATGACTAGTTTTTAAGCTTGTGCATTAACCATTCTGATTGATTCTTGCCTCAAAAGGGATTTTCTGATTGGTTCACACCCCTGGTGTAAGGAAACATTACAATTGTTTTTGCATTTAGAAATATAAAGACCACACAATCACATTTTACAAGTATTTGTTCAGAAAATGCAGATGGGATGGGCTCTGTTTTTGGGACAGGCGTCTGATCCTGTGGACCTAAAGCTGTCAAAGGGTCTGGGTTTAAACTCAGGCAGGTGTCCAAACTGACATCTGTCTCAGTTCTCAGGGGAACCACTAGCAGGTCAGCAGTGATATTCTGACAATAGACGACAAGCACTGATGAGCTTCATTCACATGTAAAAAGGTACATTTTATTACTATGCTATGTAAAGAGGTGTTTTTTTGGAACCTGTATTTGGATTGCATTTCAGGAGATACAGTAGGGCGATGGAATGGTAAATGCTTTTTTAAAGTAAGTTACCAGTGTTTTTGTTCTTCAGGATTTGATGCATTTACAGATGGTCTTGTCTTGAGAATTTCACAATTTTCTCAGTTTTCTGAGCTTGCAAAGTCCAAAATCTCGCTCTTAACCTTGTAAAATGTGCCATATTCTGTTTGTATTACCTTCACAACAAAGCAATAAGATGCCTCATCAAAAATGTATTTCGCTTTTATTTACTCGTTTTCTTGTGGAAATTTATCTTGGAAGAAAAAAGCCTTTAAAAAACCTTCTCACTTGTATGAAGTATTGAACTGTGCCCATCTAAATATAACAAGCACCTTTTTATATTTTTATGTCAACATAATTTTATGTCTTCCAGTAGGATTTGGGCAGGATTTTACTCACCCCAAATCCTCCCTCCCCTCCTTGACCTGGATAATAAGATTAAAAAGCCCCTGATTAGTAATGCATGCAACATCTCAGAGGGAATATTTTGAAAGTCCTGACTGTGTTTGTGTATAATGCTGACTGTACATCACAGGAAGACTGACGCGCGCTCTGTGGAGATTGCACAGTGGCACAGTGTAGATGTGGGTCAATTTCGAAGGAACGCTGCACAGTGGGAAGTGAGGGTAGATGAGACAAGAATGTACAAAGGGGAAATGGGTAGAGCTACTGGGGTGAGCTCTCATAAGGATTCCAGGCATGCACAAGAGCGATATTGAATCTCAGTCTCGGAATCTGCGTGTGTAGTAAATAAAGATCAACTGCATACAAAGAGACTGGTGGGCTTATCGCTTTTTGTTGTCCCAACAGAGAGAAAGAAACAGAAAGTGAGAAAGTGAATCGTAGGCTGTAGAATTATAGCGAGATTCTTTGGTATTCTGTTTAAACAATGCAGTGGCATAGTTGGCATTTTGGTGCTGTGGAAGCTTTTGCAGAAAAGGTCAGTAAGACTGTACCTGGAACAGGTTCAAATGAAAATGCTGCACCACAGACATATTAATGACTCTCAGAATAAAGGCTTGCAGTCAAGTGGTGTTGGTTGAGTGGATTATTGTTTACTTTGTTTATATGGTGAGGTTAAGAAGTTTAAAAATGTGGATTCAGAATCTTATCCGAAACAGGGAATAGAAAGATTATGTGTATATGTGATATGAATGAGAAATACATAAAATTCTGCACTGTTTCTAGGTCACTAATCAAATAAGCAAGTTTGTGACCAAAATGCTAAAAATACCAACATTACACAAATTGTCATGTTTACATGTTTGTATTTTTCATTTAAACTTTTGTTTGTAATTTGAAATTTAATTAGTCAATTATAACAATTATTCAATCAAATAACAATTCATTCAAAAAATGCATAAAGCATTTACAGTAGTGCTTGTGGCCCCTGATGAAATAAACACATAGTGTCTTATATCTGATTGAAAGGCATTTCTCAGTTCTCTAAATGTCAGCTGTACATGTCTCACCAGAGTTTTAAAGCCAATGGCACTTGGGTTTTATTGGATAGATACCCATCACACACTTTATCCATTTAGTGGGCTCAGATGCACTGCATGCTGATGAGCGGGGACGAGCTGAAGATGTGTCACTCCCTGAGCTAGAATCAGTCTGTCTGCATGTGGGATTAGTGTGTGAGAAGAGAGATGAAGGTTTTTAGACAGCTCCAAAGCTTTAAGGACTTCACATGCAAAGATGGACTGGTTGCGATTACTCACCCCTGTATTAGTGGTGGTACAGGCTAAAAGTTGTCTTTACACAAGCATGTAATGGATAGAGTGTTGATGTGATGCTGCTGTGGATACCTGGCTTATACTTTACTATTTTAACAAACCAACAAGTGGAAATTATTTTGAAGCGTTCTTTGTGTTGGACTGGTTTCAGATAAGATCTGCTGAAGTCCATCAAGCTTCAAACAGTAGGAGCTGTAATGTTTTTTGCTGTAATTGTAGGAGCAATGAAGAATCTTTTTAACCACAGCGTAATTTATAATGTTCATTTGGCTAATTTGTGTGTGACATTATAAAGAGGATGTGGTGGTCTTGAGGAATAGAATGGAAAGGATGATAACTTTCCACTTAAATATGAAGTTCACAAGCCTAAAAATCAAAGAACTGCCTTTATGAGTCACTGCCATTATGAGTCACTGAAACCTTTTAGTAGTTTTTATGTGAGATTAGCTTTATTTAAAACTAACTTTAGTCTTTTGAGAATAACTGGATAAAATGGGTGGTTTTTATATTTTAATTTGTATACTTTTTGTTTATTGAGCAGAGTATGTCATGTTTTTGTGGTTTTTACTTTAAATTAAACATAAGTGATTAAAAATAGATTAGCCTTTTGAACTTTGGAGTAATTTTGGGATTTAATTACCGTCCATACATTGTTTAATGTTAAATTAGTGCTTTTTCTGAAATCATTTCTTCCTATTTTGTTCACAAGCCCTCAAAAATATTTTCTTCTGTATTTGTTTAAGAGCCTGTGAACCCTTTTCACGGTTGCCAATAGGAACGGAAATCTAGGAGGCTGCGCATATGAATTGATTTAGCTGTGATATACAGCACATGCAGGGTAAGAGGGTTTATGTTAGACACTGCAAATTGCAAATAACCCAGCAAATATTGAATAAGCCTCTGAGCTGTCACAAGCAATGAGCTACATGTGTGCGTGTCCTTGTACAGCCTCTGTAAAGTAAACTTTTATAAGTGAAGCTAGAAACCTGTTAAGGATTCAGTGTTCATACAAAAGACAGTGAGATTTAAAGCTAACCAGATTCTCTCCTCAGAGCTACCAGATATTATGACAATTTTGTCTTCCTTACCAGGAATATATAAGATGACACGTTAAAATTCACCAAAAACATCATGGCTGTCCAAAGATGACCAGCAGAACATGCACTGAGATAGAAAGAAGCCACTGTGAAAGGTAGCTTGCCAAGAAAGGTTTTCTGTGGTATTTCATTACAGAATTGCTCCTGAATTACCTTGACAAGAGTGCAGTTTACACTCTATAGACCGGGTGAGGAACTCATGCCAACAGAGCGATGGATTTCATTACACTATCATGTTTGCAATGTGTTTACAAGCAATACATTCTGCTGCTGTTGAAGTCATTGAATTTCTGTTTCTTCTTTTCTTCTTGTCCCTGAGCATGAACAAACACGGTAGAATAACGGTAAACTTATCAAAAGCATGAAATCTTATAAGGGTGATTAAGTGACTTTTTTATTAATTAATAATTACCAAGGATATCAATATGCTAATTAGGGAAGTTGCACCTCCATGCTTTTCAGTTGCTTTTTTTATGTCCATATAAGGTACAAGGTACATTTGGCGTTTGGAAAATGACTACCTTTATATGATTTTATGGCATGTGAAGTTTCAGTGGAAATCAGCAATTGAAGCGTGTAATGACAGGTTTCACTGAACCAGAAAAAGCAAGACAGGCGAAGCAATGCATGTCGTTTTGCAATTGAGTTGTTGAGACAGGAAAATTGTAATATGTCACCTGTCATTTGAACTGACTAACAGTGGAGGAGTTCAATGCACACTGTTATCAGAAATTTACCAACCACAATATTCTGTGATTAGTGAATTCATTTGTGCTAGTGGGAAGCGCTTTTAACCAGCCAAAACGTGACTATGGAATGGTAAATAATTGTTTAAATAGCCCTAGAATATTTGAGCAGCCTTAATAGCATTTTCTTGTTTGAAGTATAGTCTCTTTTAGTGTTTTGTGTTGATGTTTCGGCTCCATGGCTTCTGTTTATAAATGTCCAAACCGCTTTCCTGGCAGCCAAGGGCTTTTTTCTGTAAGCTGATCCTAATGGGATGGTCATTGTTGGCAGGATCAGGAATATAATTACCTTTAAAAGGCAAAAAGTGACAGGAATCTGTCTGAATTCTTGTGAAAATAAGCAAGTAAACTTAAGGTGGATTACCTTAAGTGTATACTGCTAAGTCAACGGGTCAATATTGCAGACAGCAGTCAGGAAAACAAACTAAATGGCTCAAGGCAGACATAGTCTAGGAAACCAATCAGGTCAAATGTCAGAGAAATGAACGATCTTAAGTTAGGCTTAACTCAAATTTATTTAATATTTAAATTATATTTGATCGATTGCAGTTCAATCATTTTGAACAAATTCAAATGCATTTTGCATGTTTCTTGATTCTTCTCAGGCTGTTTTGTTTTGTTGTTTTTTTGTTTTGTTTTGTTTTGGCAACATCCTTGGCTTCCTCTCAAGATATGAGACTGAACTTCCACAATGAAGTGTCTGTTCTTTGATGACATGCCCATCTTGGCTCCTGAAATGGATAAAAAGAGTTCTATGAGCTGAGCTTGCGTGACACTTAACGGCCACTCGACTAGTGCGAACACACCCTGAATACACACCACCCAGCTGTCCCCTGCTCCCCACTGGGCCCTGGCACAAACAAAACTCATTTGGCCCTAACTCCCCAGACTTGAACACAGTGTCCATGGAGAGAGAGCTTCATCTTTCCACAGTCAAGTGTACTTGGCAGCCAATTAATGACAAGAATGAGGGAAAACACCTTCAACAGCACTTTTTCTTGTGGCTGTTTTCATTGGACAAGAGGATAATTAGCCAATCAGAAAAGACAGGTATGCAGCTCCTTCAGACTGAAATAAATAGTTTCCTTCAACAGAATCCATACACATCTGAAGAAAGTGAGCTTTGAAACTCCCTTGAGTGTTATTTACAGCTAGGGTCTGTTAAAGATCTCTTCTTCTCTCTCAGAGAGTGAAACATTCTGCCGTACGATCCCGTGCCAGCTGAAGAGCATCAGCGCCAGTTCCTTCTCATTCTTCACAACAACCGATGGTATTATTTACCCTTCTGCGTTGCTATAACAAGCTCATCAATGCTTAATGACACTCAGAGCTCCAGATCCATGGGATTATGGTCAAGCGTTCTGACATCATATTGCCATCCAGAATGAGCTTTTGCTGGATATGAGCATTCCCCATAGGAAAAGGATGAACTCCTGACTTTCAAGATTACAAATAATCATGTGAAATTGTAACTTTAAGGACATATTTTAGGACCTCATGGTGCTGAGCTGTGTTCCAGAGTTGTGGAACAGCCATTCGGTCATGTTCTTGGCTCAGTGGCTTTATGTTTTCTGTCTGTGTTGCCTCATCCAAGGTTTTTTCATCCATTTACCACTGAGCTGTGTAAAATGGCCAGACTCTGACTGGTCATGTAGTAATCAGAGATACCCTGGAGGACAAATAGGATTTAGCATCACTTGGATTCATGCTTTCTTATTAATAGCAAGAACTCTGTAACCTCCTCAGCTTTTCTGTGGCAGATTCAAACGGTGAGATCATTTTCCGAATGTCTCCTGCTAACACATGAAAAGAATTCTTTCAACTGATGGTTAAACTTAATCAGACAAGGGGATGGAAAGGGTAGCAAACTGCGTGACTTTAGCTCCATTAAAAGAAATGTCTAATTTATAATAAAACACACGTTGACAGAGAGAGAATAAAAGAAAACCAAACTTGCCTATGGTGACTCATGTCTACAGGATAAGGTACCATGACATTATAGATGGTCTGAGTAATGGTCTGAACAAATGCCTTTCATCACAGAGATTAGACATGGAAGTCTTGGGAAAGGTGATACATGTTTTCAAGGTCAAGGGTTGTGAACATATGGTCTTACAGTCAAGCTAGAATATTTGTAGACTACATGAAAAGAATTAATTAAATTAATCAATAAGAAACATGTTGTATAAGTAAAATATTATTATTTTAAAAAAATAATATAAAAGTATTATTTACCGGCATAACAAAGATGCATCTTTCTCAGTTCATCATGTTAAAAATAAGGGGCCATTAGACAGTTTCACATCTCTGTGAGAATAAGCCTGTATTGAACTGAAATGACAAGAAATGTCGTACCTACTTATTTGCTTTAAGGTTCTTAGATGTGGAAGAACCTTCTAATCAACCTTTTGAGGAAAGAACTGTACATGTATGAAAAGTTTCTATTTATATCTTAGCAAACTTTACTTGTTCTGCCATATGTGTGTGAACACCAGTATCCATATTAATTAGACAGTGGTTGAGAAGATCATGAAAATTGAAGACAAGCAGATAAATGAATCTGGCACACTGAAGAATGTCCACTGAGATCTCTGCTAAAATAGGCAGGTTCACACACATGCGTACATGTAAAATAACATGTAACTGTTTAGTTGTAATCGTTTGGCTGAAGATAAATGCCAGAGTCCATGTTTGTTTCTCTTTTCTATAGAAATCAATTTATTTTAACAATGTAAAAATATGTTTGTATCGATTCTCATAATCATTAGTAAATGTGCATCCTGGGATTTAGGGCCATTGGAAATGATCCAGCAAACATAAACTAGCTTTTTTGTACAATTAAAGACATACAGAAACAGCATAACTCCATACATCATATTGTCATTAAAATGACCTTAAAACTAATAACTTTTTCATTGCTTTATCCACATATTTAACTGTGCAATATCTGTATGGTTACATAGGTTGTCTATAGTTATGTGCATTCTGTTTTTCATTCAAACACCAGCAATCATAACAGCAGATTAATAGTGCATGGTGATGTTTACTGCTGCTGCTTTAAGAGCTCCCTGGAGGCAATAATAACTCGGTGTGTCAATAGTAGGGCACATCACAGACGGCCGGTATGGTGCAGCCATATGCCCATCTTCAGAGGAGGGAACCTGATAAAAATGACTCTCATACAGAGCTGTGGAAGGAGGGTAATAGCAAGTAGACACTTAAATTCACTGCCCTTCTCCAACCCCTGACTGTGTGTGAGGAAAGAAGGATATTTACAGGGGGCAAAACAAGAATAGTTGAGGGGTTTCTGGGGCATTGCAGTGGGTAATATTTCAGGATTCAGTGATTTGTTACTTTCACAATGTAGGTGATTGTTTTGGGAGTTAAAAAACAGAGAGCCCAGTCATAATGCTGGGAAGACATTGAGCAATCTATATATCTGTATTATATGCTGGGACTGGATGAGCCCATACAAGCATCCCAGAGTCTCTTCAGGGTGTGATGGAAGTGTCGGGCCATGGCAGGAACCTGCTGTTTGAGATGCTGTGTATGACTGGAAAGCAGAAGAGAAAAGCCAGTGTTGTAATTAGCCTGAGTTTCTCTTTCTGGTTGGATGCAGATTACTTACTGATGCTTTGTGATTTTGCAGTGATTTTGCTAATAAGGTGCTAAGGGAATTTTAGAAAATGTATATAAATATATTGCAGCTGACACTGCAGATGTGATCTTTATACACCTGATTTGTTTGAGGTAGCACCAGTGGCAGGTACAATGTAAAGTAGGTAAGATACATAAGTGTAGTGGGACAGAGTGATTAATGATAATGATCATTTGGAATTTTCAATGTGTAAAAAGAGCAGATAACTCAAGTGAAATTTGCTTAGACTAAATTTAAACATGAATTTAACTTACTTTGTTGTGCATACAATAATTATTTATCATTGTCAAAAACATTACACACCCATAAATACATATGTATGAGTGGGTGGGTTGAATATGTGGTTTACAAGGAGACTAATTTGTATATAGATGTGTATAACAACGTAAACATGGTTATGGGGACAGTTCCAGTTATAAACTCACTTAAAAAGTCACTTTAAAAACATTAAATGGTGATGTCTGGTTAACAAAAAATGGCAAAAGTTTTCTCTGAGGGTTAGGTTTAGGGGTAGAGTTAGGGGATAGAACATACAGTTTGTACAGTATTAAAATCATTATGTCCATGTAATGTCTCATTAATATAATAAAAACCCAACATGTGTGTAAAACCAAAGACAAAATAGGCACATACATATTTATAATACATACAAATATTGGACAGATATTGGGAGTATTCTAAAACGTGTAATGTGCAACCCCAGAGTTTTTCAGCAGTCACAGAAGAATGTCAGCGTGCTGCTGTGTGTCTTCTCCATCCTCCCTTTTTGCACCTTGAGACCAAAACAGTGTGTTCTTTGTCTCAACCTCTGCCTAGCGGCACACACAGTGGAAGTTACGGAAACAAAAACAAGAGGGCCACCACATCTATTCACTTTTCTCTGATACTCTCCCAGCATTTCAATGCACACCCCTTTCTCTAATGGACTTTGCAGGCGTCTGCAGCCTGACCCACAATGGGATCAGGGGTCCGCTGTGCATGTCAGTCACACATGAATGAACCCTGTAAGTCTAGCCCCTTCAGTCCTCCTTTATGCCACAGAGTGAATATTGAGATAAATGGATGCACCAGTCATTAGATGGTCTGGGTGGGGAGCAAAATCAGCAGTGAATACAGAGTTTCCATTATAGAACTCAGTAAGGAAGAAAAAACAGACTTTCTGCCACAGGGTTGACAGGAAGGTGGCCGGACTATAAGCTATTTACCTCTGTTAATCTCAGAGAACAGAGCTAAAGATGTTCTGCTTGAACTTTTTGTGTCTTGCTAGATCTGTCTTTGCTTTAAAGCTGCAGTCAGAAATGCATGCTGGGCTCCGTTGATTGATTGGCGAAAAAGAGAAATGAGGGAATCAATGGAGAGAGGGGGAGTAATTTAGTATCCGAGAGGTCTTGAGGTCTTAGACCCGTCTGAGGGGACAGGTGATGACAACTGAGAGCAGAGTAGAACTGCCTCAGTGCATTCTCTCAAATCTTTCCCTCTCTGATCAACTTTTCTCTCTGGGCTTCAGGACATTTTTTGAGCCCATTTTTTAAATCCCCTTCAGAGGTGTTCACTTCTCTCCTCAAACTTGCTGTCAAGCAGGAATATTGTCGGGATGTTAGATGTCTTTTTGGAGGCAGATGAAGTGGATTTTGGCTGCAGCTGGAAATCTGGTTTTATAGTTTCCATGTTGACTTCATATCATTTGACGTTTTAACGTATATGAATACACATTTGTTGTATTTTAATGTATTTTTGTTGAGTTTTATGTAAATTTCAGCGGTTATAAATTTTTTCCCCTCATATTTTAGTATTAAATAAATGACATCACAGAAATATTCATGCTGGTTTACCCATGACTTGTACTAACAAATGTGGCCATGTTCTAATTTTCTGCATATCTTTTAAATGTTAAGCTGGCAGTCAGTCATTAAAAACTGCTAATTATTCTATGTTTAAAAAGCTGAGTCTCATTTGATGACTTTTTGAGTGAAAAGTCACTCATATGTTTTCTCCTGCTGTAGGTTGATGGAGCTCTATGAGATTATGTCATTTGTGGTCACATGATGAAAACTCCATCATGTGTTATGGATGAAACCATGTGTTATGGTTCCTGGACATCATTAGGTTTCCATCTTCATGAACCAAACCTCAGCTTTGAAGTTAAGCAGTAAATGAATGGGGAGTTTTAAAGGCTTGTTGTTATGAAGGACAGAACTTCTGCTCAGTGTCAGCTTGTTGCTATGAAACGAAGCAGTGAAAATCTCTGTGGGTTTATGTGATTACTCAGAGGTTCATCACCGTAAGGAATTAGACTTACCTGGGTGCATTGTTATGACTATGTCTATTGAATGATGTATCGAAGGAAAGACTGTTTGGGCCTTTTGTATTTTCGTACCTCTTCAGTGCACAACAAAGGTCATGGCCTCAAGCAACTGTTCATCTCCAATTACACCTAATAGCACTTTTTGAGCTCAGAAGTCCACATGTATCTCTTTTCCCTATGGTAGACTACATGTTAAAACCATCATTGAAAGCAAAGCTTCAGAGGAACAAAACACCAATATCACATTTCGCTTAGTTAGATTTAAATGTTCGAAATATCATGGTGCAAGGCTGAGATATTTGTAGAGGTTGTCATAGTGGAGTGCCACGCTTTTGCTTATGGATTGTAGATCTAGTGTGGAACCAGTTGCTCTCAATAATTAAGACACAAAAGTAATGTTGTCATGGTAACAATGGTAGGTGATATATCTCTCTGAGATTGCTTTGAAAATCCATACAAATTTTCCTCAGATAATCAGGTGCTATTTTCTCAATACATTGTCATTACATTTTGCTTTGAGATGAAGAAAATTGATTTGTGTTGATGGGAAAAGTCAGATTTGGCTACTCATTACATTATATAAAGTGGGGAAAACAGTTATTCACAAATTTGATGATTTTATATTAAAAAACAAAAGAATTTGTGAATGGGGATTTTCCAAAAATTGTGATTATTATAGTAAATTAGCATCTTAGCAAGAACATAAATGCATAATTTGTTAAATGCTTAAAAAGCAACACAAGTATGCCAACAGTAAATTAAAACAAAACTTGCTCTAATTTTTTGCTTTGTGTCTTTTGGTTTTCTGGTATTTTAAACGTTAAGTGTCTCTAAACGGAGCACAACCGATGAATTACGATCAGCATTTTAAAACAGAAAAGGTCTTTGTGTATATGAATACCAATTTAATTTATAATGTTAGGCACCATAAACATATCAATTTGAATTATGTTGCAGATTATTTTTCATTTGGTTAGTCATTTTTCTTTGTGCCACAAATACACCTCTTGACATTTTAAAAGTGTGAACTTTTAGAGACCACAGGAGGTGGCTATATATTAACTTTGAGATATCATAAATTGTCAGGTTTCTCAGACAATGGCGTAACCTTTCATCAACTGTTGCGTATGTAAGGGAGGGGCTTATCTGTGTATGCTGAGGATCACAATGTATCCAATGATTCATAGCAATGCAGTCTTTGAAAAGGAAGATTCAGTGATATTGATACTGTAGAGATTAAAGGTATTACAAAAGCTATCATTCTTGTTGCAGTACTTTTTTTGCAGAATAAAGAATTATAGTAGAATTAAAAAATAAACTGTTGTCCTATAACGCAAACACATCAGTAGAACATCTTCTGTCTATATGTTATTTGTAATCCTTTAACACCTGGTAAGAGGAGCAGGAGTGGGATTTGATTGTTGGCCCAGATTTGTCAAGAGTTTCTGCATGTGCATTTAAATACATGGTAGACGATTTGAAGTCTTTAGGAGGAAATTGCTTTGGCTCTTCAATCGTGAACAGTAGACAGCGCTGTAATTACAGCCTGATTCCCTGAATGCTAGATTACAAACTCACCTGTTCCACAAACACAGAGGCATGAAACAAAAATACCAGTGACAGGTATAGAGTGCGGCAGCTGACATGTTAGAAACCAAGAGTCCATTATAGCCTGATGAAATGCTTTCATCTTCTCTGTGTAAAGTATAATAAGAAAACAATGTGTACTTGCTATCTTCATCCATTTATGTATGATTGTGGCAGATTGATGAACATTGAGGACATTGATGAAATGTTCTTGCAATGTTCTTGCATATCTCAGTTGCAATGAACTACAGTCTATCAGACCTACATTATAGTGGTATATGAATCATGAAACATCATCAGTATCATAAATACATGATACATCTGACCAGCATTGCATTTCTGAACATTAGAGTTTTTAGACCTAAAACATTGACAATATTGATATTGTCCTTCTAGCTATATTAATATTATATTAACTATCATTAGTGTTGTGTTCTTGTAGTGTTATTTTTTTTGTTTTCTTGTCCCTGGACATGTTTCAAACATAATGTTTGCTTTACAAGAACTGGCAAATCTACATAGGTTTGCCTTGTATGTGGTAAATTCAAAACATGCTTTCAGTATGGTTTTTAAGGGCCGTGTGCAGGGTATGAAAATAAAGAATAAACCTACCACTCCGGGAGGTTTGTGGGGCCTCTTAGAAATCTGAACTGGTAATTTATTGTAAGGGAAGACTAGCAGGATTCTTACCACTCACCCCCCGTTAAAGGGGGGAAATGGGCATTTGGAGAGTGTTGAAAGCAAGAGTTATTCGCTGCAGATTTGCGTTTAGAACTTCACATACTGTAGTAAAAACGAGAATGCCATGCAAACGTGGCTATTAAGGTGTATGCGCTGCAGATTTTTGTGTTATTTTAGAGCACCTGGGTCCCTTGAGAGTCCATGGAGGTTTGTGGAGCGTTGCTGTTGGAATTTTTCAGGCTGTAATTGCGCTTGCTTTATCCTTGGGGAGAACTTAAGCGCAAACAATAGCTGTGATTGGCGCCTGAAGGTGACCTGGGATGTTTTTGCACTCAGAGTTGTGACAGTTAAAGTAAAAGTAACAATAATAAAATTGAAAAAAAATGGTGCGGGGGATAACAAAATAGTGTGGACAGCTGAAGCGACAATTTATATGAGACATCTGGACGTGTCCAAGCGTATCTTTATATTTTGTTGTGCGGCAAATGGCAAATTTTGATGACAGTCCACAAAATGTGACCGTCTCGAAGCAGTTTTGGTTGCATCGTGAAACACCTGGACAGAATGATTCTGTTGTACTCAGTAACTTCTGGTTTAAACTATATGTGAATTTTGTTAACATTTTCTTGTTTCTGAGCAGAAAAATATAGTATTATGCATTGTCTGTAGAACTTTGTGATGAATAAGCCTGAAAGAATGAGGAAATTTCTTTAGAGACAACCATCTTGCCATTTGGCTTACAAATGTCACATGCATTTAAATTTAAAGTGTATAAAATGTGCATTACCCAAGACCTCTTCTGGCATTAATCTAATGGCAGATATTTTCTGTGGAGCCTGTCTTGAATAAAAATGAATCAAAGTTTTCCCCTGTTTTGTCTGTTTACCCACATTTCTCTTACTGCTCGACATGGAGAACTGAAGTTGTGTATTTAAAGTCTCAAAGCAATAAGCTTCGGTCTTGATCCCTTGATCCCATTTATTATGGTTTGAAGAGACCGTTCAATAACATACATAAATGCACACCAATGCTTCCTCTGACCTTTGTGTGGCTCTGATTCTCCTTGTGTTTGTTGCATGGAGTGTCAAACAGAGCTTGGTTGGGTGAGATGTGTAAGGGTCCCGCCAAGGGCAAGTGGACACAAACTGAGCTCTTCTACTGCTAACCTCCTCAAACCCATTGACCTGCAAACACAGTGCTGTCTGATGGGACTAGTCACATGGGCATGATGTGTATACTTTTATATACATTGTTATGCAAAGATGGTAACTTGACCACAGTGTATTGATGGGAAAGATCATCACTGCAGTTGATATATATTATAGTCATATATTGTTCATTGCATCAATGACATAACTGTGGTTTGGTCTCTAAACTGTTTAATTATTTATATTATTATTATTTTAATTATTTAATTATTGTGTGGCATCATGTCAGTGTCCACGCCCACATTAACATCTTAATAAATCTAAAAACAGCCTTTTTTGACATCAAATTTTTTTTACATACATTATGTATATAATATAACATGGCACAATGATGTGTAAGGTTACATTATACTTTCTGATTAAATGATTGTGTTCAATTGAGATGTAATCAGTTGGTGTAATCTCTATCACACAACATTCAAAATGTAGCATCATCATAGCATAGGCTCTGTACTAGCTGTAACATTTATCAACTGTACTAGTTGAGCTACAAGAATGTGATCTTGACATTATTTAAACATAATAATTTCCTAATGACAAAAAATGAAGAGGTATCAACTGTCTTTGCAGTTGGAGGTTATTGTTCACACATCTTGCTGGAATAACATTAAGTGTCAAACGTCCAAGTTTGCTATTCCAGGTGGAATGCGACTGGCATTTGCGGTGTGTGTTCTGCACACACATGAATGTAAGTAAATAATGTGGAAAAGGTGTGAATGTGTGTGTGTGAGAGAAGTGTGTTCTAAGGAGTCGACAGAGCTAGCCGACGTGCTGAGGCGTCATTTGTCCTCTATTTAGCACCCTGCAGAATTACTCACGCAAGGGATGTGAATATGCAGATGAAAGGAAGTGAGGATAAGACGAAGAGAGGAGAGGACAACGTTGAGGGCGAACATTATTTGGAGGTGGGATTCAATATTGCCTTTGCCAAGACATGATGTTTCTGAGGTCCTGTGAAAAAAAGTGTGCAGGAAAATATATAAATGGAATGCTATCATATATAAATGGCAGGCTATCGCACTGAAAGCATGACATTTTAAAGTCAGTCTAGATGATGGACAGGTTACAGATGGACCTTACTGAGGGGAGGGTGTTCAGAGAAATCACAAAGTTTTCCAGGTATTCCATGTAGAAGGAATAATATACAGTCTGCCAGTCATTATTGCAAAATAAACCAGGATGTGAACAAGGTCTTGTAGCATTTTAAATTTGTGATTATCTTATTTATTATATAGATGCTTAGTATTTTATTATAAAAAACTAGAGTGCAAGCAACATGAATCTAGCATAATGTAGCAATCTGGAGTGTATATAGAGTTTGTACGGTAGCATTTACAGTACAACTAAAATATTTACACTATTTACATATTCCTGAGGTTTATAAGGGTGGAAAAATTGTAGAAGTAAAGCAAAACACTGTCATCAGCTTTAGGTGAGCAGCCTGTTGAGTGAGACAGGTGCAGATAGACAGATACAAATTAGGTGTGTGTACAGGCTGCACACACATTGCTGAGGCTAACACTGTGTGATTACCATTGGAGCAGGTAATACTGAGTTGACAGTATACTGCAATGTTGACATAAGACACTTTCAGACTGATCTGAGACCTGCTTCGCTGTCGTTCTCATAATGAGCATTATAAAGGGTTTGAAAGAATAGTGCTGACCCAAGATCAGCATGAGAATGATGGCTGCTATAACCTCAGCTAAGCTCATCTGCTCTGTAAAATACTCCTTATCCTGCTCTTTGTTTCTTTTCCGCCCTCTCATTCATCTAAGCAGAGATGCATAGCAGAGAGAAGACAAAGAACAGGCCAAAGGCAATCCACAGCTCAGACAGAGCTGTGCCGGAAGATCATCCAAGAAACTATCCAAGAAATCTCCTGTCATGCTACCAGCGCAATAGCCCCGCACCCTCACTCAGTTCATCCAACAGCTAACTTTCAGTTAAGGTATTAAAACACTAAACCAAAAATGTCCATTGTAAATTCCTTACAGAAAAGACACTTTCATGTGAGCAGATGTAAAACGTGTGGTTTTGGAACATTTTGGTGTGAATCTCATTTCAATTCCCATGGGAAACCCACAGAATTACATGGGAAATCCATGTGTCTTTTCTTTACGGGAAGAAAGACTTTCCTAACTACAGGATTTGTGGAGTGCCTACTCAGGCAATGTTTGTCACAAGATAACTTTGCAAAGCTTTGCTGGTAGACCAAAGCTTAGTCTTTTCTGTGGTGTGCAGTCAACACGTTATTGCACTCCCAGCTCAGAAAAACAGAAACATAAACCTCCAGGACATCTTAATCTCTTTAGAAATACACCCTGACACGCAGACCTGTATCTCTGTCTGCCTTATATGAATAAATCATCCATCCAAACTGGTGGTCTGTTTTTTTACTCAGCCGTGGTAACAACACCCTATTCCCAGTGTTGCCAGAGATATGCCTTACTGCTCCAAGGGTTCGGATAGACGGTCATATTCAGCTCAATATTTCCTGACTCAATAAGGTGAAGGGAAAGACTGAACATTGTGATAAAAGTGCCACAACATGTCTTAACTGATGTATTAGTCTATTTATTTTGTGAGGGGAAGGAGAGGCAGGGGACATTGGATAAGAGTGTCGTCTTTTGTCAAAACCAGTGAAAGTCACAGGGGTAAAGAGTTATTCTCAGAGCTGAACGTGATGGGATGTGGGGATTTCACGGCATCTGTGGACATCGTACAATGTCATCAGAGCTGTTTGCAGAAAGGCAGATGGAGGCGGACAGAGCGAGAGAGAGAGAAAGAGGATGAGGTGTCTTGAAAGGAAAGATGGGGAGCTGAGGAGAGGAGTGAAATATCAGACACTCAGAGAGAGCCAATGAGGGAAAGTGTTCTGAATCAGATTCATTATGTTTTAAAGTCTTGTCTTGTTTTCACTCCTGCACCTTGTAAAACTGGGTTTAAAGAACATGCATGAAATAAAGGCAGAGGTTTGGTTTCATCATTGATAGGGATATTGAAACATGCATCAAATATACAGATGGATCATGGTAGGTTTCTCCTTCACTGTACAATTGCCTGTTATAGCCTATTCATTTTTCCTGTTTAACATTAGTGTTTTTAATATAAATTTGTATTTATGTAAATATTTGTTACCTAATTTTTGTAAATTTAATTAAAAATCCCCAGATGTTACAATGAAGATATCGCAAATCCAGGTTGTTATTATTATTATTAATATTTAAATGTGATTTATTTCATGTCTTAACATTTCTTGAGGGTCTGTTGTGTAACTTGAGCACAGGTCAGAGGCAGACACACCAGTAAATTGCTTATTTTCACTGATACTTCCTGCTAGTTCAGCTAATATTTTCCCGGCTCTGCTGCCTGTCATTTAGGAGAATAGTTTAATAGAGAACACATTGAGCATAAACATCTCTCAGCGCATGTGTGTGGGCTGACTGTGTGGTGCATGTTCGCATTTCAACTGTTAATTTAATTCATAAAGGGAAATACAAACGAATGAAAACATGGCATAAATAAATATGATTCTTACATTATTCAGTCATAACTGTGATTGCTAGACAAATCTGTAGTGATTGCGCCATAGTCTTGAGTGATGACATGTCTTTGTCAATCAAGTAAATCTACCTACAAGTTTGCTTACAAGTACTTACATACCTCCAAGTACTGTGTATTAGAAAAAGAGCATTCTTTGGTATTCTTGGGACATGTGCGATGGTCTAGCTGATTTAGAGTTTAACATCATCTTAATTCCAACATTAAACACAACTTCCATGCAAAAGGTGCATTCCCTGCTACCAGGGATCGTTTTCAGTTGGCTAAGATTTTCTAAAAGGTCTCAGAAAGTTCTTAAAAACGCTGTTTTAAAAAACATTACAGAATTTAAAATGTTTTAACGTTCTTATAACCAAGCAATGACCTTAATTACAACATCTTAATTACAAAATGTTTCTAGAACTTTCAAAATAACATTTTTCTTACTTAATGGAAACGTTAGGGGAGTTCTTACAACCTAAAATTGTTAGCTGGGTTATCTGTTAACTGTTCTTCTCATCTATTGATAGCTATCTTAAATAAGAAACTGCAAATGGTTGGTATCTGCAGAGTCATTAGATTTTCAAACCAACAGTGACAAGCAGTTGAAAGATATGAGGTTTCACGTCCTCCAGCCTGATGCACCCTGATGATGGAATGCAACATAACCCAGGTCACTGACCCTCACAAACAGGCAAGAATTCCTTACTTATAAGTCACAGACAAATGTGTCTTCAGAATTCTGTTGAGACATATTGACCCACCTAACAATTTTAGGTTGTAAGAATGTTTCCCTAACATTTCCATTAGGTAAAAAAAATGTTAAATGGAAAACTTTTGACGAAACATTTTTAGATTTTACATTCTCTGCTCGCTAACAAGCTAGCAAACTTTATTGATATTTGCGTAAATGTTAATGATGCATGTGTTTGTGTTTCCTGAGACTGACAGAGCCCTGTGTCTCAGAAGCTGTATGGGAAACTTTCTGTCTCATTCATTCTACAGAACCTTCTTTCAGCGCAGAGATCTCAGTCAACCCCCAACTCTCTGCTTTGACTGGACTCACATTGTTGTGAGCTATTCTGAAGGATAGGATTTATTTGTCTTTCTATAATTTGTTCAGCACTATTGATGTTAAAGGAATGTGTAGCCATTTCCATGGCATTTCATGAATAAAAAGCACCATAGCTGTGTAAAAACATACAGAAGCGGAAAAGACTGAAAGATGCAGATTCTGCTTTCTAAATGACCCTGAACGCTAGTTGAAAATGTTCCTCTCCTTTTACATCTTATCATCAAAAGGCTGAAGAAGCCTTGTGTAAATGTATCAAAAAATGGTGTGGTCTTGCATTGTATCCATGGTGCAATTTTATTAGACAGGCAGTTAATCTTTAATTTTTATGGATCTTCACATTCCATGCCTTTGTGCCTGAGAGACGTTCATCAACCACTGGCTAACAAAAGCAGAAGTCTGAGATGATTTTGGTAGGCCCCTGAGCTCTGAACCCCATAGAGGTTGTTAGGTCATCTGGGTCACAGAGAAGACCTAATCTGCTGTCTTTGTCCTGAGAAATTTACAGGCTTTATATATACATGCACAGAAGTGCTGGCCTGTGTGTGGTCCAAACCAATCTCCAGCCATTTCTATCAGCACGTCTCATGTGTCTATAACCATTCTTTCATCTGCTTTCCTGTGTTGGACCCTGTATTTAAATAATGCTATTATGTAAAAAGCCACCCTCTATATCTGAGGGCAGTAATGGCTGTTTTCCATTCTCTAAAGCCTAATGACCATAATTCACTGCATCACCTGTGCTGTATTAATGTATAAATGTAAAGGGCAGAAAAAGCCTTTCACCTCTTCCTGTGTTTCTCTGTATTCATACCAATACTTGACTTTGCTTTATAAATTATGGATCAAGCCCTTTGCTTAACTAATTATAGCCGCAGACCCATTTCGCCGATGGCTGGTTTCTCCTTGCGCTTAATCTGTGCTTTTTACAATAATAAAGGCCATTAGTGTTTCAATTTCTCAGTCTTGGTGGCAACATACTCTAGGTGGGAGAAAAGACACAGTAATTTCTGTACGCTGTCCAAATGACCTTCTCTAAGTTAACCTGTCCTGCTTAGGCTCCCTTCTGCATAATAGATAATGATAAGACTCAGGTAGGGAGGTAGGGAGGTAGGGCACGGGACTCAAGCCAATATTACTTGTCAATTCATTTTTAATGAGGTAAACAGGTCTGCTCGGGTCACGAGGGTGACTGTGAGTGTTGAGTTCATATCTGCAACTGTCTTCACTCTCAACATTGCTCCTCTCTCCTCTGACACTTTACCCAATGGCAGGGCTTCTCCGCTCATAATTAGATCTCACTGGTGCTGATAGAAAGTGCCCTGCTGCCGGTTAAGCCCTCATATTTCTGCCACCAATTACGTGGGTAAATGAACTGTATGCGAACTGTGCTCTCAGCAACCTTTTTAATAATTTGTAGAAACACTACCGGTGGGTAGATTGAGCTCTCCACAGCAAATGTGGAATAATGTGGAAAAATGTTCACTAAGGTAGCGTTTTAATGTAGTGTCACAGCAGATATACCTGCATCACATATACCAGTATGTTAAAACGATATGGAACAATATTTAAATATATTTAGTTCTTCATGGTTAAAGTAGTGTAGCCTAAAATTGTTTACAATTTTTAAAAATAATTTTATTTAAAAAATTGTTTTTGAAAAGAATTTAAAAAATTTTGGGAGAATGTTGTGAAGCATTTTATAGTGCATGCATACATACATACACACACCACACACATATGGGATGTATATAAATATGACTTCAGTGACTAGTCTTTTTCTTAAAACTAACATTTGAATTCTAGCCTGAGTGACTATTTTTATAGTACTTTGAATGAGTTGTGTCTTCAAAAATGTGAACTTTTGTTTTTCCATGGAAAAAAAGATTACATACAGCTTTGTACCACATGAGGGTGAGCAAATAATGATTTTCATTTTGGATTAACTTTGTCCTTACAACATGTTAAAAGCTATTAGGAACAGACTAAATGTTTGTACGGATGGACTCTTTCCCCTCTGACTCAGAGGATTTAAATGTGTCTCTATTTAAATGTGTGCCTCATTATGTCTCTAAGTATTTTCCTGCAAATAAAATGAGTTCATGTAGTTTGGGCCTGGTTACGACTTGAGAGAAATTGGCTGAACGATGTGTGCAGCATTGTCATCTGGGAAATCAGTGCTGGCGAATGCATTTTCCCATGGATGTCAACAGCACGTGGATGCCCGATAAACCTGGAGTCCCCCAACTGCCACTCCTATTCCCTGTGAAGTGCTGTGATTTGGTGAAGGAGATTGTGTGAGAGAAAGGTGAGAGCAGAAACAGATGGAGATGGGTGATATGTGTTCCCAGGAAGATAGAGACCCTGAGAAAGATGTATATGCACACACACGCACACACACACACTGATGTTTGTGTACTTCAGTTGTATTATGTTCCGAGCATAGATTACCTTCTCTTTCTGTCGGCTGATAATGAAGACACATTGAATGGATATATGACATTATGGTGGGCGTATATTAATGCACTTCCATAAAGACTCTTGTAGTTCAGATCTCATTCTGGCTGCATTTCCCCTCACCACCCACCACCCACCACATACATTTAGCAGGAAAACACACTCACACACATACACAACACTACCAAGAGCATTTTCTTTGTGTAGAGTTCACCTTGGGAAATATCCTCTGCCGGTGTTCATCTCCAGTTCCCCACATTGTATTTTTCCACAGAAGAGAAACATGAAATTGATATCATTTTGACAGGGAAAAAAATAGGGGAAGCATTTGAATTTGATCACTGCCTAGGCCTGATCTGAAATATAGTGATTCTCGCCTCTGAAATGAGACCTAGATTAAAATCCCTTGTCGACCAGGCGTATCATCACAGATTCATGACTTATTGAGCACAGACTGATGGGGGTTGATTTTCTCTCACCAGAAAAAACGTTCTTGATTCCTCTCTGGGGGGTGAGCGCCCTGTCTCCATGGGTGCCTCTGTATCTCCTGAGCTTTCTCGCCCCCCAAGAGGACTAAAGGTCAGTTTTTGACATGATGAGAGACATCATCTCTTGCGCTGGTTGCGCACTAATGAAAAATGTTTAAAGAGCATCATCACATGCTTGAATTGAAGGAATGTCTGGAGAAGATGGCTTAGGACATATTCCCATCTGCTGGGTGTTATCTCTTTGTTCGGTGTTTATTTGAAGAAAAGCTGTTTGCATAAAATGCGGGATGCTGTGCAGTTGCAGCTGGTGTAGTTGGGTGTTTTGCTGTACCTGCAGTGCACGTTGGGGGATGTGTGTTTGTGTGAGTGTGTGTTTGCGTGTTGTGCAGATGGAAAGGTGAACATCCAAACACTCTAAAGGGATATGTGTTTACAGAAGCACAGGGGAGCGTGAAAATCTGGAGGTTTGGTTCCACTTAGAAAAGACACTGAAACCGTAGGAGAACCAACCTTGACTAAAATGACTCTTTTCCGTGGTAAGGTTGGTTGGATTTGGAATTAAAGGTTGATTATGCTGATCACCGTACATAATCCCATCATCCGCCGTGTCATCCACATCATCAAACACACAAGATCTTTCCTCCTTTATCCTCCATTTATTCTAATCTGAAATGTATGTTAATGCAGCTTTGAATATATCCCTTTCAACCAATCACTGGCTCTCTCTCTCTCTCTCTTTCTTTCTCTCCTCTTTTCCAAGTGTGTGTGTGTTTGCAACAGCCTTGAGGCATCCCATTTCAGTTCCTCAGCTTCCAGTCAGGGAGAGAAAGAGAGGGGGGGGTATATAAGAGTGGTAGGTGGGAGTGGGGTTTGACCGCAAAGTGTCTACTGTTTAAAAGAAAGGGACTTTACCCTCCCTCCCTCTCTCTCTTTCACTCATTCCCTCTCTCAGCATCAGCAGACAGTGGCTGGATGGAACACATTCACTCAGAGTGGAGACACAGAGTGGAATGACAGAACTGTCATTTCTCCCAAGACAAATTAAGAAGCACTTCAGAAACCCTGTCACTGAAGTTTGCAACCTTTGGGTGGTGTCACATTTCACGCCACTGAAAGAGGCACATCTCTGAGCTTGTATTAGAGGACTGGTCTCACTACGGTAAGCTCTGATGCTCTTAAGTCATTTCTGCATCTACCTGTTAGTGTGACAAAACCGCTTGTTAAATTACTCTTTTCTCTTCAGTGTTTAATTGTGTTTGATGTGTTATTGATCTTGTCATTTTCTCTTGATACAATATTGTCATTTTCTAAGTTGTAAGATTGAAAACTAATTGAGAACAAAAACAATCAGATGAAGGATGCTGTGGCACTTTGTATTGCTCTTGTGTGAAAAAAAGCAAATGCTTTACGTCACATTGAATATTATGAGGGATCACTGAAGTGCCGAGTATTAGCTATCTCACAGTCTGGGACTTCTTTGGAAGGGTTTAAATTGATGCATTATGACTTGCTTAAGGGTGCTCATTATGGTTTATAGGGGAAGTGGTCCACATTTTTAAAGCTCAGCAATTATTCCAGTTCTGGTAGCATTTGCATGCATCTGATCTTTGGTAGTTTGCCTAAACTCTACACGTGGTGGGATTGTCTGCAGTTGTGGTCTCTTGAATGTGAGTCAGCTGGTGTCTGATACCTGCCAGACGATGTCAGCGCTGTTCTATAGTAACTGTGTCCTCTCCAGCCGGGAAGAGCAGCAGCTGGTTTGTGTTAGCGCTTCTCTATTTAGTTCTCAGCTCCTTGTGTAGTGCTGCTGCTGGATGCCAGCTACTGTCTTCTCGCGTTGTCCACGGGGGGGGGTGTTCAGATCGGTGAACCGTCCATACTGATGGGTTGCATCCGTTTAGGAGAATGAGGAAACTGGGATGTGTGTTGATATTGTATGTGTGCGGATGAGGGGGAGGGGTCTAGGCTGGGAAACGGTGTGGCTGAGGGATGTCGCATGAGTGTGTATACGTGTCTGTGTATGTGTGTGAGAGAGAGAGAGTTTTAGTGGGGGTGGGGGGTCTATGACAGAGACCCCCTGGATCCAAGGGTCCTAAACAGGAGGGAGGCGCTTTAGGGAGTGAAGGAGTCTTGTTAGTTACCAACGTTTACAAGACTGCTGAATGCTTGGCAAAACTGCAAAACCTTTTCTTAAGTAAAATCATTAAGTTTTTGCTTTTTAAGTTAATATGTCATCAAACTGAATTTTAAAAAATGTAGGATGTCTCTGATTTCAGAATTATAATTTTTTATAATTCTGCCCTAATGATTCTTATAATTGCTCTAACATATTGATTTGTTTTTTACAAATGATGTTGTTAATGCCTCCTTGGTTATTAATACCTCATCAGTTCTTTGCCATGATTATCTTGAGGACATTAGAGGTGCCAACTACACATGGTTTTTGCCTGAACTGAATGTTTAAAGGTTTTATGATGCTATGTGCAGGGTATTCATTGACAGTGCCACTCAGAACAAAGCTGAGTGGGAAACTAGTCTTTGTTTGAACAGATGTCAGCTCTTGTGGCTCCTGGCCTGGTAATGCACTTGGAACAGCTATAAGACCATCAGTTTAGTACTTTGGTGGGCAGTCTCATCTCCCTGTCTGTCTGTTTGTCCGTCTGTCTGTCTACCCATCTACCCTCTATCTATCTGTCTGTCTGTCCGTCTGTCTGTCTACCCAGCTACCATCTATCTGTCTGTCTGTCTATCTGTCTGTCTGTCTACCCATCTACCATCTATTTATCTGTCTGTCTGTTTATCTATCTATGTCTATCTGTCGATCACATGCTTCTGAATACGTTCTGTAATGATGGAGTATTCTTCCTTTCACAATTAAAACTGGCCACAGGGACACTCAGAATGATTTGTCACCATCAGTGAACAAAGATTTCCTCAGCAGACATCAGTGTGTTAACATGTTGCAGCCCCAGATGGTTTTAATGGCTGTCTGATGCTCAGAGTCTCCCTATTAAGAGACAAGCACACGTGTTCTCCTTAGAAGTGGCTCTGGTTAGTTGTCAGTGACTCTGCATGCTGGAATCCATCGCTACATGCCTTTTGGGGCATTTTGGAGTTGCAGAAGATTTAAATTTGGATGTGGAAAAAGAGGGTTCTACAAAGTGCTGACGTGTGGTGGGGTCATATAACTGGTGATCTGGTGACATCCATCAGAAAAGATATTTATATTGCAATTAACAATTAAATTATTCATTCAATTAAATAAGTAAATAATTCACAGTCAATATTCCTGTCTGCATTTTAGTGTGAAATCTGAAAAAAAATGGTGCTTTCTGGTAGGAATAATTATTAATTAGATGCTTGATTAACCCCAGATGATTATATTGTGATGATACTAATTAGTACTGCCATATAGAGTATTACGAGTGGTCTAAACTAGCTGGTAAAGAGGAGTGCGTTCTATGGGAGAAAACATAATGTCTTTCTTTCTTCAGTCAGAGAGAGGAAATACACAATTCTTGTTGAAGGTGAAAAAGCAATTTCCTGTCATAAACAAACAAAGAGAAACATGGTTGCTTTATTCATTTTAGAGCAGGAACAGATGATCAGTAGCTTACCATTCAGGCAAGAAAGGATGCTTCTTGCATGTGAAAACAAATGAACTCTTGAAGTCTGTTTACCAAGTACAAATTGACTTTATTTATGGACTTGACTGTCTAGATTAAACCATATGAACGTTCTTGTGCTCCAAGTTGCTCCCAATGAAGCATCTATTTCTGTTCCTGACAGCTCACAATATCAATAAGAAAAGAGTTTGGTAAAGCAACCACTTCTTCTGAAGATGTGAAAAGGACAGGTTTGAATAGTATGGGGAGTTTTGTGCTTTTACTGTCTGAACACATGAGGCTTTTCTGGCTGTAACAGAGGTTAAGCTAATAAACACTGGGTCACCGGTCACTGGAAATGTAAAATGAGACTGTTAGTAACAAATGTTCTTCCTTCATTCTTTCCATCTGGACTTTACGAGAAGTTAAGAAAAGCATGCATGGCTGAAGTCAGGAATTATTAAACTTCAGTCCCTGTAGACTTCTCCAGTGTCTCCGGTCTCAAACGTTGACTGACAAGTCCAAAACTTTCCATTTCTTCTTAATCACCATGATGGAGTTCACCTTCGGCAATGTCATGGTAGGCCAGCCCTATCTCCTCCGGTTTTAATGCTACTGGTGAAAGAGCAACAATGTCAGTGAACCACAGGTCCATTCAGTTCAGTGCAAACTCCTCCATCTCTGCCCATACACCAGCCTGGCTTATCGCTCATGGACACACACAAACCTTCTTATCGCTGCGATCGGATATTCCAGCATCATTAGAACTCTGTAAAAGGGGCTCGACTGTCATGAAATTAAGCTTTTTTTATTGTGAAAACAACCTGCCTTGCCTTTCATTTATCAGTCTGTGTGTAATCTTATGCTTTTACCATAGAGAAAAATATAGCCCCCAGAAATGGAACGACTGGCCGTGAAAACAATATTTATACTTTATTTAAAGTCTTTGGGTTGATTTCAAATTGAATTTAGGGAAGAAAAACTTTACAAGCCTTGTCAATACAATTAGATTAGCATGCTGAAATTTTTAATGTGTGTTTCGAGGTGTGTAGCTTTCTTTAACTGGCCCAAGCTGGTCATTGGCTGGTCAACCAGCTACTATTTTCCAAAAACAATCTTAACCACCTTAAGCTAGTATGACCAGCTGTGTTGTTTTCCAAACCAGAGCTGCAGTACAAGCATAAGCCAAAAATTCTAGCAGTCTCAAAGTTAATAATGACTTAACTGTGTTTTTATGAAAAATGATATAGTTGGATACAAAACATACAGTATATGTTTAGGTTCTGGTTTCTGGGTAGTTTTCACACCTTGCTGTCAATCCACTCATTGAATAAATGCCAAGAGAATGCTTTGGGTTGGAGAGCACTTTTTGGCATTTGGGAGACCTTTAAGCTCACATTGCATGTATAGTAATGATAAAGTGTGCCTGTGTTTTTATGATTGCCAGACGTATTTATTTTTTTAATCTGCTCACTGAACCTGGAGCTATAGCCTCTGACTTCCTAGTGAAGCATAGACAAGCCAAGCAAAATAGAGAATTGTGGCATAGATACTCAGCAGCCCTGAAAGGACTTGTCTGAGGCCAGTGGAGGGACACAATATCAATGACAGACAGAACAGACGCTCTGCATTCAGATCACAGCACCACAGCCTAACTGAATGTAGTGACGGGGATCTCAGTTATATTAATGAGATGGAAAAAAGAATAATTGCACAAGTATAGAAAGAAAAGAATAAAAGAACATAAACATTGGTGAAGAGACATAGTCAACCGAGACTCCAAAATGTACATTTCTCAGGTGATGACTTACAAATCTATTTTTGAAACAATAACTGTGGCTATATGCTTTTCCATCGATCTAAGCACACACCATTGAGCAGCATTATGAGCTGTCCTGGAAATCTATCTCTGTGTTGGATGATTACCGTATGAGCTGCTCCACAGTGCTGTCTGATTCTTTGCCTGACCTTGGACATTGTCCGATCAATAGGCGTCCACTTCACAAAGAGTTTCACAGTGTTCTCGTATTTGTAATGTTTTTAATTGCACTTCTATCAGTTTATCAGTCAACTGTTTTTGTCTTCAACCTAAACCAGACACCTTCCAGGAAGTTTGCTGCTTCGCTGACAGGATTAAAAAGTATCTTCTCAACTTTATCATATTGATTTTTAATGAAGCTGGTTTTCGACCAGTGGAGAAATGATACAGTATATACAGAACACCTCTGGGAGAGATATTACTAGATAATTGACTCCTTCCCAGTATTAAACAAACTGTCAGGGCATTTTTATGGAATCTATTAAGGTGAATAGAGTCTACAGACAATACCAATTCATTCAGCACTACAGGCGACCCAAATTACGACTGTGTCCCAAGAAGGCAAGTGCTTTCTGTCACGGGTGACCTACTAAACTAAGTCTGCTTGATGATTTCATAGGAATGAACTAAATGAGATTTGAGGAAGAGATGCGCTTCCTCTCTGTTCAACAGACTGTGGATGAATATCATCTATAATTACTAAATGTTACAATTCATCTGAAATAACTGTTAAAGCATCTGCAGCATTTTACAGTTCAGTAACTGGCTGTGTGCAGGTTCAAGTTAGTTACAACTGTACATTATTTAGTAATTTTCCATTAATTGTTAGGTCACCACGCTTCCTATAATTAGCCCACTATATAACAAGAAGATGACCCATAGCAAAAGTAAAAAAATATCTTGTATTACGTAATAAGAAATGAAATGGAGATGAAATAGAAAGCATTTGCTTAAGTTTTCAACCATGATTTTTTTTTAATTAATAATTAGCAAAGTATTAAACTGCACTATATATATTATGGCACAGTACTTAAGAATTTTACAGTTCAGTACTTTTACTACGTCAGAAATAATTTGTCTTTTTTATTTCTCCCAAAGAATTATGACAATATGTCAAACTCCATTACATCTCCTGAGCTATGACAGGGCAAAGTTTTGTCAAGAATTAACAAAACTTTTATGTACCATCAACAGTTTTCAGCTAATAAAATCTATAATTCACATCCAATTTACATTAATTTATGTTTTGTACTCTATAATCTAATGTTGAAGTAAATTCAAACTGGCATGTCCCAGTGCAGTTGTGGTATACATTTAATCTCTATAGGCAGTTAAATATGCCTCATTCCCAAACCACTGACAAGTTAATTGCTCAGTTATGTGGGGAGCAACAAACTTGTAATTTATCAAACAGTAAGTAGGTTAATTAGTTTGTTACTCACTGGTGTGATTAAAAAGTCACTTTAACTGTAGTTGTATATAATTTATGACTTCCAGTAAATGATTTTGGTGTCTATGTGAGGTATTCACTTTCAAATCCTGTTGTCAGCATTTAGGACTAAACACAACATAGGGCCAATTTAGATCTCTAGCACTGGGCCAGCAGGTTCACCCCCAGCGTTGAAATTCCTCTCACATTAGACACATAAAAGCCAACTGGCTCAGCCAGAGTCTGAGAAAGTAACAATGTCTAAAACTAGCCCTGGCATGAAAGCAGCAGTCACATTGTGTCTGGTTTATCTGGAAGTGGCAGTAAGCAGTGGAATTAGCATACTGTTCTGAGCTCAGCATTATGTTGATGGAGCTCCAATAAAGGATAATGGCTTTTTGAATGGCCTTCAAAATTATATTTTGCTATATATTCATGATGACTGCTAATCTTTGTTTGATAGTCAAGCATATACGTAATTACCACCACAAAGACCAGCTTATGTTATTTGTTAATATATTATCTTTCCTTTTTTGTTGTTGTTTATTCATTTACAGTTTTCCCTTGGCCGGGGTTAAAGGCAAATGCTCATACAAAGACAAGCTTGGTCCTTATGTTCTTCAGTTCTCGTGGCAACAAGCCAGGCTTCAGAGTGAAAAAGCAAGCTATCCACCCAGAACTAAAACCGCAAAGCGACTCAAAGCAATTTTCTGCCTGTTTTGTTGATTTAATCTCAGGGTTTAGATGTGACGAACGAGACACAGAGTAGGTCCCCATCACCCCCAATGGTCCAGTTTGGGAGCCTCCCATCATCAAGCCCCTCTTTAGTGTTCCATCATGGAAGCATTCATCCCTGTCTGTCCAATCATGTATAGGCAACAGCAAACAGGAGATCCCTCTTACTGCAACTTATCTGTCAGAGCCTCTAATCACATGTCAAAGCAAGCCCTCTACTCACTAAACAGATCTTGGCAGGATATTACCTGCTGTTGACCTTGCAAGCTGTGCCCAACCCCCCGCAAACTCAAGGCAGCCTAGACAAAATTATGATCTGTGTTACCATGTTGGGGAGTTCTAAGGGTATTTGGGGGGTGTTAATGTTGTCAAAGGCAGCTTGGCTTGATCTAATTCACAGATGTAAAAAAATGAAGCATTTTAAGTGAAAGATTGATTCTCAAGGTTTGAAAATGTAGGCTTTAGAAAAGGCACAAGCTGAAAGACTGCATGCATAAATTCTTGGAGTTTAACATAAATATTATGTTTTCTTATGGTATTGATAAGTCAATGTGTCAGCAGTTATGGAAAGTGGCAGGTTATATCTTGAAAGAAGAATAACATTTTTAAAATCAGCTATATGGAAAAATAAAGTCTGCAGTTCTGTTTAGGGGGAGTATTTACACAATCATATGGATATGACTTATTGCAATATAATATGTGAGTCTATGCAATTCAGGACTCTACAGTCAGACATCCTCAAAACCCTTATCCCAACCCATACAGAGCAGTTACATACACATAAAAGACTTGAAGTCTGCTGTTTGCATTTAAAAAATGTTCTCAACAGACCAATGCAGAAAGTAATATATCTCCTGAGCCTGATATAAATACACATTTTTAACTGGTTTAAGTTTAATGCAAAACTCTGCTGCTGTCTGGCGAGTGGTCAAAGAATGCTAACTTTTATGAGAAGCATGAACCCTGATCGCCCACGCAAACGGAAGTGCTGCAGATGGTCCCCTCCGCGCAAGTATTAATCTGTCAGCATGGGCTGTGGGCAGAGCGTCAGAGAGGAGAGCAGCTCCCCAGATTCAGGTGTTGCCTGCTGTGCGTCATGGCAGGCTGTCATAGGAAGCTCTGCTGGAGTGCTGCTCTCCTGAGCAGAAGATTGCCTAGCTTTTATTGGCCAAAGTTAGTCCTTGTGGAATCCAAGGCAACAGCCACCTTAGAGTGCTACTTAGTGCCTGTCTACCCTGCAGAGTTGCAGACTAACATGTTTGATTGTTTTTTGGACAAAATTTGTTCTAAATATGACCTTCTGTGTGTGGGGGTTGCTGTGTTTACATATGATTCATTGTGGATGGCAAAAGTACACAACAAAATCAAAAATTAACAACATTTAACTTTGTATGTGCCATGCAACTTCTAAATTTTCAGATATAGCAGGTGTAACATGACTAAAATGGAAAGCAGTCCCATTAAATCTTTAATAATATCTGTCTATGTTGGGATTTGATTAATTCACAGGGCAGTCTTACAAGTATCAAAAACAACAGCTATGTGGAGTTTACTCGGGGTACTCCAGAGAGTGACTTTACTTATTTTCATTTTTCAGGATTAAAGTCATATCCAGTATCTTCAAACAGAATAGTTCATCCCTTGAAAGCAGTCCTGTAAGAGAAATCATCATGGGGATGCAAGGCCTGCCCTTGGCCTGTGTAGCGGTAGCCCTTCTAGTCCACCTGTCTAGTGCTGGCCTGGTGAAAAGAATAATAAGACACAGAAGAGAATCACTAATGTCACCAACCACTGAAAATTTGACGGTTCCAAGCCGTGATCAGCCTGTGGTCTTCAACCATGTATACAACATCAATGTCCCCTCTGGATCCCTGTGCTCGGTGGACTTGGATTCACCTGGAACAACAGAAATGAAGCCCAAGTCTGAACAATCTGACCAGCACATAGAACACACCATGGATGAGGACAACCAGATTGTTTTTACGCATAGGATCAACATTCCCAAGCAAGCCTGTGGCTGTGATAACCACCTGCCTGACCTGAAAGATCTTCTGAACAGGCTGGAAATGTTGGAGGCAGAGGTGTCCAGTCTAAGAGAGCAATGCACCAGTGGGACAGGTTGCTGCGGTGCTCAGGTTACAGGTAAGGCCAAATTTAGCATACATTATAAACATACAAAACAAACTACTGTAAGTCACTACTTATCACTCTTGTAACCCCAAAACCCCTGTCAAAAATGCTTCTTACAATTTCAGACTTTACAGTATTTCTCAGCCTAAACTCAAGAACTAGCCAAAAGTAACTGACAAACTCTTTCTTAGGTGAAGTCACTACCAAGCCCTACTGCAATGGCCGTGGAAACTACAGCACTGAAACCTGCAGCTGTTCATGCGAGCCCGGTTGGAAGGGAACCAACTGCTCTGAGCCTGAGTGCCCAAACTTTTGCCAGGACCAAGGCCGATGTGAGGATGGCAAGTGCATTTGCTTTGATGGCTTCGGTGGTGAGGACTGTGGAATTGAGCTGTGCCCTGTAGATTGTGGTGAAAATGGAGAGTGCATTGATGGGGCTTGCATCTGTGAGGAGGGCTTTATTGGTGAGGACTGCAGTTTAACCAACTGCCCAAATAACTGCCTTGGCAGGGGGCGCTGTGTGGAAGATGAATGCGTATGCGAAGAGCCCTGGACAGGGTTTGACTGCTCTGAGCTCATATGCCCCAATGACTGCTACGACCGCGGGCGCTGTGACAATGGAACCTGCTATTGTGATGAGGGCTTTACTGGGGAAGATTGTGGGGAGCTTACCTGCCCCAAAAACTGCAACCACCGAGGCAGATGTGTGAATGGACAGTGCGTCTGCAATATTGGCTACAGTGGAGAAGATTGTTCTAAGCTTACTTGTCTCAATGATTGCAATCAGAGAGGTCATTGCTTCAATGGGAAGTGCATATGTGACCCTGGATTTGAAGGTGAGGACTGCGGTGTTCTCTCTTGTCCTGACAACTGCAATGACAGAGGACAGTGTGTCAATGGTGAGTGTATTTGTAATGCGGGATATGAAGGTGATGATTGCTCAGAGCTTTCCTGTCCCAATAACTGCCACAATCATGGGCGATGTGTCAACGGAATGTGCATTTGCAAAGTGGGCTTTGCTGGAGAGGACTGCAGCATTAAGACCTGTCTCAATGACTGCCATGGGCGTGGACTCTGTGTGGATGGCAAATGCGTTTGCAAAGAGGGATTTGCTGGAGAGGACTGCAGCAACAAGACCTGTCTCAATGACTGCCATGAGCGTGGACTGTGTGTGGATGGCAAATGCGTTTGCAAAGAGGGATTTGCTGGAGAGGACTGTAGCATCAAGACCTGTCCCAATGACTGCCATGGCCATGGACAGTGTGTGGATGGCAAATGCATTTGCAAAGAGGGATTTGCTGGAGGGGACTGCAGCGTCAAGACCTGTCCCAATGACTGCCATGGCCATGGACAGTGTGTGGATGGCAAATGCATTTGCAAAGAGGGGTTTGCTGGAGATGACTGCAGCATCAAGACCTGTCCCAATGACTGCCATGAGCGTGGACTGTGTGTGGATGGAAAATGCGTTTGCAAAGAGGGCTTTACTGGAGAAGACTGCAGTATCAAGACCTGTCACAATGACTGCCATGGCCACGGCGAATGTGTGGATGGCAAATGTGTTTGCCATACTGGCTTTACTGGCAAGGACTGCAGTGAGTTGACTTGCCCCAATAACTGCCATGATCGAGGACATTGTGTAAACGGCCAATGTGTGTGTCACGCTGGCTTCACCGGAGAGGATTGTGGTCTAAAGACATGTCCCAACAACTGTCTGGATCGTGGGTACTGTGAAGATGGAAAGTGTGTGTGCTTTGAGGGTTACACTGGTGTGGACTGTTCTGATCTGGCCTGCCCAGGAAACTGCAGTGACCAAGGCCAATGTCTGAATGGAATTTGCATTTGTGATTTAGGCTTCACTGGCGAGGACTGCTCTGAAAGTAAGTCACTATGGTTTAGGCTTGAATACATTCCCTGACATTGCAAAGAATTTAATACAATATGACTTCCCTCTTCCACATCTTTGGTGCAGTATAAACAAGATCTTTTCCAAGCTATCAATGTTTTCTTTGATACATAGAGGTTTTGGCATAAATAAAAATAATATGCCCTGTCTCAATCCATAGTCTCCCCACCCAGAGACCTGACTGTGACTGAAGTCGACCCAGAAACAGTGGACCTCTCCTGGGTCAATGAGATGCTTGTGACAGAGTATCTTATTACCTATGTGCCTACGGCTCCTGGTGGTTTGGAGATGGAAATGAGAGTATCTGGTGAAAAGAAGACTGCAACCATTGGAGAGCTAGAACCTGGCATAGAGTATCTAATTAGCGTATTTGCTGTCCTTAACAGCAAAATGAGTGTTCCTGTCAGTGCCAGAATAGCCACACGTAAGTCACCCACCACCTTACTTGTCAACAAATACAAAATAATAGCCTGGTAAAAATTGCTTGCCATTTAGCCCTAACTATACAATACTGCATATCATACATTTCTGAAAGCTATACGGCTCTATACCCCAATGTTAGATCTCCCTGAACCTGAGGGTCTGAAATTCAAATCAGTGAAAGAGACGTCAGTGGAGGTTCAGTGGGACCCCTTGAACATTCCATTTGATGGCTGGAACCTTATCTTCAGAAACACAGTGAGTCTGTTGGCATCATCTGCACAGCTTCAGGGCAGCTATGATCTGTATGAGAACTGTATTATTGTGCTCATATTTTTTTTTTTAAAATATGCTATATGAAAAAACATTCTATATTGAATAAAATAAGAAGCTGTATGAGCGTCCAGTGGAAAACAGCTAAATGGTGCCACAAAGCAAAGGGCTACTGTGGAGAAGTCTGTGGTTTTGTAAGAAAAAACCCTTAAAGAAGCTCCTGGCAACAGCATGCGTGACCATGTGCCACAAAACTGTTATTGTCTCTGAAATGCTTTATTCTTTTCTCAAGGGCTTAAGCAAATGCCAAATAAGTAGCTCCATGAACATGCAAACCTCCCCTACAACCCTCTGTCAAAACATTGCTTGGAAGTCTTATTCACACATTAACTTTAAAGGATGTCAGTGCCAAAATAACTCTCACTGTGAAGTGAAACACTCATACAAGTAGAATTAACTAAAAGTCTAAGAGGTTTTTTTTCTGAGCAAGCGCTCTCATTGCCCTGTAGCTCTTATTACCCAAGAAAACTGGACATTAGAACGTTCCTAGAACTTTTAAAATATTTAATGTTTTTGTTACTTAACTGAAATGTTTTTACAACCTAAAAATTGTTAGCTGGGACAGTAATCCACACTGTACAATAACCAATGAGACAGAACAGACATTAGAAGAGACATAGATACTTCAGCATATCATATAACAACTTTCAATTTGATTTTAGATTTAATATACCATATTTATACAATGTTTTGTGTTAATATTGAGTAGTTCAACACATATCTGTTTTTTAATGGCAGAAAGAAGAAGATGGAGAGATTCTGAACTCTCTCATCCCACCTGAGACCACCTTTGAGCAGTCTGGGCTTGGGCCTGGCCAAGAGTATGAGGTCAAACTGGAGGTTGTAAAGAACAACACCCGTGGACCCCCATCCAGCAAGAACGTTGTCACAAGTAAGCAGCTGTCGCCAGTACTTAACAGTCTTCTGTTTTTAGGACTTTTTTACATTGTTTAAAGATGTTTTCCTGAATGTAAAAGCATTTACAAATGTGTAAAAAGAAGCTAGAGATATGAAACTTTGCTATAAAAAACCTGCATGTGGTTGCAGTGTGTTAATACACCAGATAAACCAAACTTTCTAATAGTTTTTGAAATATTTTGTTATTCCAATTTCCCATATTTGATCAGCATAAAACAAAATTAGAATTCTTAATCATATTAACCTTTTTGCATTACACATTTCTGAGTTTCAGCTTAGGCTGTAGTTTCAAAAAGCACTTAATAAAACCACAAAATATTTTTTTCATTAGGTTTTAAGAAAGTTTTCCTTCCAAATGGTTGTGGGATAAATCTTTCCTCTTTTTCCCAATTTTATACTTCAAAAATGGCTAATGGTTTGCCATCTTAAATATAACCATATGTTGAAAAACCTATTACTACTAGGACATTTCCCAAATTCACCACCTTTCCCTTTTTGTCAATAGAATCTTTTAGAATACAATACATATTAAACTGTTAAGGGAGATCATTATGGTATCCATTATAGCATTGGCTTATTAAAATGTACAGGGTCAGCAACCCAAGTTTCCCTTTATGACAAGAACACAGCTTACAAATGTCTAAAAAGACTTCCTAGCTTGCCACTAACGCTTCATGCACTCTCCTGGAGTTCCTCCATTCTCTGTGTGTGGGAGGCACCAGTAAGCATCATGAGAGGTTCACTTCCCATGAGATTTGGAATGCCTCTGTGTTCTGCAGCTGTCGCATTGCTCTCTTCTCATTTGCAGTGATTGACACTCCCAGCCAGGTGGATGTGCGAGATGTGACAGACACTACAGCCCTTATCACCTGGCTTCAGCCTGTAGCTCAGGTGGACGGTATCTCCATGTCCTATGGCCCGAACAAGGATTCCTCAAACAGAAACACAGTCGAGCTTTCCTCCATGGATACCCAGTATCATCTGGGTGAGCTGCACCCTGACACAGAGTATGAAGTGTCTCTAATGGCCCGCAGGGGAGGGATGACCAGCTTCCCTATCTATGAAACCTTTACTACAGGTATGAGAAGCAACAACTCAACTAATCAAAATTCATTCAAAACTCTTAAGGTAAAACTTCACTCTGCTTTAGCAATTCTAAGTGATTTTGGTGCACTTAGATCTGCACTTAAGCAATTATGTTTGTCTTGCCCTGGAGTAAAACCACTCATGTACAGGAAGCATGTTGATATGTTTCAGACCTGGATGCCCCTAAGCACCTCAAGGCTGTGGAACAGACAGATGAGAGCATTACTCTAGAGTGGAAAAACAGCAGAGCTAACGTCCTCAATTACCGCATCAAATACGGCCCGCTATCTGGAGGGGAGCATGGAGAACTGGTCTTCCCCAGTGGCCCACAAGACATTACTCAGGCTAAAATCAGTGGTGAGAGCCCATGTTCAATTACATGATAATTTCTCTCAGGAGATTACAGACCACATCAATTACACAGAAACTGCAGAGATTAAAACCTATGTCTGAAAAAGAGGAGTGGAATAAAATAAGGCTCAGTTGCAGTGCACGCTAGAGACAGGAGTAATTTCAGTAAACTAATTTTATTTTATTACTTGAAAACCGCCCCTTTGCTGGTCCAAACCATTTGTATTCTCTTGAAATTACAAATGTAAGTATTAGATTTTAATTTGTTGGAAGTTATGCTTTCGGATAAAATCCTGTATTTCACTGTGTGGACATAAAGAACTGTTGGAAATGCACTGTATCAAAACAGCCTGAATTGATATTGGCTCATTTCATTCTTTAGCCTTTCTTAGCCAGATTTGAAGTATTTAACACAATACACTTATTTCCAAGGAAGCCCCTTTGTTTTTTGTTGTGAAACGTTTAAGTGACTAAAAGAGAATGAGATGCTGCCCTTTTTTAGTTAAAAATGGCCTAAGGGAGTCTACATAAATGCCTTAAATGAATTAAAACTGGTACTTGTTACAATGCGAAAATCCCAGTCAAAAAGGGAAAGTAGATGCTTTCTCCATCCCAGCAGCACTTCTATTGTATGCTTAGCTTTGACGCTAATTCCTATTCTCTACAACCATGTGTTACCCCAAGCAGGGATTATCAAGGCTGGAAGAAAAATATATTCAAAATGAATAATAGACTCTTTGTCTGGTTTCATTCTTTGTCCTTGGGAGTCCTGTTCCCTGTAAATAAGGTGGACGATCTGTTCGGCTAATAGTGCACTGTCTCTCTCGCTCTCTCACATGCACACATACCTCACTAGTTGTCTCTTTCACACAGTTATTATCTGTAATAGCCGTCACGCCTGTGATTTTATTGATAATGAGCTTCCTCTGCATTAGGCGTAATTTCATGCTGGGGGACTCCTGCACAGTGACCTCTGTAGGAGCCAATACAGGCGTTTAGAGGGGCAAAGTGTGGGATTTGGGCTAAGAGCTCTTATGAATGGGATCCGTGGAGATCTGAGAATTTCTTGTATGATGGCAAATATTGTTTCTGGCCTGTGGAGAAGCTCTTTGATGCAGCCACAGAAATAGATTGTTTGATACGGCGCACAAATCGAAACCACACTGTGGTGAGTACAGAAACAATTGCCTACCGTAGAGGTTCCAAAAACAACTGATGTGAAAGATTGATGGTTTTGGTTTGTCAAATGGTTTGAGAAGACTGAATTTTTTTGGGCTCTCTCGTAGGTCTCAGGCCCGGAACAGAGTACGGAATGGGGGTGACCGCAATCAAAGAAGAACGCGAGAGTTCTCCAGCAACAATCAATGCAGTGACTGGTGAGCAGAGAAATAACCAAATGTTCATGATTAAAGGGGGCAAATGTAAACGTTTAAGAAATGTTCCTTTCTTAAACTAATATTGATTGATCAATTACTAATCTCAGTGTCAGTGGTGGTGGTTATGGCCCTGATGGAAAAACTTATTTATAATTTGGTAATAAATAAACTTATTTATAAAATGGTCACTAACTCAAAACAATGCAAGCCTCATATATGTCATAAATATATATAGTGTCATATATTTCTGTGTTTAGTATGTTTGTCTGTACTGTTTTCTCCTATAATATTCAAAAGTGTGAGTAAAGCTGAGGTAAAAGTATGAGACAACATTTGTCATAAAGCCCAGCTGTAGGGTATATAATGTTAATTCCCCTGTTTTCTCAGCTCTTGATGCTCCCAAAGATGTTGAAGTGAGTGAGACCACCGAGACCACATTGACGCTGGTTTGGAAAAGGCCGGTGGCCAAGATCAATATCTACAGGCTAGAGTTTGTGTCAGCGGATGGCGAGAGAGCTGAGGTGGAGGTACCAGGCGACGTTAATACCTACACCCTCGTAAACCTCAACCCAGGCATGTTGTACACTATCACCCTAATTGCAGAGAGAGGAAGAATGAAGAGTACTCCAGCCTCCCTGTCAGCATCCACAGGTTAGTCCATTGCTGCTGTTATATTCTATATATCTGGCTGTATACATTATTGTCTTATATTTATAGAATATAGTCAGTTATGTACTTCTTTTTCTTGTACAGTGATAAAAGCACTATTGATTTTGGATTATGAAATCAACTTCAATATGTTTTTAATCTTGTTTTTGTTTCTCAACCAAAACAATTTATTCAGCAGGCCACTGAGGATCTGAAGTGTCTTCAGTATTTTCCCCCATACCTGTCAATATTGCTTTTGGAGTCTGCTGATACTGTGTGCATTGTTCTTTGAAATTGATTTAAGCATTTCTCTGGCTCTTTATCTAGAGAAAAATTCCTTTAAAAATCCGACAATACTCATATTGTCAGTGTGCCATCATTCACTGGAAATAGATGCAGAAATTGGATATGCCTGTTTTCTGCCTTCATCTTTAATTCCCCATTTACAGTATGTGGGTTTATTTTATTTCTTAGATAAACATGTGGAAGCCAAAAACAGATGATTAAGATATATTTAAAGTCTCTGTGGTCCGAAGGCTACTTCCAACCCAACATTTAGCATTTTATTACTAAAATGTTTTTGATCATATAATAGAAGGATAATTAACCAACAGCAAGGGCCTACCATATAAGTTGTTGCTTGGGTCTCCAAGACAACAGCTATAGTGTTTCTCAAGATCACACACACATTTAAAGAAAGCTCATTCATGTGATAATTGTCAGAGTGAGCCCACTCCCATTTGGATTTGCGTGATTTGACCACAATGAACTGTGGGGCAGACTGATAAATAGGACACATGCTGAGCTGCCTGTTAAAATGTTGTCTCTGAAATCACCAGCACTATAATCCCAATGCATTTATTTCAGCAGCCATTATCGGCCTTAGACACATAGCACAAACATGGGCATATACTTTTCTCAAACCCATAATGGAAGCGGGGAGGTGGGGGGCTGGGCGACTTTTAGGTCTGGGTTTATCTTCTGCTTGAACATCAATGCTTCTCTGAACTGATTACAAGAATGTTAACTTGTAATGCAGAGATGTGGAGACCTACTTACACTGAGTAATGACTAAGATCATTTTAGGAGTAACATATGAGGCCAGAATCAGGGCATAAGGAAAGTGAAAGTCTCCTTAGTGTCTTAATTGTTTCTCCTAGAGATTAAATGGCAAAGAGATTAAATGGATAGAAA
Organism: Chromobotia macracanthus; assembly: GCA_036877525.1. Taxonomy (NCBI): domain Eukaryota; kingdom Metazoa; phylum Chordata; class Actinopteri; order Cypriniformes; family Botiidae; genus Chromobotia; species Chromobotia macracanthus. The sequence goes on from JAZGTH010000058.1 coordinate 6,205,652, forward strand.
ATGGAGTATTTTAAGTCTTCTGATGGTTCTCCTGGGGAATAAAAAACCCTAGTTATCTCATGTGCATTTGACGTTTCAGAGATCTCAACAATATCTCAAATTGTGCTCAGATCCCAAGGTCTGAAATGAAAAGTCAGATAATTCAGTATGAATGCAATCATTTCTCATCACATTTTCTATATTATTTTTAGGAGAAACATCTGAGACACTATTGACCCTTAAATAAGATACTGTAAAACTGAAAGCTCCATTTAATCTCTTTAACTGTAAAAAAGCAACCTCTGAGCAATACCAATTTTGGGCATGCAACTACAACAAAAAGGGTATGATATTTGAAAATGAGATACACAACATCAAACATCTTTCATCATGTTATGGTGTGAGAAACATGCATGTCTAAAAACCCATACATGTTCTCTGTGTAAGAGCTGTGCATGTGTACAACAAAGGCTTTATCTGGATGCCCTTAAGGTGTCTGTGGCTTGAGGATCTCACGGTGATAAAGCCATTCTTTTAATTCTGTCTCCTCCCATTTCCATCTGTATGTGGTGAAGGCCATTTCTCAGGCATTTCTTGAGCTTTCAACTCAAAATACATTTATCCAATGAACAAAATGAACCAAATTTCATTTCCCGTGAGTTGATGAACGAGTTGTTTTGCCGTTTGACAGCTTTGCATTGATTCATCTCTAGATTTCAAAAGCAACAACTGGCCCTAATGCCTGGGAAGGTCATTCACTTCATTCCCATTGTCTCGCGTCCACGTTTCTGCCCACTTGAATGTGCATAGAGAGGATAATGGTTGCCCATCACGCATCTCCCGGCTTTCTGCCCCCGCTTCGCCTGTGAATGCTGACAATGCACAATAATGTTCAATTATAGGTTGCACTGCACTGCACGGCTGCCTTGCATGTTTGAAGTGTTCTGCGTACCTCTGCTCATGCAGGCTAGGCAGAACCTTCAAGAATTAATGGCTTTTCTCTGGGCCATTAATACCAAAGCTGTTTCAGCAAACTGGAGTTAGGTGCTTGGCTGTTAATGAGTTGCAAGGAAAGCGACTGCAAATTTGTTTGTTTGTCACTACAACTTTTTGAAAGTTAGTCAAGGCTATACCACAGCAAGGGCGGATGTTCGGAACAGATGGAGATGAATTTGTTAAGAGTAATAAATTAGGAGGTTTATTGTTGCTCACAATGTGAAATTGTTTTTTTTTACTAATACAGTTACAAGAGTTTGCTTTAAGCAATGTGAAATGCAAACTAAAACGTATCTGTTCATGGTGCAGTGTTGATTTTTTTTATTGTCTCATTTAGAATTTAATTGTCTTTTTTACCCTTCAGAGGGTGTCATTACTTTAGACTCCAACCCACAAAAAGGATCCTCATCTTGAAGACAGAAAGCCTCAAGGAATCAGCCGACTTATTGTGCACTTCTTTGATCACCATTACCCATGATGCCCTTCTCCTAAATCAATGTTCCATTTCCTGCCAAATTAATTATCTTTTGATATGTTTGTCATTCAGATGAGGAGAAGCCTCAGGTGGGAAACATCACCATCTCTGATGTGTCTTGGGATAGCATCAGTGTATCATGGGACGTGGATGGAAAAGATTTTGATGGCTTTCTGGTCGAAGTGTCTGACCCAGATGGCTTGTCAGATGGCCAGAACCACACTCTGTCTGGCCAGGAGTTCAGCCTGGCTGTTACTGACCTCTCCCCTAGTACTTTCTACAGGGTCGCTCTGTATGGGCTGTACAAGGGAGAATTAGTAGAACCGGTCTTTGCTGAAGCCATTACAGGTATCGTTGGTTGCCAAGTCTTAGGCCATGTGGGTCGTTTTTTGGCATCTTGTCTTTGTTGCTCTGCTTTGAATCAAATGCTGTATATCTCAAGCAGCAAAATATCAACAAACATCTTACCTCATTTAACAAACAGTTCTTTATGACATCACACATTCAACTTAAACTCACCCCAGTCTTTCTTTGTAGTTTGAACTATATTTATTTTCTCTTTATTATCTTTATTCTACCATTATTTGTGGCATTCATGGATTATCCATCTCTTCATCTGCTGTTATCCACTAGTGACTACTCCGTAAAAGTATTTCTTGTATTTTCCACCAATAATATAGCCACAATGAAATAACATTAATTTTATGCACATTTTGTAAGTGAATATTGTGAATACGCATAGTGCGATAAACAAACCAAAGCTTCAAATCAGCAACAGCGGCATATTCTCTGAGGAAAGTCGACATGCCTCCCCACTTCTCAATTATATGTTGAAGCAGACTGATGATCAGAGCACACCTGCACTGCATCATAATGGTTCCCTGCACATCTGTAATCACCAGCAAAGTCTGCAGGTGCTGCATATGACCTTCGTCTGTCATCATCTGTACATTTGTGTCAACACTCCAAATGATGTCAGGCGCATGCCGGCCTTTTATATTTTAATTGACTGCAACATTTACCAAGTCAGTCTGTATTATTTAGAATATTGCTATGTTGCATTTAGATTAGAAGCATACCAAACAATATGTATTGTAACATATTTTTAGGCGCATACCACAGTTTTGCCTCTCCCCATAGCGAATAGAGAAGCTGGCTGAGCTGAGGCGAACTGCCATGGAAGTGATCCTGAAGAGTTTTTGTCACTGCTTGTGTAGAATCTCGTCAGTATGCACGCCCAGTTTTCTGACCCTGCGCTACTTCTCATTGTTTTTCCTCACTTTCACACATTTTCTTGGCGTTTATCAGCCAGTGGCTGCAGGGGCCACAGTTGTAGTGCTTTCTCAAGTCTGCATACAAATACACAGAGGACCAGGAGAACTTATTGGACTTCTGTTAACCTCTCATCTACCCATGTGTCACATGATCTATAGTGAACTTTTGCTCCTCTATAGTGAGCAATACAAGTTTTGAAAATCTAAAGCAGTCCCATATTCAACAAAGCCAAAATAAGTGCAGACCATTTTGTACAATTTAATGTAAAGCGAGTGTGCTTATCCTAGCTGTTAAGTTCAGCAGTGCCAACACAGATATCCCCGAGTTTAAAAGTGTTCAGTAGCTTGCTGTAGAATAACTGCCTCCAGACCCTGGTTCTGTAGGGTAGCTGGCGCCTTTTTCCACCTCCACAAACAGATGCCTCTTTGTCAAACCAGAGAGACTTAGAAAGCAGTCAGATGAAAGTGATCTTTGGAGAGCACATGTTTGTACTCTGAAAGTGCCTCAGACCCTCGCTGACACTCTTAAACAAGCGAGCAGTGCTAATGAAGAGGGACAGCTCCACGGGATTTGTCCTCTCTGGTTTTCATTTCCAACACTTTTGCTAATTCAACAAACGCCTTTTCTGTTTCACATCATCCAGAGTTTCAGAGAAAGAAGTCTGGTCAAGTGTTCTTTTTAATGTAGTACTTTAGAAAGTTCATTTCAGGACAACAAGGCCCTATAAGTGTTGTTTTGATCAATACTACATTGTTTTTTTGCACATTTAGTGTCATGGATGATTTTCTTCAGTAGAAAAACTGTACTGAATTACTGCACAGGCAACACTATTAGCATTACGTAGTGCTTCAGTCCTGCTTTGTGGAGACTTGCTGTTTCAGCATCCATTATCAGTCTGCTGGTCTAATGGTCTCCTCTCCACCATCATATATTTCCTCTTAATAGTGTATTAAAACTGTTGTCTAAACGTTAGTCATGCAAGGCAGATTAAATAGACTTAGCAAAAACTTCTGAAGAAGTTTGTTACATGCACTTTTTTATGCAGTGTGTGATCAAAAATGATCAGATTTAGGTTGTTGATAGATTCATGTAATAAATCTGATTCATCTCTGATATTTGCAACATATAGCAAAAATGTACAAGAATGTGTAACAAAGAACAAGCAGCCTAAATCCATCTGTATTTTATTTGTAAATAAATTCGCCATCAAGACAGCCCTTCTAAATACCTGCTTTGAGAAATTAGAATAAATAAAAAATATCAAAAAGGCATTAACTTTTATTTAAAAAAGGAGTTAAACATTTAAATAAACTCAGAAGTTAACGTGTTAACTTTGACAACATTGCTTATTAATGGTGCTAGAACCCACTACTAAAGAAAATACATACAGTTTTTGTCAAATGTGTGGAACTACTCCAGAGAAAATGAAGATCACAGCATATTAATATACTGGACCACATTCTGGCACAAACTAGGCCATTGTTGAAAATATAATGTGTTTCATATGCAGCCAATAAATCTCTGAGGCTCTAGGTTTTCAGTTTTACATATGCTCACCACAAGAGTTGCCCTGCTGGAGATATGCTCCTCAGAAGTGCTTGTGTTATTCATTGTCAGAGGCATTCTTGCATGTTCAGCTAAAGAAGAAAAAGCATTAGAAGCTAAAGAAGATAGAAACGCATTGTTAGGATGAGTTTTTCACTCGATATGGTTATTATGGATATGTCATTGCTCTGCCGTGACCTCTGAAAGACTGCCATTATATGAAGACACAGTTATGATGTTGAAACCTAATATTATGGTGGAAAATAGAGAAAATACATCAATGTCAATATTTTTCCACTAACCAGCAGTCTCCATTCCATATTCAAATACAAATATGTAAATTGAATTTACTGGCTCACTGATTTCAACATCACATGTCATAAACATGGGCATAATTGATTAATGGCCGAACGATTGATTTTTAAAAAATGGATTTTCATGCATGAATAACATACTTCTGAATTGTCTTCTGAATTTAGTGGAATTTAGATGGGTTTAACAAAACACCACAAAAGAGGCAAGAAGTTTTGCAGTTGTTGTTCATGTAGCCTTGTCAAAGCAATTTACAGAGGAAGAACAACTGTTTTATTGTATCAACCAGAGGCTGAACCTGAAGTGGAGCATCTGTTGGTCTCGGACATCACCCCGCACGGCTTTAAACTGGCCTGGTCGGCCCCAGAAGACGTCTTTCATGCATTTTCTATCAAAGTCATTGATTCTAATGGATTAGGCCAACCTCATCACATCAGTGTATCAGGAGATAAAAGGACAGCAATGGTTACAGGTCTTATTGAAGATACGGAGTATGAAATCGAGATCTTTGGGACCATTTCAGGACAGAAGTTTCAGCCCATTTTGGCTGTAGCTCGAACAGGTATTTGGGTTTTTAAGAAAAGCTGGCAGAGGAGCCACTAACCGTTTTCTGTTTTCTGACATTCTCCTCTCCATTTAATCATTTTTAATTTACTTTTACTCCTTCTAATAAATAACATGTCAGCACTGTTTAATACTGTCTGTTTAATAAAACTCAGAAGCAATAATAACATAATAGCAAAACTGCAAAACTGGAGTGTTGAGCAAACTCCATGATCATCACTGTGTCATGCAGACCAGCACTGTATGAAGTGTTGAGCAAACCACTTTGACTGCCTAATCATTTACATTTACACATTGTCAGGTGCTTTCATCCAAAGCGACATGCATTACATTCAAGGTATACTGTATATTTCACTATAGAACCTCTACAACAATGATCAAAAAATAATAGCTTATCTGTTTTTCTCTGATGGACCAGTCTTCCAACTTAACATAATTCATTTGTACATTGCTTAATGCTTTACTGAATCACAACATCACCTAATATATGTCTGCTCATTACATTCAGTTGTTTAGAAAACATTCATATAAGCAACAGGGGTTGCATCCTGTAGTGCATTCCTCATTCTTTTGTATGTGTGATTTACATAACAGGGCAACAATTTTGTGTATTTGTCCTGATTGCGTGAGTGTCTCTGGCAATTTTTCAGCAGGCTTTAGTTACCCCTTGAGTCTGATGTTGGCACATCACACTATTGTGTCTCTATACTTAGGGCAAGTTAATCTTCCTGCATCTGTCACGCAAGATTTCGAGGTCCAGTCTTGAGAAATAGCTTTAAGGCCAGAGTCTTTGTCTGTGTGTCTTTTAACTCTAGCTGCACAGTTGTTTGTCCTTATGTCCTCAGCATTAACATTTGAATATTTGTTCAACAGGATAAATGTGGTAGTTCATTTTCTTCATTTTCATTTTCTTTCTCTTACAATCTTACTTGTCTCTGAGGAAAACTTCTTCTGTTTATCTCAGACTTCCTCCAGATTTTTTTTTGTTAAAACGCATTTTGTAACTGTTAATTCTTGTTGTGTTTCCTATCTTTAAGGCCTAGGTACACCCAAGGGCATACGATTTTCTGATGTGACAGACACATCAGCTACTGTTCACTGGACTATGCCTCATACCCATGTACACAGCTACCGTGTCACCTATGTACCCATTCAGGGTGGTAAGTAATATGGCCATGGTTTCAGAAGAGAAATGTTCTCATTATATGCTTTTTATGCTTTTATACTGTTTATATCACTTTTGGGTGTATTTGTGTTAGTGCTATGGAAATAAAAACAAAATCAGTCTTTTTTCCTCTTATTATTCCTAGTTCTTCCAAGTCTTCAGTTTGACGCACAATCAATCAGAAAGTTGAGACTTTGTACAATGATGCTTTCTAAGCATTTAGATGGGTGCCTGTTGGCAAATCACCCTGTTATTTGTACTTCCTCACTTTATGATTTGATATAAATTATATCTTATGCAATAGGTTGCATAAGTGTAGGAGGAAATTCTTTAAAACTGCAGTCTCAACATATTATATTGACTGAATTCCCATAGTGTTCTGTTGGCCTCTCAATGATCTGTTCAGGTTTTTAGATCAGATCCGTCCTGTCATGTGAAACTATCAGTGGATATCATAACTCAAAGGAGACTGTTTTATTCATCAGCAAACCGTTTGTCAGTACTGTCGTATCAATTAGTCACAACTGGAAGCCAATGCTGCCCTCTTGTGACAAAAGATGTTATTTCTACTGATCCGGCTGTGTTTCAATCTGTCTCCCCCTGCAGGCAGCCCCATTACACTGAGAGTAGATGGAGGAGAGTCTCAGGCCATGTTGCCAAATCTGACCCCTGGAGTGACCTACCAGGTCACTGTCATTGCTATGAAAGGCCTGGAGGAAAGTGAGCCAGGATCAGATAGAGTCACAACAGGTACAACTGACCCAAAACTTACTAACTGCACATTTTATTAAAAACTCTGTATTCTTATGTTGAAATTATTCAGTATTTTTTGTCTTGTTTTGTCTTGTAATATTATCTAAAACCAGATAAATTGACTTTTGAGAAGCAAAATTGCATAAGATAAGTTTTCAAAGCATATATTTTAAATGATTTATTTCCCTTATTGGCAAATAGTCGTTTCTTTGTTTCTGGGTTGGGTTTATGCTTGCAACAAGAATACAAAATTCACAATGGGGTAGGAAAAATAAACTTAATTTAAAATATATTCAATGAAAACATGCTACCTTACACAATTTCACATTCAAAAGTAAAATTCTCATTTGAAGGATGTTAAAAAACTGTTTAACTGGAAAACAAGACAAAAAATACTTAGGAATCAGAAAACGTCAAAAGCCAGATTCAAACTAATGATCACATTAACACCACAGTTTTTGAGCACACACACCAATGTGTTTGAGCAGTCACATAAACAGCATGTGAGTACATTATATGCAATATGTGACAGCCCAAAAGAGTTACATAATCGTAGACAGACTGGAATGGTTTGCAGTCAGCCTGTAAACCAATCCAGTAGCAGTAATTGTTGTGCTGCTTTTCCATCTGGCAGAATCTTGGTTATTGAGTCTATGTTTTCTCAGAATGTCAATTTTTGCCTCTTTCATCTCTCTGTGTATCTGTTGGCCTGCAGCCCTGGATAAACCGCGAGGCCTGAAAGCAGTCAACATTACAGACACAGAAGCTCTGCTGTCGTGGAAGCCTTGCATTGCTACTGTGGACGGATATGTCATCACGTACAGCGCAGACAACGGTAATTCCACTCAGATTTGTTTATAATTATTCTTGAGGGAACACTACTCAAACACTCAAGCACTACTGAAAGAGCATTAAGCAGTACAGCTGTAAGTCTTAGGTTTCTGTTTACTTTTATGTCAGTGGCTCCAGTGATGGAAAGAGTATCAGGCAACACTGTGGAGTTTGAGATGAGCTCACTTATACCTGCCACTCAATACACTGTAAAGGTCTACGCAGTCAGAGAGGCGGCCAAGAGCGCTGCAACCAGTACCGAGTTCACCACAGGTAAGGATCACACTCACTTACCCCAGCACACAGACACTCAACTCAGAGAGGAGCAGCAGACTGGAATCTGTTCCTGCTGGGAAAATACGGACATGGTTAACATCAAGAGATGATGATGTTTGAAGAAGATGATTTATTTATATAACATTTCTCCCAAGAGCAAGGTAGCTTTACAATAGTCAGTGGTTTTATTTCTAGAGTGTTTTCACAATGCACATTGTTTCAAAGCAAAATAAAAAGTATAATATTGTTACAAAAGTGTGTAGCACATAGTGAGGTTTCTTTTTTGTGATTTCTGCCATGTAAAATGAATGAATGCTTGTTCCATCTATATTTCATCTGCTATAATGAATGCCAGCTCAATAATTAAATACTTTCTGCCACAGATGTTGATGCTGCCCAGAACCTGGCTGCCAGTAATATTCAAACAGAGAGTGCAATGTTAACATGGCAGCCACCGAGAGCCGACATCAGTGGGTATATTCTCAGCTTTGAGTCTGCTGATGGCGTTGTCAGGGTAAGAGGCCATACAAACCAGAGCTTGAAATATCTTCTGCTGTGTGTAGTTCAGTGACTATCAAAGCTGAAAAGACCAGCAAGGATTTCCATATCCAAGTAATGAAGCTGCAGCATTCCAACATCTCATGCATCCAAAACACAACATATGATAATAGTTTTTCAACAGAGATTACATACATGGTGCATAGCACCTTGTACTAAATTGATTATACTTTGAACATCAAAATTCATTGTTTTTTTTCTGACTCAGGAGGTGGTTCTTAGCCCCACAGCAACATTTTACAGCATGTCCCAGCTGACTTCCTCCACAGAGTACACCGTCAAACTCCAGGCCATCGCTGGACCCAAGAGAAGCAAAATCATCTCCACAGTCTTTAGCACCAGTAAGCCAATGACCTTTGATTATTTTACTGCATCTGTAACAAGCTTATGTCTGTTAACAAGTCATTTTATCCTGTCTTTGTCAAAGTTGGAGTACTGTACAAGCACCCCAAAGACTGCTCACAGGCTCTGTTAAATGGAGATACAACATCAGGCTTGTACACAATTTACCTGCGTGGAGATGAGAGTCAGCCCCTGCAGGTCTACTGTGATATGACCACTGATGGAGGCGGCTGGATCGTGAGTAATGTTTTATACTCATCACAGAAGGGATATTTAAAGTATAGTCACATTATTTATACACTATAGTATTCATTTTGCTGAACTGGTAGAGCATGGTGCTTGCAACATCAGGGTCATGGGTTTGATTTCTCTGGGAACACACAAACAGATAAAAAAACAGTGTAAACCTTGAGCACACTGCTTTAGCTAGAGGCTAAGATTCTTATACTGTAGTAATATTGTGGTGCTTCTATGCAGGTGTTTGTCAGGCGTCAGAGTGGTAAAGTTGAGTTTTTCAGAAACTGGAAGAACTACACTGCAGGCTTCGGTGACCTGAACGATGAATTCTGGCTGGGTATGTTTTTTTTCTAATATACAGTGTGTGCACTCACTTCAATTGTGGTTCTAGGAAGTCGAGAGGGGCCTGCAAGCATTTGTCTGTTATTATTAAATTGCATATGGTTATGAGAAATTTAGATCATGGTGCTCTCCATGTCTTACTGCCTGTGTCTGCAGGTCTCTCTAACCTCCATAAGATCACCTCCTCTGGCCAGTATGAACTACGTGTGGACCTCAGAGATAAGGGCGAGACTGCATATGCACAATATGACAAATTTTCAGTCACAGAGCCACGCAGTCGCTACAAAGTCCATGTTGGAGGGTACAGTGGCACTGCAGGTAATGTTTGCTAATAGAAGTTTTTTTAATAATATTCCTAATGTGTGATCAGTAAACATGATTACTGCTGATGTTTTAAAATGAACTAAAAACTGATTTCTGTTATAACTATGCTTTTTTAAAGGTGACTCAATGACTTATCACCATGGCCGTCCATTCTCGACCTACGATCATGACAACGATATAGCTGTCACCAACTGTGCTCTTTCTTATAAGGGGGCTTTCTGGTATAAAAACTGTCATCGAGTGAACATTATGGGCCGATATGGAGACAACAGTCACAGCAAGGTATAACATAGATGTGTGCTTTCTCAGCTGTCTGATGCTTTTATGTTCTTTGCATTTTCTGTAATAGAATCATGAGATTAAAAAAATTATAAAAATAGATACTTAAGATTTTTTTATCTTCAGGGTGTAAACTGGTTCCATTGGAAGGGTCATGAGCACTCCATCGAGTTTGCAGAAATGAAGATCAGACCCGCCAACTTCAGGAACTTTGAGGGAAGGAGAAAGCGATCATAAACCAGTGTGCTCAAGCCTGAAACAGCCCTCCCTCCCCTGCTGCATTTTCACCCCTCCTGCATCATCTCATCCCCTTCATCTACCAAAGCCACTGCCAGGAGCCCAGCCTGCTCTTTACTCTCTCCTGTTTATGGAGAACAAAAATAAAACATTTTCTCATTCCCATGTAAAGCTACAGACCATACACAGTTGTGTGTGTACCACTTCTGTCTACATCAATCTATCAGTAAACCAACAGACTCATAGTGAAGTGTTCAGCATTACACACTGTGCCTGTACATCATATGCACACGCCAAAGATAGACGCTCCAGAAACATCCATATAATACAATGCCAGTGGAGGGGAGATTTAGAATTTGGCTTGGTGCTTTCCAGTTTAAATATAAAATATCTCTCTGTATCTCACATGCAGTCACAGTGGAGCATGCTCAGATTTGGAGAGAGTAGAATGTCTTTGTGTGGTATTCTTTGTTTTGGAGTCTCCTCACTAGGCTGTAGCTAGCTTCAAAAATTCTTTATCCTCTAAACTTCTCATTCCAATTGAGAAGGGCACATTATGAAAAAAAGAAAAAAATGTATATGCAGATAACAAATGAACTGCATAAGTTAAAAGTATCCAGTGGGGAGGCCCAGAGAATTTGTCTTTTTCTAAACTGTGACAAATGCAAAAAGAACTTGTGCTCTCTGCCCTCTCTCCCACAACTCACGCCATCCTGCACATTTAGTCATGTGGCACGATTTACCATCTGGAACGGTATCTTTACAGTATTGCTACTGTAAGTGCTCATTTATATGCACCTTTCTTTGTTTTTCCTTTACCCTATAACTATATTGGCATTCAGTCTCACAGCTTAAGAATCTTGAATCTTGTTGATTGATATACAAATTTTAGTACAATTAAAGCAAAGGCAGGACCTATATTCAAATTGAGGATTAAAGATAGCTTCACCAATTACAAGCTTCTATGATGTTTGACATGAATCATAAAATAAAAAATAATTGTCAAATGACAGGATATAAAAATAGTCCAGACTATTTGTTGTGGTACACAAAGCATTATATGAAAGTCCTGTTCACAAAAAATATTAATATAATTAAGTATTCGTGTTTGCCCCCATGCTATCGACTAAACCACTGACCCTATACAATACTTGTGTAAATTATGTCATGTTTCGGTATTTGAATATTTTTGTTGTTTGTTTATTAAATGGGTGTACAACAGGTGTTTCTTTGTAACCCCTCTTACAATAAAACAGATTTTGTTTAATAAAAGGCGTTTACAACGTTATTTAGACACACATAATGAACTTTATTTTACAGATTGTAAATGCGGGGGTTAAATCCGGTCGTGCGCTCTGATTGGCTGAGACGCCGTGCGGTTTATTTATAAGAGCACGGTTTTCCACACCTGTATCAATCCGCTCCTACTGGAAGGAAATGGGGAACTATTTTTTTGGGCGGAGTAGATCGTGGAAATATGAAAAAAGATATTGGAAGTGACACCATTGATTTTAAAGTGTCTTCACTTTACAGCCTGTTGGATAAAATCAACATTGGCCAACAATGCAATGCGACCGTCTGCGAGGAAATCACAGCAGCGATATTACGTACGAATGAGCAAATGCGTATTTACGCAGAGATGGACTTTGCCTCTTGCTTAGAAACTGTCCGGTTATTGAATGAGGTAGTTGGACGGGTTTCACTTGCTTATTTTGCGTTAATATGCACAAACTTTCGCGACGCATGCTTTCCACTTACCTTGCTGTGGCTGGAGTAAGTGCAGTTTTTGTTCTCCTGACTTTAAACGCCACTGTATTTTCACCGTCTCTTCTGAAGACCAGGACTCCGATATCTAAAGCGCAACATAATGTGATCTCACCATCAGCATACAACTATATTTTGAACCAGCCAGAGCTCTGTGAGAAGAAGAGCCCTTACCTGGTTCTCATGATCCCAGTGACTGTAAATGATATAGAGGCCAGAACTGCTATTAGAAAGACGTGGGGTCGAGAAAACTTGATTTCACGTGTGAATACTTTAAGGTTTTTTGTCATCGGTCAACCTGCACAAAGCAACCCCATACTTCAGGAGCATCTCGTAAGCGAGAGCAAGCAGTATGGTGACATTATTCAAATGGATTTTGTGGACACCTACTATAATCTCACAATCAAGACGATGATGATGATGAACTGGATAGACTCATACTGTCAGTGTGCCGGGTATGCCATGAAAATAGATGCAGATAATTTTCTCAACGTGCCTTACCTTGTGAACTATCTGCAGGACCTGGGTGAATCGTCAAGGAAAGACTACATCACAGGATCAGTGATCAGAGGTGCTCATCCTAACAGAAACAGCCTCAGCAAATGGTTCCTCTCAGAGGAACTTTATCCAGACGCCTCGTACCCTACATACGTGTCTGGAGCTGCGTATGTCTTTTCTACTGATCTTGCCTTAAAAATATCTTTGGCCTCTAGGTTTGTGCAGCCTATTCCACTTGAGGATGTTTATGTGGGTTTGTGTCTGAGTGTACTAGGCGTGAATCCGGTTTATTCAACACGCTTTCTTAGACTCGTTGATCTTTTTGAAGTGCGTACACGTAAGTATGACAGGTGCACTTTTGCCCAGCGCATTATAGTGAATGGCTTCAACCCGCACGAATTAGTTTACATTTGGAGTGACTTTCAAAACGCTCATTTGACATGTTAGTACATGCTGTTTTTTCTTTGAATAATGAAGGGCATTCTGTTTGGGTGAAAAGATCTCTATTTAATGTAAAAGCGTTTGTAAATCATGAAATGGGCGTTGTATGAGAAGTGCTTACATTGATATCGCCAAACTTTGCGTCTGTTTTACTCACGGTTCACGTCAAGATTGAGCTGTTAAACAGGTGTGCAAAAAAACAACAACACAACGTTGTCTGGAAAAATAAGTAACAAATTATTCATGCAAAATAGATAAGAGGTAAAAGTATTAAAGAAGAGAATAAAACTAAACAAAAACTAAAATAATGAATAGATATTAAGTGAGAAACAACGTACTTTTCAGGGTGCAAAATAGGATGTAACGGCTTGAAAAACTACCTTAGCATTGTGGAAGATGTGGTGGGTCATAATAGTTTCTTTCAAAGAAGACATATAAACACTACAGTGCAAACATTACAGGTATTGATGAGGGACAGTGTACAGAATGAAGAGTTAAACTATGAAAAGTGTAAGATTGTTGAAGATTGTATTGTTGAAGACAGGTTTGGAAACTGTACATTAACACTCTTTGGTGTCTATACTTTTTATGGGCTGTCATAAAGTGCTTTTGCAATACTGTAACTAGTATAGTTTTGAAAGTGCTGGTATTTTGTCAATATATTTTTATTAACCAGAATTTTTAAAGTTTATTAAACTTTGCTTATTTGTGCCTTAATCCCTTTTTATGAAATTGTTGATGGAGCTTAATTATAAAATAAAATAAAATATAGTAATTATTGGTTTATGTGTGTTTAAAAACAGTCCTGCTTTTCTTGCTACATACATTTTAAAATGGTTTATATTTGCTTTCTTATATGTTTCTAGTCTGTTTTTCACACTACAGTCCCATTGTATCTCGCCTACTGATTTAAGCCAATTAAGTTTGGAAAAAAGTCAGACGTATTATTAAACACAGTTTAAATATTTCTTTATATATAAAAATATAGATGGAAATATTTTAGGAAGGGGGTCCCTCACAAAAGAATAATGATATTTGGGGGTCCTTGACATCATAAAGTTTGTCAACCCCTGCTATAATTGCACCTTGAGCTGTTCGTAACGTCATGGTGAGTCTGATGCGTCAAGTCAACACATGGTGGCGCTGTTTACCTATTAATAATAACAAGAGACCGGCGCTCAGTGCAAGAAACGTAGAATCTGAAACTGATTCCCTGCATGATATTATTGAGTTCACAATCCAACCAACAAATCACACAAACCTTTAGAGCAGCTATCGAAATCTCAAACGATACAGAATTTAAAAGAAAGAGCACATTTTTATTTTAAAATCAATAACCGAGTTATTCATAACATGTTTATAATAACATGATTAACATCATGTTTGGGTCAGAATTTACTGGGAGCAATTCTGAGATATGTTGTACAATGAGGCACACATTGGCAAACGACTAGAGTTTGTACAGATGGCTTACACACAGTCTGCACCCATGACAATAAGACAGAATAACTTTTTCTTCATTTAAAGACTGCCAGCAGGTCATGCCTGGAAATCAGCTGTAATCTATAACCAAACATTCTTGGCAGCTTTAATGATTTAAACACATTATGGGAAAATATATGCGGGTTATATAATTATGAAAGGAATCAGATTGTATCATAATATCATGTTTGTCATGTTTAAGTGTGCAAGCTACGTGTGGTTAAATGTAACGCCGAAATTTCTGTCTAAATAGTCAACGCACAAGTTTCTAAACCAGCTCATGGTCTCCACAGGTGGGCGGGGCTTAGCGTAACCATCCTGACGTCACGGCAATCCGTACCTACTACAATTCATCCCAGTAAACCCGTATTTAATATTTGCTGCTGTACTTTAAGTCCGCAGTTTTTCTGCCAGTGTGAAGGAGTGTTTTGTCATGTTTGAGGGTCGTCTAGGTTGAGTAAGTGACGGAAAACGGAGTCCTTCCAAATTGCTGTAGGAGCGACGTGTTGACTTCTACGAGAAACTCAATGCATCTGTAAAGCACGCAACTTGTTTAGACTTCAACGAAAACGATTTTGTTTTTGCACTGAGCAATCAATCAATCAATCAATCAGTCATCATCAATCAATCATCAATAGTAGGTCGCTTCATCAGGAAGTGAAGACGCTGGGTGTTTAACTGCTGTAAGTAACCGCTTTGCTTGCTTTTCTTTAAGGTCCTGTTTTACATCTAGATCCTTTTCGTAAGTCGACTATTGACTTTCTGTGTTTATGTGAAATAACTGCACATGCAAATTCAGTTTTAAACATTTGTTCGGGTTTAAAACCAGTGCATCACTATCCATCCTCCATCCACGTACTCGTGCGTCTGTCAGTGTTTTCTGTTCTCGTGTATCGTTTTAAATGATGAAATGCGGCGAAAACTTTATGCACTGAAGACTGGAGAAGGATCAGTTCTCATCACTACATCAGCTCTTGTGATTTTACACAAACTTGTTGTATTTAAACTGTCATGTCACTTAAGTGCTTGCAGGTTTCTGGCACTGTTAAGACTGCTGTGGTTCTGTGTGTTTTGTCTTCATTGTATTGTATGTGTGTCATTTTCCCATAGCTTCTGTGATATAGGCACTGCCCAGCTTGCCTGTGTTTTGAGACTGGCCCTCCACCCACCTCAAGATGCACATGAATAGCTTATTAAACCAGTGCAGTAAGTAACATTGTCTATTGTTTAAATACACAAAAATGCTTTCATACACCTTCTGTGTCGGAAAAATGTATTTCTGTCTTTCTTAACATAATGCATTGGGTGATATTAGAATCCAATCATAAATGCCTGGATCATTAGGGAGGTTTTAATCCGCACTTGACATTTACATTGGCGGAATAAGTTAGTGAATTTATGTGGAGCTTGTCGTGAACAGGAGTAGCTAAGGACGCCTGCGGCTAGTGGCCAGAATAAATGTTCTCAGATCAGCTGTTCCTCATAAATAGTAGGTTGCTTCGCCTATCAGAGTTGAAGTTGTGATCTTATGACCACGTGTTGATGACTATGGTCATCGCTTCATTACTCAGTGTCTTGGTCTGAATCGATGTCTTAGCATTTAGTCTCAGATGAAATGACTGTGTGTTTCCAGTGTACATTTCCAGCATGTATTGGCACTGTATCTGTTTATGACTCACATGGACAGATGTCTTCACAGCTTATGTCCACTTTTTTGTACAAAAACTTTTGTACAAGTAGATGAGAAAGCAACTAACACGTTTAAGCAAATTGATACCGTACATACAGTACATACGTGCAACAATACGTATGGCTCAGTTGGTAAAAAGCATTGCATTAGCAGCAGATAGGTTGTGGATTTGATTCTCAGGGAACACACTGTATACTGTAAAGCACTACAAGTCAGTTTGGATAAAAGCATCTGCCAAATGCATTTAATTATTATAATATCTTCTAAATGACTTGTATGACAAATACAATGGATTCCATATCATTTGCACAAGGGAGTGATGCAGGTGTATGGCTGGACCAGCCAATGGCATATGTGGCAGAGGAGTGGATGTGGGTGTGCTATAGGCATGTATGCTCTAAGTTAGACAACTAGTAAACTACAGTTTTCAGTTCTTAAGGGTTTGTGCCCTGGTGTTGACAACTGAGATCCTCCCTGCCCTCTGGCGGGACACAGGAAAGCATAACTTTTCCTCCCTCTACCTCCTTCCAAAATGTCACAACCCAGTCTGTCTTTCTAAATTAAAACGGCCCAGGACCAAAAACAACTAAGAAATAGATTCTTCTGTTTCTGACACACTAATCTTGATCTTCCCATGGTGTCCTAATTATGTTACATCTCTGTACGGTCTTTAAAAAAACAGTAATATGATTTAAAGCTGAACTGTCATTGGTTGTCTAGATGTTATGAAATACTTTTGCTCATACAATGTCCTCAAAAGTACTTCCTCTTTCCACCTGCTGTGGACTTATTTGTCTTTCTGCTGTTTCACCAATGCAGTGTAATTGTCTGAAGATATAATGGAAGTGGAAAGCTTCTTTCCAGTGGAAAGCTTCTTTCCACTGGGTGCTTTTGAAATCTATTTATTGTGGGCCAGAAAAAGGGTTATTATAACGAGAAGTAAAAGTTTGAAAGTTGAGGGTAGATTGGCAATGAGAGCAATTCTTCAGATGATAAGATAAAGTTGAGGAACTGTGTGACTTTTTATGTTGATCAAACTTTGAGATGAGCTCGAAGTCCAATTGCATCAGTTCACAAGAAGTATTTGATAAAAGATTGGATCTTCCTGATAAAATATAAATGCTGCTTGCATGCAAACTTCATTCAGCCTACGTCAGAATGGGCTGTTTAAAGTGCAAATAGACTGATTACAGATAGATAGTTTAGTGAAATAGCAGTGATCTGAGGTTTATTTTTAACTGCACAGAAAGCAAGCCTTTCTTCTCCATCTTCCTGACTTTGTAATTGCAGCTTAAGCTATTGACTATTGTTGGGAAACTAAATTTCTCCCCCTTTTTTTCGCTAGAAAAGCTTTTTTTCTAGTTTTTACAACCACCATCACACCTAAATTGCTTAAAATATTTAGTTGGTGCAGACGCAAGTCTAATCATATCGATGTGTTAGTGTGCATTTAAGCACCGGAATTGATGCTTAAATTTCTAGGAAAGAGAGGCAGAAATTGAAAAGTCACAAGTAACATTAGACTTTTGGTATTTTTGTTGTGCCACGCTGACCACTGTGCTGAATGTTGTGTTTGTGCAGAGGGAGAGAGAGAGAGAGAGAGAGAGAGAGAGAGAGAGAGAATTTGAGGGGGAGATCTCTGGGCTAATGCCAGAGCTGCTCTCCAGCAAATCGAGTCTGGAAAATACTCGCAGCTACAGCCCCTGCAGTTCACACCAGTTCCTGCAGCTCAGGGACCAATGTGAATGTTCTGTCTCTGTGTTGAGAGAGAGAGAGAACCTGTCATGATGTGGATAAAATTAATGCAAAAAAAATGATTCCGTGTTCTGTGTGGATGCATATTATGGTGCCATTGGAAGTATATTAGTGTGACTTGATTGTGTAACATCCTAGTTTTAATTTAGCTGTACTGTACTTGTTTTTATCATCAATTTTGGACCTTCTGAAAAACCTGCTAAGTGATTGAATGAATCTTGTTAGATGTACACCTAGAAAAAAATTGTATTGGGTGTAATTGTACTTGGTGATTTTTGTCTTGTTTTGTGAAAGCTGTTCAATGGTTAAAAAATGGTCTTTGTATATTCTGTATATTCTGTAACATATTTAGAGCAAATAAAGATATAAGATCACTGATGCAGTGTGTTTCTTATAGACATAGAGAACATCTCACCTTCTATATACACTTAAATGTAAATGCATGTGGAAGTATTAGTTAGGTATTTAATTTCTTGTATCTTTGTTTCTAGCAGTTTACATTTTTGCAATCAGATGGCTTTCAGGGTTTAAAATAGCATTTTCCTTCTAATTTGACACAATCATTCTACATGCTAAAGCCTCAGTCTTCCTGGAAAAGTCCAGATTGAGGGTCAACTTCCTCTAGTGTATATGTGAAGTCTGGTTTGCAGGCCCCATGACGGCACATTGTGACGTGCAGCGAGCTGTGTAAACTTTGAGTAACGTCTCCCTTTGACCCTCGTATATCAGAAAGCTTCAGTTTCCTCTACAGTGCCAGACGTCGGTTGCCACTTAGATAGCATCTGTTTCCTTAGAGTCATGAGAGCTTGAGTCCACTTCCAGTGGTGAATTTTATCACTTCACTGTTAACTAGTGTGATCTTTGTCTAAAGCTGTATCAGCAGCATGCTTGATCTCTACTTGAGATGTCAGCTGTGCAGGCCTTCGGCTTGTGGTAGGAAGATGGGTAAACTTACACCTGTGTGCAATGTTATGTCTTTTACAGGAAGTTTTATCTTTTCTCAGAATGTGTTATATATCGAACCTTGACAGGCTCCTGTATTTAGTGCAGACATTGCGTATTTTATTACAACAAATGTAGTGTTATTCCACACATTTAATGAAACAGAAAATTAGTATTAGTAAGCCAGGCTTTCATAGACATGGCTCACATTTTTAAGATACTGTTGAAAACATCATTCTGGTATTAAATGCAGAAATAAAGTAGAAACTGACTTAAACACATATACAGAGAGATGTATCTGTAAAGATTGCACTGTAAGCTTTTCCTGCTTTTGTGAAACTGAAAGGGCTGTGAATGCGCATCTGGTGCTGGAAACACACAGGCCGTGTGTATGCACTCGGCCCGTGATGAATATGTCTGGATGATTCTCTCTCAGCAGGTTGTGTGCCACTCAGTACTGTTCCCCGGCAGGATCATTGGGCTGTAACAACCGTCCCTATTGACTTCAATGTCCTGCTTTATTTCCTCAGAGTCTCTCTAATGCTAAAATTACATCTGCATTAAAAGATTGCTTTCTTGAAAAATGAAAATTCTAGCATTGTTTGCTCATGTTCATGGTGTTTCAAAGCCTATATCTAAAAATGGAGGATGTCTTAAAGCACAAAGTTACAGAATAGCAGTTTTATTAAAGAGATATTTGACTGTTTTCCAAAAGTTTGTTTTTCTTCATTATTTAGTTTTGCAGAATTAGGCAGTTTTTTTGTTCTTTGCTAAGCTAACCAAAAAAAAAAAAACAGTTATGTGTGAAAACATTTCATGTCACAAATATCCTGTGTGGGTTTAGATTTCAGACACCCGTTGTCTATACAAGCACAATGTTGTGAAAGCCAAAAATGAACATTTTGTCACCATTTACTAATCGTCCGGCCTATGATGTTTGAACGATGCCCAAGTGTGAATTTCAGTCTTGTGTTTAATTGTTTGGCCACACTGTTGTTGTGTGTTTGGCTGAACAAACTGCACTGATGAAAGCAGCCAGTGTCACCAGCACAGATCCGTGTTTTTCTGCATGTGGCCCATCTATTTTAAGACCTCGTTATTCTGACACTTATATAGTCTACTGCAGCAGACGAGAGCCTTACTGCTCATTAAGCTAATTTAGTGCTTGTGAGATTGAAACCAAAATCTTGTAGGGGTTCAGTTTTATCCTTACATACACACACACACACACTTTCCCCTTAGAAAGTAGAAGTTGCTATATCTTTGGCAATTAAAGCTTTGTGCTTCATAAACATTGAATGAGGGGCTTTACATTTCACAGAGAATTAATTCAAAGTTAAAGATGTTTCTCTGTCACTTAGGGAATTTATCATTACATTTCAATGTTTGATTTTTCATTTGAAATCTTGACCATTTCTCATTGACTCATATTCATCGTATTTATCTTAACATGTTAACATGTTAGTAATTGTTTAGTTTACTGGTGATGGCCCTGTGTGTGTGTTTGGTTCATAGCAGAGATCTCCATGATGTGTGAGGTGGATGTTTCGTCTGAGCCCACCAGCCCAACGCTGTATAGTGAGTCCTCTGATACATACTGCCATGTGGATCGCTGGCAGAAGCTACGCACAGCTGTCCGCAAGCTAGAATTCTGGGAAAATTTCACTCATGAGCTGATTGGCAGTGGCTTCTTCTCAAAGGTTTACAAGGTAATACTCACCTTCAAAATAATGGAAGTCATATCTAAAACAAATACATTAATTCAGCAGATTAATGTTTTCTGAATATATCCATGTTAATATAAAACTTTCTCTTAAAGATAAGAATGAAGCCATATGATTAAATATATCTGATTTAAATGAAAATGACCTTTACATTGTCATGATGCTGGTGCAATGCAGAGGTTCTCTGAATGCGTGTTGTATAGTTTGTGTGTATATAACTGTAGTCCTTCCATTTGGAACATATTTGTCACCTAGTACGAGGTGGCCCTCTTGCATGAGTACACCAAACATCCTCACAGATGCCTGCTGTGTAAATAACATAACTAATGATTGCATAGCTCATAGCCAACTAACAGGGAACATTCTCAGAATGCTGGCTAATGTTCTTTAAACGTTCTCTTCTTGCAGTAACGTTAGAAGAACTTTTTTAACGTTATATATCATATAGCAAAAGCGTTTTAAAACATTTAGAAACATTACAAAATTGTTAAAATTGTTATTATAATGTTTTGTGTAATTGTTTTTAATGTTTTTATAACCAAGCAATAATGTTAATACAACATCTAAAAAACATTTTTTAAACATTCCTAGGAATTTCAAAATAACATTTTGAATGGTTTTGTTACTTAATGGAAACTTTACAGAAACATTCTTACAACCCAGAATTGTTAGCTGTCTAGAGACCAAACCATTCCATCACTTCTGTCACTTCCTGTATATAAACTTGTTAAAATGTTTAAATTTTGTTGATTTGTTTGATTGTATTTTAGAAAAAGAGATAGGAGCATCGTAATAATCTTTCCTTCTCTGTGTTCCAGTTATTGAAATGTATTGACATTTTCAGGTGAACCACAATACAACACGAAAAGTGATGGTAGTAAAGATCTATAAGAACGATGTGGACCAGGACAGTATTGTGCGAGAAATCAGCCTTCTGCAGAAACTCTCTCACCCTAACATAGTAAGGTAATCTGCCATACACCTCTCTCATTGACATACATGATTGTCATTTGGGCCTGTTGTTCACACTTTCCAATCAAGGTTTGCATGTATGTATGCTGATATACTTCTACATTTTAGATGTATATTAGTATAAGTATACTAGATTAGATACCGATTTTTACATTCAAAGCTTTTATAAACTAAAATTTTTTCTCAGGGTCTTAAAAATCCTTTGTAAGTCAAACTAAAACAGTTTTTACTCATGGATTTGAATTTCCATGGAACGTACAGGCAGGGATGTATGTGTACTTTGGATAAAAGTGTCTTTCAGACAGAACTTCTAGTTGTTATGTAGTTCACGTTTCCATTTGTGTTATAGTGTTTTGATGACTTGTGTTATTAGTTTGTTTATTAACGACACAGTATACAATTAAACCTTGCTCAACAAATCACATTAAGCTTTTTCCAGCACACACTCTTATATCACTGTTAATACCTCTAACACCTTGAGCGCGTGTGTTTGTCCAAGCAATCTCAGAATGGCTTTTTCCAGTGCATTATGAAAGGACAAAGCCACATTCAAAGCTGTCTGTGCAGCTATAATCTATCAACTTTTCAGTTCCCTTCCAACTTTCATCACCTCAACTTTCACAGTCACACTGACCTTTGAACAGGACTGATGGATATGACTGAAACCATATGTATCACCATGACAGAGATATATTACATTTACACACATACACCACTTATTCATGGTTCTGAGTGATGACAAGTGTAAGTTTGAATATGTTTCTTTAATTCCAAGTAACTTTCCATTTCTACATGACCAGTTGTTACAGGTTTGAAATGACTGATGTTAAACCCTCTTTTTAAAGCTTTCCAAACATCAAGGAATACTGTATATATACACTGTCAGTCAAGTTTGGACACACTTGATTTGCATTTTTTTTTTTTACTCTTGACTTAAGGTATCTGGTTTATGCTTGCAATTAGCTCTGTGCATGAATGTTACTATTGTACATTTATCAAAATAAGAGGGGTTTCATTACTGACTTTTGTCCTACCCCCGTAATGAAAGCTTGTGACCATTTCTGTCATCTCTTTTTCCAGGTATCTGGGTATTTGTGTGAAAGAGGACAAGTTGTACCCAATTTTGGAGGTATGTAGCAATTGTGAGTGTATGTTTCTATAAAGAAAGAAGATAACAGAGTAATTTATGTTTCCGACAAGTTTTGGCAAAACAAACAGCGAACAAAGTAATGCGTCTCAGTTCTGTTATACTAAATATAAGCACACTTGGAATGTTGCTATGATAATCAAATTATAATAAATGTAACATAAGTGTGATGCACATGACAATGACAATAAAAGTGAAGCTTTCCTGCTAACTGACTGTGTTTCTCTGGAAAGTACGTTAGTGGAGGATGTTTAGAGGAGCTGTTGGCCAAGAAAGATGTTCCTCTGTGCTGGAGAGAGAAAGTGGACCTGGCCTCTGACATCACCAGAGGGATGATTTATCTGCACTACAAAAACATCTACCACAGAGATCTTAACTCTAAGGTACAGCAGGATTTCCCATTTCATTCACACACCCACAATGAACAGATAAACTTGGAGACGTTCTCTTATGGTTTACACAGAGATCTTCTGAGAAATCATCAGAGAATAGTTGTAAAGCGCATGTGTCTGGTGTTTACCCAGAATTCTCCCCTGAGATGTGTTTGTGTGAGAGTGTCATTGGTTGCCAGGATTCAAACAAGTGCTTATTAAACCTGGGCTGAGGGGCGAGGCAGTGAGGCCACTCCATTGTGATGGTAATAAATTCTCCCTCTCTGTCTCTCACTCGTCCCAAGTCTTCTCATTTGAAAACACAAAATGCACAAATTGTTTGTAGACTAGCTCCCCCACTCCTCTTTTTCTTGTTTGCTGTGGCCTTGTCTCTGTACCACAGCCCATTTGTCATTCATTCAATTATGAACAGTGAGAAAATAAATTGAACACACAATTGACACACAGCTGTGACATCTGCACTGAAAACTGGTATTTGACATAGAATTTTAAGAGACTGTGGGAAGTTGTGTCAGAAAATAAAAGCTATTAAAGTTGACTAGAAAATCCAGTGAATGCTGAATGTTCATATATGTTCATATATTATGGACACATATGTATATTTTTAATCACTGCTATCTTTTTGTAGACTATTTTCTGTCTCATCTGTCTCTGATTATAATTTTTATATTGAATCTGCAAAACCACAGCACGTGTTTTCCAAACCCACCCATTTGCTGTAACACTTGCCATATATATGAGCTATTGTTCTAAATATGGAGGCTTTAGACTCAGGGCTGTGCTTGGAGTTTTCTTACTCCTATAATCACAGGTCACAGTTTTTGGGGATTGAGGCTGAACTGTGGTCTAGATTCTGATTTAAACTAGATGCACAATTCATCCATCAGCACTTTCTGCTCCACACATCCCACTGGTCTTATGTAATGTCTCATCTATACCTGGCAGCCTCTTACTCTGGTCAGTTTCTTCAATTGCCTTTCCTCTAAAATATCAGAGCATTTTTGTCTGTATTACACCCACAATAATTTTGCTCCAAACTGTTTTTCAGACTCAATGATGTTCAGTCATGATATATGCGCACTAGAGGTCATTCGAACTGAGAGCGAGGCATAACATTGTACAGCATGTTGTACCTCAAGAGTGTTGGGGATGTAGAAGAAGAATTGTGGGTGATGCAGACCTTTGACAAAGTACAGGCTCAGCTGAATAATTCATCATATAGACAGTGATGCTGAGAATCTTCATTCATCTAAGCCTGAGAGTTCTGCATCAGTCACCAGACAAATTATCTCCAAAGTCACATTACAGATATTAGCCCAGCTATAGATACATAACAGTCATTGTTTCTATTTCTATCATTTATGTTTGTCAATTTTAGATATTTAAGTTAATTCAGCTTAACTTCACACTTTTCTTTCTTTTTGTGTTTTAGTTTTCAGATTGTACTGTATGTAAATTTACGTGACACTACAGTATACAGTGTTCTTGTGGGAGACTGTGATGAGATCAGTTTTTGTATGTTTTTGTCGCCCCCTTCTGCAAGTATCTAAAAAACCCTTTAATTTGAAACAGGCATTTAAACTCAAAAGTGCATACATGCTTTTTGTTTACGACATTAGTTGTTTTTGCTATTTTTATGCATTTATAAACAATTATACTAATTATTTATTATCAAGTTTATTTCATTTAAAGTTTGTTACCCTGTTTGTTAAATCTAAACAGATAGTAATTGTATAATGGAACAAAATAATGAAAATGTGTTTGGTTTGTGTTTCACCTCACGCAGAATTGTCTGATAAGGGTGACAGCCAGAGGCAGAGAGGCGCTGGTGGCTGATTTTGGTTTGGCTAGAGAGGTGGTAGAACTTCCTGCAAAGGACAGGAAGCTTTCACTTGTCGGCTCTGCCTTCTGGATGGCCCCTGAGATGTTGCGTGGGGAGCCCTACGACCGCAAGGTGATGGCCCAAAATTTAGCACTGTTTAGTCAAAACAGTGAGCTCTTATTTATGCTGAAGCCTCTAGTTCTCCCTTTTTCATTTTGCTTTATGTAATTCTAGGTGGATGTGTTCTCTTTTGGAATTGTTTTGTGTGAAATTCTAGCTAGGATCCCAGCAGACCCAGAGATCCTTCCAAGAACTCAGGTGACTGCAGATATCATGCTTGAGGTTAAATGTAGGAAATATAAAACACAACATCGGACAAAAGCGTTATGTTTTCTTATTTTATAATCTGCTGTCTCTGTACATGTGTGTGTGTGTGTGTTGCAGGACTATGGCTTGGATGTGTCAGCATTTAGCAAAATGATCAGTGGTTGTCCTCCACATCTTTTGGAGCTGGCAGCCAGTTGCTGTCTGGTAGGTGGCCTTTGATTGACCCATTGAGAATGTGACACATGAAGCTCAAAACCTTAGTGGACGTTTTACCTTTAACATGCTCTCTGAAACTCAGATAGAGGCTTTCAGAAGACCTTCCTTCTCAGAGCTTCAGGAGGAGTTAGGTGAAATCGCTGAAACTCTAGAGGCTGCTCATGCTGATCTCACCACAGGCTGAACTGCAGCAGGTGCTCCAGTATCCCATCAGCCCCTGCGGTGGATGCCAGCAGCTGGAGTTCTGTACACAGTCAGTGACATACACAGCTGAGCTGAAGATTTATTACTGAGCTGTTTGCATCGCAAGAGCAGCCTAAGGAAAAGATCACAATTTATAAAGGACAAGAGGCTTTGTGAGCTTCTCTCTTTCCAGTTTAACTTGGCACAGCTGTATATAGTGTAGACTGCATACCGTGTACATTAAACAGTATGTAAAAATATACAGAAATGATCAAGTTTACAGTGTCAGCATTTTCAGGCTACAGACTTGTAGGAAAACATGCTATATATCGTTTTGTATTTAAAATCTTCCTAAATCAATCTTTGACACAAGTTATCCAATAATTTGATTTCTGATTTTAGGGACATAAAACTTGCCATTGGTCTTAAATAATATACAATAATATTTTCAGGGATTTCAAAGGCTTCAGGAAATACACAAGTACAAAAAAATAAGCACATAAGAGACAAGAACACGCAGTATTTTGGTACTGAACACCTTCCATCCCAAAATGCACATTTACATTTGTATTGCCTGCTTTTTTCAAAGGGACAAGTTTTTTAAAAGGAGAGTCTTTTTTTAATATTAAGCAATTTATATGGAAGCAAGTTTTTTGTTGTGGTTTTTGCTTCCACTGTGAACTTAAGTCATGTACTTTGTAAACTCTCCACAGGGCCTCGATTTCTGCCTTCTGTGGGCTTGTGTGTCTCTTTAACGCTGACCAGCAGTTATTGCAGTGCTCTGATTTGTACTGTGTTTGGTGAACTTCAAAGTTACTTTAACAAAGTAAGTTTAACACATGCTTTATTGTTTATTTTGGTTTGCTTATTTGCCATGTGTTTTGAATTTCAGCAGTTATATAAATGTCCAAAACATTTCCTGGTCTTTAGACAATCTTTTGGTAATATGGGCTGCAGCTACATGAACAATTTGTGGTCAAATATTATTTTGAATACCATCCGGCTGGATGATGGTGCATAAAGAAAAGCAAAAAAAGCACATGAATATTTAAGTCAGCCAATACTCAAATTAATTTCATTTAAATTTTATTTGTTCAACTTTTTATTGTTTAGTAATCAATGTATAAGTTCAAAAAATATAGCTGTTATTTCGGTTTTTAATCATGCTTTTGATGCCTTTGTGAATTGCCTCTTGAAGGTCTTTCAAGTTAACATTAAAATCAATATTCTGTGCCTCAGAGAAGTGCTCTCCCCTAGAATCTCATGAAAAATGTCTAACCTCACTGTCATGGGAACACACCTAATATTTGTATAGTAGAAATATTTCTGTGGTTTGTAGTGTTTTTTGTAATACACTATATAGTGATGAAAGAAAACGTATCTGAACAGTGTTTATTTTTCAAATAAAATGATTGAAAAAACATTTGATTTATCTTCATGGCAAATGATTGTAGCTAAACTGGTAGAGCATTGTGTTAGCAGCGAAAAGGTTGTGGGTTTGATTCCCAGGGAACACACATGGAGAAATTGTATAACTTGAATGCACTGTAAGTAACTTTGGATAGAAACATCTGACAAATGCGTAAATTTAACTTTGAGCAAACTACAGTAACTAAATTATTTGTATCAATATAAGATGTACTAAAATAATTCCTTACTGCACTGTTTCAAAACTGGACAGTCTCTCTCTACCAGATGGAGGTTGAAGTTCAATACAGAGCTTTTGTGTTAATACTGGACAAAATCATTGAACTTGCTTTCATGTTTGGTTACCTGGCAACTTTCTGTACATGGCGGACTCTTAAGACACCCAATGCAAATCATATTTCAAAGATCATTGCGGCGCCTGCTATAAAACCACTCAATGTTAATTATTAGGATCATCAAATGAATGAATGATAATCATAATCTCTTTTATGTGACGCTGGGTTATTGAATTTACTCAGGTGACAGATTTTTAAACAACAAACTTGATTATAAACTGGATTATGTTTAACAGCCTTGTAGTTGTGAACAGATTATTTCATAGCATCTTGTGTACATCCTAAGTAGACTCATTAGAAGACAATTTGAATGTGTATTGTTAAAATAAAATTTCACCTTTTATGTTTCTATCTTGAGATTCGTTGCTTGTACATTGTTCTCACCAAGCATACTTGTCTACACAATAATATCTACACAACAGCCTTCGTATGTCCCCAGCTGTACCAAAACACTGAATCAGTGTGAATGAATAATTAAATAGTGGCTTTTCAGGTGTCTGGTGAGGATTTTGTTATGACATAGCAACAGTCTGTTGCTGTACAGATCAAAGGTACGTGTTTCGTAGCTGATGGTTTCCATTGATTTTTTTATACAAGCTTTACAGCAGAATTTATGTAAAATTGTAATAAGGTTTAAGCATTTAAAATGTAGTGTGCTCGTGGGGGTGATTAGCATATTAACAATATATGATCACAAGATAAATGACTTTCTTATTGTCCATTCTGTGTAAAGGTAGCTGTCTCTGTTTCTCTGCATGTCACATTTATCTGAGTGTCAGTTTCTACAGAAATCTGGATCGGACCTGTGAAGCGCAACTGCTGTGTCCATCACTTTCAGAGCCATCCTGGGTGAAGGTAACATCATCCACAAAACAGTCTAGATGCAGAGATAATTAAATGAAGATCCTACAAGGTTGTGGGACTCAATTGTTACAATTGTCCAAAATGTAACAATTACATAAATATTAAATATTAATATTAAATATTAATATTATTTAATTCACAAATTAAAAGATAAGAGAGTTTTACATTTCTGACAATAATTTAAACAGCCACACGTTTTACTAGTACCTGTAGTGACACAAGTTCTCCATTAGATGGCATCAGATGGTGTCTTTTAAGATTCACAATGTATTGCTCTGAGATTCTGTCTTTTGTTTCATTATAATATGTTATTAGTTATCTGCAGGCACGTTGTGCCATGTACATGGCATTCATTAAATACTTACTGTATTGTTCTGTAAATAATACTTTTAATGTTACAGTTCCAATGTACAGTACACTAATTGTATGGATAGTCTCATAGGGGTTCAGTGTCTTACTCAGGACTGTCATCAGTGTAGGTCTCAGGTCTCTCAGTCATCTTTACCTGGAACAGAACCAGACACAAATGTGATACAGCTGCGACCCAGATCCTTCATCTGTGCATCTATAATTAACATTAATAGCACATACCTCCGTTTTACTCATCCGCACATCATGTATTATCTCATAATCCTCATGACTCAGGAGAAACATTCAAATCTTTTCTATAAATTACACCTGCTTGCCCAAAAATATTGTGAGGACATTGCAGAATAATCAAAAAATTTTATGACACTTCTGCACCTTCGTGTCTGGCTGCTCATCAGGTTTAATGTTGTGTGTCCACATGGAGTGATAGAAACCTAATGTTCATCCAACCCTGCTGTGTCTGACCTTTACACAACCCCCCACCACAAACGCACATATTAGAAGACACTGCATCTTCTGTAAGGTTCTTGTGCTTTCCATAGACTGCTGATAGAGACTGATTGAAACTTTTAAAATGTCAGAGCTCCTGTTATAAGTAACATAAAACATTTATAAACATAACAACAAAACATTCTGCACGTAACATATAACATCACATAACAACATATACTGTAACAGCATAATGCAGGAATGTCTAATGACATAAACATATAGAATAAAAATCTATTTAGAGCAGCAGTAAAAAAAAAGATTGCAGAATACAAGAAATATATACACCAATGTCCTATAGTGTTAAATGATTTATAGTGTCTCAAAATTCAGTTTCATGTGCCACTGAGTATTACTGCTTCAGCAAGGTAATAATAATCTCGGCAGAATACTGGGAATGTACGTGGCTAATGAGGTGTGAAATGTAGAACAGAGGAGTGAATACAAGGACAGGTCACAGAGAACCAACAACTGGAAGGGAGTTCAAATAGTCAAATATCAAATAGTCAATGCCACTTTTTAATTTAAAGGCCTTTTTGTAAAATGTGACTACAAATCTGGTCAGCAAGTTATAAATCTTTCTATTTATTGGGAAAAAGGAATAATCATACTCTATTAAGTTACAGGTAATTGGATTTTTAATAGGACTTTAACTGGAACTGTTTATCTTTATGAGAAGGAACTTCACTGGAACTGTTTATCTTCATGCGAAATAGGAACTTAACTGAAACTGTTTATCCTTACTGTTTATCCTTTCTTCAGTCCACCTGGTAACCAATAAAGAAGAATCAGTCACTGGTCTTGAAGTTTTTCAGGTTAGTGACAAAATTAAAGAGTTGTTTAAGATTTTCAGAAGCAGAAATGTATATTCTGCTTTGTTAGTAAGCAGTTTGTCGTTTAAATTCTGATTACAAAGTACACAAACACTTTTTTTCACAGAGACAGCTGCGAGACAACTTATTTGTATTTTACACACCTAATATTGAGGTATATTCTATTTCAGATAAACCTGCACATAAAAATAAAATGGAAAAAATACAATTTTTGGTCATTTCACATCAGTCAGATTTTTTCATTTTTACATTTTTTTGGCCAAAATAAGCTGCAATGTGGATCATACTTTATGCCATAATAACAAATCTGCCTACACAAGACTAGCCATGGTGCATCCCACTTTTCAGCTCCATTAAGCGATACAGTTTGCTTTCCAGTGGTCTTCTGTTCTGAAAGCATCCCACTTACTTAGCAAATTGTGTAATGATGTATATTGTGCCCTTGGGAGAAGAGCCTATGAATTTGTTCACTTAAACAGTTGACCTCTATTTTGCTGACCACATAAAGTGGAGGTCTTGCTGTATCGCAAAATCCCTGCAAACAGTCATTTGTATTCCAGAGAGTTTTTCTGGTGCTTTATGTGGGAGTAAATGGGGCTGTACATTGTTTTCTGTAATTGAAGTTCTGAGATGACAGTGGATTTATGGCTTTGCCAATAGCAGGTGTTTGAGTATAGATCAGATATGGCAAGAAACAGCATTATGCTGCTCTCAGTGACAGGTAGTTTGGTATCTGATCACCAGTCAGAACAGTTTGGGCTAAAATGTGAGCATCAGTGGAAGTGGTTAAAAAAAACTAAAGGAAATATGAAAACCCAGCAACAGTCCAAACATGCCCGAAATCCATTGCTGAATACAATTTGAATGGCACCCTTTTCAATCTCGCAAGCTGGTTATGAGTGCTAGACTGTGGAGGATGCAGCAGATTAGTGGCATTCTTTACTGGAAATGCATCGCACCACTACACCACTGCAACCTGAACTGACTTTTGTAAATGCAGAAATATGCATTGGACTACACCGGGTGTCTGGATATATGCCCTGTTATTTATTTTTCACATTAGTTGATCATTATTTAAAAAATGACTGCTGCCATATCAATAAAACCAGAAGCATGAGGTTAATTGTGCCAGGCAAATCCAGTTTTGTGAATAATGCAACTTTCATAATGACTAATGTAACCCTGCCCCAGTAATGGCACCCTTAAGTCACAGATAGTTACTTGTAGCACTAAGTGTTGTGTCGTGATTGATAGACCAGTGTGATGAGAGAGGCCAGAGAGAGCAGATAACTGGGCCAATGATAAGCAAATGTACAGTAGTGCCCAGAAAAATGGAATGGAGAGCTGCTGTTTATCCAGGGAAGATATGTTAGAGCAAGGTGAAGAAGGGTCAGGAAAAGGATGCAGAAACAGGTCGACACAGAATGATGAGAATTCCAGAGCTCTTGTTTATAAGGTGAGGAAGCAGCAGGCTAAAGCTGGGGCTAAAATACACAGTGCCCTCCTGAGAGAGAGACAGAGAGACAGAGAGACAGAGAGACAGAGAGACAGAGAGACAAAAAAAAAGAGAGAGAGAGAGAGAGAGAGAGAGAGAGAGAGAGAGAGAGAGAGAGAGAGAGACAGAGAGAGAGAGACAGAGAGAGAGAGACAGAGAGAGAGAGACAGAGAGAGAGAGACAGAGACATAGAGAGTGGTAGAGTGGGACAGTAATCCTTCGGTGCACTGATACCGTAAGCTTCACGCAGTAAAGCTGCACTGCCCGATTCTTTCATTTCTTTGAAAGCTGATAGAAGGTTGGGCTGGTATTGTAGTTAAGTTTTTAATACCCAAATCAAATTTAATAACAGCTGCTTTAAAAGGACATTGGTTCAAACATTTCTTTGAATAAGAAACAAGAGATAGTTTGTTCTGAACGCTGCCATTTCTCACCATCGCTGATTAACTGAAGTACATGCAAAAAAGAAAAGACAAAATTAATACCCATCTTAAAGAATTATCATGATTCATCAGTCTTTATCAAGCAAGACTACACATTCATCACTAAGTAGGTCAATGGTTATAACTGAATCAACGGTGCCATTGTTCTGTTTTTATGTAGAATGCCCAACGTTCACCATATGGTGTCTGAAATTTGATAACAAAAAATGTTTCTGGTGATCTAATTGCAGAAGGTTTTCTTACAACATTATTTTTATATTGTGTATTTCAGCTTGCACCCCAGACAAACACTTTGTGGAAGTTAATAGGAATCAAAATAAAAGATTCAGAATACCGCAAACTTAAGCAACTAAATCAGTCACATGAAGGAGAATGCTGCAATACAGAAACAGCAGTGCTCTAGATTACAGACTACATCCATATACTGTTTTCTCAGTAAGTGATTCTGCAGCTTTGAGCTGGAGTGGAAGCCAGGTGAAAGGACAGATAATGAGAACAGAAGGGAGAGAGGTAAATGACAACAAACAACGAAGAATAAACCCAGCCCGAGGCCAGAAGGGAGAAGGGAAAAGAGAAAAATGTCCAGGAGAAGATGAGTACAGTGCAAATATGATAAATTAACAACAGCACAACTGAGGTAACGTGAGCTAAATGTTTGGCTCACGTGCATGCAGAAGCAATGAGGTGGATAAAGAAAGGGAGCTGTATTGCATGTGTGCGCGTTTGTTTGTTGAGAAATGAGCAGAGGAGCATAATGGGATCTTTACCACAGATATCAAGGTATACACAATGTCTTTCATCATCCAGGAGACTTTTAGATGGAACATAAGCACACACGCAGAACCAGAAACAGAGGCATACAGAGAACTAGGACATACTGTAAAAATGTGATTGTTCCCTTAAGGATCTAGTTCCACTTTATCAAGCCCTTAAAAATGACTTTGTTGCCTGTAATGTAATGAAGTCAGGTCGATAAAAATATGTTAAATAATATTTATGACTAAAATAAAATCAGTCAATTCTGAAAAACACAAGGGATATTTTTAGGTCAAATGAAATGTGTATAGTTTAGGAAGGGAAAGGCATGCTATAAAACCAAGTCAAACAATCTCAGAGTAAGAACAAAAAGCTCAAGACAGAGTACAACAGCTGGCCAAATATCTGACCAAGAACAATGCGCCTGTCATAACACTTCAGTAAGCTACATTGTCAGAAATGATCTGAAATCAATGAGAGATTGCCTGGAGTTCCATTACACTTCAGATTAAATCTATATAATAAAATCTTAGATGCCAACAAACCCTCATGGTCCTCTAGGAAAAAAAATGTCATCGGAGGAATGACTCATGGAGCTCAGCCAGCCAGCAAAGTGCAGCCATTCTCTTTATAATGGCTTCACAATAATGTTCCTTGACCTTTCAGTAGAAGAACAGGGGAGGTCTTGTCCTGGGGTCCTATTATTCCTGTTGTTTTCAAAACAACCACAGCCATGTTTTATTAGTGTCCCTCTACTGGCATGCAGAACCCTACAGATGTTAGATGTATGACATTTCCAAACATCTCATTTCTCTCCTGTCTGCAAATTAATGCCAGTTTGACAGCCAGACTCAGGCACTGTTGTTGCAGATAGCTGTGGTAGAAATTGAAAATGCTGTTACCGAGCGGCCTTGAACAGCTGTGAGAATAGTCTGATGTGTCTTCTCTTCCCCATTCCTTTGCTCATGGGGACTCAAATGAGGCTCCTTGAGCTAACTGAGAATCAGTGGAGACCATCACTCAAAAGCACAAATTAGGTCATCTACTGCATTAGACATCACAGCCCATTTGTTGTATATGCATATCTGCAAGTCTAAAGCTCTTTGAAGCTGATATCAGTTTACCCCCCCATCGATGATATTAGCAGGGAAAAATCTGCCGCACTAATGAATAAGCTTTCAGTAATTAATGCTGGACAGCTTTGATGTACAAAGATGGATCATCCACTAATTGCATCTTATAAAAAAGCATGAAGAGTGCACAGTGGATATTGTGAATAAACCTGTTGAAAGGATGAGTAAGGGAGAAACAGAGGGAGATTGAGAGTTAGACACAGGGAAAGAGAGAGCGAGGCAGTGACAGGTGAAAGACCTACTAGAAAGGGCATGTTGTCTGGGTGAACTGGACTTGTATTCATAGAGACAGACACAAGGTTTTACCCTTTTTACAGGGCATGTCTGGGTCAAGTGCAAATGTCTCTTATCTTGACATTCAAGGAATGCCTGACACCAGCAATCTGAAATATGACCAGGTGTGCTTTTTTTATGAAACACAACAGCTGGCCTGTAGGTTCTAAACCAGGCGTTACATTTACTAGCAGTCTATTTCTCCTTTAATAGACTGACCGGGTCAATGGCCTTTGATAGCTCAGTGGAAATGAAAAGCCTTCAAGTAAATACTTATCAGTAAAAAATGACCCGGTGGATTTTGAATTAAAGCTGCAATCTGTAGCTTTATAGGTTAAAAATAAACAAAGACCAGTTTCAAGTACATGACAGATCATGTTCAAAATGATCTCTACCTTACCCTGATTCACAATGATCAGCTTATATTAATGATTAATATACTGTCTGATCTGATTTCATGGGAAATGTCGGCTTGACTTCTTTTGACTTAAACATATGTGAAGAAAAGTACGTAAAGTAACCTGCAATTTTATGTTTCAGAAAGATACTGTGATAAAGAGACAAAAGTCAAAGATCGCAGCTTTAAGAAAAGGGCTTAAAGAAAAGTTTCTCCTGCCACTCTACATATCATGAAGAGATGTCTATCTCTTTGAAGGGGAATGAGCAGGAGGCTAATCAGTGATTCTAATGGCAACTTTTGATTCCAGGCCTTTATTAAATTAACAATATGTAAGGAAATCTTTCTTGGCATATTTTTAAATATGTTGGAAAGGCAAACACACCTGATGTGTGCTGATATGCCTTCTCACAGCTTCTGTTGATGCTAAATGCTGCTCTTTGCAAGCACATGCATATATATATATATATATATATATATATATATATATATGCAACTGACATTGTTTTTTTTATGATAATGTATGATTTACTAATGATGTTTTAGTAAACCTTTTAACTGACATAGTAAACTTTTTAACTGACATTGTTTTTTATGATAATGTATGATTTACTAATGATGTTTTAGTAAACTTTTTAACTGACATGGTAAACTTTTTAACTGACATTGTTTTTTTATGATAATGTATGATTTACTAATGATGTTTTAGTAAACTTTTTAACTGATATAGTAAACTTTTTAACTGACATTGTTTTTTATGATAATGTATGATTTACTAATGATGTTTTAGTAAACTTTCATCTCTTGACACTCAGCTGCGGATCCATCTGCAAAAAACTCTCCCACAGATCGCTATATCTCTCTGTCAGAGTCGATCACAATCACCACAGGCTGATGAGAGACAAGCACAGGGCCGCCGGACGCTGCACTGTGCTACAATCGCCGAGACGTCGTCGTTGCTCAAGGTTCGCGATACGGCACAAGCTGTGTTGTACCACAGTAGCACATGTCACGGGACCACAACAAATAATGTTTCTTCACCTATGCCGGATGATCAGGTTCAGGAAAAGTACAAGCTCTGTGGGAACAGAAACGGTACACACAGTGATATTTGGTTCAAATACCAGTTACATCACATGCTGGTTCCAATCCCACTGGCATCCTATGTTCAGTTGTTCTGGTCCATTCATGACTCATTCCTGTTCTTAGTCAACATCTGTTTAATGTCTAGTGAGCTGCATGCCTTGAAAGATCATTTTTGGTTAGTGAGTGTGTTAGTGTATGTTAATACTCAGTAGTAATTATTATTATGAATTATTATTATTAATTAATTACAATAATAATTAATTATTATGAACGTTTCAATTAAAAAAAAAGTGCCCCTGAAGCCAAACGCACACTACACCTTTTTGGTTCAAATTCGGCTGTTGTGGTCAGATTTATGAAACTACAAAAACATAGATTGCAGCCAAGTCATTGCTCGCTTCTGTTGGCGACGCTCGTTAAGTATGTCGTGTATTGAGGACACGGCTTAACATACTAAAGGTCATGTTGTTAGACTTACATGTCGCTAGCCGCTATGCAACACTATGAAATTCAGAGAACAGCTTAGTGGAACACCTAATATGCCAAGCGCTTTTGATGTTGAGGCTGCATCCATGGATAAGTGAGACAGCCTTTCTAACCGAGAGCCATTACAGCGTGTTGATTAAGGAAATTAGGTCAATCAGTAGCATCATAACATCAGAGTGCACTGAAGAAAAGCATCACAGAAACATGCAAAACTATGGGGGGGGCGCTGGTAGACAATCTGATTTTTTTGTCTGATTAACGTTGACAACCAGTTAATATTTTAACCACTTGCTGTGCAAAGTGTAATTAAAAAAAAATCTGTCTAGCACACAGATCACAAATAGCAGCTTTTTTATATACCAGCGTATGCACCTACAATAGAACTGTAGGGGAGCAAACGTATGACTGGCCCAGTTATTTTTCATGAATACATTTCTGTCCATTTTTCTTTTTATAAACTTGAGATGTGCAAGCTGAAAGAGTTGTGTAAAAATCCACGTTATGCCACAGATGTTGATAACGTAGATGCTGCCGTTTAAGCAGATGTTGTCGATAAAGCTTAACATGTATTTAACCCTGTTGAATCTTTAAATTAGCATCACATAGGACTTGTTTTAGTAGCAATTGTCAATCTAATCTCTGTAGAAGTAGAGCTAATTGGCTGACATAGCAAGTTACCAAGATCCTTCTTGTAAACTACAAATATTCAAACTAACATTAGTATTGTCCATTAATAATGTGCACAGACTTCACTAATCACGGTTTATTACACATCTTTTATGACACACGGTACACTTGATGTGTCACGTAATGTGAAAAAAACATTACATAACAGCAACATCTGTCTTAATAAAAATAACTAAAAAAATAAAAAGTCTCAAGCAAATAAAAGTCTCAGCAGAGCTTTTCTGTCTATACACCAACCTCCATAATCACCTGGCATCTGGGCATTATTGTGACTTAGTGAAGCAGAGCAGGATGGAGCGTTCCTCAGTCCCACATAATCATGATGGATGCACTTGGGCAACATACCCTTTAACTCCTTTCTCCCATCAGAACACATTCCCCTAATCACTTCAGACACCAGGATGCTCCAGCCAGTCACACCTAATAACCAAACTAGAAAAGAAATTGTGCCACGTGGCTTTCTCTCTTCTGTGTGTCAGTCAGACAGCCAAGCAGAAATTGCTGCATGCAGTAAACTTCAGCTTGGAAAACGTGATCCTGTTATTGGAGCTGCTATGGCAGTAGGTCACAGTCCATTGGCAGGTTTGGAAAAACACTTTATATTGAATACAACAGATCCCATAGCTGCCCTCATCTACGCACCCCTCCTAAACCTGCGCCTGAAGCTTAAACAGCCCGGAATTTTGATCAGATTTTTATGATCTTTATCAGTTCAATTCAATTAACCTTCAAAATCCGCAAACAGAGAATGTAAGCAGGGTGCTGACATATTATGGGATATGGGGATATTCAGACAGAAAAATGAAAGGTAAATCTAAGCAGCATCATTCTGAGCACAGGATTATGCCCAAAGATCAAGCAGCTTGGTAGAGGGCCAGAGCCTGAAATGGATATTTGATAGTGAAGATAAGCATGCAAGAAAATAAATCCCTTAGAAGACCCCAGTGCTTCATTAATTTGATATCCACTCTGTCTGCTGGCCCAGTTTCAGTCAAGGAATATAGTTCACCCATGCTTTTCTTCTGTGGAACGCAAAATGTGAAGTTTTGAAGATAACGGGCCACTTTATCTCATATAATGAAAATAAATGAGGATTTCTGTCAAGCTTCAAAATGAAAAAGTGCGTTAAAGTGTCATAAACATAGTCCATATGATCTTCTTGGCACATTCATGAGAGAAGTAGGGATGGTTGATTTGTGCAATAAGCCCCAGGAATCTGTGGTTTATAGTGAATTTAAAAGCAAAGTTGTTGTGCCTAAAACTCCTTTAACTGTTCTAAATTCAGCATAAATCACCATTTTGGGGGCTTAATGCTTTTATAAAATGATTAATCCATATACCTGGCAAGGTTTCATAAAACAAACACACCGCAACAAAAATGTAACAATATTAATAACA
The DNA here is from genome assembly GCA_036877525.1 of Chromobotia macracanthus. Lineage (NCBI taxonomy): Eukaryota > Metazoa > Chordata > Actinopteri > Cypriniformes > Botiidae > Chromobotia > Chromobotia macracanthus. The sequence continues at coordinate 6,243,969 of JAZGTH010000058.1, forward strand.
AATATTATTCTTCCACCATCAATATAGTTACAGAATACAGAAACAAACTGATAAACATACACCTGAGGTCACAGGTGTATGTTTTTTGACTTGATCCTTTTGACTTGACCTGTGCTTGATAGTAGAACATAAGAGAACATTATTCAAAGAGAAAACCAGCAATGAGACATTATTACATTTTACAAATAATTCAGACTATTTTCCTTAGTCAATATATGAACCAGGAAGCAGTGAGTGTTGAAATATGTTTTAGCAGACACAGTGCATTACAGATTCCAGATTCAGCTCTCAGTTGTGTTTTACACTGTAGTGCATTTTTGTGTAACAATAAGACAGTGAGTAAGTGGTGTTGTGACATTGGTGTTTTGGGGACAAATGCCAATGAGTCCCAGGGCACACATTCTGTTTCTCTCTGGCAGCCTGTATTTGTAATTGTAGGAGATCGATCACTCTTGCTTCTCTTTCTCCCTGTTCCCAGAAACAAACTGCTTGACTGGCAAATAACTCTCTCTCTTTCTCTCTCTTCCTGTAAGAACATTGCTTTGTATGTGTGGATGATTATATGCCTTTTATTTTTAATTATTTCTTGATGTTTATAATTCCTGATTGGACAATATAATATTCCATTGTGGTTCTGCTGGGCTTGTCTGAGTCATGATTTTTAATGAAGCACAAATCCTCCAGGACCATCACTTTCATAACCCCAACGGTGCAGCACCAATTAACCCGAGCAAACTATGATTATATAAAGAGATTTGGCAGTGTGACCCTTGCCACACCTCAGGTCACTACTGGAAACAGGAAATTGAAAAAGGAGAGAGAGAGCTTTGCTAAAAATATACTTGTATATTAAAAAATGTGGCTTGTATATAATATATAATATACAAGCCACATTTCCAAAAATACTTTCAGACCCACATTGACAGATAAGGAAAAACACAGTAATTGTGGGTGAGGCTGACATGGCCCCCTGAGCAGCTCCATATGCATCAAAGAAACAAGCTGAGGGACTATGGGTATCAGAGCACCATTACATGAGCAGACACATCTGTGATGAGCATTTACCACTTTAATATGTGGAATATTATTTTTAATTAATTTAGTTATTTGCATATTCCTTTTGCATTCTCTTTCTACTAGGTCTATTTTACATTATTTCTTATTGTGATATTGTCTGTTTTAGTACTAAATAGTAATCATGCCAATAATATGGACAAACAAATGAACAACAAACAGACAGATAGATGCAGTGGCTTTCTTTATCAATATGAATTTTACCGCTAATGTTTATCTATTACTCACATTTACACTAGAGCACTTTGCTCGTGAGAGGTTTCAAATCCCACTGGACTTCTCACTGTCAGCCCAGGCTTCATATACCTATATTACTTATGTGTGCATGGGTCTGTTGTTCAAATAGCGTTTGGAGATTATCATGGATAAATGTAAAGCACTGAGATAATACAAACCAAATCTAAAAGTAAATGCCACCCATATTCATATCTTTGTTTTTCCCTCTGGATATGGCTGGCCGTTTTAAAATAGATTTTTTTGTTACAAAACTTTGTATTGTTTACAGATAACTTGTTTTTATTTAAAATCATGTTCAAGTTGAGAAAAGATGACTCAAGACAATATTTCATTTAAAACTGGGCACATTTTACTGCAAAACAGATTAGGAAACAATTTGTGTTGATTGCTGTGAGAAGGTTGCACAAAAAAACAACCCTTTTCATAAATTACAGTTTTACAGCAAACTACCTTCCTGAATACAACTGCAGATACTGTAAATACTGAAGATTTAAAACTATTACATCCAGTCTTTTCAAAGTAACAAAATGACAAAATAATAATCTAATTTTTCCAAGAAATATCAACCATTGATTTGAACTAGACACTATTATGTCAAATAACTGGCAATTTAGCTGGACTAAGAAAACCATACGTTTACAGTCATCACTCTTTCTAGATATTGTACTTTGTACTTCTAGTTATTGTAATATAGGCTATCTGAAATATTATCATTGCTACTGAAGATGCTTAGACTAGTGATTAAAGCCACACACTAGGCTTTGTAGTGACTATGAAAGACACTGCAAATCCTTTTAAATGCACTATTTCCTGGAAACATCATGAGCCAAGAGTCCAACTGTGCAATCACGATGGGGTCAACCATTAATCTAATCAACAAGTTCACATCAAACAGCAGGACGTCACCTACAGAACTGCCAGGAAAGAACAGGCATCAACAAAATGCTTTGCTTCTAAAGGCTGAAATAAAAGGCTATACATTTTCAAGTAGTGTAACATGGTCCAGCCATAAACAAATCTCTCCTGAAAGTTTTTTTCACAAGCAGGTCCCTCAAGCAGGAATCATATCAATCCAGAAAGAACTATTTGAACAATCTGCAGATGTTCCTCTTTCCTTTTCCCAAATTCTGTCCCATCCAAATATATCAACACACCCTTCGTGTTTTAGCTGTATAAACTTCTAAGGGTGTCAACAATAACAATATTATGTTTTTATAAAACATGTACCATATCAATATTAAAGTTTAGGAATTATTAACGTTCAGAATACTATAATACAGCTTCACAACACATTTGTTTTATCGCTTCATATTATTTTTAAAATAATTATTTCATATCAATCATTTGTACGGTGAACATTAAAAGTGAAAGGAACCCTGTCTGAAGCCTTCAAATGCCACTGACCAAAGCTTATTGATGTCCTGTTTGTCTCCCTTCATTGTCCTGCAAAGCCAGCAGTTGCATTTAAAATAAAGTTAAGACTGTTCAAACATTAACAGCATCCAAAGATTCAGACAGCATAAGAATTACAGCCTTCAACATCATTGGTTAAAATGTCTATTGCTACAAAAGTGTCTTGAAATTCAAGATGGATTTATCAGGAATGAGACAGACATGCAGTTTTAAAAATGGATTAAATCCAAAGTGATAAGCAGCAGCTTTCTGTCCAATATATTCTGTCATTTCCTAAGATCCCCAAAATTTGACATAAAATATATATGATTATTTTCAAAACTGTTAGTGATGCATACATGGTACAATCAATTCAATCATTTGTCATTCACTAAATGTCTTATTGCAAGTGTGTGTTTGGTGGGGGGTCCTTAAGTCAAGTTTCGCACCTGACTTGTCAGGTCTTTTAACAATTCCAGATGGCTCCATAAACCTCAGAACTCTTGCTGAGTCCTTATGGTTCTCAAGTCCCATTGGCTCTATGCCTGCACTTCATCAATGACACAATAATAAGCTTTTTAAATCTAATGCTCTATTATATTATATCTATTTTATAGTATGTTACGTTACTATAGCATACAATGACTTTGATAGGAGAAGTGCAGAAATGGTAACGAGTTGAAATGAGCCTAAAAGTCAAAATACAAAGCTTTTGTATTATATATATATATATGACAAATATGACACAATTGTATTACACAACATCCACTTCAGTAAAAGAGCAGTTGGATTGTTTTGATTTTATCTCAGCAGAACCCACTCTAATCCTCCGATGGACCTACAGATACATAGATATGCTTTTGTGCTTTATTTGATTTGCTGGGTGGCTGCACGAGATGAAAAGAGTCTGATGGCTCAACACACGGCAAACACAGATGCGCAAATCACATCTCCTTACAAACTTACAAGCCACACTCGCAGACACAAACACACACTATCTGTATGTGTAATTCTGCAAATCCACTCCGCGACTTCAGGCCACAATATTGGAAATCTTTTCTGCTTGTTGCCATAAGATATTGCAATGCTTTTCTCCTCCTGTTGTTACCCAGGCAAGGAGTAACCACACTGCACATTATGCTGTATATCTGGCAGCAGTCTATGTAGTGCCTTGGACCAATTTTGTACCAGCTGCTGCTGTTTTAACTTGAACATCCACTTGTGACCATTAGAAAACAACTAGCAACTATATCTATTTGGTGCATCCAAAAAACGCCCACGCACCAATGCTAGAGCTTAGAGAACATTTTCCTCCCTAGAGAACCACTTTATAGTCTAAGTGTACTATATTGTATACTACGAAAAGCGAGTGCGAAAAGCTAACCTTGATATTCAAAACTTGATCACACCAATGTTCAGTACTTCTACTCAGAAATATTGCAGATACAATTGCACTTCGACTTATGAGAAATGTATTAAAGTATGATCAGTTATTCTCCACTCAAAGAGAAAATAACAAAACAGAGAAGCCTGCGATATCAAAGACCAAAGAGTTTGCTTAAAGCTTGTGACATCTAGGTAAATACATAAATGACCAAACACAACCAGAGAAATACAATACATACATGATTCAATCTGACAGAAATTAATTGTCTACTGTTGTCTACATTTAAACAGATTTTTCAAATCTAATTCAATGTTTGCTTAAAATACTAGAACATTTGAAAAGGTGTCCACCAAAGCTAAATGTTGGAAGACCCCACAAGACAAAATTCATCAATCTACAATGATGCTTACACATGCCTTAACATTACACATGATTACACAGTTACTTTAGACAATGGATATGCAAACTATACTTATAGAAATCTAAAACAGCCAAACTTACACAAAGTCCCTGATAGAGACATTAATTGTGAGTGTTATTTCATCCCCACTCAGGTAACTCAATCATTCTGACTGAACAACTTCCTGTTGAGTAAGAAAATGATGTTTCTCTTTTCTTCCTGTTCTCTCTCCCTCTCTTCTCTCTCTACAGAGGGATTTCCTTAAAAAGTTAAACCTGAGTTATTCTCCCTCTCAAAAATCCTAAAAGACACCTTACTGTACTTGAAAAAATAAAATGTGCAATATTATTACGCTGAACGGTAAATTACAGTAGATATTCTATAGAGTGGCTATGTAACAGATATGTAGTTCCACAGTTTACCTGCACTTGTAGATGTATTGTGAATGACATTAAGTTCTAGTTCTGTTTAGAAAATGACCCCTGTATGGCTGTCCCTGCTAGATTATCACAATCACAGCTACTCAAAAACAGTACTTAAAAATCATATTTCCATCATCTTATCACAGCTTTAGTTGCTCCCATAGAAACTGAAGAACATTTTTTATACCTTTACAAAGGCTAAAAGGTAAGTTATCTACCAAATGTTCCTATTTCACTCAGAGGTATAATGCTCAAATGGACGGGGTGAACACACAGCACCTAACAGTAATGGCTGCTTCCCCTCTCATGACATCTGAGGGTGGAGAACTCAAACATCTTCCCAAGGTCAGCCATCATCCTCAACCTCATCCTCATCTTCTTCATTCTCCATCCTCCATCTCAGGACACTTCCGCCCAGGCTCTTTTGGGAGGGAATGTTGCCGCGTGGGCCCTAAAGTAAGCTACCTGCCTCTTGGGCTGCTTAAACGGATGCCACAATGTCACAGGAGGTCGTCATAGTCGAGAAGTTTGGAGTGTTGGCGGCTCTTCCACAGACGGTAGAGGCGGAAGTCAAAGTACATCTCGATCATCTCCTTACCTGAGAACGAAGAGCGCAACATATTTAGTCTTCCTAAATGTATCTGATAATAAAATTACAGGCAGCATTTCAGAGCCACTGCACCATCCGCTGTGTAAAACAGATCTACATTAGGAAGCATTTATAGGCATTTGTGGGTGTTTTAAATACTGTTCTCTATTTGAAACAGTGGTAATTATTCTCAACAGTGTGAATCAAACTGTGCAGGGTCCATAGGGGACAAAGGAAGATGGGAAAGCAGGGAGAGGAGAGAGCTGGCCTCCTGGGTCCAATGAAGAGGCAGAAATAGTGGGAGAGATAATGAGGTTTTAATTGAATAATAATTATTATTAAATCAATGAGAAAACTGTGTTGGGGTCAGAGTTCACCTGGAACAAAGGTTTCTGCATGCATGATCCATCCATTTAAGTGCCTTTTAAGTGTTTGTCTGTTTATTACAGCCTGATAAATTAGCACCAGATGTATAGTATAGTATAGTACAGTATAGTACAGTACAGTATAGTATAAAGTACAGTACAACACAGTATGCGATAAGAGAGGATATTATATAGTATGTTTAGTATATTTGTCTATAATTGTGTGCTCTATTGTGCAGTCTGAATGGTGTGGTCCTGGTATTCCCTACCCTATGGGGACCAAATGTCCCCATTAGTATAGTATTACCAGTCGATTTTGACCTTGAGGGTACATTTTTTGATCTCCATGAGGAAACATGCTCAAAAATCATACAGAATGATCTATTCTGAAAATCTAAAGTAGCAGAAAGCTTTTCTGTAATGCTCAGGTTTAGGGGTAGGGTTAGTATTAAGGGATAAAATATACAGTTTGTACAGTATGAAAACCATTACATCTATTCAGTGTCCCTATAAAACATGAAAGCCCAAAATGTGCGTATGTGAGTGTTTGTGTGCAGTACTCTCACCCTGTGCTGATAGTTCCAGAGGAGATTTAAATTCAATGACTCGAGGTTTCATCAGTCGCTTGAGATTTTGAAAAAGCTACGGAAGAAAGAAAGTATTATTTTATTACAATTTTCAGTTATTGAAAACAAACACTCAATGAAACAGAAAGTTCAAGAAGTTACAATTCAACAACATTACAATTCAATACAAGTTCAACAACAACTTCTATATTGAATAATATAAAAAACAATTCAGAAAAAATAAATGAATAAATGCTCATGGTACTTTTGGCTTTTTGGTACTTTTAATGAGTCAAGACCTTTCCTTGATATGATTTATAATCTTAACATGTGCTTTGTAAACATGGCATTGTAACTATTTTACGCTATTATGCTATTTTGGCAAAGAATTGTATGTATGTCTGTATTGAGCTCATAACTGAAATGTCAACAACTTGAACAAGATACAATCAGAAATAAAATTTGATGGTTCTGGTTAAATATGATGGTACTCTGATAGCTGACTGCTAATGGGACCCATACGATTAAGATGTGTGTGCTTCAGAGACCAGTGAGAACTGAGCATAAGCAGACGGTGAAGAGTTAAACTCGTTCTGCAATGTTGTGATCAACCTTTCCTGGAGGGGGTCTGGTGATGACAATGAGAATCTTTCATACCAGGACAAAGCTTTCAGAATCCATTAACTGTCCCCTCTCAATCTAGGCCCCTCTCAATCCTTCGATTTCTGTTTCTCTGCTTGCTGTCAGCATCATCTCTCATCTGGCGTTTCCACAGTTCATCTGTTTCCTTTTTATTTTCTAGAAGCTACCCTCCACCTCGCTAATCAATCATGAAAGCCACAGACAGCCTAGCTGATCCAAAGTCTGCTAATCAATTCTTTTCCATAGTAGTGAAGGAGAACCATTATTAACCAAACCATTGTTATATATAACCATTACATATATAATAATGCATACATACATACATAACCATATTATTATAACCATTATTGTTATAGCAAAAGAGCATCCATTAAGAATTCAGTTTCATCAGTGCGAGCCAAAAATGAGGCAAACGAGAGAAATTGGTAACATTAAAAGCACATTAAAATCTCTGCTGGCAAAGAAAAACTGTTAACTAGACTAAGCAGGTCTTTATGGTTTTAGGTGGTTTAAGATGATTAGACTTTAGCTAGACTTTAACTGGCCTAGGTGGTTTCTGAGACTGTATAAGCTGGTGTTTAGTTGGTTTAGCTGGTTAGCTAGCTGGTCTTCTAGCCTGAGAAGTAGTGAAATCCCCCCTAAAACCAACAGCTACAAACCAGATTAGCTGCAAACAAAAAAAAAACAGTGTAAAACTGTTAATAATAAACAATTCCTGACCTGTAAAAGACTTCTGTTGGTATAAGCTGATGATACATTGTTTGAATTAAATTAAACAAATACATGTAAAAAATAAATAAATCACATGCGTTTACATTTGAGTTTATCTGACAAGACATTTTTTACAGTGTAGGTGGTTTCATTTAGCAGGAGTTTGGAGCAACAATGGCTCTCGTAGTTATGATACTGACAAATTAGCCTCTTCCCACAACTCAGTATAACATTATGTGCGCTCAGAAAGTTGCTAAAGACTTATTATCTTTTCAGTATAGAACACACAAGACATATTGCTGTCCGCTGCCGTCGGCACAGCTAACAGTAACAAACCACAGAGACAATGTATTAGCATTATCTGATGGTAACACTACCGCAAAAGAACAAAATCTAGAGCGCTAAATCAAAGCAAACTCGACATATAGCTGCATGGATGCCTGCTGTACCTGGTCAGGGGCTAAATATAGAAAGACCACTTCAGCTCCTGCCTTCCTTTCTGAAGTTACAGTATGGAGTGAACAGTGGGGGAAAATTTGTTAAATGCAGCGAAAAAAGCCTCTATGTTGCTTTTTGCTCTCTGCGGACCTGCCTGCAAGAACTGGTTGTATGAACTGCTCAAGTGGCAGAAATTCTAGCGAGGTACAAGACTGCGTGAGAGTTTGTAAGCACTGCAGTTTCGTGCTTGGCACATCTACCCTGTAGGTGCATTTAAATCAGAAAACTGTGGCCACATCAATCAACATGTGAAGAGCGGTTTGTTTACCAAGTGTCTGTCATGCAGGCAGGGGCAGGGGAGCTGTGTCTGGTTAAAAAAATAAAAGAAAATAATCTTAATACAAAAACTAGAGCAAAATAAAATATAAGACTAATGTATAGACCACTAACTTTTTAAAGTAACTGTGAAACAGAGACTAAGTTAGCAAGTCAAGTCTCAGAGGGATCTCACTGTGTTCTCACTGAGGTTGTAAAACATGGTGTGAATGTAAAAAAAAAAAAATACAAAAAAAAAAATAAAACTAAAGTATTTTTTAAAGCTGCACCTTTGTGTAGCCTAGAAGCCATACAGACATCAGAATGGAACATGAATTTACATTGGACCAAAAAAACAAAAACAAATAAACACTTTTCCTCCATTTGACACAGTCCATAATTGGGTTCCTCCTATATATGATAATACATGGTAACAAAACAGGGCTGAGTACCATATATATCAAAATACAACAACCACTACAGTATTTTATTCGGCCTGACACAACAGACACAATGTTCAGAGCTGCAGTGGAAAAACTCAGTGCGTGTGTGTGGAAATGTGAGGCAGAGAAACGCGGGGGCCGCAGGGTGACAGGCTGTCTATCTGTCAGTCACAGAACAGTTGGCTGTCAATCTGGTACCCTCATCTCCTGTCATCATATCCCAGTTTGACCCTAAATATACTCCCACCTGTCTCCCACCAAGAAGAAGAATTCTTTATTTATATATAATATAGTGTCTAAATTTAGACCTTATAAAAGCACTGATAGCGTTTTGAAAAGCATATATGTTTGCGCCATGGCCTAGTGATGTTGAGTCATGGTGCTCATGTGAGAGATGCAGGTTTGAGTCTGAACTGTGTCAAGTCTCCATCCCATTCCTTCTATTTCAAAATCATAATTTTCTTCTTTTGTTTCTATAAGCTCTAAAAATAAAATTTGAGTGCTTGACCCTAAACAGTGATGTTGAAATGAGTGAGAAGGTGAGTGGATATTTTCTACCTTGTCACCATTAGCATTTCCCAGCACATAGCAGCCCATAACATGGATGAGGTTGGGCTCAGGATTTAATAAACTCATGAATCTGCCTAGTCTCTTCCAGAACCTGTACACAAAAGCTCAAGATCATTATGAAGAGAATACAATATTTTATACTAATATTATGCTCAAGTATGGTCTGTAATTTGTTTTGACTTAGGGAAGATGACCACTCACTGCATCATGTCCTCCTCCTTCTCTACCTTAGCAAATGTGGCCACCTTGTTCTTCAGCAGGTACAGATGACCTGGACCTCCCTGGAGAACACAGAAAGCCAGTTTACACAGTACAAATTAACACATATCAACACACCACCTGCAAGCTTGCAAAAGCCAGATATGCAAATAATATTGTGCATATTTTTCAAACCTGACAGAAGATAAGCATGTTCCAGATCTTGCAGCCTTTTCTGTAGGCGGTGAGCTTCTTTTCAATCTCCTCTGAAGAGCAGAACGATGAGAGAAGATAGATAGCAGAGAAGAGGAGAGAGAGAAAAAGAGCAGGAGAGAGAGGCAACAAGGGAATGAAATTACAATCCGGTATTTTCGTAGTAAACAAACATCAGAGGCATGCACACAAAAAACATGTTAATAGTGGTATACCTAGTATATCATCAAAGGTGGCATGTTCGTGATCCTGCAGACAGAACAGAGCATGCATGAATAATGTGTGAAACATGCAGCAGAAATCGGAGCTAGAAAATATCAGCTGCTAAATAGTAGATGATGTTTTTATTTAACATTGAAAGTAATTCATAATCTCATAATATCAAATGTCACATGTCAAATATCGTATATCACATAAGTCATTACCTCTGCATTACAAAGCAGTTGCCAAGGCAATCTCAATTGATGATAATTTGCACTACTAAAACTTACATGAGAGAGATGACTGAAAGGGATCATTAGCGCTGCTTAACACAAGGGCCTTTGTACCAGATAATCAAAACTCACGATTCCCCTTTGATGTTGCGCGTGACTGCACCAATAAACTATACTTACGTAAAGAATAGGGATTATGGAGGGGTCGTCCCGGCGGATGATGTTTGGAACGTACTCTGCCTTTGGTACTTTGGATGAAATTAGCTGTTCAAAAACAAGGATGAATAGAACACGATTATTAATGAGCACGCCTGTGATCAAAAAGCCGCATGTAACGAAGTAGTTCGTGAGAAGATCAGTGTTTGGTGTCAAAGCGGACAAGGGCAAAGGATCCACGCACCATGATTTTGGGTGGGATAAAATCGTCGCCCTCACAAGCTGATCTTTCCATCTCCCTCTCTTCCTCCCAGTCCACATCATCACAATCTTCCTCATCCAGATTTCCAGATGATGCCTGAAGGTCTCCACCTGAAAAACACGGAAACACACATGGGCACATACGCAACCAATGAGATGGCAGGTCTTTAAAAGATGCATTGTATAATTAATGTCCAACATGACCACTATTGCTTGATGCACTCTCTAGTTTCTGAGAGGAAGGTCTAAAGAGGTCAGAGCAACAGAAATCCTTAAAACAAGGGCTTTTAGTTCTTATGTTTAAACACAGGACGCATACAGACAGTGGTGCACAGACACAGATTTACACAAGCATACATACAGATGCTGAGAACAAAAATTAAAACAGTGTCTGAATAAGTGTGCTGGGGTGGAGGGATGTGGGTCAAAGTGTAAATGTGTTGTTGCCTGCATCTTTTCTGTGCTTGTGATTTGTGTGTGTGTGTGTGTGTGTGTGTGTGTGTGTGTGTGTGTGTGTGTGTGTGTGTGTGCGCGCGTGCATGATGAATCGCAAAACCTGTCAAGTGTGATGAAACTTATATTTAGAATAAAATAAAGCATTTTCTTTTAGGACTATTAAGATGTATTGCACTGGGATGTATTTTTATTACAATTAAGCACATCCACACCTCTATCTCTCATTACTGCAATGAAATGCAAAAATCCAAACTGCCTTGAAATATGCTTCATTTTTTGTGTGAAAACAAAACAAAACATATTTTTGGATGAAATGTGACCTGGACAAATTCTCAACAGGGTTTGTGATATTCACCTGTGTATGAGTGTTTTGTGTGGGTGGCCAATAATGTGCATGTGATAAAAAAAAAGACAATGTGTGTATGTGTGTGGACTCACTGTCTCTGGAGTCATGGAGAGAGTCTGGCTTGACGGGGGTGGGGTCACTCCAGGAGCGGCTGAAACTCTTCGCTTTGCGATCAGCAAATGCTAATAACGAAGCGGAGGAGGAAAGCATCACACACACTGCTCTCCAACACACACACGCTCTGTTCTCTTGTCTGAGGCTGGATGGATTTGACATGTTTGAGGTTTGCTCTGTTTTAGACTGACAAACGAGGACCAGTTTCACCACATTGTACACTGTATCCATTAGTGATGAGGGGGAAATGAGTTTGACTCCGTTTACGCCTGGGATTAAGATCTGGCTCAGGCAAACCCATCACCAAGTGGTCGGATGAGTCACATACAGTTTGCATGATCAGAAACTAAATCATGTCACTAGTTGCTTTGCGTATCGGACAAGAGAACCAAATTTTTGGTTTTCAGTAATTTCATCAGATGTCTTTTACATCTGTAACCCCTGAAAATAATTCATTTTTACAGCATGAATTATTGTCAAGCAATAGCATGTCTGCATATTTGCATATAAGATTTGCAAAGCAAATACACAGACGAAATCAGACAAACACACTGACAACACACTATGGTACATATGCATACACACTCATACACTCATGTACACAAACACACCCAAACCCCTAAAAGGCAAATTAGCACCCACGCACAGATATCGGCAAAACACTTACTTTGGACCTTCACTCGCCTGCTGCCCACCATCCTCAGGTGCTTCCGGAAGTTTCTGGGATAGAAAGGATTTGCAATAGCACAGTGGATTGTAAAGAGATATAGGACAAGAGAAAAATGCAAGAAAAATGGGAGATGGAGGAAGAGACAAAAATGGAAATGTTAAGTTCCTTTTCAAACAAACCATTTATACATGATAGCATTAGCCATGCCTGATTATGGACAGTGATGAGTGTTTGAAGTTATACAACCTCCTCAGTGCACTCCATACAAATCCATTCCCCACAAATTATTTTTTAATAAATAAGCATATGTAAACAGTTTACCTCAGTTTGACATGGCTCCAAGCTTTAACAATATTCATCCAACATTGACTGTCTGTATTTTCAGACATTCATTTTTGTATTCTCAAAGTACACTGTCTGAGCCATTATCTTAAATTAATATAATAAAAAAAGTTCAAACTTGAAGTTGCTGTAATTTTCTTCCACTTTAAAAAGGTTTTATGCCTAAAGAAATAAATATTACTTTAAAATATGAATATGATTAAAATAATATACACTTACATTGTTATTTTATGTAAGGTGGGTCACCCCTCATGGGTGCTGCTATGTTGAGATCACATGACCATACCAATACTATTCACGTCACCTCTGTAATCCTCCTCATTATCAAATTATTTACATATTATACATAGTAGACATTTGCATCTGTGAAGACGGTATTTATAGAATGTCATTGGTAACTAACAACTTCATGTTGATGGGTGTCAGTATAAAGCTGAGGACCACTATTGTATCACAGCCTGATTTTTTTGCCTTACTCCTAAAACTTTAGCCCAATGCACCAAGTGTAAATTATCTCATGGAAAGTAAGAAAAAATTAAAACCATAATTCTGAAAGAGTTTGACTGTGATTGTTACACTGTTCAAAGCCTGTCACTGCGTTTCATGTCTTCATTACTGCTATTTTGATGTCCCTCTCACACTGAAATCATTTGTCAGTGTAGAGTTAACATACGCTCACACTTACCACTACAAACCAGCGCATCAGAAAATCAAAGCAAGTTCAGCTGACCCTCTCTATCATACACTCTCTCTCCTCTCGTTAGCACTCCAAACTTCTCTGTGCATCACGTCACCATGGTTACACCAGAGTGTGTTGTAGTAAAGTAGGCGTGTGGAAAGGTAAATGGTCTTTCCTCATTTACCAACTAACAATACTGCAGCTTATTCAGTCAAAGCCCTTAAAATAAACGACAGCTGCACCAGGAGGTATGGAATTGCTGGGCAATTTGGCCCTTGCAAGAGAAAAAAACAAGGCATAAAAACTTAATCATAACTGATATGCAGGATGTCATTTCCTGCACATGGCAGGCTGCCCATATCTTACAGTTGGCAGTTTTTCTGCAGGCATAATTCTGCAGCACAATACCGTAATATTAGATACAGCACTGCAGTCTAAATCAGTAAAGCACACTGCAGAATAACTAATATTCTTTCTGTACAGTGATGCATAGCAGCGACTGTTTATGTAGCTGTGCTGCTATCTGAGCTTCTAATCAAATCCACCAACGTGAATATTTCACAAAAGAGATACAAGCTTTATCTCTTCCTCATATTTGAGATGGTTACAAAGAACACAGTGACAATGCATCTAAATCTGTTGTCGGAATTGCTTTTCTGCATATGTCCATCTCGCTGACGTCCCTTTAAACTGCTGTCAAAGTCATTATGTAGCATGACAAGGACAGAACGCAGATCTTCATCAAATTTCAAAAATAGAAGCACATAGAAAGAGAACTGCAGCCTTTCAGCTGGACATTTTTAATTAAACGCTGTAATGATCATACATCAATTCTAATTTGTGATCATTCTTAAAACAGAGAGATAAGTCAGATCATCCAAGTGTGTGACATGTTGATCCTCAAAGATATATATATATATACACATATATATCTCAGAAACAAGTAATATCCTGCATCATAAAAAAGACAGCAAAATAGACAACTAGATTGTTGCTCATGTCAAAGACTGTGCCTGAGACTTATATATATACAATTATATTTTTGTCATATTGATACAATTCATTATTTGATTTTAGCTACTTTTTTACTTTTTAATGCCTTACATTAGGCCCCATTCAATGTTATATATGAAGCAAAAGCATGTCAGAACCCCTAGTTTAGTGGGTCCACATTCTTCTAAAACTAAACAATCAACCCACTCTATGGCTGCGTCCAAAAGCTGTAAAACACTGCCTCTGAAGGATGCATTCCAAAGTAGGAAGGCATTAAGGCATATCCAAATTCAATGTTTGCTTCATTTCCTGTCTCCTGAAAAACCGTCTGATCCATTTTTAAAGGCAGCATAGATGTATCCTTCACTGCTTTTGATATCCCACAATACTCTGCATGTGAGTCCACAGGGAAAATGATTGACTGAGCAGGGACAAGCTTGAAAAATTAAAATAGCACCCAAGAAAGCAGCCAGAGGACAATTTATGTATACATTTAAGTTTAATTTTCACTTTCAACAACTTTTGACTTCATTTCTACCAAGATTTGTAATTGTAGTTTTTAAATATTCGACTGGTTATTGCCAAAGTGCTCTCTGTCCGAAATTATTCATGAAGGTGCCTTCGCAGCCTCCACAGTCATTTCCTGATAGGGCAGCGAGGCAGCAAATCAGCTGCCTAAGCTTTCAAACACATAACGCTTACAAAAGATTACAAAAGAACATATACAGGTTCTTTTGTAACCCCATTGTAAACATCTGTCTGACAGTCAGGAGATGGAACAGGAATCTGCAGTTTTTCAGAAGTGTCATGGAACAATCTGCTCTTTCCAACTTTCTGTCCTACAAAACACACTGAAATACCAAAGTGAAGCCTAACCTTTCAGCTGCTGCAGAGAAGTTCATATCAGTCCTCTTAGTTTACTCCCAGTGCATCTGATCTCTATTAATCTGAAAGATTTTCCGATGATAGAGCTGCCAGCAAATCATTTAGAAGCAAAGTTTAAATATGTAAGCCAGCTCAGCCAGGCAGAATCAAATCTGCTGTTGAGTTATTCATCATGTGTATACTGTTCATGTGCTGCAGGATGCTTGACTGATAACTCTGAAAGTGTTGAGTCCTCAGCTGTATTGAACGACACACTCCAGGCATTGCACCCAGAGTTATTCAATTGGCCTATTGATCCAAACAGTCAAACAGACAGACACACACATATGTGCAGGTGCTTGGTGTGTTTTTGATGGTATAAATCAATAAGCTTAGCATCATGACTCTACAGGTCAATGCACTGTCAGGGGAAGGAAAACAGGACAGTTGTGCAGTATAGTGTGCAGAGCTAGAATGTGAACTTTAATGTCCTGAGAGGTTAGACACACTACAACACTACAGTAACACAGGTCAGCACAGTTTGCTTTCTGTTCAATCAATCAGATTAGTTTATACTAGATCTAGAAAATCTCTTCCATTTTGGTGTAAAATATGCATCAGATGGTTGGTCAGCTGCCTGAGGCTGAAACTATGTTTAATGTAAACCCGCAACCCGACTGGCAGAGTAAGGCAAGGGAGTTCCACAATATGTAAAGGGTTCTAGCTGGGACACAGGACAAGGGGCAGTAGACAGTACCTCTCCATCAGTGCAGTGGCCTCTTGCTCTCTTTTCCTCCTCTTTCTCTCTGCAATTCCATGGAATGCCCTGCTGGGACCAGTCACAACGTTATAAACTGTGGGTGTAGGCGTGTGTGCGCGCACAGGGAACAGTGCAAGGGGAAAATCTAGAGTAGGTTTAAGCCAAAAGGTTCAGATAACCACCCACAGGCACAAATACACACTAAACACTACAACCACAGAGGGGTCAAGTGTAATAGACACTCATTCACCAACCAGCACTGAGGATAAGTTCTCACAAAGTCCTCTCAAAGTTATCACAAAGCATTCTTGCAGTAACTTTCGTAAAATGTTTTTAACTATGTATAATGTACATCAGAAACATTCATTCTTAACTTACAGAATTTTAAAAAGTTTGAATAACCTTTTTTTTACATTTTGAACATTCTTAGAACTTTCAAAATAACATTTTTGACATTTTAGTTAGTACTTAATGGAATTGTTAAGGAAACATTCTTACAACCTAAAATTGTTAGCTGGGTATGTATTGTTTTGGCAAGGTGACAGAAGAAATGACTATCGTTACTGACATCTGATGTTTTACCAAACTTCTGCCCTCAACAGATAAGGTTAACGGAGATCCAGAGGCTAACTGACAGTGTGTTTGGTCTAAATGCAAGTTAATGTGTATGGATGTGTTTATGTGACTGCAGCTTGGAATCTTTAAGGAACCTGACAGATTGGTGACAGTCTTGAAACACTGTGTACAGATCTTGAGATGAGTGACTTTTCTGGGGTATACCCAGGCTATATTTATATATTTTACATGTAATATTCAACACTGTGATAGCAACAATTACTAGTGTCCTTCTCCAACAGAGCCAGTCCACCATTTTGTCCATGTTTGAAAATGAGAGAACTACTCAAAAGTTAAAATACCCCAAATCTACAAAAATAGTCAAACAAAAAATGCAATTATTTTACCCAGCTTTTGTGCATGCTATGTATTTTTATACTTATTAGACTATAGCACTGTTAGCTTAGCAACCTGTTAATGTCAAACTGTATTGCCACAACTTTAAAGCGCTACTTGTACGCAAGGTTTTATTTCATTTAACATGATGCTTCAGAAGGCAGCTTTCTATGAATGCTGTAGAGAGTAATGCAGCTCAATAGCTTTTTGGAACAGAGACTTTTGTGTGTTGTGTGAGACACAGTTCCTCTATAACTTCAAACACTCCAATGCTGGTGGAGTGAGAGTTTTACACAGGACAGGAAATGCAGCAGCACAGAGGAGCAAAGGGTGGGGATGAGGTAGAGAGTTTCATACTGTTTCACTGTTTCAAACAGTGGGCCAATCAAAAAAAATATACTTACGATATTCTGTAGAGCCAGAAAGACAAAAAAAGACAGACAGAAAAGAGAACAGGAACTTTAACCATCACACAGAACCACAGGCTATAAAAAGCAAAAAGGCTGCTGACCTAGTTGACAGGGGTTCTTAGAATGTTGGCTAAAAATTAAATTTAGCCAACATCTCTAAAGGTTCTCTCACAGTATCAAAAAGTGTTCTTGCAGTAACCTTAGTCTAACATTTCTTAACAGTATTTAATATATCAAAAACGTTATTGTACTCGTAACTTGTTAGTGAAACATTTTAAAAACATTACATCATTACAAAAATGTATGTATAACTTTCTTACAACCATGTTAATAGGTTAAAATGGCAAAAACCTGGATGCTTTGAATGCTCCTAGAAATTTTAAAATCACTTCTTTAACGTTTGGTTACTTAAGGAAAATGTTAAGAGAATGTTCTTACAACAAAAAATTGTTAGCCGAGGAGGAAATACAAAGTGTCTTTAACGTGTTTTCACTGAATCAGTTCACAGAGGATCACTAAGTGCTTCATCACTTCCTATTGCAGTCAATTATCATTTTACACAAACTGAAAAGGTGTCAATTAGAAGTGAAATAAATGAGTAAATCCAGAGTGAAAGTGAATTAAGCAGATTGACAGACAGCAATGGATTCTTAGAGAGGGAGGTGGTGAGAGAAAAGGGAGGGGAAATGCCACCAGTGACAGCAGATAATGAGGTGGGAGGGCATTGGGTGACTGAAGAGAAAACATGCATGTTGACTGGAGGGAGGTGGACTGAACCCTGGTGGGGGGGCTCAACCAGTGGGCTTTGTGATTAAGACTTCTGGCAGACAGGTGATAATTAAGCAGTCAAACTGAGCAAGAATGTCTGCACGCAGAAAAATGAGGGCCAAATCCACCCAACTAAAAAGCTGAAAAGAACAGAGAGAAAAAGAGAATGAAAGATAAAGAGATAAAAACATAATGAATAAGAAAAGATAAAGAGACAGACAAAAGAGAAAGAAAACAGAAGAAAAAAGAAATAAAATGAAAGACAAACTCACAGCACAGTAAAAGAGAAAAAAAAGAAAAACAGACTAAGAGAAAGAAGAAGTGAAAAAGGAGAGAGATCTATGGAACAACAGAAAGAGATGGAAAAACAGAAAAAAGAATCCCTCCTGTCCTCCCACATGCATGAGTCAAGAGAACATAAATTACATGTCTGCTTAGTAGACCAGCCCTACTCCAGAAGAAGCTGCAGAAGAGTTTGATGTCATGAATTCCCATGTGTACTCACGCTTGCATTGTGGTGGTCGCTGTCTGGAAGCTGAACATGTTCTCTTTAGGGAACCAACTGTTGGAGTGATCGTCTGCAACCAAAAAGAGATGAAGTCTAGCTCACAATGAGTAATTCAACAAACCATTCAGTGAGGACAAAGCAGAAAGTATTCTATTCTTCCATCAATACCTCCTCACCTCTGTCCTCAGAGGACACTCTGTCCTCACTGTACATCCTCTCTAGCTTCTTGTGATGTTTACTACCATCGTGAGGTGAGGTCTCAAAGTCCAACGAGCGTTGGCTCTGGCAGTGTGGCCGAATGCAGGCCACACAATCTGGGGTGCAGTCTTCCCTTGACCTGCTCCGCCTAGATCCCCAGTCCCGAATGTTATGGGCGCTTCCTGAGGTCTGCAGAGGTTGCGTCAGAGGGGCATGGCTATAGTTATGCTGGTGGGTGTGGCTATTGTTTCCACGGTGATGGCTTCCTCGATGATGGCTGCCACGTAAATGGGAAGGAGCGTTGGCTCGTGGTGGCTCTGAGGACCTTTTCAGCACCTCCAGTTCCAAGCTTTCCTTGCTTCCCTCGCCTCCAAGCATATCTCGCTCTCTGGTAATAGTGTAGACACGAGCTGGTTTTAAAGAATTCTCCACGCACCTATTCTGCTGCTGCTGGTCTTCAGAAGAGAGGCTGTGTTCTACAGAGAGACGTCGCTTGGATGAAGTAGGAAGAGGGGCGGACTGGCTGTCTGGCTTAAGACCCTTTTCTTGACTTGGCTTGACTATAAGAGTGTGATTCGAGTATGGCTGTAGGCTGTTATTGTTGTTCAGTCGGCTGATGTCTGGAGACTCTGTGTCCTGACCAATGAAGGTGTCAGATAACAAATGGTCTGAGAGCAAGAGAGAGAGAGACAGAAAGGAACAAAGAAAAACACACTGTTTTTTGTGCGGAACGTCCTTTTTGGCTTGGCAACAACATGACAGAGAGTAGAGTGCCAATAAACCTCATCTCTAATAATCAATTAAATAAGGGCTGGCCTGTGAAAGGCAAGGGGAGGATAAAAACTAAAATGACAAAGTAAAAAACAGGGGTGAATGGTCAGAGATGGAATTGATGTTCAGCTTAAACTACAACTCTTTCGAAGGCTTTCTTCTGGAAGGACTCTCAAGAGCGTCACAAAGTGTAAAACAGCAAATAAAAGGAGCCAGCAAAAGAGGTTAAGAGGTGAGGTGAAATGGACCTAACCTGATCCGTTGCGGTTCTCGGGGTGTGTGTGAGAAAGGTATTCTCCAAATGCTCGAGCTGCTCTGCAGAGAGACAAACAGAGAACCACATGAAAGCACTCCTAGACACATTTCCACGTGATGCTTTCAAGAGGTTTTGTGCCCTGAACAAACTTTTCTATAACGATTATATTGCAAACAGCTTCCACAGAGGTGTATTCATGTCGTACAAAGACATTTACAGACCTAAAATTAAAAAAGTGCTTTAGGCGGCTTTTCCTGACTGCCAATAAGCTTAAGTGATTCATGCCTTCACATTTAAATATAACGCTTTATAAACTGACCATATTTCTCATCTGAACACTATGTACTGAACACTATGAACGCTTCTAATGCAATATATAAAGTGTTTCTCACAAATCTTACAAATGAAAATGACAAAACATCAGCAGATAATGTTATAAAACAAGGACTGCAATTCAAACAGAGCCACCACGCCCGTCAATGCTTTCAGTAAAATAAACAAAACTCCACATCCTGTGACTTCATGGGGTAATGCGGTGTAAAACAGAGAATGAAATCTGGATGCTTTCGGTGACTGGTCATTCAGAGTAAGAACAGCTGTGGTATGAGGACACAGGACCCTTAAGACTCCCGGTAGTTCCAAAGGAGGGTGTTATAGCTCATAATGAACAGAGGGCGAGAGATCAGTTGTAAGATATGTTTGGAGAACATGTAATAGAAAAGGAAAAGGGGAAAACAGTTTGATGATGGAAGGAATGTGTGGTCAGCAATAAAAGCTAAATTCAGAGTCCTATATTACATTGCTCTCATCAAACCAGAAAACCTTTAGAATGGTCTTTATGTGTGTGTGGTTATCTCACAGGAATGGTTTCGAAAATGCTGCAGTTTATGATTTTTACTTGGGAAATAAAAAATGGATTTATTCTCACTCCCAGTGGCCTTTACAATCAGCATGAATGATTTACACAAATAATTAATGCATGCGAAGAGCTGTCAAATTTCATTATCAAAGGCATCGCTCTAGTTATAAACCATGGATAAGATTAACACTGTACTTTTCTCCTGTGTGGCCCAGCAAGAACTCTCCTAATGCTGCCTAATTACCCACATACACTGGGGGAGTACACAAACTAACATGTACAAATGACAAATAGTACCAACCTGTTTCGCACACTTTTTCTTTAATTTATTTTCTAACTAATGATAATCATTTCTTCCCACAAAAAATGTTTCTTCCAGTACCATGTACAAGCTCTTTCTCTCACACACACAGTTTAATATAGCGATTCAAACAAAAAATTTATATTGGGGTGTAATAATATAAAATGTATATTGGGGTGTAATAATGCCACAGTTCGGTTCATATCACGGTTTGGAGCCATGGTTCGGTAACTTCAGTAAATTTAGTGTACGGGGAATTTCCCCATACACTAAGCTCATATGAGGAGATTGCTGAATTTTGGAGGCGGGACTTTTAGGAGTGGTTGTAGAAAGACATTAAAAACTATCCTTGCATTTTTAGCAGGAGCTACTTCACTCAGTTCAATGTTTCTGTATAGTCTTTTTGCAATACGTATTATTTCAAAGCAGTTTAACAAAGAACAGTGCCTTACAAACTCTCCAGTAAACCAGCTATAGGCCTATGTCAAAATATACATTATTATACTATACACACTTGTGCCTTTGTCCTAAACATCTGGAAATTTCAAAACAAATGTACAATTATACAGATGAACTGACATACAAGCATTCCCACCAACACATACCCAGAGAGATACCCAAACCCACAATCAGCATGCTGTGGGCAAACTCTGCGGTCTCTACACATCTCTGGGGATGCTGGGAAATGGAATTAATCTGTTGTTGGAGTAGCCATGCTTTCCACCAGTGACACACTGAATAATTAAACACTAGCCAGCATGTACATTTCCCTCTCTCACCTCACTTAACAAACTCCTCTAACAGATGGGAAGAAGCATCCCTTCACTGGCATCCCTTCATCATTCTCGCTCTCTTACTCTGCAGTACTTGGTGAAGCAACAAAGTGTTTTAAAGTATGGTGGACCAATCAAAAGCCATTAGAGGGTTGCAGGGCACCAATTGCAAATGCACAGGCTGGTAATGGTAGGATTCAAGATCTGCCCCACATGTGACCTTTAGGGTGAATACAGTGAACCTCAAAACCTCTCTACCCTCCTATGCTTGCTTTGGTTCTTGGCTTGCCTCTTTAAAAAATAACATGTTCTGCCATGACACCTTCGGCAAACAAGACACAAGAAATTACACTGCATCAACATGATGATGGCTTTCTGTTCTTTAACTAGAACTCAGATTAAAACCAACATAAAGCTGTTCAGTCACATGGAATTAAAACATGAATAATACATAATGAGAAGCACTTTTGGGTATCACAGGCCCAAATCACTCACAAACAAACACGTTCTCTCTCTTTCTCTCTCGCTCTCTTACTCACAATGTTTACATTTTTAATTTTCATTTTCTGATTATTTTAAATTTTTTATCCATTTTCAAAGCATTTTTTGGTAGAACTGTTTTAAATAGATTATTGCCAAAACATTTATACATACATTCACATTAATATAAAGGAAACTAAACTGACAATATAGAGCATAATCAACATAAAGGAAGAGATTAAAATATTAACACCGGTTAAAAACAATAATGAAAAATTTAAAGTACTAATACCATATACAATATAAGGTAAAATGCAAAGAATCAGAATAAACTTTAAGCAAAATAAAAATAGACATAAATGCTACTTTTTTCTACAGACTTTCCTTCATCATTTGCTTGTCAGCTTGTCGGAGGGTATAGTGTGTGCATCAGGGAGCAACTCACATGTTTTTTGCCATGTGACAAAACAGAAAGGGGGAAGAGTAAGAAGGATGGAAGGAACGCAGAGGAGCAGGACGAGGCAAGAGTGGCAGTGATGAACTGAACAGAAAGTGCGTGAATGGAGAGAAGCGCATTAACCACATTAACCAAAGCAGATGCTTCAACCAAGCAGTGGACTACAAGACCGCTGGAGAAGAGGCGGCAGTCTGACTCAGACAAGCAAAGTAACATTAAGCACACAGATGCAAAAACAATAAACACGCATAAACGCACTTTGTCGTAGCTCAACTAGAAGCGCACAGTGCTAGCAAGAACACAGTCAAGGGTTCGATTCCCAGGTAACATACATACAGATAAAGCCTAAATGCACTGTACGTTGCTTTGGATAAAAGCATCTGCCAAATGCACGCAGTAAATATAAAGACAAACACACAGATTTAAAGCACAAGGGCTGTATGTGTGTCAAATGAGTCAAAAACAGAGGAGGTGAAACAACAGACATGCAACAATTGAGATGTTTCAAGCCTGCAGCTGTTTTTCATGTACTGCTGTGTTTGTGTCTGTCCACACACAATTAGAAGCACGAACGAGTATTTTTGCCTTGGGTGACTCTGACTTTAGCAGACTTGTGCTAAAAAGCAAGTACAATTTGTTCCCAAGTGTCTCAGTCTGCATTAAGCCGAATACTGTATGTGTGACATGACCCCTTCCTCTCGCATTCTTTTTTACATCCTCCTCCTCACCATCTCCAGTTGAACTTACACACTTTGTGTTCTCGTTGCTGATTTATTTCTGCTTATACCGTTCGATCTCTCATCTCACACTGTTCCTATGACCAGCTGAGAGTTTTTGTCATTGACAGCTACAGAAACGTTTACGTAAGCTTGTAGTGTGAACTAAACACTGAGTCATGTTCATCTTTAAAAATTCTCAACATCTGCCATTGACACTCATCTTTTAAAGCCTCCTGATTAATTTATTAACACTTGTCTGCACGTCTTAAAATAAGATGCATTAGCAAACATATCAAATGAGAATCAACCACAATTTAACAGCTGCTTCATTCCACTTTTTACAACTTTCAGAACTAAAAATACCGTCCACAGCACAACAATGTAGTGCAGCAAAAGGTTCTATTACTATTCATTACAACCAGGAATATATTTTTGTAATCTGATTACATAATCCAGATTACATATAATCAATTACTACCCAGCACTGTTCATAACTACTAGAAATATATATTCCAGATGCTCTAAAAAATAACGTGGGAGATGTTTGCTTAATTTTGTACTGTTCACGACTGTAGGATAATATCTATGCTTCTATACATCTTTAGCTTTCCAAATATTCACACATTATTTGACATCTCACATCAGTCCGACCTTCACAGTTTGTGTCGCACTTTTCAGCATGGATCGTCTTGTGAACCTGTCAATGTAATGCAGGCTTTTCAATTGCAAAGAGGCTGTTATTGACACCAAGTCCAAGTATTGGAACCAATATTATTACCTAAAGGTAACCTGCAACCTTTAGGTAAGCATTATAACAGTTTTTACATGTAAAGAGCTTAGACCAGAACAACTGAAGACAGTTGTCTTAAAGATACAGTAAAACAATGCTAGCTAATGGTGTGGAAAATAGCAATGTAAAACTATAAAGTAAGCCCTGGTTGGAAAAACCTTGATTAGCATTACATGATAAAGTCAAACACTGACATCATGTTAGATGTTTTACAGAGCCTGCCCTCATCACACACATACAGAAACATACACACATACATGTTTTCACATAATCTGGGCCTCTCTCCAGTACAACTGCAGGTGGTCTCATCCTCTAATTAGACAATTTACAGATCAGACAGTGAGACAATGGGGCAGCTCATAGACCTACAGTACAGCCGCTAACTGCATAATTATAATTGGCTTGGCTTGTCATTGCAGCCTTGTTCTCACTTACCGCCTCTGTCTTTGCACTTTTCAGCCTTTCATTTTTCTTCATCCAGAGGAACAGGATCCTTAAACCTATAGCCCTTAAAACAGGTTGTTGTTCTATTTACTTTTCGTCTTATTAAATCTTATATATGACTAATATGACTGTCTTACACCAAAGCTAATGCACTTACACAAGATAAGACCATGCTCTGAAGAATTTTACTGTTAAAAGGAAATCACTGAATTAATGCTGAACAGTTTAGATAAAAATGGTAAATGTGTATATAAATTATAAAAATATAAATTATAACATGCTTTTTATGACAAAAATTTAGTTTTTTATCTTAATTTCATGATTTGGAATACAGTCTATTTT
This sequence comes from Chromobotia macracanthus, assembly GCA_036877525.1. NCBI lineage: Eukaryota > Metazoa > Chordata > Actinopteri > Cypriniformes > Botiidae > Chromobotia > Chromobotia macracanthus. Next base: position 6,269,033 of record JAZGTH010000058.1, read on the forward strand.
TTTCATGTGAGAATCTGAAGCTGGTGATCTCTCGCTAGGTGGTGTTCAAGGTTAAGGAGAGTTAGAGATTAATCCCAACACAAGATACATCTCTATAGTTCAAAAGTTCAGGTGCCATGATAAATAAAGCATGCATGCAGAATCTCTGCTTACAAATGTGTATAAAAATGACACTGCTGGATGCGCTTTGGTTTTGAGCGAATACACTTGAGTAAAATGTGTTTCTCTTATCATATGAATAAAGGTATAAATGAGATATTCTATATGTTAATGAGCAAACATTTTACGCAGAACAGATGCCAAATTGCACTCAACCATGATTCAAACATTTGCATTACATTTAAGCTGAACACATCTCCGACCTTACTTTACAAGATTAAAAATGAGAAGTTCATCCAGGGCCACTAGCATCCTCTATTCAAGCCCAGGCCCTGAGGAGGACATGGGTGCTCACAAAAATACTGTGAATTCAGATGACAACCCTGAGAATACCAACTCAAAGCCATATCAAGTCATTTAAAGTTCCCCCGAGGTCTATGTAATACAGTCCAGTCCATATCTAAACCATGTGTAAATGCATCTTACACAACTATAACCCACCCAAGAGAACTATTACAACTAGGTTACATCAGCAGCAGCAGAGACAGAAAGGACACCAAGCATTTCTCTTGTCCAGAGTATGTTTGTCTATTCAATAAAGATTAAATTAAGCCTGAAATTGTCAAGCATCACCCATATAACATGATGATTTATAAAGACTAAATTCATTAAAGAGGTCATCCGTCCACACACTTTGGTAACAGCTAATTAAAGAAACCCAGACAAATGAATTTTTAATATCTGGTTGGTTTCAGTTTTAGGTTGTTATATTTGTTGTGGGTGAACTGAGTGGGTGTGATTTGTGTGAGTGACACTGATCAGCAGAACGAATGAGTTAATTACTAAGTGATTGACTGAAAGATTGAATAAGTGTGAATAATGTAACTGGAAGAGTGAGTGAGGAAAGCGAGTGCATGTGAGCGTGAGTCGTGATCTAAATAAATCAGCGAGCAAGTCAGTCAGTGAGTTAACAGAATGACAAGTCACTGCCAACCTGCCAAAATGCACAAGCAAGTTTACTGGCATATTTCAGACACCAAGTGATCATCTGAGGCCAATGGACATATTTACATTAACCTGTGCTTTCCATTTAGTCCCATGTAAAACGCATTGGGCCTATCATTCAAAATAGTAGCAGGAAGTGTTAAAACGTGTTATGTTCAATCCCATGGCCTGAAATTGAACTGTGTTGTTTGGCTGAGCCCAAGCCTCACGAATCTGAATATAGCTAAAAAAAATATAATCATAAAAATCAAAACAAATCAATCAAAAACACGCCGACACGTGCGGGTCAATACGACTCGTATTGAAATCGCTAAGAGTGACGTCATGTCTCTGTCACGGATCAGCCTTATTAGCATAAAAAAAGTTTATTTCATAGGCAAATAAAAATAGACGGTAAACTGAAAGATTATATTAGAAAGAAATATTGGAAAGATAATCAATGCGTACAGTACTGAATTATTGATATTAGGCTGAAATTGCCATAGCGTAACACCAAGTAACTGTTATGAATCTGAAAACAGACTTGGCAATACTGAGGTAAAATAAGCAGAGTAATAATAAATATTGTTATCATTAGTATTTCTGTCAAACCTATTTCTACGCACAATTACAGTATGGGGACAAATGGTGGAAATCGCGATTTTGTCATGACAACAGCGTTTTATTTTTAAAAGTCCCTCAAAGGTAGCTTTTCAATCAATGCACGTCAAAAGAAAACAAAGTTATTTACACAAAGAAAACTCAAGACGAACAAATGTCGTAACTCACGCTGGCGCATCCCTGAAAGTCGGTGATTATAATCGGCGGTTTACAATCAATAACCGAGAAAATCTGATATGAGATATGATCATTTCACCTGTGCTATTTTCAGTCTTCATCATCACACGGTCTACACTGTAGCAGAAGACGCGCAGCTCAACATCTTCATGAGACGTGCTGCGGACTCACCTAACTTTTGCGGCCACAGAAGAAATCGCATCATTCCTTAAATGTTTCTTCTTGGACACGGCAGTTCCCATGCTGCAATGGAAACAACCAAGGTGTTAAAGCAGCTCATTCCACTGGTCACATCTGCAATGGAGGAGAGAAATGCACAACGCGAACGACTCATCCGCAGAATGGAGATGTTAATCGTCAACTCTTCCCTTCCTGATTCAAGCTGCTGCTCAGGGTGTTGTGCTAGATGTTCCCGGTCTCCATGTTTAGATACGAGACTGTCCAACAGACTGTTACTATATGAAGTGTGTGGTCTGTCGTGAGCGGAGTTTGAGCTAGTTCTTCATAGCAACTCTCTCTCTCTCTCTCTCTCTCTCTCTCTCACACACACACACACACACACTCACTCACATGAAAACACAAAAATATTTTACAGGTTGTACTTACACTTAAGACTGGAAAAATACAGTAGCATGTAGATTATAGCTATTGATTGGTACTACGCTGGAATGTAAAGATGTGTCATTTTATCATATTTTTATAATATAGCCTTTTTGCATTACTGTATTATATATTTTAAATATTTCTACTGTGTATCATAATAGTATTTGTTGTACTGCCTTTAATTTAATTAAAAAAATCATGGTTTGTGGTCCCATAAGATGAAGAAAGACACTAGGTTTCTATTTTAGATGCTTTAATTTGGTTATTAAAAAAATGAAGAAAACTTAAAATATGAATTTGTTACAATAAAATCATTTGTGCTTGCTGTTTTTTTTTTTTTTTTTTTTATGAAAGGGTGAACTTTCTTTTTATTAGGCCACTCCTAATATGAGCCAAATGTCAGCAGAGCAAGAGAGTTGTATCTGCTACAAAAGGTACCAAGCTATTTAATATAATATTCTGATAAAACAAGAAGTATACAAAGACATACAAGGAAAAGATATGCGAAGTGTGATTATACTTTTGAAATAGAATTTTGTCAAGGAACAAACATGACTTTTTCTCATGAGCACATATGTACAGCAAACACTTGTTACAGCAGATATCAGTCTTGCAGGTTACAATTGCAAACACACACACAATACTCTTCAGTTTCCCTATAATGAGCAAGCAGCAAGTTTACTCACACGTGATTAATAACAGGTCCACATTTTACAGACAGAAACTAGGTGCTGCTATGACAGTCAGTTTCATTTTGATACGGCTGGTCTGAATGCGGTTTGATTTTTGATCGCAGTGTTCGAGCCGAAAAGGCATAAAGGATGGGGTTCACGCAACTGTTAATAAAGAACAGAGCCCTTGTTATGCTATTGCTGCCCTCTAAATCTCCTGGCACTGCTATTTGGACTAAGTTGTTGATCATGCATGGCGTGCTGAATATGAAGAAAGTCACTACAATTCTGACCACCAGTTTTGTCAGCCTGTGAGTGCTGAAAGAAGATGACTGACTTATCCGATGATGAAGTCGACAATAGAAGCAGAAAATGATTAACAAAGGTACAAACAATATAAAAAACTCGAAAAGTAAGATAGCAGTTTTTTCTTGATTGTTCCTGAAAGCTTGATTACAGTATAGACGCCTGTCCTTCTTCTCCTCAACCCACTGGCAAATGAAAGAATATGAAGCCAAAAGGCCACTTAATGTCCAAATCCCCAAAATGAGCCCAATATGACCACTTCTTCCAAGTTTAGCCCATCGCTGTGGATACAGCACCTGTAGGTACCTCTGCACACTCATAAAGGTGACACAGAGAATGCTGCTGTACAGACTCCAGTACACTACATAGGAAAATAACTTGCACAGACCTTGGCCAAAAGTCCAGCCATTCAGTATGTTGTAGATCCACACTGGTAGAAAAATCAGACTGAGCAGATCAGAACCAGCCAGACTGAGCATAAGTTTTGGAGTGATGCTGTCCTCCTTTAAATGCTGGGCAAGCATTACCATCACTGCTAGATTACCTGGTATACCCAGTACACAGCATGCTCCCAATACAGTGCTAGTAGCTAGCCAACTCACTGGGATCAAAGGGGCAAACAGAGAGCTGTTGGAAATGTTCATGTTGTCCATGGTCATCTTGCAGTTGCTGGCGTAAATATGAAGCTTGAGGTCTGCTTAGTAATAGGTTTTATGCTAATGTCACATGAACAAACAGGAAAACCTCACATCCGCTTGTTGCAGAAAGTGTTAACAGCTATATGAATTGCTGTAACTCACAATCCATAAAATCTGTCTGTAATATTTTCTGTGTGAGACTGAGAGGCCTGCATTTATAATGCATTTTAAGGTCTTTTCTAATACATTGTAACACATAATGCTTTATAAAAAATGTGTAATGTGTTTTATCCAGTGCATGAATTGAACCGGTATGCAGTACTGGGACTTATGTATTTTACTAACACTAAAATACTACTGCATTTTAATCTTTTGCATACCTTCACTTTTTTCTGCATGCCGCCACTTCTCACAGGTTGAATGACCTGAATGAATAACATTGACACTAATATAAAGGTTACATATTACTATCAGACCATATTACTTCCGTATATCAGTATCAGTTGGTTGGCAAACGGTTCCTGCAATAATTAAATTCATGTTGTATCAGCAAGTATTTTTTATTATTGTAGAAATTTCAAATGTGATAATGATTCGCATATGACAGCTAGTGACTGAGTATGATCATTTATAACATATGATGAACTTCACATAGTTATCATAGTTATAATGTATTATAAGTGTTAAATCTTGACATTGCAAAAAAAAAATAGCTCTGCGCGCAAGTAACTTCTTTCAAACAGATGGCGATAGAGAAACGGTTTATCTGGTGTTATAGCCATCTTATTGGAGAGTTAAATGATACTGAAATTTGTCATTTTATTAAAGTAAATAAAAATAAAATATGAATGTGTTAAATCATTCCTTATCAGTGACCTAAATATCTCCTGGAGACTTTTACTAAGACACTGAACTGGCAAAATAACAGGTGAGGAAGGATAAAGGCCACAAGAATGAGATTAAAACTAGCTGGCAGGGTTTCAGACTTCATGGGTAGTTATATGGCAAGGTAAAACTAAGACATTGCTGAGACATTGCACACTGACTTGAAGTGTCAGTAGCCTTCTGCATGCATAACTAGCAAAACATTTTCCTCACATCAAATAAACACCTGCATTTATTTTATAACAGTAAAGCATTTGCCTCCTCTCGTGCACAATGCAAAGGTTCTTAATAACAATTTCCAATAGATACACATTGTTCTCACACCCTCATTCTAAATGTGCAGTCACACACTTTGAGCAGGCAAAATTATATTTGACGTTGCAGCATATAACAGGATATATAAACATAGCAACAGTTACCAGGGTATGCCAGGTCTCCAACTTCAAATTTTAATAATACACATTTTAAATAAGAATAAATTTAAAATAGTTAATAAAACTAATTCAACACAGATTTTTCTGCACAACTACATGCTAATACAGCTTTAATAATAAAATATAATACTAATATAGTAATAAAGATGATTGCATGCAAGAATGTCCACACACATGAACACTGAATGAGACCCAGTGTCACAGAAGCGCAGGATTACACAGACTGAAAGCAAGATTAAGAAAACAAGCAGACCATATGCATGTGGTGTGAAATGTGAAACTACAGAAGTTGTAACGTTGTAAACTCTATAGAAACCACGTATTCACTGTGATTCACACACAGACCTGTTCTCTCTATTAGATTTCTCTGAAATGCTGATGATATTTTAACACCTCCCTCTTATCTCAGGGTCATCAGCCCTGCAGAATTGGGCTGTGCCTCAACCTGTAAGGCAGATCTGGTTGCAGCTCGGTAAGGACAGCATCATGTGATTTTTAAATTCCCAACCTGGGAGCTACGCATTAATGATGCAAGTGGCTTCAGCAATTTTTACACCCCCTTATTTTCCATGATGCTTATTCGTTGGAGGAGCCTGAATAGATTCTTCAGACTATATTTGTCTTCATGTTTAAAATAGAAACAGCAAGCTGAGCTCTTTGAAATGTATCAGATGGGAATCCAGTTTTGTGTTCTAGCCTGTAACCCTCGAGGCATATACCTCCAGCTTTGACCCAATCACTGAGAGAAAGCTGCAATTTTATCATTTATAACAGCACTAATAGCAAAGGTCTAGGCACCACCAAACAGTTTGCTTTATGGCTTCTTTCTGTGAGTGTGGATGCTGTGTGGGTTTTCACAGCATCCATTTCACACAGCATTTGTTTTCTACGCCGTTTTTAGAGATCTAGGTAATTGGTGACGCAGATCAGGAGGATTTATCTCAGCCTGGCCACCTTCTCACCAAAACATTGGTGCATATAAATAGCAGGCTTGTCTTGGTGCTATTATTACCCGCGACCTCATCCTAGAGCTTAACATGCGAATTGATCCGGCTGTCTCCCCCTGAGAAGCAATGGGAGGGCTCTCAGAGGTCAGGCTACTCTTTTTAATTGCAAACGTTACTGCTCAGGTCAGATGGGATATTTAAGGTAAATAAGTCTGAACTGATCTTCCTATAGATTTATATAGAAACTATAGAACATATAGTTTCATAGCTATATGTTTATAGCATATAGCTATGTTGTCATAGCAATGATGGATGTCTGCATATTAACAGACCAGTTTGAGAATGTGTATGTTTGCAATAATAAATATTTATATAATTTAGAATGAAACACTTTATGCTTTTGTGTAAATGGGATACATGTCACTGTAAAGAGGATATTAAGCAATATCACACAAACAAAAGCGTGTTATTATCATACTGTGAAGCAGTATACATGCCGAGGCAATCCTATATGAAAGAAACTTAGTGTTTAAATTATTGATCCATGATACACTATGATTCACTCTCTGCCTCCTTGGAGCCTTAACCCAGAATGACCTCAGCTGGATTATGTTCACATAATTTTCCACCACAATAATTTTTCACACTTCAGTTTTAAGGCGCCAGAAATCTTACTGAAACAAAAATAGCTGATGTGTTAAACTATGTCTCCCAAAATTACAAATCAGATTCTCAAGATATTCACTGATTGTGTGACTGACTTCTTAGTGAATTCCTAGAAATAATTTTAAAAAAATCATTCAATTTTAAACAAATTGACCAGAATAGGATATTTGTAAAGTTCTTGAGATTTAAGTTCAAGACCAAAGTTATATTTGTCATATATAAACAAACACACACACACACACAGACAGGTAATAGTAATTTACTTACACAAATAAAGCAAAACAGTATCGCATTCAGAGAAATGTGTAAACGACCAGTTCATTCCAAATGCAAAAGCAAAAACAGTCAGCCTTGAATGTCCAAGGCACCATGTTATCTTGAAAACATTTATTCTAAGCCTTCATCTACCTGGTCAGTGAGGTTTAATCGATGTTTCTCAGTAAAAATAACTTCATTGAATAACACTGTGACCTTGAGAGTCTTCTTGTAAATCTAATTTAGCTACATGCCATCACTGTATTGAGCTAGATTCTGAGATATTATGCAAGTCAATTACAGACACAACCAATCAGGTCAGGCTTGTCTGGCTTCATTTCAGGGCTCAGTTGGAGGACCAGCTTTAGTTCCCTCTAAGGGAAGGAGAACGACGGTTGGGGGGAAACGATCCATAAGGAAAACTCAATTTAGCTCCTCATTTTCACTTTTATCCGCCCTCTTTGCCACCTGTACGTCAGAAGGGGGCCCAGTGGTGGCCAAACGCATCAGATGCAGCTGTCATTTACTCAAGCCAGTCTGCTGTGATCCCTCTGTAGGCCATTTTAATTACCCATCCCCTCCTCCTCTCCCACCAACCTATCTGAGACAGGGCACACACCAGGTGTGTTTCCAACAGCATGAGAAAACCTTGGCATTTTTTTCATAGTGTGTGGCCTGGCAGGACCCTGATGACCTCTATGGTCAACATAGCTAAAAGTCTGTTGGCTTTTGTGCAGAAATTAAGCCATATATAGCTTTATGTGTAAATTATTCTGTTCAAAGAAACAACAGTGAGGTCTTCAGCCCTTAAAACACTTGGGTTGCTAGAGAACCAGAATCTTCACTAGGAGTCTTTAAGTCATTAAGAAAAACAGCTACTTTTACAGAGTTGCATCATTTCTAGGCGAAAAAAGTTTGATCATTTTTGGCAGGCTAATTGATCATAGTGTGAGAGCTGTGAAATGAAGCAGTGTTGTTTTTCCATAAGGCAATTTGGACGTCTTGGAATAGCTATCTTTGAAATGATTACATTATAGCGAAATACATGTTCAAATTCAAAGCGTTTATTGTCACATGCACACTTCCCTGTAAAATTAAATTCTTACTTTGTCTTCCACTGTGAATGCCTGCTTATTCTATTTAAAGAATAGAATAAGCAGAAAAAGTTGGAAAAACAAATATTTACAAACCTACAAACAATACACAGTAAACTATGTGACTTTTGTCCTGCAAATTACTTGCCCAGTGTAGTAAAATGGTAAAATGTTGCACAATAAAGCTATTTAATGGGCTCTATAAAATCAAGGACACTCATATATAAGGATAAAGGGTAGAGTAATACATCTCTAATGCACAGCACAATAAATGCATTAAATAGGAAATTACATTTTGAAACTCCCCATGAACTCTCACCATGAAACAATAAGGTCAAACACTTTATTTAGCATTGGTCAAAATGTATATAGCTAAAAACACTCTTAACACTCTAGCAGGGTAAGTGATTCTTTTTTTAAGTATGTACAATAAAAATCAATGCAATGTCAGTTCCTTCTCTCTCAGCTTCAGTTACTCTATTGTTCCTACATGGAGAACATGTGGAGTCTTCATGTGAAGAACTACTCAGGAGACCAATTGGTCCTGATGCAAGTGAATGCCATTGAGGATGGAGGAGATCCAGCTTTAACTGGGCACTGACCCAATTACCTGCTCATGCTTTTAGTACTATAAAAATCAGGGACCCAACAAAGTGAAAGCAATAATTTAATACAGTATTAGTAATTAGATAATGGAGAGGCACCATAAAATGACCTTGTGTCCATAACCTTACTGGCGTCCCAAACTCTGTCAGGTTACCATTTTGTGCCCTATTTATCCTTCTACCCAAGTTCATACTGTTTTGCTAGTTGATGTCACATCCCTTTTTTCCACATTTGTAGTGCTTCAGAAATTCTGTCATTGATCTGGTCCATGTGGTGCTTTTGGAATGTATTGATATGTATTCTTCTTGATCTGTGTGCCTGCTTAATCAAGGGTAAACTGAATCATTCCAGAGGATTACAAGCACGTCTTTCAGAGACAGTCACAGTGATTAGACACTCTTTCACTGAAACTGTGCCAAACTGATGTGATATATTTAATCAAAATAGTTATTCAGCCTATATTCCTGTAGCTTAACTGGTAGAGCATTGCGTTAGAAGCGTATAGGCTGTGGGTTCGATTCCCAGGGAACACATGTAACTCATAAATTGTAACTCAATGTTACAATTTATGTAACTCAATAGCTTGATTGCACTATGTCACTTTGGATAAAAGCACCTGCCAAATGCATAAATGTACGTTTATCCAGCTTGACAACAGAAAACACAGTTAAAATACTGTTGTGTAAAATACAGTATGTTTTTCCAACTTTCTGTTTACTGATCTGAATAAATAACTAATGTTTTGTCCTCCAGGTTCAGTTTTTTTTTTGTCTCTGGCACTGCTTCTCTCTTTATTTTTTCCTAGCGCCTCTGTGGGTTCCTTCTTGGATTGATGGACATCAAGTAGCTTTATGCCAAGATGCTTGATTTCATCCCAGAAGAGAAAGCAGCTTCCACTGACTACAGAACTGGAAGATGTCTTTGGGTGAGATGTAGACAGATATAAAAGCGAGAGAGACATATGGACTTACAAGGCTTATATATCCCAATAACAGATGGAATTTCCAATCGTAATGAGAAGTAAAATGCAAACTCAAGATACATGCCTGGTCATGTTTTGAACATGCAGACCATCCTCCAAAAGATCTGGGGACATGGTCCATCATGACATATGAAGCCTTAAAGCAAACAGACATCTATACCTCCCAGCTGTCCAATTAATTCTCTACTGCCCTTCTTGTACATCAGGAAGAAGATACAAATATATACTTTCATGGTCTCATCTAATATCTACTACCAAAAGACAAGAGATAAACAACAGATTTATTTGCTTTTCAAACCACCTAAAAACCCTATTCTTAGAAACATATTCTTTTTAGCCTTTCCTCTCATTGGTTTAGATCTCTTGTTGTTCAACTCCAACTCTATTTCATGAAGCTCAAATCATTTCAGTCCACACACAGATATTTGACATCTTATCCAGCCACTAGTTTCATCTTCATAGACTGTTTAAAAGCTCTCTTAAAAGGGCTATAAACCATCTCCCTGAACAACGCCAAATTATGTCTTTAGTGTCATTATTTAAATGGCCCCATTATACCAACTAGCCTCGTAGCTTCTCACCTCTCTTCAATATAACTGTTGAACTGTTATTCTCTTTTTAAATAGAGGGTATGTGGGCTGGCCAGAGTCTCATATATGATTATATTATGTCTCTGAGTGGAGATCTGGGCTGTGACTTTGAATGTGTTGCCAGCAGGCAATTAATCCTAAGGACAGCTAGTGGTGAAATGAACAATAGAAGGACGGACCCCTCAATACTAATCAGCCCAAAAATCAATCAAAACTTGGACTTGGACAGAAGGCAAAATTCATGTTCATGTGATGTCAAAACAATTAAAAAGCAGGCATTCATGCCAGCTAGACTTGTTTAATGCATTGTGGTATATGTCTAAAATATGATTCAATACTCCCTGCCTGGTTCACTTATTGTTGCCAAGAACCATCTGGAACAAGCAAACAACTACGAACAAACAAACAAACAAACAAACAAACAACACAAAGCATGCTTAAGTGAGAAAACAAGAATGAAAGAAAGCTCATTAGCATTTATTTAATTATCCTAGAAACGCTTGTAGATTCTAAAGCCATCTAGCTCTTTTACTCCTTGTCCGCTATTAAACTGCCTGTGGTCTCCTGCTGTTGCACCTTACTTCCTCTTTCTGTTCTTTCCTATGCACCAGCATTGTATAGCTTGATTTCTAAAACATCTAATCTTTTGTGAAGTGTTGTGAATGGTTTCTATTCTGTAATCTTAGTATTTGGGACACAGCTGGGCAAACCACAAGTGAGAAAGAAACATGATGAACTAATTATGTGAGTCTCATCACAGTGCTGCTGGTAGCAGTTAAAGAAGATATGTCTGTCTGGGTAATACAAGTCATTTGAAACATTGGCCTACAGTTGATCCCATACTTTGGACAACTCTCTTACTTTTTGTAACACATACATTCGAGAAACATTACACTTGGCATCTGCCGCTCGTCATTGTGATTCTATAATAGCATCTATATAACATTTGTCACTCAACATTGTGAGGATTCTAAGTGTAAAGGTCATGTGGATATAGAAAACAGGTTGTTTTATTTGAGTTTGTACTGAAGTGATTCACACTCTCAGTTATAAATTTTGGATTGTCTCTGCCTTTGCAATCTTAACATTAATTTTCTTCACATAGGTCTCCACACCGCACTGTCTGGTACAGACACACACACTAAAACATACAGTAATTAATAAAACTACTGCATTAATGACTAAATCCTGATTATTTGATGATATGAAAACCAATGCATCATGCAAAAATGCATTTTTTGCAATATAAACATGGAACTATGTGTTGCAAATACTTAAAACAAGATTTATTCAAATTATTAATAGACAGAAGGCTGTTCTTGACTAAGGCGAGGAATTACTTATTATAATGTATTCCCAGCATCAACAACAAAACAAACAGACAACGTCTGACAGCACACACTGTGCGCTCACTGAAGGCCTTGTCCAAGGTCCTGAAAATGAATTCAGCCTTATGCTTCTGTCTGTGGTGCTGAATTTTGACAAGCTAAAGCTTGTTTTTCATTTACTCTCTTTATCTTCATAATCAGGCACACATTTCAATTCCAGGTACAGATTTTTATATCTCTAGTCCTTCAGCTGAGCTGAACAGCTTTATATTAATATACTGTATCTACTGCATATAGAATTTCTATAAGGGCTTTATTCTTATTTTATTCTTTAATTCATACACAGTTCGGAAGTACAGCTTTAGGTTGCTTTCTAAAACAAGTACTACCGGTTTAATGTCGGAAAAAATCTGACATAGTAAATAAAAGTCTTGGCATTGAGATTGAGGCTGATAGCTCTAGTACAGCTGCGCATTCTGCAAGCGTGTGAGTGTCAGCATACATCTAATGGGCATCAGGGACGTCATTACCATTTGTTGAAAAGCAACCATAATTGATTCGTATGGGACAACATCATAATCTAAAAATCTAATGTGAAGTTACAAACACAAACTCTGTACTGTTGTCTACATGCAATTTTGTGGTCACATCTGGTGAAAGGTTAGTGTGAGAACTTCTGAGAAAGTCAAATTCTGGGATGTCAAAGAAGATTTCACCGTGTGTCATTTCTAGGAAAAGGCAATGTTCTTGGAAATGTTCTTCCACTGAATAGTACATTTTATATGTCCTTTTGCTTTGGCTTCTTTTGATTTTGGCTTCTTGAATCAATTCTTTCACCAAAAGCAGAACTTTTATTGAAGCACAGCTTGATCTTCAGACTTCATTACTTTTTTGTCCTCATTCACAGCTGAGGAAAAGCAACTTCTTTAATCACAGACGACTGTGTCAAGAAGTTCATCTAACAGTGGATCAATTATCCAATACATTACATAGATGTTTTATATACAATAACCTTGGACAGACTCTTTGATTAAAGAAGTAAAAAGGTAAGATAAATGCAATACTGTATCTAAAGTAGGTGCATGCTAAATGCGGTGCTCATTCGTCACCAATCTTGACAACCTGCTGTGCTGGCTAATTCTAGATACTATTTTAGTCAAATTAGTGAAAGCACTGGGACAGGTCACCACCTGGGTGAAAAATAATAAGAGAATGAGGTCATCATCATGGGCTCTGAAGAAGGTTAGAAAGTTGTATGTTGCTAAAAAGTAATTATATCTCGCATAAGAAATGTATTTAGTAGTTTTCAAGTATTGGGAAGCCAGTGACGATGCAATTTCATAAAAAATAATATTTTGAGACATGCGGCAGCTGCTGCACTCAGATTGTAAAATTCATCATGATTTTGGTATATATGAATTCTTACACAATCTATTTCCAGGACCACACATCAAATGGAATCTTACGATACAAGTAGCTTCCTACTCTGTAAGGTCAGTGCTATGTCCAAAGGCCAAGAAAACCAGACAGAAGCAATCAACTCTGATCACAGAACATACATATGCCAGTAAGATCACAGACTTCACTATGTTTAGACCTAGAGAATAGTGAGTCAAAAAAAGCATATATCCTCCTGCCTCTTTTATAATTCTGTGTAAAAGCTTAATCACCTTATGGCTGCAGGGTAGTGTGTCTGAGCGGTGATTATGCAGAGACGAAACTCATTTGCTTACAGGAGGGATTTAAACCACAAATTTATAAAGTGCTGTTTTAAAGCCAAGCAGTCTCAGATTGAAATAATTACAAATTAATGTAAATATACTTTTCTATATCTCCACAAACATAACTAGCACAGATGTGCATAAATGTCACAGGTAAATGCTGAGTTAAGCAGCTCAGAGACTGACGCAGCCCAAAAGTAAGATGAGGGCCTTGGATAACCCTGCATTATTAATCTCATATCCAGTCATCACTATTTTTCTAACCTTCAGTCTCTCTGCCAGCGGGTTGAAGTGTTTCCATAGCAGCCACCATCCAGACAAAGAGTCTCAACAGTGGGCAAGATCAGTGTCATCTTGGCCTCCCAACATCAGTGGTAATCGCCATCACAGTGCCCCTCCACAACATCTGGAAGCAAAGCAGGGCGATGAAATTAGTGTGAGAAAACAAACGTTCTCTCTTGATTTAATGAATAAATAAATCAATTAATATCCAACATATGCCAAAATGGATTTCCTTGGCAGAACAGAAAATGTATATTTGTCATGTTGCAGTTTGGGCACTACTAGATCATTTATGGGTAAATCAAAACATGTCAGTAGGCATATTATTATACAGTTCTCATTATGAGAAAATGCCATATTTGGGCTAATATAAAAAAAATATGGATATAAAAAAAGCTAATATAAAAAACTGGAATACTGAGATTCTCACTTCATAGAGAACTTTAGAGACAGTGCTGAGCTCTGTCAAAACAAAAATGTGGAGAAATGTAGAGTACAGGAGATTAAAGAGAGATAAAGAGCTCATCCGTGTGGACTCTCACTGATGAGGCAGCACTGTCTGTAATGATGCTCCATTATGGAAACCAATGGTCCTATCCAAGTCACCTACCTGGAAAAAGTTTGCATTCCCATTTATCTCAATGGCAGTTGCTCAGTGGCTCATGTAGCAACAAACCTACACAACCTAATAGCTGCCATCTTTTCATTTAGGCTTCATTTAGCTGGAAATTCGTAAAGAATTTTCATGCAAATGAACATGACAAGAATTCTTGTCATGTTAATTTCCTTTTCACGTTTTACAGTATTTTTTACTGTAAGTATTTCTGCACCAGTCTCATGTTGCCCCAGAGATTCATGGGAAATGTAGTTTGCCACTCAAGTCTGCCAGCTCAAATCCGTCAACTAAATTAGTCTTCTGGTCAGGTTTATCTGTATTATTTAACAGCTTAGTTCATTGACGTGACTACCATCAGCATTTACCATTATAAATTATAATTAATACCACAGCTACTGTTGTTGTTACCGTTGCCGCTTCACAGATGTATCCTGACCCCTTGGCCTTTATGAAAGGTTTAGTTTTGTACTACTTCTACACCTTTGAACCTCTACACCTTCTACACCTTTGAATTATTTTCAAATGAGGACACCACTAATACTGGAGCTGAATGATGCTCCGTAAACACTGACTGTCACGAACAGGCAAAGTCTGTGATCTGTATCCAAACAGACACAAAATCCTATTGTGCTCTGGGGAAAAAAAAAAAATCAGTTTGGAACCAACACTGTTGACGGTAGCTGTGTATTTATAGGTCCCGGTGGTTGAAAATCTCAGCATGAAGTTTTCCGATCAGATCAGGAAAATCAGTCAATGTTCCACTAGCTTTAGCCTGCGTTCACTGGCTTTATTTATGTAGCCTATACATAAGATTATGACAGAGATGTTGCTGGCAGCAGGCCAAGCTGATCTAGGTGGAACAGAATTATGAAAGATGAAGGCAGAAGGTACAGTACAGTACATGCTGCCCCATCTACCAACAATTAAGGTGCCCATTAATTTTCAAGCCAGGTGTGGGAACTCAGATATATTTCTCTTTGGAAGGTGAAACAGGACTTTGACTGGAGATGGTAAATTAAAGAATAATACTGCAACTTCTGATATGTGGGTGCTGTTGAAAGAGACACTGAATTATCTTTTCTTGATAAACTTTTTTTTAAGAAACACTACCATATAAACAGTTCAAATTTTCAGAATCATGGCTTTGGTATTGACATTTGTTAATCATGTCAGTTATGTCCACCTGTCCCTTGTTACTGATAGATATATAATCTTAACATTTGTCTGCATTTCTCATCTAGTTTTCTTATTGTGTGTTTGAGAGGTGTGTATGAACTTTGGGCTTTGTAACTTTAAACTCAAGCATATTTAAATGCATTACACAGAGCTAAGTTTCATGTATTTCTCAAAATGTACATGTAAATATAGGATGTAATCTTCTTGATAATCATTGTCATAGGGGCAGTAGTGGCATACTGGTAAGTGAGTCAGGTTTGTAATCAGAAGGTTACTGGTTCAATTCCAGCACTGGCAGGTGGCAACTGAAGTGCCTTCGAGCAAGACACCTAACAGTGTGCTGCCCACTTCCTCAGGTGTGTGTTTTCACGACTTGCAGTGTGTGTTCCTCACCAGTGATGGGTTAAATGCAGAGGTCACATTTCGGGTATGGGTTACCATATCTGGCAAATATGTCACTTTCACTCTGGTCCTGTAGACATATTTTACAGTCACCCTGAGGTTTTGTATTACAGAAAAGACACATAATCTAAAAAAAAACACAGCTTAAATTGAACTATGTATTAAATTTAGCTTGACCTGAGGCTGAGTAACTTTATTCTAATTTAATAGCACTTTTGAAAAAGGCACCAACTTTGGTCTAAAGGATGTGCACAGAGCGCCCCCCAGTGTTAGTATTTAGCAAGGAAGCATGATGAATTCAAGATAGGTTAACAACACATGGGTATGATATTTATTGCAAAGCCGCTGTGCCAGGTTATCATGCCACCTTTAATTTAAGTGCCCATTAAAAACACATTAAAAATAAAACTAATTCCTACTGATCCCTAAATTAAAAGAGGATGGACTCTTATCTCTAGGGAACTACTTGTAAACTACAAACCCATCTGTGTTCTGGTGTATGCTCCTCTAGTTGTTGTGACAGTTTTGAGATTAATTTTTTCATTAAGTTGATTAATCTAAATACTCTTTGAAGCCCAACTATATTCTTTTCAAAAGAAAGATACATATTCTGTTGTTTGGACAAAATTAAACAGATCTTGTTCCAAAAGCAAACAGCAGACGTCTGGTGACCTGTCATGAACAGGAAGTGTAGCTAAATTAAATAAAAAGCATTTTTCTTTCTTACTTTTCAAAAAACTGAAAGCAACAGGTTCTTGCAACGTGTTTTATGCTGCCACTACGTGGTCAAAAATATAAAGGGTGGAAAAAAGTTTGTATTAAAGAAAGCACAACAGAAAATTAGACTCTAAATGCATTTTTGCACAGGCAGGGCAGGCCCAAAAGAACTTTCCAAAAGCATTTTTGTTATACTGATATGAACGTCTCTTCACATCTTGATAACAGAACCTAAGTAAGGTGGTCTAATGGTGGTCTAAGGTAGTTAGCTCTAATATGGCTCGAAATGTCAGGTGCAATTTGTCATTTTGAAGCCCCCTCTACAAATTAGTGGATTACTCAGAAACTATTCATCCATGGCATTTACTATTTTCTCTTTCATCACTATTTATGTTGGTCTTGCGTCTGTAAAAATATGAACAAAATCAAAAAAAGGTAAACCGGTGACCTCTCGAGTTGACAGAATAACGCTGCTCTGTGTAAAATAACACAGCGTTGTACATGAGTCCTACAGATGAGTGACAACAGCATACATACCTTTATGTTTTGTACGTTTCTCCTCTTCCTCTTCTCCTTTTTCCCAAACTGTGCAGATGGGAACCTGACGGCTGAAGACCTTTTCTCTCGATCACGCACATTTGTGTTTATGTTGAACCCTACTGACGTCACCTCACGTGCCCCCATCAGCTTGTTAAGTAGTGACGTAACGATTTCATTTCCGGGCGAGCCCATCCGTCACCCGCGAGTGGACGTCACCGATTATAGCGCTACATCGCTCAGTGCTGTTCAGGTTATAAATGATGCTCCATCCCCAGGCCCGGTTTATTCGGGTGCCAAGCACTTCCAAACTAATGTAAAAGCACCCTCAGATGAAATTATTCATTGCGAAAACATGTTATAAATACGTATTAATGAGCATGGGGGGTAATGTTACGTCTGCGCTTTACACACATTCGCAAACTCATAGCTGTAAGGACGATTGCGATCTGACAGTGTTTTATGCACCAAGTGCGCTTAAATGTGCTTAATGCACCTTAATGTATAGATACACACAACGTTACTGTGTAAAATATCCGTTTAGACGAGGATTCAGATAAACGTATTCCTTTGTGAATGTAAACAGCTGAGAAAGACATCAGATTAAATAAAGTAAAAAAGTGAAAAGTTTGCATTAACATAAATAAAAAAATAGCACAACAAATTTTAAAACATATATCATATCATGATATTTGTTGTAGGCCTACTGCCTTTGATTTGAAATGATTTAATTTTTAAAACAATCATGGTAGAGTTGGTGGTCCAATGTGCTGTTGAACAAAGATACTATAGGAAACTTTTATAACCACCAAGTAAAGAAACAGGGCTTTAATTTGGTTATTAAAACATAATAACAGTAAATAAAAAAGCTTTAGATAATTTATCACAATAAAATACATCCTTGCTGACGTTCTTCTTTTTTCAAAAAAGAAAATTTTAACTTCCTTTATTGAGGTGTTCACAGTTCAAACAAGGCCATTCCTAATAACAGAAGTGTATCTACCCCATCACTACCATAAATACCACTAGCTGTTTTCCCAGCGCTGTTGCAAAACTTTTGTAATACTTTGTGGAAAAGGGTGTGTCACAGGTCAAAGCTGAAGACAAAAAAGATATGAAGATACTCTTGACAGACTACCTTTTAGGAGATCAAAATCAATCATCACATTGTTTCTCATACATACAGTTATAGAAAACACTTGACAGACTTGACTAGAACAGACATTAAAATACTGCAGACCAGAATAATAAAACTGGAAAGGCAACCAATAGTCCTCGGTCTCCCCATAATGAAAAAAGAGCAGAATGGGAAGACATACAAAGACATGTACAGTGCACATTTTAAGACAGAAACTAGGTGTTGCTATGAAAGGTAAATTGTCTCAGTTTCATTCTGTTATTTGCTGGTTTGAATGCTGTTTGCCTTTGCATCACAAAGTTTGAGCTGAAAAGGCATAAAGAAAGGGGTTCACACAACTGTTAATAAAGAACAGAGCTGTATGTTGTTATGTTGTTGCTGTCCTCCAAATTCCACGGAATTACTACTTGGACTAAGTTGTTGATCATGCATGGCGTGCTGAATATGAAGAGAGTTACTACAATTCTGACCACCAGTTTTGTCAGCCTGTGAGTGCTGAAAGAAGATGACTGATGATGATCCAATGATAAAGTTGACAATAGAAGCAGAACATGATTAACAAAGGTACAAACAACATAACAGACTCGAAAAGTAAGACAACAAATTTTTCTCGCTTGTCTCTGAACTCTTGATGACAGTACAGACGCGTGTCCCTTTTTTCAACCGAATGGCACGTGTAACCATATGAAGCCAAAATGCCACTTAATGTCCAAATCCCAAAAATGAGCCCAATATGACCACTTCTTCCAAGTTTAGCCCATTGCTGTGGATACAGCACCTGTAGGTACCTCTGCACACTCATCAAGGTGACACAGAGAATGCTGCTGTACAGACTCCAGTACACTAAATAGGACAATAACTTGCACAGACCTTGGCCAAAAATCCAGCCATTCAGCAGAGCATAGATCCACACTGGCAGAAAAATCAGACTGAGCAGATCAGAGACAGCCAGACTGAGCATCAGTTTTGGAGTGATGCTGTCCTCCTTTAAATGCTGGGCAAGCATTACCACCATTGCTAGATTGCCTGGTATACCCAGCACACAGCATGCTCCCAATACAGTGCTAGTAGCTAGTTCACTCACTGAGGTATGACCAGACAAAGAGCTGTTGGAAATGTTTGTGTTCTCCATGGTCATCTCGCAGTTGCTGATGTGAACGACACTTGAGGTTCTTTATAGCAATGGCTGAGAAAGCAGCCACAGGAAGTGAACCTTGGTTATGTGGTGACATCATCATTCTGTGCAGTTAAACTAAATAACTAAATGTATCTGTTGAATAAAACTGCTGATGTGATATAATGGTTAAATGGTAAATGATAATACGCTTGGGACAGCCCTATTTGACAGCTAAATAGTATATGCTATTACATCAAATCAAGTGCAGATTCTGCACAGTAGCCTTCTGTGTAATGCAGTTCAAAAACTGGACATTTTGAACATTCCTTTTTGAATAACTCTCAAAATAACATTTTTTAACATTTTTGTTACTTAATGGAAATGTTAGGGAAACCTTCTTACAACCTAAAATTGTTAGCTGGAAACATTGCTTTGCTGGTGCTCAACAGTAGTCCATGTACCCATTCACAATAAGCCAGTGGGGTGTTTGGAAGAATATCATGTGCATTTTCAGGGTTATGAATAAGAGGTGTTGTTAACCCTGACAGATGCATTCAATCTTCCGTTATACAACACAGACACAAATCCAATCAACAACTGATTGAAAAAAAATCAAAGTCCTCCCTACATTTTTTTTGATGAGCTGTTTCACTCTAAAATGTGTCACAATATGGTTAGTCACAATTCCCATTTCATGCTGGTTTGTGATAAATGACTCATCCTTTTCTTTTGCTACTGTAGCCGTGTTTTAGTATTTTGACATAAACAAGCAATGACAGGCATATTTAAGTTCAGAAAGATGTTACAATCCCAATACAAAAATCTCCATTTCAACTTACATTTCATACTGGTGTCCTTAAATCGCCTCCAGCGAAGCATGCGGGCATGTTATGATTATTCCTGTGTTTTGTTAGGACAATTTAAGCTTCTGTTTTTAGATTCTGTTTATAGACACTTAATGGAGGCCTTTGTTTCAACAGACAGCATGTTTTCAGTGCAGCAGATTGCGGCGAAGCACACACACACACACACGAGAAACAAGCAAAATAAATTGGTGCCAAAGATAGATGAGGTGTGTTGAGACTTTTGTGCAATAATGCAAAATTAATTTTCACTGTGTCAGGGATGTCTCTGGGTTTACAGTTTGCAATGTGTAGAAAACTGAAAATAATTTGAAGTCAGTGGAGTAAGAAGAAAAAGAGAGAGAGTGGGCAGCAATAACAAGAAGTCTGTTAATTGGATTGCTGGTATGGTTAACTGGATCATCATTTTGTCCTATTGTGGAGACACAGACTGATGTCAAAATATATATTGCTTCTATACACAATACCAAATACATGCAACGTTACTATGCAAAATTTGTAAAAAAAATACTTTTTAGACAAGTATTCAAATAAATTTCAAATAAATTTATTCATTTGTAAATGTAAACAGCTGAGAAAGACATTGAATAAAAAACAGGATGTGAAATATTTGCATTAATATTACAATACAAAATACCATAACAAATTTAAAAACATATAATGATATTTGTTGTAGGCCTACTGCCTTTGATTTAAAATGATTTATTTTTTTAAGAATTTGAACTTTCCTTCACAGTTCAGACAAGGCCATTCCTAATAAGAGAAGTGTATCTACCTCATCATTAATATAATTACCACTAGCTGTTTTCCCAGAGCTGTTGCAAAACTATTGTAATACTTTGTGGAAAAGGGTGTGTCACAGGTCAAAGCTGAAGACAAAAAAGATATGAAGATACTCTTGACAGACTACCTTTTAGATGCAAATCAATCATCACATTTCTTCTCGTATGCACATTTATAGAAAACACTTGCTAGAACAGACATTAAAATACTACAGACCAGAATAATAAAACTGGAAAGGCAACCAATAGTCCTCAGTCTCCCCATAATGAAAAATGAGCAAATTTAGTGACATATAACTAAAAACATGTATTGTGTACAGTACAGTAAAGTACAGTGCACAACTTAAGACAGAAGCTAGGTTTTGCTCTGAAAGGTAAATTTATTCATTCTGATATGTAAGATGCTGGTTTGAATGCTGTTTGCCTTGTGTCGCAAAGTTTGAGCTGAAAAGGCATAAAGGATGGGGTTCACGCAACTGTTAATAAAGAACAGAGCCCTTGTTATGCTATTGCTGCCCTCTAAATCTCCTGGCACTGCTACTTGGATCAAGCTGTTGATCATGCATGGCGTGCTGAATATGAAGAAAGTCACTACAATTCTGACCACCAGTTTTGTCAGCCTGTGAGTGCTGAAAGAAGATGACTGACTTATCCGATGATGAAGTCGACAATAGAAGCAGAAAATGATTAACAAAGGTACAAACAATATAAAAAACTCGAAAAGTAAGATAGCAGTTTTTTCTTGATTGTTCCTGAAAGCTTGATTACAGGACAGATGCTTGTCCTTCTCCTCAACCCACTGGCAAATGAAAGAATATGAAGCCAAAAGGCCACTTGATGTCCAAATCCCTAAAATGAGCCCAATATGACAACTTCTTCCAAGTTTAGCCCATCGCTGTGGATACAGCACCTGTAGGTACCTCTGCACACTCATAAAGGTGACACAGAGAATGCTGCTGTACAGACTCCAGTACACTACATAGGAAAATAACTTGCACAGACCTTGGCCAAAAGTCCAGCCATTCAGTATGTCGTAGATCCACACTGGCAGAAAAATCAGACTGAGCAGATCAGAGACAGCCAGACTGACCATCAGTTTTGGAGTGATGCTGTCCTTCTTTAAATGCTGGGCAAGCATTACCATCACTGCTACATTGCCTGGTATACCCAGCACACAGCATGTTCCCAATACAGTGCTAGTAGCTAGTTCACTCACTGAGATGGAAATGTTTGTGTTCTCCATGGTCATCTCGCAGTTACTGATGTGAACCACACTTGAGGTCTGCATAACAATGGCTGGGAAAGCAGTCGCAGGAAGTGAACCTCGGTCTTGTAGTGACATATCCTCATTCTGTATAAAATTTGTGCAGTTCTAAATAACTTAACATGTCCATCCTGTTTCTTTGTTAACTTTCAACATAATAGGGCTGTTAGACAAACAGCCCTATTATGTCACATATTAATGTCACAAGAAAAATGTGACCATCAGTCATACACCACAAATTTTACATTACATCATCTAGAATATTTTTCAACTATCAGTAAACATTTTTATCCCCGACAAGATCACAGAATGGTTAAAAAATGCTCTGCTACAATTTGCACACGCTTACAATTGATCCTATTATTTTTTTCTAAAGCATTGAACTGAAATTCTGAGTCAGTGACCTAAATATCTCTGACAGACTGACAGATAAACACGGAACTGGCACAATAACAGGTGAGGGAGGATAATGGCCATAAGAATTACATTCAAACTAGCTGGCAAGGTTTCAGACCTTAAGGGTGGTTAGGCAAAACTATAAAGGCTAAACTGAGAATTTGGCATTGTCAGTGTATGTTTATCTTAGTTGCTTTTGATATTATATAGCTGATTATTAGATGTAACAATGTAACAGTTAGACTACAAGCAGGTTAAAGCTAGTGGAAGGGTGAATGATTTTCCTGAGATCTTCAAGCACTGGGACCTACAGATACAAACTACATATAAATGGGACCTGTAAATACATAATGATACCACTGTCATCAGTGTTTAATCCAAATTATTTGGATTAGGAAATTATTTTAACCAAACACAGCAGGACTTTGTCTGTTTTGATACAGATCACAGACTTTGTCTTGTAGTGAGCTTCACACAGGCACCAGTTGTGTATTATGTCAAACACACACAAGGTGCTGTGAGTGTTGGTGTTAGATTATTTAGTTCCCCGCATTAATGAATATAGTCAATACCCCTTAAGGGTTAATGAGTTTTGGTATCTCTTTTCTAATGACATATACTCTGTTGCATAAGGCAGTCTAGACGGCACCCTGAAGCTGTTGTTTCTAACTGTATATGGTAATAAAATATAATCCAGCTGTTTGATTGCTTGAGACAGATTTAGGTGCTTCCTGTTATGTTCTATATAATCCGCTTCTTTTGAGGAAATAAACGAACTTGAGTCAACCACACTCTGGTGTCTGTCTCTTGCTCCCAGAGCTCTGCTGAACGTACCTCCTCACGACATCCAATTAATCTGGTATTGAAGAAAAGAGTTATCCAAACACAGCAAACTAAATTATAATCTTACAGCTGGTCACTGTTATCTGAAGTGTGTGTTCACAGCCACATGAAGCTCTACATGATACACAACCCAAATCTTAAACTTGTGGTGGGAGACTAAAAGGCAAAAACAAATTCTGTCACCTAGACTTTCACAAACATACAGCTAGAATGTTACATTTAATGAAAAGTCACGGTGAAACTGTTCTGTCCTAAATTACGTAATACTTTTCATGGTAGTGTGAGTATTATACTGTGAGGTGGTTTATCCCCATTAATTCCCATCTAACAGGCCCTCAGCTGCAAAATCCTGAACATGAGAATCTTCTTTGGGATGTATCTTGAATCTTCTCCTGACTTTTCTTTCTTTTTTGAACTTTCCTTCAGACATGCAATAGGAACACAAAGGGACACATAAACAGCTGTTTATCTGGAATTATGAACAGTTTATTAACTATAGGAGGCACACTTACTGCCACCAGGTGTATCTCCTCTGCTGAAGAAAGATACTTCTGAGCCGCTGTTTCTAACCGGAAGTCTCCTCGCCCTAAGCGGAAGTGCAGATACTCCAGCTGTTATTGTTGACAGACGGAGCTTCGGGGGGAAAATGGCGGTGTCCCGTCGATCCTCTCAGCATCAACAAAGCACCCTGCAGCCGTCTCCGCGGAACGCCGCGATCGCCTCGCCGCCTGCCGAATCGCCCTCCGCGATTCTTACCGATTCGGCGAGTTTACCGAGCCCATCGGTGACCGGCGCAGCGGAATGTGGAGCGACGACGGAAACCGCAGCGGCCTCCGCCTCTCCCCCGGACCGGCCCGCCCCAGTAGCAGCAGCAGCGGGCGCCGCGGCGTCAGCACTCGGCAGCTCAAGCTGCAGCAGCATCAGCTCAGTCGCGACAGCAGGCAGCCAGAGCCCCAGCTCCGGGCTGCCCAGTCCCGGGGAGGGAGTGTGCGGGGCGTTCAGGGAGCTCTTTGAAGCCTGTCGGAACGGAGACGTGTCGCGGGTGAAGCGGCTAGTGGACTCGGTAAATGTGAACGCTAAAGACATGGCCGGGCGAAAATCAACTCCGCTTCATTTCGCGGCAGGTTTGTATGTTTTATATTTTTGTCAAAAGTTGTGTAGTTGTATTATTCGGTAACGTAAACATCTCGCTTGGGTGTTAGGCGTTTTTATTTTCATTTCACCGCGTATTTTGATCCCACTGTAGCGTGTTTTTTTGTATAATGATGGACTTACACAATGGCTGTTGTTTATGTTGGAGTTCATGTATATGCTTTTGTGGAGAAATAAAATGTTGTACATTGATTATAGAAATGTAATCTTTTACAAAGTGCAGAATTGGAGATCTATTTCACATGTAATCTGACAGGTCTCAAAGAGTTTTTGTCCATTAAAATCTGTTTAGTTCTTACATTTAAACAGTATTTTTTATGAACTGTGAAATACTTAACCTAACAATAACTAATGTATTTCCAATAGATGAAAATACTACTGAAAATGGACTCCACAAAATAGCAAGAGATTTTTGAGCATTAGTAAGCAAATTAAGCCTGAACTCTTGTTAATTAAGAAGATACGTCCATTGTTGTGTTAAAGTGATTATCATATATATGACATTTAATTAGATACTTGTAAATAATAATCATTTGAATCACATATGATTCATTGAACTGGGTTGATGTGATCTTTCTCAGGCTTTGGAAGGAAAGACGTGGTGGAACATCTCCTGCAGACCGGAGCAAACGTGCATTCGCGTGATGACGGCGGTCTGATCCCGCTCCATAACGCCTGCTCATTCGGTCATGCAGAGGTTGTGAGCCTGCTGTTGTGTAGTGGTGCGGACCCCAACGCCCGAGACAACTGGAACTACACACCTCTGCATGAGGCGGCCATCAAGGGCAAAATAGACGTGTGCATTGGTATGAATCAATCTGCTTCTGACATCACTTTTCTCTTGTGGTTGGGATGCCAAAACTCCTTGTTTTCCAGCCTTGGAATTCCCATTATTCTATCAGTTAAATAGATTTGTAAAAGTAGGAAAAATAGGGTTTAAAATCCCCTGCTTCCAATATCAGCCTAATCGGTTTTTATTTCAAGTTATTATTTTATAATTTGATTTTTCATTATTTGTACAGATATCAGGATCAGTTTGTACATTGAAATTATGTATTTGTGGTTCAGGCGTTCTACAGCAATACGATAAAAGAAGCAAAGTAAAACAAGATTAGGAGAAAGGAAAATACGTTATAAAATAGTATTTAGATTTTATATATATATCTGTGTGTGTATAATGTATACGTATATATTTAGAAAATGTGCAAGTATGCCTTTACAGTGCAGGTGCTCATTACAAACAGTGGAAATTGTGCATGAAGTACACACATTTCTATGTAAGGTATGTGTGCATCGTATTCAAGTTAAGTTCAAGTCTTGGATATAAATAGTGGAAATTATCAAATTTACTATGTGAACAATCAGACCTATACTGCTAATTAAAACACTCAAATTATGACGCATTCTGATGCTCACAATGTATTTTGAAGTCCACGTTTTGGTGTGATGAATCATTGTTTGCTGTTGGCAGCTCACGTTGTGTCTCTGTGTGCTACTGCAGTGCTTTTGGGTTGTGATTGTGCCGTAGTGTTTTTTGTCTTCTGATGTCATGCTGAATACTCCAGTGTTTAGACAGAACTCTGTAAAAGAGAGAAAGTGACGTGTCTACGGTTTTATGTTGGTTGTAAGATGAATGGTTTGTCAGTGTTAGTTGTTGGTTGATATGTAGTGTGTGAGCAGTGGCACAGAACACAGAACAAAAAAAAAGTATAATATCTGTAAGTGTATGTGTATATAATTTGCATATATAATACATAAGTGTATTTATTTCACATATATAATATACACATTTAATATACTCTTAAATGGCACCTGTAATGGTCATGGGTTTGATTCCTGATTTGTATTGATTTTGTATTGATCACTTTTATCCAAATGTCTGCCAAATCTTCTGCGTTTCAGCTATAACGCTAAAGTGATTATCTGCTGTCTGTCTCTGTAACAGTGTATCTGTCGTGACTGTATTCCTTGATTCTGTGTTTAACAGTGTTGCTCCAGCATGGTGCTGATCCAAACATCAGAAACACTGATGGGAAATCAGCGCTGGATCTGGCTGACCCATCTGCCAAAACTGTTCTCACTGGTGAGCCAAACACATACTATCTACTGCATGCTCAGTTGTTAAACAACACACATAGATGCATCTGCCATCTCAGTGGCACAGTCACATAAACACAGTCAGATGGTTATTTGTCCAAATACACACACAGTGTTTTTAATGCCATATGAGCCATTACTATACGCAGTATGAAAATGTGCTGTAGGCACAAAATACTTGAATGTGTTACATATGTTTTGCAATCTTACACACACATATACACATCTGTTTTGCACATATTGACATGTTCTGTCTGTCTTTGACCTTCAGGTGAATATAAGAAAGATGAGCTGTTGGAGGCAGCGAGGTGAGCAAATTTTATAGCACATCAACACTAATAATTTAATATCAGCAATTAATACCTTACATTTTTTTAAGATAAATGCTTAAATATAATTAGTATGCGGTTAACTAGATTTTTATGTTTTGTTTATGTTTATGTATATAAATGAGCTTTTCAGTGCCAAACATGCATACTTCTTGTGAGTGCTTAAGTGTCTTGACTATTTTAGCATATTGCTAACAATGTGCTTTTGTTGGCTGTTGGACTTGCAAAATGAGTTCAGTGTAGTTTGTGCTGCCCCATTCTTCAGTAGCAACCGTAGTCTTTCCAAAGCCATGCATAGTGTCAGGTTCAAATAACAATCCCATGGACCCATCAGGTTAGGTACTCTGACACAAATGTTCAAGGCATTGTGCTGTCATAGCTTGCATTCTTTTAGGAAATTGTAGTTAATGGAACCAATCATAGCCTTTTAGCCTTTAATCATAGCACCTTTAATCATAGCCTGTTTTTAGTCTAGATCACATGGTACATTGAGGTCTTTTCTTACAAGACCAAAAAAATGTGAATTTTCCATGAAATGCTTGCTTTACGTATAATGCAGTTTTATGACTGTCAGTGTTGTTTATAAAGATTCAGAATGACTGTGAGATGCCCTTTCTAAAAGTGCGTGTCTCCTTGTGTTTGGAAAACCTGTTCCTTCTCAGGAGTGGAAATGAGGAAAAACTGATGGCTCTTTTGACCCCACTAAACGTGAACTGTCACGCCAGCGATGGTCGCAAGGTAACAGATCTGATTATCTGTTTTATTTAATTCGCGTAATTGTTATTAATAATGTGTTTTTTAACTATTTTAAAGATTGTTTGTTTTAAATGTGTTATTTAAAATATTTTAGAAAAGACTTTATGTAAAGTCTTTTATCAAATGAAACACAAGCTCAATTCAAATCCAAATACATGGCATTATTTCTGTGGTTGTGTAAATTATGTAGATTTAGGTTAGTCCTAAATTCATGTCTTCAGTTTCTGTTCTGCTCTGTGTTTTTGAGTCAGCAGCCCTGGCCTAGTTTTTTTTAATGAGTTTATGTCTGCACATATGGTAATTGTTATTTTCACATCTAGGTTTTAAGTCTTTACTGCCCCGCTGTCCTTTTTGGACTGCCTTTGAACACCCATGATTTTTATGAAGACATGTGCAGTCACTTTAATCTTCATGAAGTCTGTGCCCAAACCTTTTTGTGATTCATTTCTTTCTTAATCCAGTTGCAAGATTGACATTGGTTTTCCCCCCTCAGATCTTCTTTTATGCTCAATCATTTCAGTCCTTCATCAGGTGATGCCATACGTCAGGCCCTCCAGGTTCCTGTGGCTCTATCACAGAACAGCTTACTAGGAACGTGTTTACTTTGAGTTTTTTTTTTTTATTTAAATTTTTCTTGAGTGGTAATTTTTCTGTGGGTCTTACTGTAGTGTAGTGACATACCGTAACTCATGGCTTAGTATAGTGGTAAATCGGCCAGGTCAATTAATCAGTTAATATTTCAAAATATTATCAGCAAAGGGACAAAAATCTTGCCTGCGTTTTTCCAGAAGAAGGATTTTCTGTCAAAGTTCGAAATGTGGCAGCACTTTGTGCAATGAATGATGTATGTGTGCTACATGGTATTGTCCATGAGCACAATTAATGTGTTGTATAAATGATTCATTTTGAGAAAATACTCTGTCAAATAAGTGTTTGTTTGATTTGAACAAATGTGTGTGTTGTTTTCTATCATTAAATCAAAAATTGCATATATGTAGGTATTAGGCCATCGATCATTGAAAATCCAGTGTCAGTAAATCTTTATTCTGTAACATTTATTTTACTGTGTTAAATAATTCTTTGACATTATTTAAAGATTTTCCTTTCAAATGAAGTAGCTTCTGTTACAGAGTGAACATGTTTATTACATTTAAAGATAAATCAAATAAGTTGGTTTGATGTTGGTTTATTAATTAATCTACAATCGCCAGAGGTGGCTTAGATGGATAAAATGTTAGTTCTTAGCTAATTTTTGTTTTGTTTTGTTTTTTGTTTTGGCGACATTCAGTCAACATCACAAAAAATGCTGGTAAGTTTATTTTGTGAAACAGAAATTAGTTTTATTTGGTCTTCCTGTGACTTCTTTTTTTTCTTTCCTTTATAATTTTTTGTTAATTTGCCCCTAAAAATTCATCCATACGCTGGTTCACACTTAAAGCGCACAGAAACCTGCCTTCCTGTCTGCTGGTCACAATCCATCAATCAACCAATAGTGCCGCTAACATTTGGTTGACTTCTGCAGGTTCTGAAAACAAGGCTTTCATTTACCTCTTCAATTATTTTTAACATGTACTCTCTTGCAGTACTTCTCTAAATTGTCTGCCTTTGCTAGATCTCCACCTCTAAACCCCACCTCCACGTTCATGCACCATCTCCTACTGTTTTTGATTCTGTTTGTTTGATTTGTTGTGATCAGCACGCATGCTCTCAGAGATGCCCGAATGCAATGTTTAACTCCTGATTTTTGATTGACATCCTGTCCTGTTTAGATGCATTGTGTGTCTGCTAGAGAAGTGACACTGTTGCCCATTGCTTGTTCTATGCTAGACTGCAGTTCTCATTTATATGAACATGGATGTTTTCTCTCCATACTCCATTAATTACTATTATTCTAACTCAGAATGCATCATGTTATGGACTGCTATAAGACTTACATCACTAAGATGCTACATTGCGATTGGTTGCCATGCTGATTGATATGCTGTGGATTTGCAGACTGTTTGAAGAGCATGTCACTTTTAAATATCTCACTGCATGAACTGGAAACATATCTGGAACTTGTGTACTTAGATTCCTTTGGGTGTTTATTGGTTTATTAAGTCACTTACAGTCATCTCTTCTTAATCTAGTCTCTCTTTTAAACCAGTTGTATCAGCTGTTTACTTTTTAAAAGGTCAAGTCACACCAGAAACACTCAGCTTGTTACACCCATATATCTACCAATAACCAGACCCTGAAAGCAAAGTAAAAAAAGAACAAGGGAGAACATCAAGAACTCCATTTTAAATAAAAGATACTTGTTGCTGTGTATATACAGTGAATGTGTTGCAGCTGTGTGTTCACAGTGAACATGTCCTAGCTGTCTATACACAGTGAAAGTCCCTCATCTGTCTATACACAGCATGTCACAGCTGTCTATGTAAAGTGAGTGTGTCGCAGCTGTCTATATGCACTGAGCGTGTCACAGCTATATATATAAAATAAACATGCTGCAGCTGTCTATACAGAGTGAGCGTGTCACTGTTGGCTATATGCAGTAAACGTGTCTCAGCTGTCTATAAACAGTGAGCATGTCGCAGCTGTCTATATAAAATGAAAATGTAGCAGTTGTTGTCTATATGCGGTGGACATGTCGCAGCTGTCTATATAATGTGAGCATGTCGCAGTTGTCTATACACACTAAACTGCTCTGCATAATGTTTGATGTAGGGATCAGATGGGTGTTAAACAGTAAATATTGTTATTTGAGGTTTAGGTTGATGCCTGCCTGTATTATAATCAGTAGCTATTTTAAATTTAGTTTGATTATTAAATTGATCATGTTTGAATGTTATTGATATTTTTCTTGCCTTTTTTTGCAGTCAACGCCTCTGCACCTGGCCGCCGGCTATAACCGTGTTCGTATAGTGCAGTTACTGCTGCAGTATGGGGCTGATGTACATGCCAAAGACAAAGGGTGAGCAGCACCTATGGCTTCTTTTCTGTCTGTCTGTGTAATATCTTCTGTATTTATAACTGCTATCTCGCATCATCAGCATGATTTATTACCCATGATCCTTACATCTCTCTCTTTCAGTGGTCTAGTTCCTCTTCATAATGCCTGCTCTTATGGTCACTACGAGGTTACTGAGCTCCTGTTAAAGGTAAAAAAAACTATTTACCCACTATTTGCTGTATAGCATAACCCCACGATATGATTAAAAATCTATTTAAATTTATGCTTTTTGATTTATCGAGTGTTTACTTTTTATACCTATTTTTTAGAACTGTTTAGTTAAACATTTAAAACTAAAATAAAGGATTTGCAAAATGAAACCAAAAATAAATTGTTTTATAACAAAATAGTTAACAAATTATCATATATTACATTTATAAGAATTTTCCCAGTGTATTTTTAACTAGATTTTTACAAGATAATCCTTCTGTCAGGGATGAAGGGATGAAACTTTAATTTTTAAGGCTGCTATACATTCTGATCATTAAATAAAGTTCTTGTCATTGGTTGTTTCCTATATGATTCGCCCGCAGCATGGAGCCTGTGTTAACGCTATGGACCTATGGCAGTTCACCCCTCTGCATGAGGCAGCCAGTAAGAATCGAGTAGAGGTGTGTTCACTGCTGTTGGCTCATGGTGCCGATCCCACACTGCTCAACTGTCATGGCAAAAGCGCAGTGGACGTGGCACCCACACCTGAACTCAAAGAGAGACTCACCTGTATGTATCATGTAGCATTCGCATTATATCTGTCGATTTATCAGGTTCTTTCTGCATATTTGACCTTTTGTGATTTCCTTTGTCCAGATGAGTTTAAAGGTCACACGCTGTTGCAAGCGGCCCGTGAAGCAGACATGGCAAAGATCAAGAAAACCACCCAAGAGATCATCAGTTTTAAACACCCTCACTCGCACGACTCGGCTCTGGTGAGTGCAGTGCATTTGATTCCCTCGGAATGGTAAAACACATTTTCCTAAAATCTCATTGTAACGGTCTGTATTTTGGCAGCACTGCGCTGTGGCCTCAGCACATCCCAAACGCAAACAGGTCACCGAGTTGCTGCTGAGGAAAGGGGCCAACATTCATGAGAAGAATAAAGAGTGAGTGTTTGTTCCGTCAGGACTTTCAGATACAGTTGAATCTTTTTGTCTGCTTGGATTGTGAAAAGTGGGTGTTGCAAACCAGAATGGAGCCAGGGGATTGGCTGATTTGAAAAATTTAGACAGCTTTTAATTTCATATTGCACTGTCATTCATCTCATTCATTCTTCTTTCTCTCTCTCTAGTTTCATGACTCCGTTTCATGTAGCGGCCGAGCGGGGTCACAACGATGTGCTTGAAGCCCTGCAGAAACATGGAGCAAAGGTACCAGCAGCCTCACACTGCAGTATAAAAGCACACACTGTCCCAAATCAGCGTACCTTGTTTGTCAATGTTTTTAGCATGCTAATTTAGCTGGGTTCCTGAAATAAAAAACTATTTCTTAAGATTTTATTTAAGTTAAATTTAATGAAAAATTAAAACTGATGTATAAAATGAAATTTTTTTTATCGTTATTTCCAGATAACCAAATAATGTGAGGTTGTTGTGAAATTCATAATTTAACAAAACTGTCTAAATCTGACCTGCAGTTTTGAACTCTGATCTGTCTGTCTGTCTTGTTTATGTTTGTAGGTGAATGCTGTGGACAATTTAGGGCAGACAGCTCTGCACAGGGCGGCCCTCGCTGGCCACATCCAGACCTGCCGACTGTTGCTAAGTTATGGGGCCGATCCATCAATCATCTCTCTGCAGGGTTTCACTGCCTCACAGATGGGCAATGAGGCTGTCCAACAAATACTCAACGGTAGTATGACCATTAAATCTGTTCCACTAATCTGGATACTTTTTAGATTATTCATAATTAATTATCTTCTCAAATACTATAAAGAGGTAAATATTTATTTCCCCAGAGAACATTCCTCCTCGAAACTCTGATGTGGATTACCGTTTTCTGGAGGCAGCTAAAGCCGGAGACCTTGACACAGTGAAGGTAAATATCAGTTTCGAGTCGAACTGTGACATTTCTGTGACATTTCTGGATTATTTAAGATATGACTTCATTTTGTCTACTGGAAACTGGTGGGATTAAAAATGATACACTGTTTCACAATCTGCCCAACAGTGTGTATTAATAAAGTAAATGGGCTCATATTTCATGGTGCACTTTTTGGGTGATGGGAAAACATACATTTGTTTCATATTTGTTTATAGTTTGTGTGTGTGTGTGTGTGTCCCATAGCAACTGTGCTCCCCTCAGAACGTGAATTGTCGGGATCTGGAGGGCCGTCACTCCACCCCTCTGCACTTCGCTGCTGGCTACAACCGTGTGGCTGTGGTGGAATACCTGCTGCATCACGGGGCTGACGTTCATGCTAAAGATAAAGGGTACAACCTGCTTGTGCTCTCTCATCACCTCAAGATTCTCATTATCGCGGCTGTCTGGTATAAATCTATACCTCTGTTTCTTTAGCGGTCTCGTGCCTCTGCACAACGCTTGTTCATATGGTCACTACGAGGTGGCGGAGCTTCTGGTGAGACATGGAGCTTCAGTGAATGTTGCAGATCTTTGGAAGTTCACACCACTACATGAGGCTGCGGCAAAGGGCAAATATGAGATCTGTAAACTATTGCTGAAGGTTAGAAAGTATACACAAGTTAAATTGTTAATAACGTTATCCTGAGTTATGGGACATGTATTGATGCTAGAAATAAAATCTGTTGATTTGATTATTATTGAAAATTAAACAAAACCCTCTTGTGATGATGCCTCTGCTCTCTGTAGCATGGGGCAGACCCTTCAAAGAAGAACCGTGATGGCAACATGGCTTTGGACATGGTGAAAGATGGAGACACTGACATCCAGGACCTGCTGCGTGGAGATGCTGCCCTGCTGGATGCCGCCAAGAAAGGCTGTCTTGCCCGTGTACAGAAGCTCTGCAGCCCGGAGAACATCAACTGCAGAGACACACAGGGTAGAAACTCCACCCCACTGCACCTTGCTGGTAACGTAGCACAAAACCTTTTCTACCATTTAAGACCTAATAAATAATCTCACCCCTTCTGATGTTTGAATGAGGTCATCACTTGTTTTTAATCAGCTGGCTACAATAACCTGGAGGTAGCCGAGTATCTTCTGGAGCATGGAGCAGATGTCAACGCTCAAGATAAAGGGGGACTAATTCCTCTGCATAACGCCGCTTCATATGGGGTGAGAGAGCTAAATGAGTTCAGTCAAAGTTAGGCTTATTTTTATTCTTCTTCTCTAGGGCAGAGAGAAAAACAAAATGCTTTTAATGAAAGTTTTCAGGGGCAAAGCACTTATATAATATATATATAAATACACACATAGCTCAGCATTAATGCACACTTCTATTCTACAAAACTCATCAACTCAGTAGTTGTTGCAAAGCAGCTTTAAAGAAAACATTTAACAAACAAAAAACAGAAAAAATGTACAAAACATCATCTTTAATCTCCCTGTATTCTCTCAATCTGTCTAGCATGTGGATATCGCCGCCCTGCTGATCAAGTACAACACGTGTGTAAATGCGACAGATAAGTGGGCATTCACTCCACTGCACGAGGCTGCACAGAAGGGCCGCACGCAGCTGTGTGCTCTGCTGCTCGCACACGGTGCTGATCCAACCATGAAGAACCAGGAGGGGCAGACAGCTCTGGATCTGGCCACGGTAGACAGGCCAACCTCTGCATCTCGATACACTGAGATAATCCTAGTGTATTTAACATAAGACTTGATCCTAATACTAGAAGACAGCATTTACTGCATTACAGTTTTTCTACTTACGGATTTGGATTATGAAAATACTTTTATCCTCAGATGAATCTCAAAACCAGACACGTTTATTACATCAGTAAATCATTTTTCCTGTAGCTGTGCTCCTGTAGCTCAACTTTTAAAGCACTGCAGTTCGCAGTGCAAATGTTGTGGGTTTGATTCCCAGGGAACACCCATAGTGTTAAGAAAAATGTATGTGCTTGGATAAAAGTGTCTGCCAAATGTGTAAATGTAAATATGTTGAGCTCCTGCTATAGTTAACGAGCTGATGGTTATTTATCTGTTATTTATATTTGTCAGGCCGATGACATTCGTGCTTTACTGATGGATGCGATGCCCCCTGATGCTCTACCCAGCTGTTTCAAACCACAGGCCACTGTACTGAGCACTGCTCTGATATCACCTGCGTCCACCCCCTCCTGCCTCTCTGCCGCTTCTAGCATTGATAACCTGGCGGGGCCGCTCAGTGAAGGGGCTAGTGGAGGGGCCACTGGAGCTGCTGATGGGGCCACTGGAACCGAGAGGAAGGAAGGAGATGGTGAGACAATGACACTGATGAGGAGCTAAAGGATGGGACATTTAAACACAAAGAGAAAGGAGAAAATAGAATGGAAGAAGGGATTAGGAGAGTCTAAGCAATAAGTCACAGAATGAACCTACATAAATATTTCATCACATTTAAGGGATGTTGTCATTGTTAGTTTCTGAAAAACATTACAAAACCATTTTATGTTTTTAATAGCTGTTCTAGATATGAACATCTCACAATTCCTAAAGAGTCTTGGTCTGGAGCACCTCCGGGACATTTTCGAGAGAGAGCAGGTTAGAGATAAACACCTTTCCAATGTCTGGATCTCATCTGGCATGATATTCTGATCTTTCCTCATGTGTCATGGTGTTTCTGTCTTTTAGATAACGCTGGATGTGTTGGCTGATATGGGCCACGAGGAACTCAAGGAGATCGGCATCAACGCTTATGGACACCGTCATAAACTAATCAAAGGCATCGAGAGGCTGTTGGGAGGACAGCAGGGTGAGATACACACAAATTTAATTATACCACTTTACTTAGTGATTGCTATCAGAATGTGAAGAGACTTTAAACCAGTGTAACAAAAAATGTCTTTTTTTTTTTTTTACATTTGTCTTCCCTGCCTTTAAAACATTTTCTGCATGTATTGACTAATGTACACTAGGGCTGCAATAAGTAATAATTCAAAAAAGATCATGAAACTTGCTGACACTTGTATGCAGAGCCTTTTTGAGTCACCACTTTACCACAAGGATAAAATCCTTTGAAAGTAAAATGCTGGAAGTGGCTGTTTTTTATCAGATTAATCAAATTAATCTCATCACATTAGGTTGCAGCCACAGTTAGTTGCAATGGTTTGTTGCAGCCCCAGAACATACACGTGAAAATAAGTTTGGTGAAAGTTGGTCAAGTCACAGTCATTAATTCCACAGGTGCAAATCCATACCTGACATTCCACTGCACCAATCAGGGAACAGTGCTGATCGACCTGGCTGTGGATGATAAAGAGTTTCAGTCTGTTGAGGAAGAGGTACACATGAAGTCATACATCTCTCTGCTGGTCCATACAGCCTCTTCTTTAGCTGTGTGTGATGTTTGTTTTTTGCTTACAGATGCAAAGCACAATCCGAGAGCACAGAGACGGAGGAAACGCAGGTGGCATTTTCAGCAGATACAATATTATCAAGGTAAATCACAGTCACATACCCATCAGACACCTGCTTTTAGGTAGCCACACAAGTGTAATCAGTCTTGAATGCGGTTGTACTAAGGTTTATATGTGCATGTAGATCCAGAAGGTGGTGAATAAGAAACTGAGAGAGCGATACACACACAGACAGAAAGAGATCGCAGACGAGAATCACAACCATCACAATGAGCGAATGCTGTTTCACGGTAAACATACCAGTTATCTGATACTGTTCTGGGATCTGTCAGTATATAAAAAAAATTTGTATATAAAATTTTCATTTTGTATGGTCTATTTAGTATTAAAACAAACTTGTTACTAAATTAACTAAATTGTCATTTCTTTGTAAAGCAGCTTTAAAACGATATGTATTTTGTCGCCATATGTGAACTAAATAACATTGCTGTAAATAAACAAAATATAGATATATATAAACTTGGCTTTTGTTGTCAGAAATTTTGTAGTTTGCTGGGTACTAACTTGCTTGTTTTGTATACTTTGTTTCAGGATCTCCATTTATTAATGCCATCATCCATAAAGGCTTTGATGAGCGTCATGCTTATATTGGGGGCATGTTTGGAGCTGGTATATATTTTGCAGAGAATTCCTCTAAAAGTAACCAGTACGTTTATGGAATTGGTGGAGGGACTGGGTGCCCCACCCACAAAGACCGATCCTGTTACCTGTGCCACAGGTAATTGCACACAGCTCCACCCACTGAACAGGGTTCGTCGTAACACACAACTATGTAAAACGTTTATCCACTGTTTATCCACAGGCAAATGTTGTTCTGTCGCGTAACATTGGGAAAGTCCTTCCTGCAGTTCAGTGCCATGAAGATGGCTCACGCTCCCCCCGGCCATCACTCTGTGATCGGCCGCCCCAGCGTCAACGGCCTGGCCTACGCCGAGTATGTGATCTACCGGGGAGAACAGGTACATGAGTAAAGATGTTCAATCAACATTTAGCCAGTTTATGCTAATGTTAATTCATGCATTGTATTGAATAGAGATGTAAGGTAGCTAGTAGTACCCAGGCCTCTTTTGAACTAACATTGCAGTAAAACAGCACTGCAGTGTATTAATACATTTGATTGCTGTTGTTTTTCAGGCCTACCCAGAGTATCTCATCACTTACCAGATAGTGAAGCCGGACAGCACGCCTCAGTCCTCCACAGGAGCAGAGCAGAAATCATAGTCTACACACTGTTTCTCCACTCAATTACTCACTTTTTCACTCTCTTGTTGCACAAAGGAAATGTGAACTTTACCATTTACCCACGTCTTACCCATGAAATTCCCATGTATGAATTATGAATTTGCACTTTTAAAAACAAGTTACTTAAGTTATTTGAAAATAGTTGCAGTTGTGTCTAATGTACAGGTAGTATAAAGTAAACATGTAAAACTGATTGTGTTTAACAATGCTATTTGAGTTGTATTTTAATGGAACTTTATGTTTGGAGTCTATTAATTCCTTTTAAATAAATATCATCAGAACAAGACTCACTCATATAAGTATTGATTGTTATTCATTTTTATAGACTACATTCAATACAAACATTATTTGCATTTTTTTTGCAGTCACCCGCTACCTAGTTTTTTTTTATTCCCTGAGACCAATAAACAGATTCTTCTATTACAATCAGTTCAGCAAGAACTTTAAACTAGCAAGAATAAACAGATTTCAAAGCAAGCTTACTGTTGTGATATCTGGTTCTGACCTGACAAAAACTGTTGATATAATATTGATTGTCAGACTGTCTGTATAAAAATAAATTCTTCCTAATTCTATCACTCCCCCCCAACAGATAATGTGTTTAACCTTACCTACCATTGTGCGGCTTGCAGATGCTCTATTTCTCCCTGTTCTGCATGTGTTGTATGTGACATCATTTTACGTTGACCCAATTAAAATAATTCCTACAACAATCAAGGGTTACATTAAATAATACCCTCACAGAGTTTGTGAAACCAATTTTCATATTTGAATATACCTGTCACGCTTATAATAGTGTTTTTTTCATATATACTGTCATTTTATCTATTTTTTTTTATCTCCACCAGCTGATGGCGACTTTTAGCGCGTGCACAAAAGCTGGTCGCTGGTCGATGACGTCACTGTGCGTTAGTAAAGTTTTCGGAAGGAAGGCAATGGAAGTTGTTGCTCTATATTGGTACAGAAGTCAGGGAATAGGATTTACGCGTGCTTTTGTAACGTTTTATTAACGTTAGATATGTTATGTAGGAGATTCATGAAGGGTGAATGAGTGTTTATGAGTGACGTCAGCACCATGCACAGACGTAAACAGAGTGTGTTTAGGTGGACAGCATATCTCGCCTTCTTGCTGATGAATGTATTGTCTGTCATCTCCTGTTCATCTGTGGAAGTTCAGGTGAAGGTGGACAAGCCTCTCCGAAACCTGAAGCACTTTTGGAGAAGCACTGGATTCTGGTAGGATTATACTTCATAATGTTTGTACCTGGGGGTACCATAGTACAGTGACGTTATCAAAGTATATCAAGATAATATTTTGACCTTTGCTATAGTAGGGAACGAGTGCAATATTGATTTATCATGGTGTTCATGTGTTACATAAAAGAATATTGTTATAGTACCTTGGTACATACAAAAAATAGAAACATCATGGTTTTGTACTTTTTTGTAAGTGACTTCTTTTTGGTTATTTTGCAGTCCTCCACAGCCCCACACTGATGCACACCTGTATGATCTCAGCAGAGACCAGCAGATGAACCTGGCACTCATCGGCTCTGTGCCTCACAGAGGAATCCAGCAGGTGCGCATTCACTGGATGCTGGAGCTGGTGTCAGCACAGTAAGATTCCGTCCTCACGCTATATTTCACAGCTTCTGCTTAAGTCACGTATGTTGAGAGATTTTTTCTTTATCTGTTCAGTGAATGTGAAATAATTCAACATACACTGAATATAAATTTTAACATTTTATACATATATGCTTAAGCATCTGTTTCTGATCTTGCACATAAGCAGTGCTAGTTTTAGCAGAACTATTCTTGGTATCACACCAAATTCCAAAAATATACATGTATAAACTGTTATAAATTAATCTGTGTGTATATAAAGCATAATGCTGTATTTTACTACAGTACTAAGACATTTGTCTCTGGTTGTTTATGCAGAGTCTCAAGGGGAGAATATCATTATAACTTCACAAACTTAGACCAGCTTATTGACCTTCTCTGGCAGAATGGACTGCAGCCGGGTATGAGATCCAAGAAACAGACTTTAATTGTGGTGATATAACCTGACATCGTGTTAAAGAGGCTTTTGGCTGTTCTTTCTCAAGGCTTTGAACTCATGGGGAGTGTTTCTCACACCTTCAGCAATTTTGAGGACAAAAGACAAGTTACTGAATGGAGGAATATGGTCTATTTGATTGCTAAAAGATACATTTGTGAGTATGAGATTAGATTGAGAATCGCTATTTACAATGGGGTTTAAACTTACAACCTTTTAGTTATCACCCCAGATTTTTAACCACTAAGTTACATCAGCACAGGCACAACATTTCTGATTAATGTTCTGTATGTACAGTGAAGTATGGCCTCAGCTCTGTTTCTCATTGGAATTTTGAGACATGGAATGAACCGAACAACCACAATTTTGACAACATCTCTATGTCAATCCCAGGTAGAGTCAACATGTCTGATATAATTTTTGTCATCGGAGTACAGTGCACGAGTCATATTTATCTTTTCTGGTGCTTTTGGGTTGTCTTTTGATAGCTATGCCTTTGGCAGACAGTTTTATCCAAAGCAGTTTACAGTGCATTCGGGGTACATATTTTCTTTACTGATTAAGTGCTCTACCAATTGAGCTAAAACACTTATGTAAACACTAATAAATTCTTAACATTCATCTGTTTGTTGCTTGCCATGTTTGTTTTTTTTTGTTTTGGATTTTTGAACGTGGTGTTCTCAGAGAGAAATTATCTGTCTTTTTTGTGGTGAGGTTTGGTCAAAACAAGGAAGATTAAGCTTGATGTTTATGGACTGAAACCAAATTCTCTGAAGACTTTGTGGTTGTGCTCCACAGAACAACAGCTTTATTGTGTTAACGGTTAATTGTTTTTGGCTTTGCTCCGCTAGGCTTCCTAAACTATTATGATGCCTGCTCTGAGGGGCTTCATGCAGCGAGTCCACTGTTGAAGTTTGGGGGTCCGGGAGACTCTTGTCACTCTCCTCCCACTCGCCATACTGTTGGGAGATGCTACAGCACTGTTACAATGGCACAAACTACTTTACTGGAGAGACAGGTGTACGACTAGATTACATTGCCCTCCACAAAAAGGTGTTTGAAAAGTGCTAGCAATATGTCTTTTCGTCTCCTAACATTCTTATTTTTATTTTGTTGTATTTTTCAATAATGCAAGTTCATAGCTACTACTAGAGCCTGGCATAGGTGCTGAAGACCTGGCTTGTTGGCAAACGCCAGTAGGTTCAAGCCTACTTCAAATGAACTTGACATACTTAATACTTGTTCTTAATACTTAATGTTTTTAATTTTATTGTTAGTTATTGTACGTCTTAAATGAACTTCCCTTTTGCAATGTCACCAATCTCTTTTACTTTAACTCCCTGTTAAGGCGTTGATTTGTTCTTCAGGGAGGAGGGGGCACGTTACCCATCCTGCAGCAGGAAGTAGCCACAGTGCGGGAGATCCAGCAGCGGTTTCCACAGTTTCGCTCTGTGCCCATCTACAATGATGAGGCTGATCCGCTGGTTGGCTGGAATAAACCACTCACCTGGAGAGCAGATGTTACATATGCAGCCATGGTGGTTAAGGTAGAGACAGCGTGCTGTGTTAAGAAGGACTCTGGGATGTTTTGTGATCACTGAGACATCATGTGATTTTATAGGGCATTGTGTGAACTGAGCATGGCGCTCATCATTGATTTGGCAGATCTGACAGATTTCCTCATGTTCTCACATCAGGTCATTGCGCAGCATCAGAATCTGCTCATCGCGGACCAGAACAATACACTCAACTACACACTGCTTAGCAACGACAATGCTTTCCTTAGTTACCACCCGCACCCATTTACCCAGCGCACTCTGACTGCCAGATTCCAGATCAACAACACAAACCCGCCCCATGTGCAGTTGCTACGGAAACCAGTCCTGACCGTGATGGGGCTGCTGGCATTGTTAGGTGATTCATTGAGAATCCATTCACTTGGAAGATTGCATGTATTGTTCATGTGTAGTTTTGTATATGAATTTGTCGTTAAATATGTAAAAT
Source organism: Chromobotia macracanthus (assembly GCA_036877525.1). Taxonomy (NCBI): domain Eukaryota; kingdom Metazoa; phylum Chordata; class Actinopteri; order Cypriniformes; family Botiidae; genus Chromobotia; species Chromobotia macracanthus. The sequence goes on from JAZGTH010000058.1 coordinate 6,310,941, forward strand.
GACAAAACACTGCATTATAGGAAAATAAACATACTTTCCTTACAAAAAAATACAGTGGCAATACCACAGTAAAGTAAGGCTAGACAGAAATACCATGGTACAGAATGGTTTTAACATGCTTCTCCATATGTTCATGTTGTGTCTTACAGAGGCTTTGATCTTAACAGAGTGAGTTGTGATGTTTCTCATCATTTGTTCCAGGTGAGACTCAGGTGCAGGCAGAGGTACTAACAGACAGCTCTGAAGTGAACTCATCATTGGGTGTTTTGGCCAGTGTTCACCTGCCTGAGGTGCCGTACACAGCCGACAGCTGGCAGACAACCATCTTGCTTTATAACAGCAGAGACAACCAGACCTCCTCCACCTCTGACATCATCAGTCTGCGCCTCACAGGGATCCCAAAACACAGTGGTCAGTAGCTACCTATAATCACCCATAATAAACAACATTGAACAACTGAAAATCTGTAAAACTGGAGCTGTGGCACTCATATGAATATGTCTCTGTAAAGGTATAAAAAAGAGGTTTACATAAGTTTATAGAAAACGTTCTCCAGGTGGCAATAAATGTTGAAATCCATGCATTAAACCTCCCCAAACAATATGAGGAACACAATTCTGATTTGCAGTGCAAATTTATTCTGACAGAGACTCGCTCATCTGATGGGGCTTGTTTATCGTCCTGTTAGCAACACAATAACTTATACTGTGTATATAAAGAATAAACAGTTAAATAATCCCAATATTATGGGGTCAATATTTATGGCTGGTAAATTATCTCAGTTGAATCTCTTGATAGCAGGTGTGGCAAAAAGTTACGTTTGGACATTGCGTGTGTGGAAATCATTTCACGTATTTCATTTAAAGCATTGTTTAGAGAAGACACATCAGTTATTCTGTTGACTATGTCCAAGACTGCTTGTAGACACTGTGTGTGTTTGCAGGTCTGATGTATGTGACATACTATTTGGACAATAATGTGACAAACCCGTTTAATCTGTGGGACAGCATGGGCCGTCCGGACTTTCCCACTGCACAACAGTTCACATTTCTGCGAAGTCAAGAGGTTTAACACAGACACACACACAGCACAAACACCTACAGATCAGAGAAAAATAGTTTATTGAAAACAGAAACAGAATAATTAAGCCTGTGGTGACCATGTTCCTCTATCTGAACCTTCCTCTATCTGAACCTTTCAGAATTGAACAGGCTGTTTTTGCTCTTAAGAACTCTTACATATAAATAATCTCTGTTGTGATTGGCTAATGTCCACATATCAGTATACTTCACACTTTTTCGTCAGCTGCTGAATATTGAATGGGTGTTGATTTGTGAATGAGCTATTTGTTTTGCCATTTCCATAAATAGTCCGATTAAAATAAGCTGCATGGTGAAATTAAATATATATTTACTCTAAAGTGTTGTTTATGACCCCTTTAAAAATTGCCATAGGACCCACAGACTTCTGGGCCTCTTCCAGTCCACCCTGATGGATCTCTTACACTGAAGGCAAGTCTCGCTGTTCCCTCAGTACTGCTTGTACACGTATGTGCCAAATCTAAAGAAGTGCCTGACCAGGTGAGTGGCAGTATCATAACTACAACCATCATTCTTACTGTGTCTAAAACCAAAGGCAGCAGGCAGCATTTATGTTAGAATGCACCATTAGGAAAACAGCTTTCAGACATTAATCCTTGTATGGTTTAGTTTTAATGTCATGTTTGTTTGCAGGTGAATGGGGTTCGTTTTATCACCATCACCAAAGGCCAAGTTTTGATTGTGTGGAAAGATCACTGCATTGGTACAAAGTAAGAACTATTTGAATACAGCATTTCAACATACTAGATTAATATTCAGTGTATTCATTCACAGCATAATCTGTGATTCATTTTTAGATGTATAAAGACGTATGAAGTGGAATTTTCAAAAAACAAGAGCACTTTCCAAAGGATCAATCACAGAGACACTATCTTTACACATTTCACTTATTCTCCAGGTATGAATTCAGAAAGATTGTTAAATCATGATTTCAAGCTGTGGTACATATTGATGTGCATATTGATCTTTTTCCTTTACAGACAGTCTGGAAGTAAATGGTTACTACAGAGTGAGAGCTATAGATTACTGGAACAGACACGGGGAATATTCTGTCACAGAGATATATTCAGAGAATCAATAGAATCTGATTCACTGACTGATCCATTTATTTTAGCTAAGGAATTAGAACTATCCAATTAAACAGGGAGATTACAGACTCCTAAAGTGACTAACCACAGCACAACAGTGTCAGTGTGCACAGTTCCCCTTTAGTTTACTTGTTACAAAGTGCCTCAAACACTGAAACTCCCAATATCTTTGCAAGAAACAGAAAAGTTTAACATATCCAGTTATTAATTCATAAATGACTTCAACCCTTTGTTTTTTGTTTCCCCTGAAGATTTAACAAACTCCTCTACACCAGCCAGTCAGATAAGACCCAGTTCACATAAATGCTAAGGATATTTGTATGCAGTATACAGTCTATAGGCCATCTGAAGCTCACAGTCTTTAAACCTTTATTCCTGCAATCACACAAATCTATTTTATATTGAATAGACTTTTACTGTGGAATGCATTTTTTTTCTGTTGTTTTAATGTAACTGCCACACACTGTAACTTGATTTTATTTAATCTGTGTAAAACAGTAATTATTTTATTCATGGCTACAAAAAAAATAGTTTTTAATATTAAATGCTGAATTAACCTTTTTTATTCTTGGCACCACACGGTTAGGCTTCATCCAGGTTGTTTATTTTAAATCAAAAATTGAATGCAAACAAAATCAGGTATAAGTTTAATAAATATTCATGTGGATTTTTCAAATCAAATTCTTCACTCTAATTTAATTTACATTTACATCTGGTTTAGTGCCATCAACGCTTTATTACCATTTCAAAAATACACCAACATCAGAGATCAAGAGAGAACCCATACAAGATCACACTTACATTTGCATATATTCTGTGAATATTTCACAAAATGAGGCATTAGTCTGGTGTGAGCCATTAGAGGGAAACAGTGTAAGGTGCAAAAATTGCTATATGAAACCAAAACTGTAGACTACAAATTATCCAAGGTAACAAGTAGATCTTCACAATGGAAATAAAACAGGCTTCATTTCCGGCAGCTTATTTCAGAATTGTATCCTCATTCGCTGTTAGATAAAAAGATAAGAAAGAAATAAGAAATTTGCTCTTTAAAGGTGCAGTCAGTGTTTGTCTAGAAAGTCAGATAACCGGGTTGCACAGACAAAGGTAGCAGCATTTAGTTGGTTTAATATATGTCAGCCCTCTAGAGAAGACAGTGGAATAAAACTTTTCTGGGCCACTTCATGGTTGACAAGTCTTCACATTACGTGAATGTACGTCATTAATAATATTTTAACCAATTCTCAAAACGTACAACCTAATGAGGGAAATGTATTGTCTGCAACTTTTAATTATGAAATAATTCGTACCCTCGGCAAGCTGTTTAGCAATGCGCTCGTTCTCCTCCCTCACTTTCTTCTCCTCCTCCTCAATTCTCCTTTCCTCCTCTGCGATTGGCTTCAGGTAATCTAAAAAAAGTTGGGTTTTTTTTGTCAAAGGTTACAGAGCCATCAAACTTCACTAAACAAATGTGCAAATGATGATAAACTAACAAATACCACGATCATAATAATCACAAAACTGACTGATAATACGATTAATATTGTCCAACAAGTTATATGTTTAAATAACGTCAAAGTACACACGCATGAGCATGCCCTTGCCAAACAATTTCGTGACCGTATGGACATCTGTAACCTGACATGACTTTAAACAATCAACTACAATTTAATAATTAAAATCAGATACCGTTTTTATTAGCTGAAATTAAGAACTATTTAATGTATGCTTCAAACAGACGTATGAGCTAACACCTGCCAGTGTTGAAACCACCTTCAGCTTTCTTACCATATCGTCGTTTTCCATAGATAATCCCAACGAGTAATGCAGACCACCTGGCTGTCTGAAAACCAAAACACAAATCATTATTATCAACACATTATTAACACCATTATTACAATCATATGTAGCTTTATAACAGAGAGGAACTAGTCGAGACGCTCGGCAGTCGCCAATTCAACAGCAGTCAGCACAACGAAACACGACAGCGGGATTGAAAGACAAGCCATGAATCCCAAACTAAACATTTAGAAATATATATTTGTAATATTAAACCTTTATTAGCGGCGACACTTGCACTGGAGGAACCATTTTTGCTGGATTTCGGGACCCTGGTCTGTCTGCAGAGGTCAGCGGCGAGTGAGAGTACGGCGTGACGTTTATGAGCGCGTTCAAATGTCATAGCGCCATCTAGAGTTCCGGTGCGCAAATGCCTTACAGGTAATATTCAATCATAAAGAGGTTTTACCCCAAGTGAACAAAACAGTGTTTTTATAACGGTTTACGGTGTTTTTATTAACACCGTTAAAGTGGTAAACATCACTATTTCATTTAATTATTTATTTCTAAATAATATTACTTGCCGTGTTCATTATAACTGTGCATAGGCCTGTATCCATACTGATGCAACTGTACTACACACTGTATAACACACCCATTCAATTTATCTTTATTTTATTAACTTTTTATTCAATTCTATTATAGCATTTATTATTTATTAATATTATCACTTGATATTACAGAAAGTCCCTGAAACCACTTTAATATACACAAAGGGATGTGTATGCTAAATGTAAAATGTAAATGTATTAAAAAGCAGCAATTGCGAAAGAATTTGCTATATAAATAAGTTAATTTGTGTTTGAAACACAGAGTCTACTTGTATTTTTAAAACTGAATAGTAGAAGTAGCAAGAATTTGTCAGTGAATATATTTGTAGAGTGTATGATGTATCAAAGTAAATATTTATCTTTAGGCATAGTAAAAACGTTTTCCTTATAAATAAACAAGTAAACAATACACTAAAATGCATATACCATCATTTGCCTACAAGAAACGCATTTAAACAACACAATTTACATAAAGTGAATAAAGTTTTCAGCTTTTGAATGAAACATGGACGCCACGGAAGCCGGATGTAAGCATTACGTTCGCAGCTGTTTGTTAAAAGTGAGCGGCTTTATTTTCATTTCATCACTTGTCTGAATTGTGTTTAAAATATACAAATCTGTATGATCAGTTTGTCCTTAAAGTCCTGTAAGTTTAAACCTGTTTTATGTTTATTTCAAGAAAATCGTATTCCTATTTACATTTCCTATACATACAACGCCTTTTTAAATGATACATAAGCAGTTACCAGGGCGAACAGGGATATTCGGTACAGAGAAATAAACAGTTTATGATTATGAGTTTGTTCTTGCACTTGTTCTGATGCTAATTCACATGAACTCAACGTACTGTGAGTGTTGAGTATTAACTGTGTTAATATGTTGGATCATCCGTCTTCAGGCACCCTGCTGTGGGAAGTTTTACGTGTGTCGACTTTGTCATGATGGTGAAGAGAATCATCAGATGGACCGATTCAAGGTCCGAGAGGTCAGATGTGCGGTGTGCAATACCATTCAAGAGGTAAAGTGATGTTAAAGCTCAGTTAGAAACACGTGGAATGTGATTGTTTGACCCTATTTTGAGGTGATTTGTATCAAAATTAAATTTTATGTAAATCAATCATTTTAATTTGTTTAAAGGGAAAACAGTATTTTCTTTATGACTTATGAAGATATTTTCTTTGTTTTTACCCTAGTAGACTTTTTTGCATGGCCGCAATAAAATAGCATGACATAAAACATTTAAGTTTGTATAAGCTTGTCAGTGGCTTCTTTTTTTGGCTTCTTCAGGCTCGACAGACATGTAAGGAGTGCAGAGAGAAGTTTGGAGAGTATTACTGTGACATTTGCCATCTGTTCGATAAAGACAAAAAGCAATACCACTGTCAGCCTTGCGGAATATGCAGGTTTCCATAACATTTATTATTTCATCACATGCTTTTATGCAAAGAAACTTACAATGAGACATTAATTAATCAGGAGCACTAATACTGTAATGACCCTCGTAATGCTTTTATATAATTTAAAACTGCCATTGCACTTATTAACTTCACCTTTTCTGCCCTCTCACCTTCAGAATTGGTCCAAGAGAGAAATACTTCCATTGTATGAAGTGCAATTTATGTTTAGCTACTGATCTGAAAGACAATCACAAGGTATGAAAAATATTATCTCACCAGCTTGATTAATCATTCTTTAACGCTGAAATAACTTGATCGCTTGTTTGTCTGTGGTGAATCATTAAGCACTGTTTCATGTTTCAGTGTGGTGAGAATGTGTCTAGGCAGAACTGCCCTGTGTGTATGGATGACATCCACACATCTGGGATAGGAGCTCATGTTCCTCCATGTGGTCATCTTCTACACAAGTGAGTGTTTGTTTGATAATTTATCTGTGCTGGAAGTCTATACATTAAAGGGTTAGTTCACCCAAACATGAACCTGCGTGATAATCCATTTTTGGATAAACTATCCCTTTAAAAAGCATAATGAAGCTCCCCAGCAATGCCTGTTGAACCCACATTTCTGTTTGTGGATAATATTCAACTACGTGGTGTACTATGTGGTGCAGAGTCTTTTCCAGTCTTGACCCATACGTCACCTGGTATGTTTTTTTTTTTGGTGACCCTTTATCCTTTCTTACTTGCAGAACATGCTTTGAAGATATGTGCAGAACTGGGTAAGGGACATCAGTTTTATATTGTATTATTACTGTGGTGAATTTATACTTTAGTCCTTTATGATGTGTACCGTGACTTCTGAACTACATTAAATGTTTACATCCTCACTGGAGTTTTTGCTATTTTGTCCTGCAGTGCTTATCGTTGTCCCAAGTGTATGTACTCAGCATTTAATATGGACGAATTTTGGGAAGAGGGAGATGAGGAGATTGCCCAATCACCCATGCCTACAGAGTACCAGGACACCACGGTGAAGGTAAAGAGGCAACATTAAGCACATGAAGAATAATACAGGCAGACATTGCAATGTAATAATTACATGGCAAAAGTGACTGCAGATAATATGAAATGATTGTCAGGCTCATTGTACGGTCTCTTTCCACATGCTGAGAATGAAATGCAGTAACTGTGGATCTTACAACACAGCGCAGGATGGCGGGATGATCTCACCCTTAGCTGCAGGTCCGCAGCTGTCAGAGAAAGAGCCTGACAATGAGCAGCATGACTGACGTTTACAGAAAATCTTTCAGCTGTGTTCTTTTAGATTCGGTTAAAGTGACTGAATTTATTTGAAAGCAGTGGCCATCATTTCAAATTACAAAACTGTTCTTCATTTATAATAACTGAATTCTATTTATTGTTCATAACCTTTCGAAAAGAAACATTACATTGTAATGCAACAAAAAGGAATAACACTGCACAGTTGCATCTTGTATTTATTTGAAAATTAATCAATATAGTGTGATGTAACAAGAATGTTTTGAGACAATATTGTAAAAAAAAATTCCTGCTTCCCCACAAATAGATAAACTGATGTGCCACTCTATGGAAATCCACTAAAAATCATGCATTGTAAACGATGAAGCATTGCATTGGAATAAATTAAAAATAGTTTCAGAATATAGCTTATGTCATGACTCGTGTATGCACACCCAGTGGAGTGGATGACACCAGTAATGCATAAATTCTTTCAACTACAACAATTTGGCTGAAACTGAGCATACCAAAAATAAGAAAAACAAGCAATAAATGATGTTTGAATTTACAAGTCAAGATTATGCAAATTTGTTAAATATGCATTTGATTTTCATTACCAGCAAGTTGGGTAATTAAATGTTATCTCCTCGACTGGCAGGTTTTGTCACGATCCTGCTCACCAGTTCTGTATTACATTCTAGTGCTGGTGTTGTGACATTTGGATCAGTAGCCCTCAGACCTTCAGAATCTGGTTTGCTGGTAACTGAAACAGCTGGTAGCAAAGGATCAAGGCTTGTCTGAATGTTCATCTCAACCGTATGCTCCGTGATGCCAGGGTAAAGTGTTTTTTCAAGGACTGGTGGTGGAGTTTCATTATTGACTATTGGCAGATTCGCCACTGTGTTCTGCAGCACTGGTTGTGCCGTTGTTTTCAGTACAGTGACCTCCTCTGAGGAGCTTGAATGGCTGGACTCTGAAGATTCTGAACTGGATGATGTCTGATGTTTGTGATACAGGCTAACCTGTTAAAGGCATAAAAATAAAAGACATACAAAACAGTTTTAAATTCTTTTCAACTGGTTAAGATAGGTTTATTTAATTACTGAGGTATTGCAACCATTTCACTGCTTTACAATAGGATGAGAGGACAATAAAAACCCCAGACATTAAAATCAAGTTTAGCTTAGAAACATCCTTACTGGCTTAGAAAGTGTAAAGGTCACTAAAATGAATCCAAATAGTGCTGGTAACAAGCAGTCCATGTTTTATTAAATGATTCTTCCTGTCAGAGAGGGAAAATTGTGAACTTTAATTGTAAACATTATTAGTAAACAAAATAATCCATCCTTTATGGTCTAATTATTGTAAAATGAAGTAGAAATAGACAAAACCTTACTGTGTTAAAACTCCTCAGAAAAATGCAAAAATACTCCAGATACTGCAAATCTGAGTATGGAAGCTCTAGACTGACAGTGAAATGGAACAAAGACTATTTATACGCAAGTTAATTGTTCCACACATGTACAAATTTATATTTGGTGTCAAATCTGATATATTTATGTTCATTTAATTTCACATTTGGTTTGCCTTAAGTGTAAATGACAGAAATCCACTGAGAGGATCATATGGTTAAAAATGTTTAACCAAAACATATTTACTAGGAAGTAAACATGTTTTGCTTCAAGCAATCTAACCATGTCTCATCTGAAAAAGGTTCAGTCCTTGGGTGTGTTTATGAATTCATCTAAAACTTTAAAATGCCATAGACTCATTACTCATGTCTGTATGGCCAAAACATTCCAGACCAGCCACAGCAAGACAAGCATAGAAGCATTCATTAAGACAAAAGCCTAGCTAGTTGTGTGTGCGCGTGCATTTCTCTCTCTCTCTATATATATATATATATATATATAAAAATATCGATATCTATATATACGACGACAAACATCTCGTCATGTGACTTCCTTTGCGATCTTTAAATTGCAACAAAATATGAAATAGACTTCTGTTGCATTGAAAAAGTTTGTCAAATTACTGTACTTCCCTCACAAACTCGTGCAAAAAGGAATATTTTTTTCTGTTTTTTTAATGTACTTTATTAGGTATTAGATCTTCATTACAAGTTATGGTGCTGAACCAAATATTCTCTCTCAAGTTTCATCTCAGCAGATTATTTTATATGCTCATTGAGGAACAGCAATTTAACAAAACAAACATGTGGTGAAAAATTACCAAAAGAAAGTATTCAGAAAATTAATGGATATTTGTAATGCAGTGCTTCCGATGTTTACAAGTTAACAGAAACTAGACTGTTAGTTTTCAAAATGCAACAATTTTATTTCATAGAAACCAAGATGAGCCAACATGGTGAAGCTAGTCCACAGATGTGACCACATTGTCCTGAAAGAGACAGTGTTCATAAAATATTCAATAAAAATTGTATAATTGGTATATAGGTACATTCAATAAAAATAATTTCTTCAACCACACAAACACTGCAACCCAGTTCATATGCTATACATCCTAAATAGCATCCAAAATTAGAATGTGCATCACAAATCATAGTATGTTGCAACATTTCCGGGTGGTCTACCATTTCTGTAAATTCAAAGTACAGATACATGCATGCTCTAACAGCTGATATTACCCATAACTGATTGGGCAAGGAAGTTTAGTGATGCCTCACTGAATTATTTAATATTTATTATATAGTAAACATTACATGGGAAGTAATGAATAAAAATGAAATGCAAGGAGTTTCATTTTGGTGTAATCGCAATGTGCGTCTAGGCAACAAGGGTTACTGCTGTTACACATTTAGTACATAATGTTAAGCAAGTCAACTGAGATGAACTGTCAGAGCAATAATTAGTACATCTGGTCATTCATGCCTTTATCTTCTTGATCATGTAATACCTCTGAGAATTCTGTGTCTTTCCCATTTGGTTTTGCGGCTTCAGGTCTTCTTGGTAGTTCCTTCATACCCATTTCCTGCACAACCACAGCCTGTGCTGCTTCCCTAAACATATACAGCAGATTTTAAATGACTGAACAGTGTTTTACAAGTTAGTTCTCTTTTTTTTTTTTTACAACAGTGAACAAAAGCAGAAATAGATTATATTGTACCTCTGATTTGTTGCCTTCTTCTTAATGATCCCAATAGTAACACCCAGTACGACCACAGCAGCACATAGCCCAACAACTCCATAAAGAACTGGGCCCTGTGTAAACCCACCCAACAGATCCTGACAGCGTTCTCCAGTGTAACCCGCCTCACAGACACACACAGTCGCTCCATTCTGAGTCACACATTTTCCATTCCCATTACACAGTTTAACACCACATGCCTCGGCCTCCACATTCTCTGGTATTATATTCTCTCTTAAGCCAGGACGAAATGATTTAGGACTTAGTCCAACTTTTTTATCTTCTGCAGCTTGGAGACCTGAAACAAAAGTAAAAACAGAAAAGGATATTTCTGACATGTTAAAAACTGAAAGTTCCTTTGAAACACTGCTGGAACTCCTTTGGAACATTGGGAATATTATAAAAGTGTCTGGGTCATATTTTAACCCAGAATAAAAATAATTGCAAAAAGACTCATGGTTTTATCTAAATAAATGATTCTCATTACATTCCTAATTCTGTATTACAGCAAATCCTTCTGTAGTACAGTAGAAAACCAATGATGATTAAAATCAGCATTTCAGATATTGAGATGCTGCTTCCTGTTGCTCCTCACATTTCTCATCGGAATGGTCTGAGCAGTCTGCTACACCATTGCAGAACTGATTCAGTGGTAGACAGATATCTTCACTCAGACAAGGTCTGGTGCCTTCAGGGCAACGAGGGTCCAGGATGCAGTCTTTGTCATCAACCAGACGATGCCCGTTGGCACAGTGACACGTCATTCCTCCAGGAAGCGCTAGACAAATGTGACTGCAGCCTCCATTACCATTAGAACAGAGATTAGTGCCTGAAACATTAAAATTAAACCAGGGACAATTTTAATGCGCCATAATTCTATATTTTGTTCATAAGCTTTATGCTGCCTGGTAACAGGCAGAAGAGAGAAATGGTTTCTATATAATCTAAGTTCTGTTCATTTAGGCAAGTAAGTTAACATTGTTTTTTGCTCACCTTTTTGGTTTGATTTAGCCAATGCTTTCAGACTAATTATCTCAGCATTCACTTCAAACCACAGCTTACCAGTCTCCTGATCATCACTGAACCAGCACTTACTGGAATCTAAACAACAAGACACTTATTACTGGACAGAATGTCAGACCTTATTCAAAAGTAAAGCATTAAGAAATCCAGTTAAAACCAGCTTTAACCACTATATTGTTTTACTTGGTTTCTAGTTGGTCCAAGATGACAATTTATGGTGTGCTGAACTAGAAGATAGTGGGCCTTAACCTGATAGAACCTTGTTTTTCTAGCACTGAGAGCAGATAATTGTTTACCTCTTTTAGTAACCCAAACAAGCACTTTATTAACCAAGGCAAATGCTGTTAATCCTTCCTCTGCTTTTATTTCTTTATATCCCAAACCATCAATGCCGACCGAAGCAATTACTGCAAGACCTTTGGAAAGATACAAAAGACAAGGGAAAGATACCTTTTTACAGTTTATATATTATGCAGATTACAATATATTATATATAGACTAAAAAAGTCTGTATATATAAAGTACCCTTGTCTGCCCAGTACAGTTGATTTCCCTCCTCAGTTAGCAGCAGTGAAATTGGCTGCACTGATTTACTCCACACCACTGTTCTGTCCTGTCCATTCAGGTAGGCGCACTCTACACTGGTCATGTGACCTTCCAAGACTCTGTTCGTGAAGCACAGGCGTCCACTGGGTGGGTGCAACGCAATCGATTCAATGGTCCCGACACCATCTTGGATTAACACACTGGTGTGTGTGCCATCTGGCGATGTGACCTGCAGGCCTGGCAGCTTTGTGCTGCTCCAGTAGACATTTAAGGTGATCCAATCCACTGAAAATGCTCTGATAGTGTCCTTATGCAGCCGAAGCACTTTCCCCCGCGGCACCAGCGTGGCATCTTTCATCTTGAACAGCCCCACAACAGGCTGGTTGCCATCAGAAACATACAGGGTAAGATCTCGCAGAACCAAGTCAAATATGGTTGGCCTGATGATGTTCAGGAGGTCAAATCTGCGATGTTCAGGCCAATGCTGCAGACGTTCACTGCTGTGTCTGTTCTGCAGAAAGATCTGGAAGAAATGTTCTGAGTGACTTAACACGTTTCTACACATTTTCTGTGGTGTTCTGGATAGTTTGTTTTGGTGAGCAGCCCAAATTAAATGAATACATTTCCCATGTTATTATAAGGCAGGCAAAATGTACAACTACTTAAAGTAACAAATCTCTGCTTATGCTGGCATGAATTGAGATATCACTCATGTCCGTAGCCAGAGAGCAAAAGATGAATTCTTAGGAGTTGAGATTTGAACAAACCCTTTTCTTTAAACAATAACAATAGGGATACTGGCATTAGCAAACAAACTCCACTGTCCAGAATTTCTCAGCACCAACAGATGACTTCATTCAGAGCAGGTAAAACAGGAAGTGTTGTCAAAACCTGTATACCTGTGTGATTGCAGTGGGAGAGAGAAACAGAAGGAAGGACGAGTCTTTGGGTTTCGAGCAGGTGAGACCATCTTCATCCAGCAGGAAGTGAGACGGACACTTGCACACACTCTTCAGCCCTGGTGCTAACACACACAGATGAGAGCAGCGCTTGGACAAACAGGGGTTAGAAACACTTACCTGCAACAGAGGATGAATGACCTGCAGGCAAACAACAGAATCATCAGCTAGCATGACTTCATTCACAACCCATTCATATCAATTCTATTCATGTGTCTTGTGTTCAGCACAATTGTAGTGATCACAGTGTACATAAATACTTGCCTTTAAACCAAATGGCTGTCCGGGACGTTTGAGCAGGACTTGGTGTTTCTTGCCACTGGTTTTGTGAGCTCTTTGAATGGTTCCTCTTTTGGTATCAGACCAGTAGACCATATCATTGAATACAGACACAGAGAATGGACTGGGGGTCTCCATTAATTGCATGAGCTGGTGAATAAAAGGTATAACTGTAAATGATCCTAATGGTTTTACTGAATATCTGACAGTAAATTGTAAACTAGACTAATCAAATTACGGCCTGCGGGCAAAATGCAGCCCTTTAATTATTTATTCATATCGATTTAGTCATTGATTTTAAATAGCTGTACTGCATGATACAGTACATTGCTAAATGCACAGCAGTCTGCGATTAGTGATCCACTTTCCACATACAGAGAATCAGCTTCAGTTTGCTTAATTTTAATATAGTATAATAAGGGTCTTCTATTTTGTTTTTAGTAATCAAAATATTTCAGAAAAATGTTTGGCCCCTCCAAGTTGGATAATCTGGCACAAAAAAAAGTAGGAAAAGAACTGTTGAAAACCAGTTAGCCCTAATCTGGTTATCATTAATTAAGGACCAAAAATGATGTTAATCCAGATGTTAGAACATGTTAGAAGTTAACACATTGCTTTATTGTACATTTTTTTAAATGCTGCAATTGCCCTACTGCCTGGTATACTATAAATATAGACAGATATTAAAACATGAAATACATCTAACATGTGAACATCATCTACCTTAATATCCCCTCCATCAAGACTGGCTGATCCAATACACTTGAGCTTCTCATCTGTCCAGTAGATCCTGTTATGTAGAGAGTCCACAGTCAGACTGACTGGCCATCGGAGAGAGCGACTGACCAACACTCGTCTTTCTGATCCATCCATTCCTGCACATTCTATCTGAGCCTCATCCCCCATTTCTGACCAGAACATCAGACTGACAGGAGAAAGAGAAAGACAAAAGATGTCACCTGAAATTTTGGTCCAAACAATCCCATCCTCAAGCTGATGTTAATGCTTTTGATCATTTGTTGCATACGATATAACATTTTCTTTCAAACCCTTTCTGTGGCAGCAGAGCAAGAGACCGAAGCTGCCCAAGATCATGGTCCAGAATAACCACGCGGTCTATGGTTCTGGTGCCATTGGTATCCAATCCCACTGCGTTTATCTGGCTGTTCACGCTATCAGCCCAGTAGAGGTTCCTCGCCACCCAATCCACTGCCAGACTGTCTGCATTTATACCTTTAAAAAAAAAAAAACATGTAAACATTCACTTGCTTTTCAAACCCATTCCAAGTTTCCTCTGTTCTCACCTTTGATGATTGTTCCTCTGCTCTTCTGATCCAGTGACAGCCATTTGATGTTGTCAGTGTTGAGGCTGATCCAATACACTCTCTGCTTCTGCCAGTCATAGTCAAGCGAGAGGACAAACCGCTTCTCAGAGGACAGAAGAATGTCCAGACTGGAGCTCCTCAGACCCAGCAGGAAGACCTCAGACTGCACAGAGGCCAGAAGGTACGGCTCACCTGAGATACGTACAGATTCTTTAATCGGGGCTCCATTTAGGGCACTTAAACAGCATTTTAATGTCAATCAAATCATGGAGTTACAAAATCAAATGTAGACACCTGTGATTTTACAGCTACGACCATCAGGTTCTAGAACATAACCATGGCTACAAGAGCACTCAAATGACCCTTGAGTGTTGTTACAGTAGTGTGAACAGATGGCTGGACTGCTCAAACACTCATCGACATCATGACACTCAAGACCGTCATCTACAGGCTTGTAACCGATCCTACACCAACAGCGCTACAGGAAATAAAGAAAGGCATGTGACTGCAAGCAATTCAGTAAATAATAAGCCAAACACCAAGAAAAGTAATAAGTGTCATTACCATCATTGCCCTGTTTAAGGACAGCATCACTGATCAAAATCAATATGACCAATATACTTTAATTTGAGAATTTAGCTTGAATTCCTGCCTCCAGATCTTCCAAAGGGGAGCCGTACCGGGCCTGTGGGTGTGCTGTGGCAATCCTGTGCACACTTTAACTGCTCTGAACATTTATCTGTTAGACAGGCACCACCCTCATCAGAACCATCCAGACAGTTATTAACCCCATTACAAAGCTGCGAGAGATCCACACACTCAGAACTGCCGCACTGGAACAGATGAGGAGGGCAGGACGAAGGTTGACCTGTTCAAACAAATCGCATGCCAAGACTACACAGACACTGATTAAAAGACAACATATGAAAATACAACAAATTGAGGCAAATTGGTCTTAATTTATTGTAATGTCATATCTTTGCTGGACAGCAAAGCACAGATTTTATCTTATTTTAGTAAAATCGTGTAATTTATTTAGAACAACCCGACTTGAACATGCTACTGATTCAGTTGATGTTTCAGATTCTTGGAGAAAAGCTTTGTTAATTACTGATTGTGTTTACATTGCATCTAATCAGACTCACAGTCAGATTCATCACTTCCATCCCTGCAGTCTGAAGATCCATCACAGTGCCAGTCTTGTGGAATACACTGAGTCTTAGAGGAGCATGACCACTGGAAATCTCCACACTGCACTGGAGATTCCTTACAGTTCTGTCTCAAAGCACATATAATAAGCAAGACTCACCAATGCTGCTTCAACACCCAGAGGGATTTTTCCCATTTTATCAAACTAAAATCTAATGTTATTTCTGCACATTCCTCAGATCACCTTCTCATCTGTTCCATCCTTACAGTCTATTTCTCCATCACAGATCCACTCATCCAGCAGACACTCCAGGCTCTGTGGACAGCGGCGTTGCGTGCTGCAGGGTGGAGGTTCAGCACATTTCTCCTCATCAGAATGATCTCTGCAGTCTGGATGACCATCACAGCGCATACTGACAGACACACACTGACCACTGCCGCACCTCCATTCTGCAGCGCTGCAGCTCTCCTCACCTACCGCAGGATAGCAATACTGCATTCTTCAGGTTTTTAACAGTACTACTTATGCCATAAAACATTGAACAACAATTATTTATAAATCATCTTATACTGACAATTGATTACGTTTATTGAAATTTTAACACAAGTTGTGGCTCAAAAACTCAGTTGTAAACTTGCCACAGCTGGCCTCATCGCTGCCATCTGCACAATCTGTGTCTCCATCACAGATGAAGGATTCTGGGATACAGCGGGTTTCGTCACAGCGATGATCACAGCCTTCTACCTTGAAGCAGTCGACTTCATCCGAGCGATCCTGACACTGAGCTACACCATCACACACCTGCCTTCGTTCAATACACTTCTTACCATGTGCACACTGAAACTGACCTGGGAACAGATGGGAGAGAATATTAACATGGGATGAACACTGGCACAGACATTAGTTAGCAAGATGTTTATAGTGTTTGGATGTGATGGGTGGCTGCCAGGATTAGTGTGTGGTTGCAAGTTTTCTTAGTTCTATGTTTTGTATCCTCACTGGATTCACACTCGACAGAGCACTCGTCCTCATCTGATCCATCCTTACAGTCCTGCTCTCCATCACACACGTGATTATACAGAACACAGTCCAGCCCGTCTTGACATAACCTTGAGCCATAAGAACAGCGGAGAGGGGCTTTAGTAACACGGGTTTTCTCCGAATCATCTGACTTATCAGACTCATCTGTCCGTTCCTCTATGCTGCTGTCATCATCATCATCATCATCATGATGATGAGGGTTAACATCTGAGAAGACAGAGATGGGACAAATAAAGATTAAGAGACATTTTCCATCTTATTATAAAAAGATCTTATTGCAAATAAGCAGTACTCTATAGAGCTTCATTTGGGAATCATTACAGAGACACTTGGTTGCATGTTTGGAGATTCACCTAAACCTAGTAATATTACTTTTAAACCTAAACAATCCACCTACCACAGCTGGCCTCATCACTTCCGTCCACACAATCAGTGTCTCCGTCACAGATAAAGGATTCTGGGATACAGCGGGTTTTATCACAGCGATGAGCACAGCCCTCTTCCTTGAAGCAGTCGACTTCATCCGAGCGATCCTGACACTGAGCCACACCATCACACACCTGCCTTTGTTCAATACACTTCTTACCATGAGCACACTGAAACTGACCTGGAAACAGAAACAGGAAATACAGCAAACACATAAGTTAAGCAAGTTGTCCTGTGGATATAACTAGAGATCATGCAAGTAAAACGGAGTCAAATGACTGTCCGAAAACCAGGGCAGCCCAGTCATTGATCTCACATGTAGTGTTTGTGTAGTATGGTGTATGAAGGCCAGAAAACTGGCATAATAACATACCTGTAATGTTCATACCTGTAGTTTTTTTTTAAGGATTTATCAAAATATACCACATAATAAAGCACCAAGCTTTTTACTGTGTAATCAAGCAAGCGTTAAAGATAATAATGGACATATTTAGTGACTTGGTAGAAATAGAGCCATGAGTTTAAAAAATAAAATGACAGTGTATAACAGAATATATTATTGTTAATAAGCATCACAGCACCTATGGCACTGAAAATCATTCACATATTGAGCACAGCCTGCATGCAAAAAACTGCAAGTTTAACATACCTATGCTGCAGACAGAAGCACACTCGTCTTCATCAGAACCATCAGGGCAGTCATCTTCACCATCACACACATGACTGTAGAGAACACACTCTGATCCGTCCTCACAGGGTTTAAAACCAAACCTGCAGCGCAGAGGAACCTGCTCAGATCCCGCTGCAGCCAGTACACACTCAACTACACAAGACACACAGCAATTCATTGAATTAGTGAGTCAAGTTCAAGTCAAATTCACCCTACAGAACAAAAAGTGGGCTTCTTCATTGCCATGCCAATAATATGGAAAACCACAATTGTTTTTTTGTTTATTGGTTTATATGATCTACATCTACTTCCCTTTTTTAAATGGGGGAGATCCTTTATGACCAAATGATCTAAAACAAAAGCAAATCACTTATATGTCTGATAAGTTACTCCATCACTTGTTTGCAACCCATGCACCACTGACAATCACTGGAAAGGTTTGTTACTGACATTTGCCATTAACTTATGACATATTGCATTGAAGTTCAGTGTGAGATTTCCATCTCACCTCTCAGCAGCACTAATATGACCCACGATGCGACATTCAGCAACACAAACGCGCACATGACCGCGGAGACAAGCGACCCAAACCATCTGAACGCGCGTGTGGCGTTTAAATCAGGCGATCAGCTGACATCGTTGGGTCTTAATTGATCAGATGACAGCAAACAGACTGAGGTCTGATGTATCTCAAGTAATATCGAGGATAAAGACACTCCATTAAAATGCACATACATTCTATCGTTTATTTTATAAGATAAATGATTCATAACAATAACATTAGCCTTGTCTTGACTTTTTTTATGTATGCAGTTGACACGCCTTAACGCTAGGGGGCAATGAAGCGCTTTGCTCGCGTTAAACTCAAGACTTTCGTTTGTAAACACACACCGAGGAAACATGTTTATTCATTTATGGGTAAAGGATTTGACCTTTGAACTTGTCGTTCACGTTCATATAATGTTCATGTAATGAGTGTAAAAAGCATGAACGGGAATATGGAGAACTTAAGCACACTTTGTGTCGCTGTGATTCACCTGCTTCATTCGCTCCACACTTCTCACGTTTTATTTACATGTAACGCAGTGTTTGACTTCACACATCCTCTGCCGGGTTCAGTTTACCTCATGTTAAGGTACATGTGTCAATCCCTCCTCAAAACACGAGGAAAACACACGAGAAACAGCCACAACACGAATGACGAGCTTGTTCTCACTTTAATCAACTGTAGGTAAGTTCATGTGAACGACTTGGATTGAAATGATGTTAGCAGTTCATGCTTCTTTCATTATGTATGATGTTTTATATGAACTGTCATTAACTGATCTGTAAGCATTATATGTTGTCAGGTGTAACACCTGGGCATATTTTCCTTTTCTCCATAGGTAAACACAAGTGTGTTTGTATTTTGTATTCATCTTTAGGTATGATGACGTGTCTTTAAGGAAGTTTTGCAGTGTTGTAGGTTATGGATGGGATTATCCTGACAGTGGGTTCAGAGATATTCCCCTGTGCTATCCAGACTTTCTCTTCAGAAGGTTGATCACCATGATCGTGTGCTCACAGAAGTTCAGACTGAGCCCCTTGGGTAAGATCTTCACAGCTGCAATTCAGCCTGTATGGAAAGTCATATACATTTAACTATAACTGTTTTCTTTCTGCCCAATGTAGGCAACCTTTTCCCCATTTGATTTTGGTGTGACATGGACATTTCTTTGTAAGACATTTATGAAGTTCTGAATCATTAATGTTTTTGCAGGTTTGTTAAGGGTGCGTGAAACCGTGATTCTGCCCCAGGCTGTGGATGAGCTGAAGAGAGGGCTGTTCTCCCTGCAGGCCACAGTGCTGGAGTACAGGACTGTTAGTGCAGGGGTGGAGGTGGATCTCTCTTTGATTGCATCCAGAGATCAGCAGCCTGTATGGGGCAGCACTGTGACCCTGCTGTCTACTAAAAGCACATTCAGATCTGATGCTCAGACTGACACAGAGATCACACACGGTATAAGACACAACTAGACAACACTGCTGCTTGAGATTATGGTTCATGTTCCCATGTTTTTAAATGTTTGAATCTAGTAGGGCTCCAAAAGAATATTTTTACTGTAGAAAATGTAAAAAATCGGGTTTTGCATGATGCTAAAAATATGCTGATACGCATAAGTGCAACATTAATCTTTATTAGTAGCAATATTTGATTTTATTGATGCTGTGGCCCAGTGATTAGGAACAAATCACTAAGGACAAATTAAGCCATGTTACTAATTATATGAGGGAGATGTGGGTTTGAGTCTGGTCTATGTCCTGATCCTGTTTTCCTGAACTGTCGCAATTAAAAAATGTCATATCATTAAAAAAAAAATTGGTTTCTAAATGACCAGTTTAATTTACTGTATTGAACGGAGTAGTTTGTATCTATATCCTTGTATATAGTATATCCTTGTAGTTTAAATCTGTTGATATGCATCTGTTTGCATCAGATCATCCCTCACTGAGATCCATCCAGTTGGCTGTTTCTCGGACCACAGGTGTGAGGTGTGCCTGGGTGATTGGTGACCTTTGCCCTTTACATGTGTTCTGTCTGCCTGCTTCTCTTCTGCGGTTCACGTGCCCCTCTACCTCTCCACTGTGGATGTTTTCCAGGTGCATGGCAGAGATAGAGAAGCACAGAGGTAAGAAACTCCTTGTTCATACCAAAAATGAAAGTGAAGCATAATTCCAAAAACATTTGCCTCATGAACTGTGTTTGATGTCATTAAATCTAGAGAAATACTCTTTTGTTTCAAGTCTTTAATTTTTAGTATCTTTGTTATTTTTCGGTTAACTATATATATATATATGTTATTGTAAAATTGTATTTTATTATCATTTATCTTTTCAGAGATTTTGTGCATATAAAAAATGTTTTATGTTTTTATGTTTTTTTGTTATACATATTACATATGTAATACTTGCCTTAATATATATATATATATATATACATACATACATACATACATACATACATACATACATAGAGAGAGAGAGAATTTTTGAAGCTTGTGACATGTTAAATGAAATAATGCAGCAGAAAATGTGTACAGATGATGCAGAACTGTGAATTGCTGATCCATGATATGAACTTTTCTTTGCACAGATGTTTTAACACTTTGTACATTTTAAAAATCTTGAAGATGCTGAAAAGGCCATAAACACATTATGTTAATAGTATTGTTAATAACCAATGCACATAATATTTTGTGTAACCTGTAGGAGTGGAAGTGGTTCGAGCTCCTCTGACTGTGTCTGTGCGTTACATGAACTCTCTGTCTTTACCGAAGCAAGTTATCATCCGAATGAGTGAAAACACAGAAACTTCAACAACAGTGTTTTCTCTGGAGGACCACAGAACCAGGAGCCTGTACATCTCAGGACAGATAGAGAGACATTCAGATGAGGAGACAGAGAGGTAGTGATGTATCCCAAACATGTACTGTGTGATGATGTTAGAAATACTCCACTCATCATGTATTAAATCATGATCATGTAATAAAACTTGGCTCGAAAATTAACTTGATGAAATATTAATTTGATGTTTATGTTGTCACAGGCTTATTAATGTGCTTACTTACATGTGCTTATCAAAGCCTGTTTTGTATTAAGCAACTCACCTCGCCCTGATGAAAGTGTGAACTACATCGATACCTGATTGTAAGGCAATTGTCACTGAGGTAATTTACATATCTGTATCCTTCTAAGTGTCAAAGAGGGTGGAAATGTTCATGTAAAACCAAATTATTTTTTACTGCAAGAAAAGTGTAAAATATGGCCCCTTAAATGTAAATAAAATCTATTGCATTTGTTTTACCCTAAATGACTTGTATTTTTCTATTACAGTATTGTTACGGATGCAAAATATACTGTACATGTGCAGGGAAATCACTTTTAATTACCATCTGTATCAGTTCTTAGTATGTTACTATAGACAGAGAGCTGTTTCTTATAAATATTTTATTGTACTTTTCCTCTGCTTCTATCCACACGTGTGTAAGTGCTTCATGTGTATTATTTATCACTACGGGTTTAGTGTATGGCAAGCGAGGTATCTCACGAAAGCTTTTCTCAGAGCATGTTGTGATGTATCTGTTAAGATGTACTCCAGTGTCATCCACTTCTGCAAAAGTGTTTAAACTAAACATCAATTATAAACTGAAAATCAATTTGTTGTTTGTTTAGTGCTACAAATATAAATGGGTCATACATATCTTTTTAAAAGGGGGAGGAAATTGTAAATTCTTGACTGTAGTCATAGGCATTGATATTATTAATTTATAAAGGCCTAAATCTGTCGTGTGCAGTGGTGTGTAAGCAGTGTGTTTGGAGTGTCTGGAGCAGAACTGCTGCTGTGATCACAAAATAAATTTAGTTTGTTTAAGTTCAATATTGCCTGTGGTCAGCTTTGGTAAGACTTTAGTATTTCATTTGTTGTGTTGTTAATTGTGAACTGTTTGTACCTGAACTGTTTTGTGTTTCTCACGACTGATGAGGCTGCACATCACACAGAATGTCTCTCTTCTTCTGAAGATTATTTGTCCCTTGAGGATTTTGAGTTATTTTTGCTGCTTTTAACATCTTCGTATCTTTGTATCTATTCATTCGGTGAAGATGCGCTGCCCATTTTCCTTTCTCCTCACAAACTCTTGTATAATATCCTCTCTTTCTGTTCTCTCTGTTTTCAGTGTCTTACTGATGGGCATGATTTTGCATCATTTTATTTGCTAAGGAAGTCAGGCTTTGTCTACGACATCTGGAGAATTATGTGCTGTATTTGTGGATACTAGACAGTGAAATGATGTTGGTGTTTGATCTGGTATCTTGGGAGCAAAAGGTTTAATTCCTCTGAATCCTGAGAGGATTTTGAGGAGATTTTGTTTATTTTAGTTTCATCTGTGTCACAGATGTGACCTGTTTCTTTTACCAGTGTGCTAAAGAGTGCTTGCAATGGTCTCCAAAGACAACGCCGACACTGGTGAGTATGAGAGGATCTTGGGATGTTTCAAATAAACAAAAACTAATCTAGTTCTTTAAAGGAGAACCGTTTAATTTGTTAGATGATGTATCAATTACATTTAAACTTTCACATTTACATAAGTACATTACTGTTCTCTGTGTCTTGTGTGTCTCAGGTTTATTACTCAGGTTTATTATCTTAGATGGGTATGATTTCTAGGGAACACATACAGATTAAATGTATACCATAAAATTTATTTAAAATTTCTGCAAGTTACACTGGATGAAAGTGTCTGTACATTTCTGATGCATTAGTGGAATTTGCTAAGGCAAGCATTACTGTTACAATACTATTTTATACTTTTGGTCGTTAGGGATTTGAACTAACTGGTAATACTGGTAATATTAAATTTGCAGGCACACTAGCCTGTCTCACACGAACAAACCCTTATTTTGTTTCTGAATGATACTTCACATTGTGAAATTTGTTCATCTGCCAAATGATAAAACAGAAGAAATCACAGATTTGCTTTGAAGAATAGACCCAAGTCATAACATAGGAACAAGAGACATGTTTTGACTCGGCTAGTAAGCATTATGCACAAGATCCTAGTCACCACGTAGTAATGTGTAACAAGCTGAACTATTTAGAACATATTTGCCATGTGCAGGGTTTTATAACTACATGTCTCCTCGATTTCACTTCAGGTTCTGGTGGTAAGACAAGTTGTAAAAAGAAGCAGAAGTGTATGATGAACAATTCTCCAAAGGCTCAGCCGCTTTACAGAGACGCACAACTGACCTCAGAGGTCACGTCTGACAACTATTCAGACCCTCAGAGATGCAGTGATGGTGGAGGAACAACAAATCCATCAGAGGTCACAGTGAATAGTATTACAGAAACAGCTACGAGTGAACAAACATGGAACGCATGGAGCGTTTTCAATCTCGAAAATCTAAAAGAGATGCAATATCTGCAGCATGATGCTGAGGAAAGTCTGATCGATGCCTCACTCGACATGGATAAATCGTCTCTGATGGGTTTTATTGACTCCAGTAACCTGGAAAGCTCAGAGGATGTTCAGACAGTTCCATGCATCCAGGTGGACGTTCTAACAGATGTGGTGCTGATCGATGGCGATGATGACGATATGTCCTTACGGGAAAGGACAGTGACCGATGTGTCTACTACAGATGGAAATGCTGCCGAGCTTGTGTGCAAGCGGCTCCAATCCATCTCCTCTAACTCCTCCCACTCTTTGTGTGAAGGTCTGAGTGATGGGCGGGGCTCTGTCATGGAGACGCCTCAGGAGATACAGGAGCCACCCAAAAAACACAAACGCTCCTGTTGCCTCTGTGTTATTGTTTGATTTCTCTATAATATTTAAACATTCTTTGTTCTAAACTTTTGTACTTTTTCCCATAAAAATTAAGTTTTCACATTTTTCTGGCATCAGGTTTAATTCCATTTTCCAACCTTCAACCCTGTTAAAACAATATGCTTGGCTACGGTACCTTTAGAATTCATCATGCAACCACATTTGCAACCCATGTAACCTCTGTAATGTGATGTTTGAGTGAAACAGGATATTCAACAAGAAAAATATAGGGTGTGACCTGATCAGTTTCACACTAGTTTTTGCAGTCAACTGTGGAGGACGTTTAACAACATCAGCCGAAAGGGGAAGTTGTTTTGGAGGTAGAGCAAGTTATTTAAAATAAAATTGAGTACACAGGTGACCTTTTATTTCATAATTACTTTGAATGTTAAACTTTGCATCATAAATGTAATTTAGTTTTACATGATCATTTTTCATCCTCTCTCTGACTTTTGAAGTAGAATCTTTTGGCTACACTATTGTAATTTCTATATTTAAACAACCTCTATTATGATGGACTAAACTCTGTGTATTGATGTAGTTCACACAGTGATGAGTGTGGGCCAGGCTGCTGAATATTAAGTAGGCGTTGATGTTTATTTGTGGGTGGTGATATTTTATGGTAATGAGCTCATGGTTCTGATATTATTCCATGATATTTTGTCAATGACCCATTAAAGGTTAGATTCATTAAATGGATGGGGTAAGCTTTATGGAAAGCTTTATGTTGTTAATATTAGAGTGTCTACATAGTAATTGAAAACCATTTTATTTAAAAGTGATGTGATTCCATGATGTTATCCCTTTAAATTAGATTAATTTTTGATTAAGCCCAGTAAATGTCACTTTTTTCAATTCACAATAAAGATTTAGATGTTTTTGTTGAGTAAAATGCAAACATAAACCAAAACTGCATGTCCATCATTGTGGGACAATGTGTGTTTTTTGTATAAGATGTATTTTGTAGGATTTCATCTCATCACAGTTATAATCTTGAGCACCAGATTTCAGTAGGTTTAAAATAGCATACTATTAATATTTCTGTACTTTGCAGTATGTGTACTGTGCATAGTCAGTTTGCAGATTTTCTGTATGCTGGGATACTGACCTGTTATAGTTGCAAAACTGCGCAATATACAACAGAGCACACTGTGAGGAATACCATATCCCGCAGTGCACTTGAGTTGACTTTTCATTTCCAATGTGATGATAAACAGCGAACAATATTAGCATCTGTTATATTTACTGGACTGCTTCTAAGACCGTTTTTACCCAAAACTGGCTTAAAAAGTAAGTTCGGTATTATTCCCTTCTGAATATATCAAAACATGAACTTTACTGAAATGATTTTACTTCTGTACATTGCTCATGATCTCTTCATATGGGTCATCTTTTTGTATGTTTGAATAAAAACAGTGCGTATGTTCCCAGCCTCATCTGCCACGCTTGTTTCTTTTCCTGTGTTGTAATTCAAGTCACGTGTTGTCAGATAGAGGAAGTGACTGCTCATCTCGTCTGAGGTTTCCGGATGTGTTTGGGTGTGGATTTTGATGGGAGGGGCTGCAGTGTATGTGTGTGCGGGTGTGTGTGTGTATTTGGGGGTATGTTGGGCGGGTGATAGGGTAGAAAACTCTTATCTATCATTCCCAAACTGGGTTAACCGTCACCCACCAGAGCTGATGCTATAGATGAGTCACGCACTTCTATATATGCTACATATATTATGTATTATGATCTTGTACCTTGTTTTTTCTGTTTTACAAAAGATTTGATCCTCTACTTACTTTGACTTATTGTTTTCATTAGAACTTTACACAACTTTGAAGAACAATTATTTAAAATCGAAATATATGCACGAGAATATGCATTAAATTCAGTCATGCATGAGAAATTTGTAGACCAGAACTACTGTTTTGAAAGTACGATATTAAATTTCGATATATTATATTAGTATTATGAATATATATTAGTATTACATATTTATGATATATATATATATTTTTGGAGCTAAGTGTGATTAAATAATGTGGCAAAGATTACAAGCTTTAAATAGATATGAGAGCACATCACTCATGAAAAAATAAAGATGGGTGTATTCGCAAAACACTTTGGCAGCAGCTTTTATAAACAGCGGCTGAAAATAGCTATAATCAGCTTGTGGCCAATGATGGTGCAATTTCTGTGGCCCCAATAGTCCTAAAAGGTTCCCTCTCACACAGACACACGTTTAACTGAATGTCAATGCTGATGATGACAGACGTTCCTCACAAACCGCACAGACCGCTGTGTCCTTCAGTAGGCTGGAGAAGAAATGCTTGACCTTAACTAACTCTGTCTTCCACTCATTCACTGCTATCAACAGAGTTCAGATTGGAGGAGGAGGGTCCTTAGAGGGAAATTAGGAGAAATGTGGATCAGACACTTGTGATATTTTCAGTTTGTGGGAACAGAGAGAAACAGCGATGACAGTCGTACGAGTGGTCTGGTGCTTTCTGATGATTCAAGGAACCCTTAAAGGTGAGAAATAGATGTTTTCTGGATAAATATACCAACCCTAGAACTTCTTCTTTATTGTTTCAAACACATTTCAACAATACAAAGTCAAAAGAGATTTAAATTAAATATTTTTAATCACATTATTGTGATTATTGATTTACTTTGACAGAGTGTTATGTTAATAGGCCTACATTGCATATAGAATATATACAGTGGAAACCAGACATCACTAGTAAAAATGCTGCTGTTTTGCTTTTTTTCAGTTAAAATTATTTTTTGACTAAGTTTTGACTTTTCCAAAATTCTGAAACTTTATTGTGGTTATGTATTAATTAATTTTGTAATACTAAGATGATAGCATATTGTCATCTGTATAGGTTCATCCATGTTTTTGGTTCTAGTCTCAGATTCAGCAGCTAAAGCAGACACAGTAGATGTTTGTGCCTCTTGCCATCAAAACGCCACCTGTGATGATAAAACCGATGGATCGGGAGGGAAAGTGTGTAACTGCATCTATGGATTTGTTGGCAATGGGAGAACGTACTGTCAAGGTTTGGCATTTGAACAATGTTACATTTAACCAATGTTATATAAATAATGGTTAAATAACCATTATAACAAACATGAGTTTGCCATGTACAGTATAGGTGGCTGATCCCCATAACAATCCAAATCTATATATCAAGGCCTTGTTGTTCTGATGTTACAGATAAAGATGAATGTCAGCTGGGAAGAATCTGTGGAGATCACACTGTATGTCACAACACATACGGCAGCTATTACTGTACCTGTCTCATGGGCTACAGTCCATCCAATCAAATGGCCACATTCATACCCAATGATGGAACATACTGCCATGGTGAGTTTTCAGTATGTTAAATCATTCAGTGAATCACACAGATAATGTCCTTATACACTCTTTCATTCTAATGTTATACACACATTAGTTGTTTTGGTGATTAGTATGGAGATTGTACACAGGATTTTACAGGATGGGTGTGAACTTGATGTTGCTCAGTTTACTTAATGTTTCACAAACTGCTTGAGCAACTGTGGACCGGCAATGTCAAATGTGGCGAAACACAGAATCTTTTTAAAGGATGCACACTTATTCTTCACGTTAAGAGCAAACAGTAACTCATTCTGAGAAAGACAGATACATGCATTGTAAATTAATTATTTATAGTTAGGAACATAAAGAAAAGGTAATTAAAACATTAGGCTACACAACCAGCAGTTGCAGTGTATGTTGGGAAAAAATCATCACAATTATTGTCTATGGGCAATTATTATTATCATTATTATTAATATTATTATGTCATTAAAAACACTAAATACAAAATAATGAATACTTAAACAACTACATACACAGCATTGCAGATTTTTTGTTTGTTATCATGTTATTAGTCAGAGTTTCTCTTTTTTCATATTGCTGCAACTAAATGCACGCTTTTGTTTGTTTGCCTTTAATCTAATACACATGGAAACAATCTAAACACTGTTACTTAATTTGAATAACTGAATGTAACTGTAGGTGAACAAGAACACATGCTGTTCTGTAAAAAAAGATGGGCAGCCCTGCTTTGTTGTCTTGTAACTATCCATTAAAAACCCATGAGACATTTTGTGCAGGAGATATCAGAGTCCTGCTATAGATTCCATGACAGCGTGATTTTAGAAGGTTCAACTGTAAGACGGACGGTGCTGTTGTTTTCAGATATAAATGAGTGCAGCGTGGAGGGTGTTTGTGGTGAAGGAGCTTTCTGTCAGAACACTGAGGGGGATTTTACCTGCTCTTGTCAGACTGGTTACACCATCCAGGATGGATCCGAACCATTTAATCCGCTCCGGGATTCAGCATACTGCAAAGGTGAGAGCGGAGTCATCTTTAACCTTGAGTTTTGCCCACACACAGGTTCACAGGTAAACATCTAGTTATCATTATTGTTTTTTGTCAGATAAATTGGAATGTACCTGAAAAGTTAAACACTTATTGTCCAAAATTCAGAAAGGACAGCAGAAATTCATCAGAATTTGAATGTCTAATGTGTGTTTTCTATAGTTATAGACTGTGGGGCTCCTCCATCAGTCCCCCATGCTGAACAGATCTCCCCCACTCACACCCACTACAGCAGTGAGCTCCAGTACAGCTGTGTGGAGGGCTTCCAGTGGAGGAGAGGAAGGAATTCTTCAGTCTGTGGTCTAGACGGACAGTGGAATGGACCCAGCCTGGTCTGTGAAGGTACTGTGTGTGCGTTTGAGCAAATATAGTATTTTTTGTTAGTATAGTATTGTTTAATGTGCCCACCATTCCTTACCCAGCTAACAATTTGAGGTTGTTCCCTAACATTTCCATTAAGTAATAAAAACATTACTTTGAAAGCTGTAGGAATGTTCAAAACGTCCCTTTTTTAGATGTTGTATTAACAGTACTTTTTTGTTATAAGAACGCTATTTACATGTTTTAATTCTGTACCATTTTCAAAATGTTCCACTAACAACTTAGGAATAATGTTTTTGATAATATATATTGTTAAAAACATTCTACAAACATTACTGTAAGAACGTTTTTAAGAGAACTTTTAGAGAACATTAGCCAATGTTTCGAGAACATTCCCTGTTAGCTGGGTAGTGTTTAATACTTGTAAAAATGGCTTATTTTTCCTAATCCAAGATATGATTTGCCTTATTTTGATTTTGTGGTTGAACACAGCATGTTCTTCACAGGTCTAATGACATTCACACATTAAAACTTGGTAAAGTACCTTAGCTGCCACCTGACCGATATAATGTAATATGTATTTATACATAGAAGTGGACTGCGGGGAGCCCCAAGTTTTGCCTCACTCAAAAATGATTTGGAATAACATCTCACAAATGGGATCATTGGTGCTGTATGTGTGTGACCCACAGTTTAATAACACTGGACATGAGAATGTATCAGTATGTTCTGCTACAGGGACATGGACTAACCCTGACTTCCATTGTGAAGGTATCTGCCTTTGTTTACTAATGTACTAATGTTTACTAATGACATCTGATGCAGTATCACAAGAATGTGCTGAGTCTGTGTTTGTGTGTTTAGAGGTAAAATGCGGTTCTCCTCCGGCTCTGCCTCACTCAATGTTATTTTGGAACGGTGTCAGTAAGATTGGTTCTATGGTTCTGTATGACTGTGAACCAGGATATCACAGTTTAGACACAGTAAATGTGTCAGTGTGTAAAAGTGACGGTCAGTGGAGTAATCCGAGATATTCCTGCAAAGGTACCGACTTTTCTGGCTATGAAAAAAGACGTTTTTTTACGGAATATGAAGAAACAAATGTTACAAAGGGACAGTTCCCTCAAAAATGGAAATTCTGTTGTTTACTAACCTCATGTTCCAAAGCTGAAACTTTCTCCTTCTTCCCTGGAACACAAAATAAGTCATTTTTCAGAATGTTTTGGCTGCTCTGTGAAAAGGGACAGAAGCTAAAAGCTCCAAAAATGACAAAAAAGCACCATAAAAGTATCTTATATGACCCATGTGCTAAATTAAATATCTTCTATAAAAATCAAAAAATTGTTTCCATGTTTGGAACATGAGGAAGGTAAAAAAAATGGCATAATTTTAACTTTTATTTTGCATGAAATTTGATTCAGATGGTTAAATGTGATGACCTTTTTGGAAACTGCAAGAAAACAATATCTATTTTGGTATGGTGCAGACAAAATGTGATGTGCAATGCAACCTTTGCAGTCTTATTAAAAGTTGTAAATGTTTGACCCAAGAACTGTTTGTTGGGTCAACAAACTTACGTTTGTTGCTTTTGTAACATTTCATTTTATTTAATAGGATTCCCATCTTCAACAGCATTATGCATTTAATGTTCACTGCAGTGATTTAGACACACAGTAACCAGTGAAATGTCATTTCCTTCTCAACAGAGATTGTATGTGGAAAACCTCCTGCACTGCCCCACACTGTACAAATATGGAATGGCAGGGTAACGTTTAACAGCACGGTAACGTATCGCTGTGAACAGGGTTACTATGCTAAACAAGGAAATAAAATGTCTGTGTGTGGTGGAAACGGTTACTGGACAAAACCGACTCTGCTGTGTAAAGGTAATTGCATAAAAATTGCTTATCAATAATTAAATAAATCACCCGTCCTTGTCTTTAACATTTCTAGAAAGCTATCTGAGATATTTTCAGAGTTTTTGTTGGTTCTCAGTGGTGGACTGTGGAGTTCCTCCCCCTCTTCCACTCTCAGTTATAATGTGGAGAGGAGACAGTGGCGTCGGCTCCAGGGTGCTTTATAAATGCATTGAAGGATTTTATAATGTTAGAAATGGAAATACATCAGTTTGTGATTCAGAAGGAATCTGGAGTCAGCCTGATTTTCTCTGTGAAGGTATATTGTTTTTGCCATTTTTTGCACTCCTAAAAATAAAGGTATCGCAAAAAGGTTCTTCACAGTGATGCCACAGAAGAACCATTTTTTGGTTCACCCTTTTAGTATAAGGGTTCTCAGAATAACAATTTTTTCTTACCTTTTAAATACTTTATAGAAGCTTTTTCCGCTACAAAGAACCTTAAGGTTTTGTGGATGTTAAAAGTTCTTTATGGAACCTTTATGCTAAAACATACGTTTTTGTATATGCATGTACAATGTGTGTATGTGTTTATTTAGAGGTAGACTGTAGCTCGCCCCCTTCTCTGCGTCACTCAGTTGTGTTGTGGGACAACAGCTCCAGTCTGGGCTCTGTGGCCATCTATGTGTGTGAAGCTGGATATCATAGTGTTGGTGAAGGAAATGTGTCTTCCTGTAACTCAGATGCAAAGTGGAGCAAAGTATACATGAAATGTGAAGGTACTAACAGCATGGATGACACCGTGGTTCACAATTTTGAATCTCTTGTGATTCCAAGAGTTTTTCACTGGACCTGTGTTTTGGGCTCACAGTTAAAGGAAAAGTTCACACAAAAATGAATACAATGTCATTATATACACACCCTCATATTTTTCCAAACCTGTATGATTTTCATTCTCCAGTCGCTCACAGAAGTAGTCAATATGACTTGTAAGATATTTATTTAAAGTATTCTCCAGCTGTGCATTAACTTTGTGTGGAGAACATGTTTTATCTGCTACAGGTCTTACTCTTTGTCGTAGCTTTCAAATCTTGTTCAAACTATCGAATGACTTCAAAAAATGCAGTGCACAATTCACATGAACTATTTCTATGGTGCTATTCAGATTGACAATTATTGGTCACTGCTTTCATTGTATAGAAAAGAAGCATTCTTCAGAATTTCTTCTTTTGTATTTCACAGAAGAAAAAATGTCATACTGGTTTGGAACAACATGAGGGTGAGTAAATGATTGATGATAATTCCAGTTTTGGGTGAACTACTCCTTTAATACACAGGCAAAATACACAAAGCAAAACATTATTAAGGATTATGTTATCTTAAGTATGCTGTTAATGCACAAAAGAACATTTTTGCTGTAGTATTTATTTCTAATGCCCTTTACCGTTCTCAATGAACAGAGGTAAACTGTGGGCCTCCCCCAGTATTCTCACTAACAGATATAAACTGGAACAAAACATCTAGACTGGGCAGTGTGGTTCAGTACAAATGTAAATATGGACTCAAACAAATGGGAGACAAAAACATGTCAACATGTTTATCAAATGGAACATGGGAAAAAATATCTTTAACATGCACAGGTAAACAAACCTGAATTTCCATAACTATTAATTTTGTTTGCAGAATAACAGAACAAAGTCAAAGAGTCCATATAATTTGTCACAGATGTCGTTGGATTCACATTTCAGACCATATGGCGTCTTTACCAGCCTCTGTGTTTTTGTCTGTGTAGCACAGTGTGGTCCTGCACCAGACGTGCCACACACAGAAGTAGTGTGGGACAACAGTACTGTAGTGATCCATCGTTGTGTTAAAGGATACTACAGCCACACAGGAAGTGACATTTCAATGTGTGACATCACAGGAAAATGGCAGGTCGCCACTCTAAACTGCAAAGGTAAACATATACCCATCAAGGTTGGGTAAGTTGTAAAATTAAACAAGAAGTATCTAAACGAACTGATCTTACTTTCAATATGATCCTCTCATGTTCATTGCTATTGTGTTTCAGAATTGAAGCTGATAATTAATGATGTGATGATGATTAATGAAAGATGTTTACGCTGGAATGCAGAGAATGAGGGGCATAGTGAGACATACACTGTGAGTGTTTTGTTACTGAGGATATTCCTACTAAAATGTATCAATATATACAATACATTGGATACAGATCTGCATAGTGCCATTCTCTGTCTCAGTAGTAAACAAAGCTCTATGAAATGTGACACACAGGTGACGTATGTGGGATTGAGAGACTTTGAGCGAACCTTCAGTGACAGGAGAAAAATGCATTTTAACTCTGTTGCTCAGTGGCCTGTTCTCTGTTTAACCTTATTCCCTGCTACAAACTACACGATAACCATCACAGCCCAGTCAACACGAGCCACTGCTACAGTCACAGCTAATACTAGCATACCAGGTACAAAACTAAATAAACTGCATGTAGTTTTGATATCTTTTTTTAGCTTACTGTGCCCTGTTGAATCATTTACAGTAAGGCCAGGGCAGTGTTTTAGGAAAGTAAATGGGGTTATTATTATTTTGCTTTCACATTGACCTTTAAACACAGAAGTAGTTGGATTTATGAGTGACATTGTGGGTTGCGTATTGAACAAGAATTAAACTAACAAAACTAACTAACAACTTAAAATGATATAAAATAAGACAAAACAAGCATTAAAAACAACCAAAAATTAAGATATTTCTTAGTGTTTGGTTATTTTTATAATGAATACACCTTTTTAGTTATGCCAGTTTTTATTGGGTTGAAATTGTGATGGGGGCTCAGATAGTGTTGTGGACAATGTACATTAACATCCATAAACATCCTTTGCTCTGTTAGTCCCTCCCACACCTGAGGTCATATACAGTGAAGCAGATGCTCCATTGCCCACTCTCAAACTACGGAGATCAGCCAATTCACTTGACTCAATATGGTAAGGGCTTTTAACATCTTGTGTTTTCCATAATATATCTTCAATTCATTGGCTGTTGGCAGATAATTCTGTATTCATTTCTGTCAATAAATTTTTTGTATGTGGATGTTTAGTATGTACCAGGTGTTTGTGTTGCCTATCAAAGGCGTGCTGCTGTTTGACTGCAGCTCATCTGTCAGTCCACGGTTCTCGCAGCAAAAGTGTGACGGAGGATATGTCACAGCCCAGATTCAGCTCAGCAGTCTGGGGACAGAAATGAACTTCACTGTGGGGGACCAGAAACTGTATGGGGACTTCTTCAACATGCCTCTGGAGAACGGAAAAGACTACTATATTATTCTGCGCAGTGTCTGTCAGTGGGGACGGGTGAGTGTGAACTTTCAGAAAGATTGGTGACGTGACCACACTCACTTTTTTGTGTTAGCCCCACTCCTGAAATCTTTTTGAAATATTTTTTCTATATTAATGGATTGAATATTCTTAAATCATTTCTTCACAAAATATATTTCTCTGTTTTCTTTGGTAGTCTAGAACACAGTCTTGTGTAATCTGGGCCAAAGCCACAGGTAACACCAAAAACCTCTCAAAGACAACATTATATTATGTCTTTAATAATATGTCTCATTTTAAGAGTGGTGATAAAGAAAATATTCGCTATTCTGTTCTTTTCTCTCTTAGGAACATCCTACATCATGAAGGTTTCTGCTCTTGTAACTGTTGGCTTCATTAGTGCCGTTGGCTCCACCATTGTTTTGGGATACTGGTACAGCTGGTGAGATTACAGTATATTAACACTGATGTGTCTTTGGGGTTTTTTAAGCACTGTTTACAGAAAGTTATTTTCCTGTTTCACAGGTACTGTAAAAGGTCCAGTCACAGATTCTTTTCTCCAGTTTTATAGAGTTTTATCTTTTGTATGTCAATTTTGTTGTTTTGGAATAAAACAAATCTTTTTGTGATACTGATGAGCTCATTTTTCAAAAGCACTTTTCATTTCTTTGTCAGACTTATCAAGAAGCAAAAGCATACATCAAGAGGAAGAGAATGTTTGATTTTTAGAGAGACCCAGGTGCTTAGATTTGACCTTTTTTCCTACTTTATAAACATTCTAAAACAAAACATTTCCCATGCTTACATTTCTTACCATTTTGACAGTACAGTTTTTGATTACTACTATAAAATAATACTAAATTAGTATGGGATCTTCAAAATGGCAAAAGAAGCATTTATAACCTTTCTGACATTTTAATTTCTTTTGTGATAACAGTGATGACTACTATTACAGTTTAGAAGTAAAGCTGTTAGCAATTATTGTAACTTATCGTGCCAATGAAACAATGATTATATGGTGTAATTATTGTAGTAGTGGTATACTGTGGAAATTAATTTTACAAAGATTTTTTGTAAGGGTGGAGTCATGAACAAAAATAGTTCTTTATGTATACAAATGATAAACAATTAGTTATTGAGATCTGTAAAGCAAATACACTTCTCACTTATTTATCTAATGACCTTTGACCTACAGTTGTGTGTGATCGTGTGTACACCTGCACGATTTGCACTTTTACAGTATGTACACAATAGCAGGTGTAATGATGCATCTGTAAGCTAATGAAAGCCTTCTGCTCAGTCAGATGAAACCACTGTATTGACATGTAATGACGTACATATCAGTACTCTCGCTGTACGCCTACTGAATAAATCATTCCTTACATGGAGCTGAATTAATTGGGATTAAAATTTGTTTTCCAGCGTATTGGCTTGGATGATGAGGGGTACTGTGGTATCTATCTCCCACACCAGACACACATTTCCAGCCCCTCGTTATTTTTTTAAATGAGCATGATAAAAAGATGGTCTTTCAATTACAGCACGATCTTCTTATCACTGACATTCAGAACAGAGAGAAAAGCCACAGCATTAAGAGAGAGTGATGGGGTTTGGGGGGGGTGGTCTTATCTCAGCTCTCCAGCAGTTGGACTGCAGCCCCTCAATGGAATAAGTTCCCACAGGGCATCACCCTCTCTCCATCATTCTCTCTTTCACTCTCTGTTCACCCCAGTGACCATAAAACGCCAAATAGCCTCCATAAATAGCTGCTAAACTCTCCCCATTCACGCTGTCACTGTTTCCCTGCACAAAAGCACCTCCAACAGCAGCACTGGGCAGTGTTTGGACACAGAGATGTGAGGGGTGAAGATGTGTGTCCATCTAAAGTGATGAAACACTGGGTTTGAAATAAACACACCAGTAATAGGACACTAATAGCCTTAGATCAATAGTGCTCTTTCAGATGGGAATAAAAGGTGTGAGAATGCAGCATGCTGTGCGAGTCGGGCCCTTTCTTATTGTTTTTATTATCGTCAGTACTAGGTCAGATCTCTTGTTACCATTATTGCACTGTCAACAGTATTAAATACTCCGAAAGTAACAGCTTGGTAAGTTCCCATACAGTGAAAGAATTGAGACACTGTTAAGATCTCTTGAAAATCGTGACGTGAGATTATTGTTTCTTATCAAGAAACATTTAAGAAAGCGGCAACTACAGTCAAAGTTTTTAAGTAATCTTAATGCTGTCTAAGATAAATAATTGAGATATTAAAGAGGTCTCATTTGTGATTCACTTTTCAGTGTAAATAAAACTCAGGTAGATGGAATATTTAAGTGCTGCTTGGGTGAGAGTTTGGTTCAGGGTAGGTTTATGAGTACGGGGGTCTTTACACTGCAGTTTTTGGCAGCTCTGAAAGGCGTCTCTGCAGGTGCAGCTTGTGTGGAGCAGTCAGGTCCGAATGAATGGGGTCGTGAATTCAGTTCAGTCCTATGAACCCCTCAGAGCCACCCTGTCCTCTGCCTAACTCCTAATCCCTCCATAATCCCATTATGCAAATCCCCCACAATTCTCAGAGAGACTTTTAACAGCACCATGCCTCTAAAACAACACTCAACGGTTTGAAGGAGAACAGCAACAATTGCAGCAGTGAGACGCCAGCTTTTGATCTGCAGGGAGTTTGAGGAAAACAAGAGCAGGGACTTTAGGGACCCTTTAGGGCCCCAAAGAATTTACTGATTCACAAGCTTGCCTCTGTCATAACCTAGTGAAATGTATGTGAAGCCCCAGGACATGCTAAATAAGATTACCATCGTTCAGACAAAACCCATATTATTACTCTGTCAGAGTGAATATACTGAGATTTTTCTGACTGTGTTGCCCAATCAGAGGAAAGTCTTTCATTATGATGTCACTTTACTATTGGACAGAGTCTCTGTCATAGATCTGTTAGCAGGTGGATGTCCGGCATCCAGACAAAAGAAAGAAATGCATTTTATACAGCAGCCCTGTATTTGTCTGTTCATTTATAACCAATAAGTCTACTTTAAAAAATCTATTTTGTATTTATATACTTTATATTAGAGATTAAAAGCACCTGAAGCTCTTTCAATGGTATGCTGTTAATTATAAATTTAAATGTATTAAATTTCTTTAACTTACTGTTTAGTTTGTGAAAAAAATTAAAAAACAAATTACAGTGGAAGTCTATGGGATATATTCCCCTTAACTTTAGTTGTAGGTGGATTTCTGACAAAATGAAATCAATGATTTCAATGATTTCAATTATATTTAATCCAGAATAATCATTTAAAAGTTTGCAAGAAATAATGAGCCAATGCGAAAAAAACTAAAGCTGACATTTGAAGAGAGCGGAAAATACGCTTAATATAAAACCTGAAATGTTTGTTTATAGAACTGTTTAAAGACAAGGCATTAAATGTAAAGTCCAGTGCTTAAGAAAAAAGGCTTCTGATCTGTTTTATCTTTTACTCAGTTAACAACACCCACAGTTTGTTTAACATGTTTGTTTAACGTGAATTTTCTTTGTATTTAGTCCAAAAAATGCTGTAGCTGTGAATGGCGGTATTA
The DNA here is from genome assembly GCA_036877525.1 of Chromobotia macracanthus. Classification (NCBI taxonomy): domain Eukaryota; kingdom Metazoa; phylum Chordata; class Actinopteri; order Cypriniformes; family Botiidae; genus Chromobotia; species Chromobotia macracanthus. The sequence continues at coordinate 6,348,590 of JAZGTH010000058.1, forward strand.
TGTTAATCTGTTTAAACACATTAATGGCAGACGTAAAAATCATTCAGTATTTCATCCAGCCCATCTCCCCCTGCACGTCACCACAGCCAACTATAAAACATGAGAGTCACAAGCCAGAGCCCAACCCACCCTCACATCCCCTCTCACTCTCTCTCTCTTTCTCTCTCACCCTCTTTTCTGTCTGTTTCTCTGTTCACTAGCTCAGTGGGTGTCAGGGAGCTGTGTGTGGCAGGACACATATCGGTTTATTACCTCACGACACTTTATCTTTCAGAAATACTGTTTTCATTGGTCTGAACTGCTTTTCATTTAACATTTGCTAAATATCCTGCCTGATGCCCCAACATTCATAGATCTCAAAGACAACAGAAAAGTGGTAAGATATTGTTTGTTTTTCTTGTGTTGCTTTACTTGAAACTATTTGGGCTACATTTTTGTCTAGTTTTTGTGAATGAAACAGTCTTGTTTAAGATGAATTTCTATACCATTAAAAATATATACTGACGTACTGTTGTAATATGACATAATATATCAGTGGTATGAACTCATGGTCTTTGTCTCTGCAGAATTACCGCAGTATCATGACCAGGAAAGGTGTTCACCAACACTCGTGAGCGCTGGCGCCAACACAACGTCAACACAGCCTTCGCAGAGCTGAGGAAACTCATCCCCACGCACCCGCCAGAGAAAAAGCTTAGCAAGAATGAGATTCTGCGGCTGGCCATGCGCTATATCAACTTCCTGGTGACTCTGCTGGAGAAACAGGGTGGAGAACCATCCGCTCACTCACAAGCCGCGCTCCTCTCCCTGCTTGCCGGGAACATGCAGAACCTCCGCACTGACCGTAACTGGACCAGCGACACCGACCCGCCCTCACCTGGGTCCAGCTGTGACAGCTCAGAAGCATGGTAGAAGCAGGTGACACCTAGAAGACTGTTCTTCTAAACATTCTGAGGTGTGGACATTCCATTGGTGGATATCGGTGGTCTTTGCTTTTGGGGGTTGTGCTCACCACATTTAGAGTCTCCATGGAGCAAAGCTGGAGTGGATTTCAAGACCATTAAATGTTTATACTCACAATAACTCATTTCTTCCATATTGTTTGGAATCAGTTGATCTCTGGACACCCATAACTGAACTAAGGTTGGCATTATTTACTAATGCTTAACATTCATTTCAAGTGAGCCGAAGCCCCAAACAGCATATGCATTATCATGGGTGCACTTTTAAAGCGTCTCCAATACTGTTTAGTATTTATATTGTTTTCTTTCTATTTTCTTGACTGAATAAACACTTAAGAATGTTTTTATGCCTATTTAAAGGCAGAACAACTTCCTTAGATCTGAAACTTCTGTTCGTTTGATGGTATTTATTTTGATGTAATATTTATGCAGTATATGGAGTGCATTGTAATGTATTTAATAGAAAATGCTATCATTTAAACTACACTGCATTCAACAACACAAAATATGTTTTTGCCAAAGATTATTTTAGTGAATTCGTTGGTCACAATTGTAGAATCTTTGTTGTTGGTGGTGTTAATCAAATAATTGTTTTACTTTAAAATTATTTATTATTTGTATTAATTTATTAGTCTTTTTGATATTAAAATGACTTTAAAAAACTTATTCAGACCTTCGGCAAATTTACGAAACTATTTAAATTGAACTTCACCAGGTTAAGATGAGTAGCTGACCACCTTGACCCCCATAACCAGTTTGTGAATATGAGTGTGCATGTATTGGTCTGCTCTAAGCTGTCTGTTTGGCTATTGTGATTGTGGTGTGGTCAGATAAATGTTTTCTGCAGTGGCTGTTTAAGAGCTGTGTGACCATAGTGATGACCTCTGTAAGTGTCCAAGCCACATGAGAGAGGGGATCGTAGACACAGCTTAACTTTTGGTCTAATGGCAGGGGTCATCTTCGAGTCAAAATCCACACTCACCAGTGACCAACCAGGCGAACAAAGAGGAAATGCGTATGTTTGTGTTAGTGTCATTTTCAAACCTCAATATTATAAAAAACATACACGTCAAATTAAATGTTAATTTTAGACAATTATTGGAATGACACAGCTTGATAAAAGATTGGATTATATATACAGATAATTTAGAGGAAAGATTCATCAGTACAGGCTTCTTAATCTTCAATTAAGCCTTTTTAAAGACCATTTTTGCATTGTGAGTTATAACCCCCCAATTTTATTGAATTGTTGTACCTTTAATTAAAATTTCAAGTACTGAAACACTGTCTTATTTGGTTTACTAAATTTAATTTTCATTTTGATTAAAAGTTTGTTAGGACAGGATGTTTTATTACTGTACTACAGCTTAATTTGTTAGTCAAAATATAATTTCTTAATTTGTTCTCATTTTGGGGTGAAATATGACCGGTGCATTATTTTGTGATGTTTCCCTACAAGATTGTGTTTCATAAATAAAAATTATTAAAACCAAATGGACATCACTGATCTGGAAAGTATACGTTATAAAATATACACACAAGTATACAGTATGTTTACTAGAAAGTAAACATACTGAGCTAAATCAAGTTTAGCTTTGTTAAGGTCATCGGAGCAGAAGAAAAGGTTCCTGGGCAGCTGTACATACTTCATCCGTGTCTTAAATCCTTTGTACTAATTACCATTTAATTACAATCACAAATACAAACATAGTAACTTGGTGATCCTAAAGCCAAACACAGAAAACCAAATCTTGTCCGATAAACATTTGACTATTTTCACATAATTGTGTAAAAAGAGGACAAAGTACCCAAATTTCAGAATAGCTTTGAATTTGATTTCCCTTTTTTAATTTAAATGAAGTATGCACTCCAGCTTGCATGACCTCCACAAAAGCTGACGACCCATTCTATCCCAGCATGATCTGAAAATGTTGCGCATCAATGCAAGCAAGGAAATCTGACCTTTGAAGGTAACATAGTCGTTGTTATACTTTGCTTACATTTGGTTAATGACCGAAATAGCTCATAATGTAATATACCTGTTCTTTATGCCTTGACTTTCATTTATCTGTTTTTTGTTTAAAAGAAAAAATAAAATTGGACCCAGACCCATTTATCCTAAGATTTCTACAAATTATTTCTTTAAATTTATATATCTTCTAAAGATTAGATCAGATTAGAATTAAGTATTCATACACAGCATTTTCTACATGAACAGCCACATTTAGTATGATAAATAAAACAATTATCAACAAAAACAGAATCCATGTGGGCGGCCATGTATCACTCTGCTCCTCTTCCTTCCAAGTGTCCATCTCTCCTCCACAGTTCCACTCCAAGCATGCAGATAATCTTCTATTGAGGGTGCTTTTCCTTATCGGTGCCTCACACTCTGCCTAAATCTGTTATCACAATAGAGCAGATCACGGGCTGCCCCCCCCCCCACATGCATTTACTCCTGCGCTCATCCCCTCCCTGAATGCAGAAGAGTCTCTGGTGCCAAACGATTAGCGCTGATCTCTTTATACGTCTAAACCAATTCACATGCTGCATGTTAAATTTTTTCCCAGTCAGTCTGAGTCCTGCCTCCCAAAACAGGCTGGAGGCGGCTTAAATCCTTATATTTCCTCTCAACAAAATAAAGAAAGGGTGGAAGAGAGAGAAAGTGTTATCTGTGCGAGACAGGAGAGCTGGTTAGAGTGCAAGCAGGTGCGTCGCTGGCTGGAGGGACGTCCATTGTTGCACTGCAGTCCTCTTCTCTAGAGCACTTTTTTATGGCACACTGACAATCCAATGATCTGTAATCAGATTAGGCAAATCTATACTTCAAAAAGCAAAATGCTGTAACTTACAGAGAAAGGAAGGAAAAAAGTAGAGCGTTTCAGATTAGAGGAAGAGGAGCTTGTAGCATCTTAAATGCACAAATGCGACTGCAGGAGCCATTTTTGGTAGTTTGTTGAAGCAGATGTTTTGTTTGATGGTAAAATGCTTCTGCCATTTTAATGTGCAATAAAAACTATAAAACAAGTTCACATTAATAGTAGTTTGGAAGGTATATAGATAAAGCTGCAATCTGTAACTTAATTTCTGTTTGAAAAATAAAAATGCAAGTTACTTCCGTAGTTATTTTCATATTGTATAAGTTTAAATGCTGTGCATCTTCTGTATATATATGCTACAAACGTTCCACCAATTCCCAGACTCACACAAACAATATAGTGGCTAGAACTTTTACAGTTGTTTACAGGCGTGACATAACCACACGGACGAATAAAGTTAAACTGACATTTTGTGCGAAATCGAATTTGAAGAATTTGCACACACAGATTGTGTGAACATTTTAAATATTATGCCAAAAACATTGTTTTATTACGCAAAACACAATTTTAAAATCTTTTTTTTTCTGCCTCATGCTGTTCACCAGTCACCAGTTTCTTCATTATTATTGGTAATTGGTAACTATCCTAATGAGTAATTCTATTTATATCCATTATATGCTAAGCAGCTGAGATTGAGGCAATGTTTGTATGTGTTTATTTTTAACAATCACAGGTCTTATGGTGATACGTGGGGGAGAAGCTTGATACGCTTGGACCAACACCAGAATGTATGACTGGATTCCTCAAAATGTTCTCTTGGGTTTGTGTTTTACTATTTATAAAAATTTGATTATTTTTAAATTATATTAATGTTGTATAACCTAAACTTGACTAATTCCATTAAATGGAATGTACCAAGTTTAAAGTGTATTGAGTCTGAAATCCTCAATATTTGGTTGAGTTTGTTTCTTGGTTCAGATCATCCCAAAACCAGAGCATTCCTCACTCATGGAGGCACTAATGGCATATATGAAGCCATATATCATGTAGTTCTAATGGTCAGGATCCCCTTGTTTGGTGAGCAGCCAGATAACTTGTCCCATATGAAGGCCGAGAGAGCTGCTGTTCTCATAGATATCAACAGCATGGAGACACAAGATCTGGTGGATGGACGTAACGCCTGTGTTTTTGATTGTCCCTGTTGTTGTGCTTTCATTGGACTGCACAGGACTGTGGTCTAAAATATTCCTCTGTAAGTTTCTGTGTTCATACTGTTGGACTGCAAAGACAGTATAAGATAACAAAAGTATCTGAAGACATTCTACAACATTTATCTGATCTTCCACAGGTATAAAGCAAATGAAAGTTTGCCTTGGTTCTGGTTTGCTCACTGGAGGGTTGTAGGGCACTATTCTTGTAAATCTTTTATAATTTTTTTTTTGTTAAATAAAAAAATACTATTTTACAGTTACGATTCTACTATGGGTTTTGTATGGTTTACTCTTTAATGGTGGGCAAAACGGCTTAGCAACTAATGTTGTTGGTTCCTGTGTTAAAGAAGTTCTGCTTTTTCTACATGACAAGAAACATATATTAAAACATATGTTCATAATATTACTGTGAATGCAACTGTTCAACTACAAACCTAGTTACATATTTTTACAGTTCATAAAGTAAAATTAATATTTAAATTTAGGCACTTATCAGATGCTTTAATCCAAAGTAAGGTGAGAAATAAGGTGACTTATTTAGAAATAAGACTTATAAGGTGTGAAAAACAACAAAGCTATTTTATCATAGGAAGGGAATAACATGAGTGTACACAACATTGTATGTAAGTGTTGTACAAAGTTACAGTAATTGTTAGAGATGAATAGATGTTTTCATAGGCATATTCCAGTCAAGTATTCACAAAAAAGACACATTTTAGCTGTCTGTTTAATACTGTAATTGATGATGGATCAGACTTTGGAAGATTGATTATTCCACCGGCAAGAAATTGGGACATTTTGAAGTAATTTTGAGTAATTAAGAAACTGAAGAAAAGCAAGTGGTCAAATTTCAATTGAAGAAAAGCAAGTGGTCATTGCATCTGTTTTCTCCGCTTTAGAGAGTTATTGTATATGGACAAAAAAAATGAGTGAGAAAGCCATTCCGGCGTTTGCTGAAATAACAATCTTGGTTTAGGACACGTAAAACAACCTCTAGCGCTGTTCGTGACTTTTATTTTGAAATATTTCACTGTTGTGGCGGCGTGCTTCACACATCTTACACGACCGTCGTCGTGCGAGCGATCTCGGTCTGTGATCGTGTCAATTTTCCTTATATGATCGCCTGAAAACCGAAATGATTATGAGAGTTTAGGTGACGGAGAGATTTGCCGCACGACTGATGGTTGGATTTGTGTTCCTTATTTATGTAGGTTTTTAGTTTGCTGCTATTATTGTAATTCAATCAGTTTAAATCCTTAAAACTCCCTTTACTACGTGTAGATTAGAAAATGAATGCAAGTTTGTGTTAGCTGTTTAAGTCGTAAGGGATCCAGTTATAGCCATATTGTGGTCGATGATGACGTCAGAGCAGAGCTTGCACAAAGCTGCTTGAACCTGAGACCACTAGAGTGGCTGCATACTGCGTAGGTACTTTATATTGTCTTGTATTTTATAGTAACAGTAATAAATGTGTCTAAATTTACAAGATATGTACTACATGCTGTCTTCATTACATCACCTACTATTAAAATGATGATCAATGATGTACATGATCAACAGATCAATAGAATATGCAACAATTTCAAGTAGTCAAAAAGATGATCTCTCTCAAAATCTCTCGTTATTTCTTTATCATACTAGAATGGCAGGTCAAGTCTAGCACATTGCATTGTGTACTAGCCGTACTACACACAGTACACTTGGGATGTGGCAAACTAGTAAGTCACATACAGTAAATATAAGATGCATATAGAAAAAGTGCAAGCTAGTCACAGCTGGGGCCAAAATGTAAAAAAATAAGACAACCTGAATTTAAACAACAAACAATGATTATGGTTTATTGGTCAATATCTGACAACAATATTTAAGACTGGAGTGTTATTCTCCAGTGCTGGAGGCAGCTGGTGAGGAACGTTATATTGAATGGGCAAAAGAAAATGTCAATTTTGTTTCAATTGAAGAGGGAGATTCTGTCAAAATGCCTCACCATTATCTAATGTTTACAGGACGATAGATATATTCACAGAATATGAATATTACAGACATTTATTTTATAAGACTTAAGCCTCATTTTGGTGGAGGTGAAAAACAGTTTTGACTGATTTAATCAGTCACCCATTCTCTCTTATTTGCCTGCAAACATTTTGCTTTGCATTCTGTGATGGGAGGTCATACAGTTGAAGGATTTGGTTTTGTTCAGCAGACTTTGACTCAGACTGTAATGTCCCACACACTGTTCGCGTTTGTTATAGTACAACATACAGTACGTACATAACTGCAGAAGTACAGAAGGATGCAAATAGAACTGGCCTGTTACAGATTGCCAAATCAGCATTTCTACACAAATCCTTCATTTTTCGTAAAAGAAAAATATTTATATAGTCATAGATAAAAACAAGACTAACAGCTTTCTCTACTAAATTCTATCTGATCTTGTAATTTCTATAATCTAAATAATTTGAAATAATCAGAACTTGGGAATGATCTAGGAAAGATGCAGACCTGCTTGTGTCATAATATGCAGACTATGGAAACAAAAAAACATTGGGAAAAATAAGACAAACAGTTGTAAGAAATGAAAGAGAATATACATTCCAAGTTTCAGAAGCACATTCATGTTAGTAAATGCTTTGGAATGATTTTAGTTTTGCAGAATGCAAGTGTTTGTTTCATTGTATACATTAAATTTACTATCTTAGTCCTTTTTTACAAATGCCTTTGAATTAGTCACCATGTACTTGTACACCTATCGAAAAAATAAATAAAGACATTTCTGATTGGTCATAGAGATAAAAATAAAAAAGATGCAAAGCTTCCAGACACATATTTCCATACAATGTGGTGTTCAACAATGCCATGTAAGATGCAGGCAGTTGTAGAACGTGATTTAAGTGTAACTTGTTTCCTAATAAGATGTTTCTGTCCATTGGAAATCTTTGGACTGTGGAAAATGAGCCCTGAAGCCACAAATACACAAACACACCTTACAATGAGGTGTCTGGAGAAAATTAACACTTGATCAGTGGAAAACATAAGACACACAAAGTGATGGAAAACAGAACAGAACAGAACAGAAACATCATATCCTGGAGTGCCGAAATCAATACTTCTCAATTAGCTTCATATGAACACTATATGCACCCACAAGCATACACTCACTCTCTCCCATATACACACACACTGTTTGAATATTTACATTAATTATGGCAAAGCAGACAGATTCAAAATAAGTGAAGATGAAACAAAGTAATACACAGCATGACTGCAATAACCATTTGTTTCTTGTTTTCTGTCTACAACCCAAAACCATATATTTTCAGAACTCTTTTGAAGTGCACAGACTGTTTCAGATGTGTGTGTATGGTTTTATTCATCTATAAATGCCACAGATAGCATGTCTCCCTTTCAAAGAAACAGAAGTCCACTCTGGATTTCAGAAATTTCACTCCTCAGGAAAGCACATAATTTTTAATAGATAATCGTCCATTCCACAAACAGAGGTCTATTTTCTTCCCCCGATTTTTCAACTATCTCATTCTTGCTCATAGCCACAGTCTGCACTCAGTGGCAGTGAATCTGTGGGTGTGGACAGAGAGAGAGCTTTGCCTCAGCCTGCCTGTAGGGGGCACTCTGCTTCTGACAGACCCTCACTGAGCATGCTCAGAAAAGCGCTTTGGATCCTTGGTTCTCAAACTCTGACCAGGCATCGCTGAGTTCCATAAAGATCATTTTAGCATACTCCTCGTACGGTTGACCTGTAGCCTACAAGAGGTGAGAAGAGTAGATTACTTCTCCACTGTTGCTGGAACAAAGTTAGGTGTAGACCATCATGGAATGTTTGGTCACATAAAACGAACAGTTGTCACAAAGGCTTTTTAAAACCTTTCAATCTGATAGTTGTCATAAATTCTACAATCTTCCCTGGTAAAATCTTTAAAGCTGCAATCTGTTACTTTTGCCTCTCTATCACTATACTCTGTTTGAAACAGTTAGGGTTAGCAACTTGGCTAGTAACTCTAAGTAACTTGCAAGTTACTTAGAGTTATTTTTTAATGTGAAAGACACTGTGTAATATACTTGCTGAATAACTTATTTTTGTTCATTTTTATCCGATAAAAAGTTTTTTTGAATTTCAGCTTAAAGAACCACTCCATTAAAACCATATCATTAAAGCAGGATGGTAAATTTCACTCAGTCAAAAGTTAGCACCAAATCCTCCAATTTTTAAGACAGATCAGTGGTTGTTTTTAACTTGTGTAAAGCACTTTTTTGCTGCGTAATTCTAGTACCTTGTCTGGATGCACAACGAGCACAGCTTTCCTGTAGACCCTCTTCACCTGGTCTGGTGTCACCAGATCAGACATATTGATGGGTTTCCAGCGAGTCTCTCCCTCCCACAGAACGGTGTGCAGCGTGGAGAGCAGTGCTCTGATGTTCCGCTCCTTACCTTCAATCCAATCTAAGATCTAATATACAATCAAAAGCACATTCTTACTGAGAATTCAAAGACAGCACTGTTATTATTTGAATAGCTTCTAGTACAGTTCCATGCCATGTCATGACATAAATACCAAGTACAAAATACTACAAAAAAAAAAAACACTAGCTGATTGTTATGAATGAAATTGGTGTCCTGAGAAATAACAATCTCTTTGTGACAGCACACACTTTTTAGTCAATTAGAAACTTAAGTTGAATTCAGCAGGGTATGTCTCCTACTGTCACAGCAAGCTAAACTTCAAAAGTCTGTGAGCTTCCAATATAAACTGCATTATTCGCAACATGTCTATGACACCCAACAATGTCCAGGTGGGCAGATCTTCGCATTAAGACTTAGTGTCTCGTATAGCAGCTATACCTTAAGTTTGAGAGGATCCATATCTCTGGACATCTCCTGTTTTCTCATTTCAGCAATGGTTCTGGGCTCTTTCTTATTGGGTTTGGAGCCAAAACCTTGTGTGAACAGAAGATCCTCAAAGTCATCCTCTTTCACCTTAGGTTTTGGACCTGGAGAAAAAGATATGAGGTTGCCAGATATCTAATCATAGAAATAGCCAACAGTAACATTGATGCTTGCCTAAGCAAACACCACTAATATAAACTAAACAGAACACTATGCAAAAAGCATTAAAAAAAGATATGAGGTTGCCAGATACCTAATCATAGAAATAGCCAACAGTAACATTGATGCTTGCCTAAGCAAACACCACTAATATAAACTAAACAGAACACTATGCAAAAAGCATTCTTTTTAAAGGACGACAGAAAGCCTTACCAAAGCCCAGCCCCCTGATTCCTCTCTCTTCCCGTCCACCAATCACACTGAAGCTGGGGTTGTAGTTTGGTTTGGTTGGTTGTGGGGTGGGTTTGGAAGGTTGGGCCTGAGGTTTGGGAGCCGAGTTTGGAGGCATCCATGGTTTGCTGGGGCCTGAAGAGGGCCGAGGGGTCTGTTGCCACTGTTGACTTGAGTTCTTGGGGCCGCCTGCAGATGGCGCTGCTTTGAACCCTGAGCCAGAGAGTCCAGCACTTGATGAGCCTAAACAGAATCCAGCTCGTTAGTTATCAAGGAAAAAGCTATTTAGAAATATTTTCTGACAGTATATTGAAACAAACACATGTTTTGGAGGTGAAAGTTAGAAGAACATCTTTTTAAAACAAAGTTTTAAAACGGACACAATAAAACAATGTGTGCAGTTTTTTTACTAAATTGGAAACGTTTAACATGATTTAATTGACAAAAACTGGGAAAGGTGTCCATACAAATGTAGACAGTAAAACTCCTAACCAGGTAGTTTTGAACCCAGGTTGCCCAGGTCTGCGAAGGGGTCAAAGCTCTGAGACTTGGCCTTGGAGAAAGATGACACTCCTGAGGCTAAATATACAAAAAAGAGATGAGTTAAAAGTGCAGATGCATTTGACAGGTTGCTACGGTGGCACAAAACTGTATTGACACTTTAGTCACACATTAAACTATTTATTTACATAAAATATCAGACGTGGCAGGAGAAAAGTGGTTAGTTCTCTAGGTAGATACTCTAGGGGACGTAAGAAAAGGTCTTTAGCTACTATGTACCTACATAAGAGAAAAGAATGCAATATAATGTACATTGTGAACATGTTGTTCTGCGTAGTTTTAGGGTGAGAGTTAAGTTTAATTACATGCAGTTTTAATACAAGTTCAATTTAACAACACACATGTACACTATGGTTACAATTAGGGGTGTAACAATATTCAGAACATCACCCACGGTACATATTGTGGTACTCTCACGGCGTACAAATACCCCCTACCCCAAACTGATTGATCTGATTTAAAGTGATGTGACTGACTGAAGTCTGATTTGATTTAGTGATGTGACTGACTGAAGTCTGATTGATTTGATTTAAAGTGATGTGACTGACTGAAGTCTGGTTGATTGATTAAAGTGATATGACTATTTGAAGGTCTGTTATCTGAGTGACTGATTGACTATTGATTACCACTCATGGTTGGTTTGCTGGCAGTATTGGTCACGTTAGCAGTGGTGCTAGTACTTCCTGTGCTCCAGCTTTCCCAGCCCCCCAGAAGATCCGGCTGGCTCGCTGAGGATGTCATCTTAGGAGTCTCTCCTGCCAACTTATCTGTTAAATCATTTCCAACATTTTCAGACAATCTGACATTATGTGGACTTGTGCTTTGTGTTGTGGTTTAATACATTCTGTCCTGTCCTCTTCGATAATAAAAGCAGAACTCACTGAGGTTGAAGAGGCTAGAGTTAGATCCAGCAGGCGGGGCTTTAAACCCACTGCTGCCACTGTCTGACCCCAGGAGGTCACCAAACAGATCTGACCCTGAAGATACTGAGCCCACACCAAAAGGGTCAAAGAAGTCTGCGGACCACAGAAACCACAGGATTTTAATACAAGCAGAAAATTCTTTAGAACACATAAAAAACACTTGCAAAAACATTTCTGGGTCACATTTCACCCTCATTTTAGAACAAACAGTTATGTATTGTAAATTGCATTTTCATTACCATATTTATTGTAATGCTTCCAGATGTTTCACTATGGAATATGTAAATTTAGATTCATTTTCAGTTCATTTTACTATAATACTGAATAATGAAAATAATTGTTGTCACATATTTGTACATTTAAACATTTGCTTTGATCCAGCATGGGCAACAGAATTTTACTACAGGCACAATAGGGTTCAAACCTGCAACCTCCTAGCTGACTCAAGCCATTGCCTCCTTTCTACAGCATTCAACAATACTGTTTACACTCTCACAATAACAATGGTTTCTACCTTTAGTGGCCGCTGGTGCTGGTTGACTGGGTGTGTTGGTGAAGAACAAATCTTCTCCTGAACTTTCCCCCATCAGATCTTCTGTGTTAGCTGAAGGTGTAGCGTTAGGTGGTGGGGCAAACAGGTCATTCAGAAGATCGCTGTTACTGGCAGAACTTTTTAAACCTGACTCAGAAGCACCGCCTGGTTGAGGGGTCCCAGCCGGAGGGCAGGGGTCAGAGTTCAGGCCAAGCAGGTCCTCTGTGTCGGTTGGGGGGTCGGGTGGTGTGGTGGTGAAGTCTGCCTCGAAAAGCGGTTCACTGGTGTCTTGTGACAGAGTCCCGTCAATGGGGGCAGAGTAAGACACTGACTCCTCCTCTGACCCCGCGCCACTCAAATCATCCTGGTCATCCAACTGGCTGTCAGACTGCCTACAGCCATCTAAAACGTCATACATACCATATAAACAATATATAATGCACACCATATTGCATTAAAAAAAGAAAAAATTTTGTGGAAAATTTGGACCCACAGACATATACAAAATTTATAACATTGCTTTATTTGTTAGATGGTCAGCATGTCAACTTGTGGTTCAACAAATTACATAAGTTATGAGCGGTAAAACCTGTGTGTCCAAACCATGAATTCTTCCAGAAAACAATAGGAGCACAGTACTAACAGCCCCACTGAACACATTTTATTTCAGTATATTAACCAGAATTCTGCAGATCAAATGCGTCTGCTTAAAATACAGCTATAAAGCTACCGTCCTGTTTACCTTCCCAGTCCAGTGTCTGGAAGAAGTTGTTGGCATTGGTGTCGATACTTTGAGGGGAAGTTGAGTCCAGCTCTGCGTGAGGTTCCTCAGGTGAAAGCTCCTGCTTTGAGGGTTCAGAGGTGTAGCAGGCTGTGGAACCCGGCTGACGTGGAAGCTCCGGCTTACCTGAACAACCAGCCTTTTATTAAGACCAAATATTTGAGAGTGCCAAATCTAAAATCTAACTAAAATCTAACTCAATGTAGCTAAAATATAACTCAATGGCTAGATAAAGGCCCTTAACGTGTCATCACTGTTGGCTATTAGAAAATGTATAACTATATACCACCATATATACCATATATAATGTATAATGTAGACAAGAAATGACAATGAAAAACAATGATTAATTATGTTCATTGAAAACTGAGAACTTACCAAACCTTGTGAGGATCTCTTGCTGTTCATCTCGGCTGGAGAAAAGAATCTTGGGATTGAGTCCTTTTGTGGAAAAGCTTTCCCAGGGCGAGGTCTTGTTGCTGGGGCGATCCTGAGACTCCACCTCCACATTTACATGTACCTGGAAGAGGTCGGGGTATTTCTCCTGGATGTCACAAGCATCAAGATCATACCTGCAAACACGCAGCATTTTAATGGCAACACACTAAGTGAGGATCATTATATGACTTCTGATTAACTATGTCCTGTGAGCAGGTGATTCTCACTTTGCAAATTTGACAGTGGAGGCATTTCTGGGCACAAATCCCGTATGAAATTGAATCTGAAACATCTTCATAGAGGCCATCTGCAAAAACCAGAATTTAAAATGATCAGAAATAATTATAATGAGCTATTTGACTGCATAGACACAGCACCTACACCACGGTAACAATTTTACTATCAGGGTCCAAAATTGCCAAGCCGACCCATAGTGAGTAAATTGAGACTATTTACAGGCTAGCATTCATACATTATTAAATCAAGTACATGGACCAATAAAGTTACCTAAACGCAATTGGTTTGTTCAATTTTGGCGGAGTGTTAATTTTGGACCTTGCTTATAACTGAAGTGTTTTCACACTGTGCTTACTTTGGCCTGCAGTCGTCCACCTAGTGTTGAGCGGGCGTGGTAAATGACTATCAGAACATCTCCCTGCACGGTTATATTTAGAGGAATCTCAGCACGACCGTCCTCAATCTTAAAATCACTGTGGAAATACAAACGACAATGTTAGTCAGGGCTACAAACACTGGATATAAGCAGCAGACCTGTTAAACTATTCTCACTGATATAACGATATTTAGCACAGTGTAAATACAGCACGTGTACTTTTGAAATGTCCACAACCATGTGACATAGGGTTCTTCGTGTGGTGGAATACACTCACTTCATTCGGTCATACTCCTGCGAGGTGGTTGCGACACGCTCGTCACCCATGTAAACCTCACAGAATGGCCGACAGCCGTTGCGCTGCTTATTAAAGAGCGGAACCGGCGTCATGACAACAGAGCGGATGGTGATTGGCTTGCTGTGGGGGATTATGGGTTCTTCTGCCATCATATCACACATGTATTCAATATATCTACAACACAGAACAAAATAATCATCAATTATTTAACAATTAACATGCAATCGCAAAGCATACATTTCTGACACATATACTGTTTATGTCTGCAGGTAAACGACAATACACTTTGAATAGTTGTTAAAGGGACCATGTTCTACACCAGGGGTCTCCAATCCATGTTCCTGGAGGGCCACAGACATGCAGAGTTTAGCTCCAGCTTATTCAAACACACCTGCCTGGATATTTCTAGCAGTCCCAAAGACCTTGATTAGCTGGTTCATGTGTTTTCACATTGTGTAATTATTTTCTACCCTTTCTCTGATTGTTAGAACAGGCAGTTCTTGCTACTCTAGCGTAAAATTTCTATATGATGCACATCCAATAACGTACGTGACACAACTAGCTTTGAGGTTTCTTTCTCTTCAGCAGCACAAAGGTGGAATGACTTTAATCTCATTCGTAAGTTTAGTGGTTTGTTGAACCTCTACAGTATGAGAATACAGTAACAGTGATGTTTGTCTTAAAGCAGCATCATTTTTTATCTATGGATCTGAGATCTGGGATAAGTTTGATCTCATTCTCATAAAGAGTAAATAAGGTCATTACGATCTCTGGCTTGTCCCAACCTCACATCTTCAACAACAGATCTTCCATGTCTAGAGATAAGAGAGATTTGAGAACATCTTCCCACGCAGAAGTTCATCAACACTGAGGTTTGCAAAACCAGTCAAATGCTAATTTAATAGTTAAGGCAGGGTTGATCCCTGACCCCACGTATTCTGCTAGTGCTACTTGATAAAGCAGGTGAAACATTTCCATAGACTTACAGAAAAATAAATTTTTTTGACTTTGGTTAGTAAGCAACCAGCTGGAAACTTTTAGGGTTCAAAAA
This sequence comes from Chromobotia macracanthus, assembly GCA_036877525.1. NCBI lineage: Eukaryota > Metazoa > Chordata > Actinopteri > Cypriniformes > Botiidae > Chromobotia > Chromobotia macracanthus. The sequence goes on from JAZGTH010000058.1 coordinate 6,364,072, forward strand.
CAAGGAAGGCGTGACAGCCCAGGGCCAGTATGAGTGAGTTCTGTGTCAGCTGACAAAACCACACACAGTGTTGCGTTTGTGCCGCCACTTCAGCTTGAGCATGTGCAGAACTGTGCACAGATACAGTGTCTGTTTTTGTGTGTGCTGTAAGCTTTTAGTTTTGTCTCAGGGACGGTGTAAATGTAACCAGGGCAAAATCTTAACCACCAGCAAAAAAAAATAATCTTACTGTTGAGCCCTACATACTAACAACCACCTAATAACTACAATTCATAGACAACCGCATAACAATGCCCTGGCAACTGCCAAAACACTGTGGTGGTGAGTTTTGCACAGGCAGGCAGCACTCTTATTTTTATATACTGCTTCTGCAACAGCAACCTAAGCAACCTACTACTGCTACCAATATACTGATCTTCCTTTCTGGTAATTAACCAAACTAAATATTCTCTTTGAGGCACACGCATCACTTCCTTCTGCTGACAAAGTCCTGTTATCAGCTCCAGAAACCGCTCACATTCACACACTGGCTAGAATCAAAAGATTCCCAGAAGCCTGCTGAGTTCGGCAGAACCTCCTGGCAAGACAGAAGACTATTGAGGTTATAACTGTGGCAGGAAGTGACATCAGCACCACAGAACCTTCACAGCTTCCTCCAGAGCACCTGCAGCTCATGTTCATGCAGCTGGCCTGCTGTATTTACTCACTGTGTGTCTATTTCTGACCTGACAGTTCGGTACACAGCATTCAAAGAGTCTGTTTCATTTGAAGGTCGTGATTAGTTGATGCTTTTGTTTGGTTTACCAAGAAACTCGAGGAACGTGGAGAGAAAGTTACCGTTTGTGTGAAGGTGAGATTCCCGGAGGGCATCGCTTCATGCTGAACATGTAAACAGCAGCCTCGGCCGTGGAGAACAAGCGACAGAAGCAGAGGAATGAACAAACCACGACAGCCGAGGCGGCCCGGCCATCCTGTGTACAGAACACATTAAAATAAATATAACCATTAAATTGATCCAGAGTTAGAGCTGCTGTATGTGTACGTTCTCACCAAGCAATGCACAATGCAAATGTTCCTCTGGTCCTGCTTGAGCCACTGGTGCATGTTCTTACATATACTGTACAGGTTCTTCAGAGTGGGAGCTCGTCTGGGCTGCCAACCACACTCAAATACCTACACACAGACACCCACACAGACGTTGTTTTTCATGTTTGGGACATATGGGACATTCCATAGACATGGTTTTTATATTGTACAAACTGTATATTCTGTCCCCCTACGCTAACCCAACCCCTAAACCTAACCATTACAGAGAAAACTTTCTGCCATTTTAAATTTTGGTACCCATAATTTAGTGAATAGGAGGACAACAGACACTTATACATAATCATAGAATGACCACAAGGTGGTGCCAAATTCAGCAGAACGAATTTCTGTTCATACGTTCAATTCAGCTTAACAATCATATATGAATGGAATTGTCAATGTAAAATAGTGGAACGGAAAATTTACACAGAAATTCTTTCTGCTGGTGCTGCAAAAAAAAGGCCCAATAAACAACTCACCAAAAACAAATCAGTAAACATGGAACTATCAGACCTTAGTATTGGTCATTATGATGGAACGCTGTGACAAATGAAACAGACTGTAATATCATCACTCAAAGCCTTGTTTCATTTGTGTCAGCAAATGGCGTCCATCTGACAGAACTCTGTAAGGACCCCTGTAATCTAACATCTGAACATGACGACATCCTCGCTCACCCTGTTGTGAAACCGGGCGGGTCTGTAGGAACGTTTGGAGAGGTTGTAAACAGCGTAATGTCCCGCATGACGAGAGTCCAGGAACAAACGCACATCCTCAATGTTATTCTTAATGGCAGATTCCACACCTTCAGCTGGGAAAGACATGACTGCCAACACACATTCACATGTACACAGGCATGCACGCAGAAACAGACACATGGGCGCACACAAGCACACGCATACACAGACACATGCATGCACACATGCAAACACATGAATGCACACATACACATGTATGTGCATACAGGCAGGCATACACACACACAAGCGTGCACATAGACCCACACACAAATAACAAGAAAAATTGGTATAACAGCATTAGTGTTAGGATTAAAAAACTGCTGAATTTATCCAAAAGTTGCTACACGTGTTAAGAGGTCGTACCTGCGACTCTGGAGGTGATGTAGGACAGATCAAGATCTCCTTTAGCATAACTGAAAAAGGACAATGATTATTTTATGGTGGATTAACCCAATAAAGTCATTTTAAAGAGTTACAGAGATCAAACAAATGGATTTAGTAGGTAAGCTATTTAATGTTCTCTTCTAGATCTACAACTTGAACTACAACTTGAAGTCTTAAAGATCAGGGTAAACTGTGGTTATGTACATACAGCATTAGAAAAGCCATGAGGGTGAAGAGAAGCTCACACAAACTTTTCTAAAAACACACATACACACAGGTTCTGTCCTATAGTTACCTGGAGCTTGAAGGGGTTGGTGATTTGGGATAAAAAGATGTGATTCGGAAAGAGAATGAACAAAAATACAATGAACAAAAATGGACCAACTAAAAATAATAAACTTGATAAATATGTGGAGATGTCAGGGAAATAATTATTAAACATGATTACAAAATGCAAACAGATTATGGAAGGGCATGTGGAGGGAAATGTGTGTCAGAAACAGAACCTAAATGACTTTACAATGACATTATCTGTCCAGTCACTGCAATAATGCTGAAATGTACATCATCTCACAAACTATTAATGAGTAAATCAAAACTGATCCATTTACTTGCTCAGTACACCTTTCTGATCATATACATTTACATGATTCATTAGTATATGTTATTCTACAGAAAAAAGTGATTGTTTTCATAGTCTTCCATCAAAAATATAAACTTACTCCAGTTTTCCTTTTTAGACTAAAGTCATCTTATTTATTATTAAAGTCCCATCCTACTTTTGAATTTGTTGAGCATTTTACGTGAAAATACATTACATAACAGAAGTACAATAGATTGCAAACATTTTCATGTTAAGAAAATCTGAACTTCACATTACTTAAACTTTATTACATAACTGGTCATGTGATTTCAACATGGCAATCACCATAAGGGGGCGGTGGCCTGTCTTATGTAGAATTAAATAGCTGTTTAATGCCTTTATGATTGGAGTTTTTACCTACTGCTCATCATTTTAGACATATTTGTCAAAGTACTACAAATTTGTTAAGATGTTAAAGTGTAAAAGTATACATGTAATACATCCCATACAAAGACACAGACTGTTTACACTAGGAACAGATCACAGGCTTTGAGAATCTCACACAGCGTTGGATGGCAGCAGCTGGCCCTTGTTTTGTCAACTAGAACAAGTGATGTGTGATTTGTCAACAGTATATTAACAGTAATGAGTACACTGCTGTAACTTCACCCCTCATACTGCTCAGTCTGTCAGCAGCTCAGTGAAACATGATGCACCATAACCAGACCACAACAAAGCAAAACACACTTCAGCAAGCGGGTGCTTTAGTTAATTTACAGGGACTGCAGGGGGTTGTACTGCAAATAATTCACATCTCTCTGGTTCTCTCTCACCTGGCCACAGACTGGATCACTTTGGAGGACGTGTCTTTGATGTTGGTGAGGAATCTTTCAGTTCCTCCTTTAAGAATGTCCAAAAAGCCTCCACCCATTCCTTGATCTGCATCATACACACCTTGACACACAAACACACACTAGGTTTCTATGCTTTGTGGGCACTTTCCACAGACATTGACATTTATACTGTACAACTGAATATTCTATTCCCTAACCCTCATCCAACCCCCCAAACCTAACCCTTACAGAAACCTTTTGGCATTTTTACATTTTCAAAAAGCATCCTTTAGTAAGTTTAATAATCAATTTTCCTGTAGGTGTAACACTGCAGGATGTGTTGAGTAAAACAGAGTAAACTCAGCAGATGGTGGACAGTGGGTCAATCCTCTTACCACATAGAAAGAGAAACCCATCCCCTGATAGTAAATATGAGGGTGGGTTGTTTGTGTACAATATTATGGTATCATGACAGCAGGTTGAGATTTCTGAAAAAAACATGTTGGGAGTTGTTTCTGTACTTGTAGTCCTGTGGTTTTATATTTTCGTAATTCGGTTTTCATTTCAGTTGTATCTGTCCACCACTGTAACTCTATAGTTAAGACTAAGACTATACGACTAGACTGTAAGACTATATCAAACTAGCAGCTTGATTGTGTACTAACTAACCACACTTTAGAGGGCTAAAACTAGCATAAGGAAACTAAAGGCATATATAGAGAGGATGTCATGACATCAAACTGTAGATTGATCAATTTGATGTTTATATAAAACACAAAGGTAGTTATGGGAATTATGTTGTGACTAAAGAAAATTCCAAATAAATCAAAACGTGTTGTATTTTAGCATACAGAATATAGCCCCACATTGGCTAGAATTTGCAAAAATGGCACTTTATAATCTTGAGGCATCACCCTGCGATGATTTTTAAACAGTAATGAAGGAGTTCCCATCTGTGCTGGGCTCTTATTGGCTGCTTTTTGTAATTATTCAGTCATCCATTTGTAAAACATTTTTTAAATAAAATTTAAGTTTTCTAATGACAGAAATTGAAGTTGCCATAATTATTTGCTACAAAACTAATTTCAAATATTTAGGAAAACATCTTCAGACTGAAAGACTTAAAGATAATAACAAACATTTTATGTAAGTGATCCAAAACTTTTGACTGGTAATGTTTAAGTAAGAGTTTAGACCGGTAAGCTAGTACTCACCAGCATTGTTTATGTTGTTGATCTGTGAGGGAAGCTGCGCGCTGTTGTTTCCGAAGCCTCCATTCTGCTCCAGGAGCTGCAGGGATTCATAGCCATCATACACAGACTTCAGACAGTAGTATGAACTTAACAGACTCATGAGGAATACAGTTCTTTACAAGTCAACATTAGAAGCAAGAAAAAAGCAGATGAGTCCAGTCTACACATTAATCTGAGCGCCGTGTGTGTATCCAAACATAACGCTACACTCAACAATAGACGAGTATCAAAGCTGCTGAAGGTAATCACTTTAATCCAGAGAGAAACCCTGTCTTAACCCAGATAAGTTCAGGTTTAAGCTATCATCTCCAGCCTGTGTGCACAGAAGCCACAGAAGGCAGCGATGCAAGCCACAGAAGGCAGCGATGCAAAACAATATAGACTATGAAAACCCTCAGTCAAGTGTTAACCATTATGTTCGGACTGTCTTCAGTAGATGCATAATGCATAATTATAAATCTAGGAAATAAAATGTATCCAGGTTGATTTGGTCATCCAAATCTGTTGTTCTTTTACAAAACAAGTTGGAAAAGCTCTCTCTGTAGTAGTTGTCCTGCTTGTTTATCAGCGTTCTCTCAATTTCTGTCCTCATGTAGTGAGATCAGTGGCCATTAGGTCAGAGAGAGAGAGAGAGAGGGAGCAAGAGAGAGACAGATGAGAGAGAGATGAGATGTTTCTTTGTCTGTAGGAGGTCATCACGGGAGGGAGGAGGAAAATGAACGACAGAATGCAAAGGAAGAGTGCGGCATGTCTCTAAATGGCTTTTCAGAGAGTTGCCATCAGTATGTGGGACTCCGTTTGTCTCTGTGGGCGGCTGGGTGTGCGTTTGTGTGTGTGAGAGTGGCAAAGAATGAGGGGTTTGTTTCAAATGAAGCACCAATAAAGCCTCATTCAACCAAATCCAGTCAACCAATCAGACTGAAGCTTTACTTTAGGAGCACTGAAGCAGAACTGATACCAGTAGTCACCTGATATGGGTTTTTAATAATATCAAATATGCAGGATGACCGATATGAGTGTAAGTGTAAGTGTATGATACAGTATGCCACATAATCGGAAGCCCCAAAGTGTGTTTGACTATGAGACATAGCATCAGAACCAATGGAGTTTCTGTTCGACAGACCATACCTCAGTAATGGGTGATTTAGGGTTGACGTTCCTGGCTGCAGCGATTTCCTGCAGCTGGTTAACCAGCTCATTGATTGACAAACGCTCCTCTGGACTGATTTTCAACATTGAGCCTGAAATGAACGCACAGGGCCTCTGGCACATGAAGCTGCATTACCAAAAAAAACACCACAGCGGTGCAAAGCAGGAGGAATTCTGGGAAAGATCATGTAAAGGTCTGGTGGGAAGCTTACGGATGAGCTGGTGAAAGACTGTGTATTTGGTATCATTTTGAGGGATGTTGTATTTGCCGTTGACAATCTGGAGTTTGGCCCCCTCCTCAAATGGGTGCTGTTTAAAACAGAGCAGATACAGGATACAGCCCAGAGCCTGAGAAACAAAGACAAGTATAATGAAGCCAAGATGCTTGAAGGTATAAAGCCAGCTGCTGTTACACTGTGTCTTAACCAGATGCCATGTGTCAATGTTTTAGCATCAAGTGGTTTTCTCACTGAAAATTAAGTATATATAATATATACTACACTATATATTTTAATACATTCCAGGGTCTACTGTTTATAATGCATCAGTGCATGTTATTAAAAAAAAGTATATCTTTTCATCAAAATATGTCTAAATGTATTAACTTGCTCCAGCCCTAAAACATCTTTTCTGACCATTCTTCTCTACCCTTCCAGTCTGGGTCCAACCATTTCCTAATAGATCAAATCCTACCCTTGTAATGTTTTGCTGAATGGTTTCATTCAGAAATTACAGAAGTAAAATGAGTTAACATAAAATGTTTATAAACTCAGCACCCATATGTCTTGTTTCTCATTTATGGGGTAGTTGGAATACAGGTCGATCATCTCTGGTGTCCTATAAGCTGGAGTCGTGTTTCTGGTAATCTGAGAGAGGGAGAGAGTAAGAGAGAGGAAGAGAGATGAAGGGAGATAATTTATTATTTAAAGGATTTTCATGTAAAAGGTTTGCAGGTGTGAAATCAAAGAAATAACTGAAGATTGAAGGGTGTTAAAACCAATAAGTGTTTTTACCAAATATATAAATATTACTTAATATAAGGCATATAAATATAAATTTTGATTTTAATAAACCCAAAATATTCCTTTCATAGAATTTCTTTTAACACATACATATTTTAACAAAATAATGTTTTACAGAACAATACTACCACAAATCAATACAGGAAAAATTGACTACAAATTGTATTAAGTTTTAAAATGGGTCCTAATACAAAAATGGCTGCTTATGAAGATACACACCATTTAAAGTGCAAACAGATTTTTGGACAATTTACTACCAGTAACTGATTTTAGAGGACCAGAAACAAAACTAATTGAATCAACAAAACAAATCAGTCAATGATTCGACAGGAAATAGCCAAAGGTTTTAATACAATCACCACAAAATATTTATCCCTGGCCATATAACAATGTAATCACATACACAATTATTATGCAACAGTCAATGAATCATAACCACAATTATAGCAAAACTGACTAATCATAGGGCAATTACATCATAGCAATGTAAACCTGGTATGAAGATTTATATCTGTATGTTTCATAGGGACCAGATAATGTGGTTGAGGGCTAATTCTCATGTTTCCTACCTCATCCTCCACCATAGATCTCTTGTGGGCAGACCAGCTGTAGTCTGGATAATGTGCCACAGTCGTGGCACTACCAAAGTCACACAACTTTATGGTTCCCTGGTGACTGATCAACAAATTTTCAATCTATAAAAGAGAAGAACAATTCAGATAAAAAATAAACAATACATGTTTATATATTCATTTCTTTCTGGCTGGAAATCATGCGTGGATGCAGGTGCTTTTCATGGTTTAAACATTTGATCAACATAAAACCCAGCTAACAGGGAATGTTCTTAGAACTTTGGCTAATGCTATTTCTTGTTGCAGTAACTTTAGTAAAACATTTAAAATTATTTTAAACATTATTATCATCAAAAACATTACTCTTAAGTTGTTAGTCCAATGTTTTAAGTTACAGAACTGAAAGTTTGGACCATGTTCTTATAATCAAGTAATAACATTAATACAATGTCTAAAAAATGTTTTAAACGTTCTTTTTAACTCTCAAAATATTATTATTAACTTCTTTGTTACTTAATGAAAACATAAGGGAATTCTTAAAACCTAAAATTGTTAGCTGAGAAGCTCATAAAACTTACAAACTTTATTTTTAAAACTGACAGTTCTGGCTGTAAAATGTTTAAAGCCAGTGCAAAACTGCAAAATGTGACCCACATCAATTGTATTGTAAAGCCACTGTTAATTTGGTGTTTCTTGACAACAAAAATCAGTGTAGTTTAAGATGAAGGAAGACGGTAAATTGTCATTGCATATATATGCTAAATGTGAATTCTGTCAACCAGAGTGGTCAGATACTTCTGTTGCAGCCCTCCAAAAACCATCTCTTCAGTGTGCACTTAGCTTCGAAAGACCACAATCAAAAATGGGGGCAGAGCCTCACCTTCAGATCCCTGTGTATGACTGGTGGAGACTGTTTGTGCATGTGCTGCACAGCACGACATGATTGGTAAAAAATCTTCAAGATTGTGTCACATGACATGGGTCCTCTCTGCTCCACCTTCTTCACAAAATCAACCAGCTGGCCTGCAGGAAACAGAGGGCGAAGGTCATTGTTACACAGGAAACTGATGACAGAGAATGCCAGAGAAACTGCTTTTCAAAAAAATAAAAGCAATTTGCCTTTTTACCCTGATCAAAAGAGTTCAAATACACATAGAACAGAGAACATTCAGTACTTCATATTTCATCAACATTCCCCAACCCTAGACATAGCCAGCGAGTTGGAGGCAGGACAGTTTGTTTTTCCAAACAATGGCAGTGTTTAAAAAAATGTTATTTTAATATTTACCATGCTAGTGGTGCAGAAATTACACCCTGCTGCATAGTCTATACAAATGTACACAAATGTCCTTAACATGCTACTTTTTCACACTTAGATTGCACCAAATTGTATATACCATGTACAAAGATGTATATACCATATTTACAGGTGAGTTTTGTAAGTGTGTGTGTGTGTGCATGCGTACCTCTACAGAGCTCTGTTAGAATGAGGAACTCAGCCTGGCCTGTGTCTGACTCTTCTTTACTGATAGATGCAGCAGAAGAGAACTGCACAATATTGGGGTGTCCAGACAGCTTTTTCTACACAAAACACATGGACAGATAAGTCAGGATTTGTATTAACATACTGGATAACGCTTTGTTAACAGCTGGCTGACAGAACAATAGAGAATTGCAGTCTGTAGACGAGACATTTTTGCCAAAAGCACCTTATTAAAACTAGACATCATGCATCAAGTAAAACACACAGTCACAACCAATAAGAACTAATCTGTTGTTAAAAACAGCTATATAGAAGAAGGTAATGCAATGTATAAATAGAACCTAAATGTCCTTTAAAATGCATTGGCGAGGTTGAAGCCGTGGCGCAGTGGGTAGCATATGTACTCATGACACAAAGAGCTGTTGTGCTCACAGAAATGTGTGTTTGTTTTGAAGCCTGTTGCGTGTATTTAAATTAAACAAAAAAACATAAAATGTAAAAAAACACCCGGTTTAGACACACAGACTTCAATGGAAAAGACAAGATACGCCATGTGACGGTGTCACTCCTAGCAACAATTGACAACCTTCGACTTCTTTTTTACACTAAAGATTTTTTATACTTACCATGAAGCAGACTTCCTGAATGATAGCTTTGTTCTTTTCTTCCTCATTGGAGAGAAGCCTCTGTAAAACAATTTATGTACAAACAATGTTTATGTACAACATTTGTGAATCAGCTGTTGACTGTGAATGAGTGTGTCCCTATTAGCACAAACACTGGTGTACAAATTGACTGCGTTCAGCTGATGTGCATACAATGGCTGGTTTAAACTTTTCGGTGATGACATCATCGTACCTTCAGGGCATAGTCCTTATTGCTGCCCAAATCCTGGGCCTCATACACAAATGCAAAGCCACCTGCAGAGAGAGTGAGAGAATTTTGTATCATTTAAATCACATGTGCACTGTATCAGAAATATAAACTGTGACAACAAAGGGTCTGAATACAAATCTAAATTGATCCGAATACAAATCTGACATATAGATTTGATCTGGAACAAACATGATGTGAGGCATATGAGATTTATATATTCCTACATTCAATAATCTGTCTATTACGAGTGTAAAACCTTTTTGGATAGCACATTCACAACATAGTCACACAGAGTTTGGATGAGCTAGGAAATTACATTTTTACAAAGTTGTATAAACAGCCTGGATGATTCAACCCCCTTGAGTGCATTAATAACACACACACACACACACAGACAGAGATTACTGCCGACAGCAGCTAATATTAAACAAACAGACCATGACAAAGTGTGTCATTACGACTGCAGCTATGATGTGATGAATGAATCACTGATTTCTGGGAGATTCTGATTGTGATTCTTCTGTCTCTCAGCACAGCCTAAGCAACTGTTTTACATTTCATTATTCAGAATTAGTGTTAAGTGATATTTATGGCAGTCTACAGGGCCCTGCACAAAAATGACTCAGTAGATTAATTTTGTATAAGATATATGCGCTAAGGGGCACCAACGTAGATGAAGTAAACTCAGAAAAGACCCAGAAGACATTAAATCACTGCTCAAGACCAAGAGCCATGTACATCAATATTATTACCTCAAAGCTATGAGGTATGACACCTATGATTTATTGCTTCATTGTTTTCCTTATCTCGTAAGTCGCTTTGGATAAAAGTGTCTGCTAAATGCCTAAATGTAAATGTAAAGCTGTAACTTTTGCCTCTTTATCACCATCTCTGTTTGAAACATAAAACTGCAAGACACAAAGTTATTTTCTTAACATGGATGACAAGTTTAAACTCTAAGCAACTGCTGTCAGACAAAGCTAGAAACGCTCCGCCATTCCAGCACTCAAACACACAATATAGCAGTTGGGTCTTCTTGCCATTTATTTCCATTTATTTACACTTCCCAGCTAAAATTATAAATCATTATTATAAATGTACCGTTGCGAATTGGAGTACGGTAAGGATAATGTTCTGTTACATACTTGCTCAATGAATGATCTTTGTAAATTTGTAATCAAAAAACTTACAGGTTGTAGCTTTAGTATTGAAAACATTTTACTGGAAATTCATTCCAAAGTTACAGTTCTGTGTATTTTTGGTTTGTACACCCTCGTCACCATCTCAACTAACATGCTACAGTTTTATCCCTACTGTTAAAATCCAGCAAAAAACAGCTCTGAAGTGGTAGCTGTGTTTTGAAAAGGTTGATATGGTCTAACTGGTTAATAGCAGGTCCCTTCTGGTAAAGGTGGATGACCAGGTGAACTACCATCTTGTTCCTACTGGGTCCAGTTTCTAACAGCTTTAGGAGGTCAAGCTGGAAAATGGTGGTTTGTTTGCTGATTGTCCTTGTAGCCAACATGGTTAATCTCTCCAACCAAGTTGGACTAGCTAACAAGCCAGAAACTAGCAACTGCTGTATGGTGGGATTTAGCTGAAGTCTCCTGCAGTGTACACCCCAGCTGTATGGTTATGGGGTGCCTACCATGCAAATCTTTCCCAGTTCTAGTGCAGTATTAAACTTTAGTGCAAAATAAATACCCCACACCTACTGCTGTGTACAAGAATGATGTGCTGAAAGAAAACATGCTGGTAGCAAGCTTTTTAGAAGACAACTTTGTTTCTCCAAGATATTTCTTCACGAATATTTGAAATAAAAATGATTTAGAACAATTCAAATGCTTTGAGTAAATATGTTATTGTATTTCATGTAGTATTATTTGATCATGTAAAGACATTATTTTTTTTAACACAAGTCAAAAAACTTACCGATGATTTTATAAAGAACATATACAAATATTTTAAGACGGTTTTATATTTTTATCCGAGCATGGCGGCATGATCATATTAAAATGCAAGTTATGTCAACGGCCCATACACAGGTGTGTATGTCTTGACCGGAACAGAACGACAATGTCAGGTATTAATGGACACTTTCAAAACACAGTCCTCAAGTGGCTACAAGAACCTGTTACCATGGCAATGGGTAAATGAATACCAGCCGAGGTCTGAGTCTGCCTGCACGAATCAAAAGAACCTTTAGAGTCTCACATTACACTGTATTGCCATTGACACATATCACAAAATTACAAAGTCCCACTTTTGCGAGAGACAGATCAAGACAGATTAGGTCAATATAAAGTATGTTGTCCATGATAACCATATATTATGGTTATCATTCATTTTAATTTACACTCCTGCTCTGAACACAGCTATAGATCACAGATTAAAATATAAAAACCATCTGCCATAATTACAGTCCAAACACTATGTCTTTATAATACAGAGAACACGATACAATGCTTATACAAACCTGTATTAAGTAAACAACACTTAGTCATAGAGAGAACGGTTGCTACAAACAGATAACCAGTTTTGGAGTGGTAATTATGGTAAAAAGCAGTAAATATCTCTTTCTGGACTTTGCTGATATGTCATTTAGTTGTCAGGCTTTTTGTAACCAGCCCCACATATAAACCATTCATGCTTTCCCACAATGCATTTCCTTTCTATTCCTGGCCTGCAGGTATCAACAAAATGCCTGAGTCAATGATTATCTGTAGTCAAATGATGCATTGATGTCTAACTGGCATACACAACTGCATATACGCAACTTTAAGCAATTATATACATTGTACTGATTAACGTATGTGCATACATAACGTTTACAGCTTACACACTTAAAAAAATATTGGTGAAGACACAAATTATGTTATACTTTATGGAACCATCCAATGGTACTTTTTATAGGGCCATGCAAATACTATGGTAAATTAATACAGTAACCATTTAGCACCATTACTATCCCACAGTAGGGCAACTTTATGTCTACACAGCGATGCATATGTCCAAACAAAAGTTCAAACATACAGAATTAATATATATATATATATATATATATATATATATATATATATATATATATATATATATATACGCAATGAATAAGCCAAGTGGATATTTTAAAGAAGTGCTGACACCTACTAATAAAATACACATACAGACACAAACATATAGATGCCTCATATTAATGAACACTTGTAAACATACTATTGATCATATGACACACGCAACATATGAATTAATCGGCAGGTGTATCAGAGTCAATTGACTTGCTAACAACTTAGCGAGCTAGTTTTACCACATACAGTTTATTAAACAGAATTGCACACATTTGCAACACTACGGCCAATGTATACATGTGAATAATAACACATCGTCAGTATATTGCAGTGACGTTCAGCGGTGATTTTTAAATAAACTTAACACGTACATAAAACAAACACAGGTTAGCATGGCTAGCCTGATGCTACACTGAGTGAATCTTTTACCTTCCGCGATGACTCGTTTGATCCGGAGCTTCATATCTCCGAGCTCGACCACCTGCCCTACGAAGTCGTTCTGGTCCCGGCTGGCGCCGGCACCGGATCCGCCGGGCCCGGCCAGGAAATCAAGCGCTGACTGAAACAGGGACATTTTGTCCCTTTTTTGATGCGCTTATCAACGGAACTGTATGTAGAACCAGAGTGCGGACTCCACCGGTACCGTAACTAGACAATAACGCGTTAGTTGAGATTAAACTCTCGATTCGGGTGTGAAAACATCACAAGTTGCGGTTCCGATCGACCTGCATAGCGCGGTATTTCCGCAAGGTGCTGACGTGTGGCCGTGACATCACGCGCACGAGTTGCGTTCAGACTCTTCTGGTTTGGCAGGTCGGACTGTCTGTCATTTGGGGGCTGAATTGTGCTCTATGGTGGATGCAAGTGAATAAATTGTTGGTTTTGAAGTATACTTCGTCATACATTCATCTTTTAAATGGATAATTCACTGATGCACATAAAATGTCTTAAAACGGGCGTTTTCTGCCTGCACAGACCCAGGGGCCCCCTCATCCACTGTCTCATCCTACCCCTCATCCACTGTCTCATCCTACCCCTCATCCACTGTCTCATCCTACCCCTCATCCTACCCTCATCCACTGTCTCATCCTACCCCTCATCCAATCTCTCATCCTACCCCTCATCCAATCTCTCATCCTACCCCGGGGTCCCTAGCACAACAAGCCAGGAGTACAGAATGTTATCCAAATACTATAGTGGCATATCACTTATACCACACACACACTTTTAACATTTTATTTTGCTACAATATTTGTTAAACACTCATGTCTTTGTGGCCCCCAGTTAAATTGTTTCTAATCACATTTACAGTAAATGAATAAAAATCAGATATTAAGCAAGTACATGACAGATCGGTGTTTAAAACGGTCCTACCCCGATTCACAACCCTAACCCAGCTAACAGGAAATGGTTTCAGAATATTTGCTAACATCTGCTAAAAGTTCTCTCAAAGTTAGCAAAAAACGTTCTTGCAGTAATGTTAGTAGAACTCTTTCTGACATTATATAAATGTTATTCTTAGGTAGTTAATAGAAAGGTTTAAAAAGGTTACAGAATTAAAATAACATGTGAATAGCATTCTCAATGTCCTTAAACTTCAAAATAATGTTTTTAACATTTTTGTTACTTAATGAAAACATTACAGAAATATTCTTACAGCGTAAACTTGTTTGCTAATCAGTTATTGAGCAAGTACATAATGGATTAGTGTTCAAAACTGTCCCCTTACCTTAACATGATTCCCAACAATAAGTTTATAATAATGATTTGCAATTTAAGCTGTCAGGTATGATTTCCTGGGAATTGTCAGTTTGGCTTCATTTGACTTTATTTGAACATACATAATGAAAAGTATGTAACCTGCAATTTTAAACATAGATGGTGGCAGAGAGGCAAACGGTATTGATTGCAGCTTTAACAAATAAAACCTTTATTGTACAGTTACCAGTCATCTAGTACTGACTTCAAGAGTCAAACTAAACCATACAAACAAAATAAACATAGAAACACTGTTGTGTTTTATATTTTGAAATGTCTCTCAGTATTTCTTGAATTTTGTAGCTCATATCACACCCATTCATCATAAGCACAAAAATTCAGTGGTTTGAAACATTAACTTTATTTTTTCCTAAAAAAGATCAAATATACAGTTGATATAATTTAATATGTAAATTAAAAGTAACATGCGTTTGATCAGAAAGCTGTGATTAATCTAGCTGAGGGTGAAGCTCTGGGTTTACAGTGCTCTCATACAAATCATAATAACAGTATAGAGAGAGAAGACATACATTCATCATTTGAACTTTGAGGGACTTTAGATGGGGTAAATTTGTGACTGATGCTCAAATGTCATCAGGGTGTGGCACAGGCTGGCGGTGCTATTATTGACCTGCATGTACAAAGCATCTCAAGGTGCAAAACACTGTTCCTAAATCAGATTTCCTGCCTTCCGCTAGTTACTACACAGAACAGTACAGAGTACAAATATCTGTGGGATTTAATGGGTCAATATGGCCCACAGATCTCTAAAGCAATTTTTCACCACACAATTCAGCGTGTGCTGTGTCTGATAGAGTCAGGTATGTAAAATTACTCTAGGCATGTTACAAATCATGTTAGACACAGCGTATTTGCATAAAACAAGAGTTCTCTTTCTGTTACTCACTTGATGTTGATTAAGTGACAGAGGTTCGACCATGGAAGACCAATCACTCGGTCTATTTCTAGCAAGGACCAATGAAAATTGGTGAGTGAAATTTGCATGCCAATCTCCACCCCAAATGTCTAGCAATACATGTTATCTTTAAATTTTTTTAAAAAGAAGCAGAGTAATTGGTCTTCCAGGTTACGTGTCATGCCATCATCACGTCTTGTTCCCTCCATCAAGGATCGGTTGTTACAATCGTAACAGAGACATTTTTATAAGATAAGAACATTCAGGGTCATTTGCAAAGCAGCATATTCATTTAAACATTGCTGATTGAATTTAGCACATCACTTATTAGTTGACATGCATGTCAATGACACAAGGTAAGAAATGTAAAAATCTAACTTCATCTGTTCAATGCTGCCCCACCACTGTCCAATTAAAAACAGTCCACCTGGAACACACAATACAATGAGAGGTAGTGATACACAGGTACAGTTCACGCTTTTAATCATATCATGTTAAACAAAATATATTTATAGAGCGTAGAAGACAGTTGACAGTTCTTTGCCAAAAAGAGCGCTGAGAAACGGTTCTTTGTGGTTCTGAGGTTTCTAACAAAAACATGAAAGATAAACAACTGATAGAGATGAGATGAGCAGGAAGGGAAATACAGAATGAAACACAGACAGAGTTCTGCAGTGAAGCAAATGAAAAGGAAAAAAAGAGGAAGGGTTCTTTTACTAGATGATGAATTGACAGATGGGCTGATCTGGGATTAGAAGAATCTCACAAAATCTGTCAAAAACATGTCTAGGTCAAAATCACCTTGAATCCAACAGAACAATTAGGAAATAATATTTGCTTATTTTAAGGACCAAAACAATGCACTATGGTAGTACTTTATAATTCACTGACTGTAAAATAGTCAATTTTAATGATTATCTAAAAAGAACAGAAACCTTGGAGAAATTCTCATTACATGCAATAAAATGCTAACGAGAATTGAAATTACAATGAAAATCACAGTGCAAATGTGGTCCTAAACTTTGGCATCTAATGTTTTATGTTTGTGCTAAATTGTGAGCTTGACATGTTTTTGTGAGATTCACTCGTTTATGTTTAAGCGAGATATGAAGTCATTTGGTTATATGTGGTTGATTTAGATTTGACTACAGTGTTAGTGTTAAGCCACAAAAAGACATTCACAAGTATTTTAAGAAAGACACAAAGGAGATGCGAAAACTGTGTTTAGCATTTACAAAAAAGAGGCAGAAGAATAGCTTAAAATCAACTATTTATGGTGTCAGATTTGGTAGCTGTTAATTGAAAAGTAATGTTTCCACAGCTAATAGCCATGAAACACAGAAAGATTTTAAAATGTGTGAGAACAAGTTCACAGGTTAAAAATAAAACAAATTCATTGTGTGACAAATTCGGGCATAACTCTAGTTATTGCTGGTTTGGTTCATTTTACTCTTTGGTCAGTTGACTTGTAAACCTGGCATAGGACCTCTAGACTATTGAATGACAATGTTAACTGCATTGACATACTACACTTGACTGTGACCATAATATTGTCTATATGGTCTATATTATTTGGTATCCTAATACACAAAACATATAGCAACCTGTGTATTACTACAGCTGAACGTAAAACTAACAATCTGAAAGTGTATGTGCATTTATGGCCACACTGAAACACAAGCCAAACAACCTTCTGTGTAAATCATGCACAAGAACCTTATGCAAATTGCTGCATTACAGTAATTTACATAAAAATGGTTTATGCACAAATAATTTACACATAACTAATTTTCCCTGTGTTCTACAAATGAGGTTCAGTGTGTGTGTGTGTGTGTGTGTGTGGCCAGACTAAGAACAATTTAAACTCTTTATTGTTTATGGTGTTTTCACACTACAGCTTTGGCTGCAACCTGAGTTTAAAGTCAGTGTTCGGATATTTTGGTTGGTGTAAAGTTCTGCTGGTTCTGCTTGAGAAGCCAGTCTCACCTCACATTCTGTGCATGTCCACATATCACAAATGCAAGTCGCATTCTTTGCAAGTCACAAATGTGGTTCTTAACATAAAGTTTGGGTGGGACTTTCAGAGGCACAGATAATTAACTGAGTGGCTACAGAGATAAACACCAAGCTGCCACTAAGACTCGATCACAACGTGGTTCAGATCCAAATCATATCAAAAGGGACCTGCATAGGAAGGAGGAGGGTGGGATCTCAAGTTTAGACCAAGCAATCAAACCAAGTGTGAAAACATCCTTGTCAAGGTTGGCGGTTGTGTGTGTCCCCAAGCCTGTCAGCAACTTACAGACCAGTCATCATAAAACGTTCCTGAAACGCTCTCAAACACATCCTCTGCATCCCCACAACCAACTGCCCGCTTCCCCTTTAGTTATTCTAAGATAAACACTTTTTCCAATGCTATTAAAACATTTGTATAGTACATTCACAGGGAACACAGCTGTCAGGCTTCTTATAAAGGTGTAGGTGTCCATCACAACACCTGTGTGTCGGCGCACCTCTGCCCCCTGCCTATTGGCCAAATCCTTGTGCGACTCAAACCCTTTTTTACTTGACATCGCTGTCTGGCTGCCGGTTGCTCTGCATGTATCCGTATGCAATTTTCTGCTTCTGATTCTCCTTCTCTGGCTTGTTCATAAGAACATGTACTGATTGTCGATCGCCCTCTTGTGCCCCCTGTCGGGTGGCTCAAGTTCATAGTCAGAGTCCCGGTTGGGCAGGAGTGGCGGCAGGGGGTTGGGGTGGCGGAGCAGGTTTCTGCGACCCACGGACTCACTCCGACGCAGGGGTACGGGAACAGAGCGATCTGGGAGTGACGGAGAAGTGCGTTGTGAGACCAAGGCTAGTGCTGATGGGGGTGAACATGATTGGGCCATGGAGGGGCTGGAGTGAGGAAATGAATCCAGGCTACAGTGAGCAAGACTCGGCTCTGAGCTCCAGCGAGAAAAGGGCACCAATATCGGAGAACCGAGAGCCGAACTCTGACCTAAAGACAGAAAATTTACATTAACACAACAGAGAGGGCATAATATGGGTGTTTGAACATGTACATAACCTTTGTTGATCCTGGAACATCAAACCTATCAACCTTAATACTATGTATTCTTATATTGTTGCATATATAATTATAATTAAAAGTATAAAACACTATATTTTATATCATGCATTACAAAATGTCAATATCCTCAGCAACAATGACTGCTTGGTCATAATGAAAAAAAATCACTTGTTTGATATATATGTATTCCAGTACAATCAATGATCAGTTGTATAAATCATGTCATCAAGTTTATAGCCTTAGTATGAAAAGCTTCATTTCAACTGCATTTGTTGTTTTGTACTTAATTTTGACTGACCACAGGTCAATGTTTCTTAAAGATGAAGTCATTTCTGTAATGGATTTACAAAAATAATGATTGCTTTCAAACAAGTTTCAAACACTCCCCATCATCCATTGTTTGAGCAAATGTTAGTTTCCCCAAACGCTAATGTTTGGTTGTGTTAATGTTGGCGTGTTGTAGCCAGTTGGGCTATCAAACAGATTTCAATTCTTTTTGGTGCCATTAGTATCCCAGAAATTACACACTTTACCTTTAACCAGAGAGCATCTCAACTTTGTAAACTACTCTACAATGATACTGTTCAAAGATAAAAGAATGTGATTTGCTAATAATATTTAGCTGATAATATTTAGTTTAACTAGATAAAGAGAACTTGCATTACTCCCTATATCCCATAGGGGGTATTGTCTGCATACTAACCATCTGCACCCAGTATTAGGAGCATTTCAGTAAGAATGATTGTTTGGGTGTATATATGTGCACTCAACAAAAACAAGTTAGTGTGTGTGATACAACAATATTAGACAATGAGCATGTCTATGCATTAGTGCTTGTGTAAGTGTGTGTGTTTTAGGATGGGGACTCTAGGAAAGTGATAGTCCAGGGGCCTGTGTAAGTGTCTGTGATTCTGGTTACACACACACATACATATGCACGGATGGGTATGTATGCGTTTTGTTATATGCATATGTGTGTGTGACTGTGTATGTGTATGTATGCACGTTTCCTTGTGTGAGAACTAGTAAACTGATCTAAACCACAAAGCACAGGAGGAAAACAGATCCTGCTGAGCTCTCAGTGTGTGTGTGACAGACAGAGACAGAAAGAGATGTTACGTGCATGTTTTAAATAGTCCAAATGATTACTTGACCAATTTCTTTTTTTTTTTTTAAACATACTACATACAACACATGCTATTATATATCATTTCAACAGTTTGGGGAATATTTTTATTGGCAATGCTATATGAGAGTGTGATTATATAAACCAGTTAAAGATTATAAATATAATTTTATTACTCTATTTAACATTACTCCAAATGAGAGTGAAAATTAGCTTTGGCAAGGAAATTAGTTTCTGTTCCAGCTGGCTGTTATTTTAGAACCTGCAACATTACATGGTTATACCAAATGTATGTTAGTCTGACACTCGCCGACATAAATGATTCAAATTCAACTACTACATCAGTCTACTGAAGTGTGCTCATAAACAGATATATACTAGAGGTCAAAAGTAGAATCACTTGCCTGAAATGTTTCTTATGATCTTAGTCTTTCAATCTGAAGGCTAAATGTTTGAAATTATTTTTGTAGACATAAATATAATCACGCAATTAGAAATATATAATTACATCATTAGAAAACTACAATTTTAATAAAAAATGTTTTAGAAATGGAAGACTTGGACTGAATAATGACAAAAAGCAGCCAATAAGAGCCCAGCACAGATGGGAACTCGTTCATTACTGTTTAAAAATCATCGCAGGGTGATGCCTCAAGAAACTAGATTATAAAGGCCAAGAGAACATTTCTGCAAAATTCTAGTCAATTTGTGCCTATGTTACATATGCTAAAATAAAACATGTTTTGATTTATTTGGAATTTTCTTTAGACAATATAATTCCCAAAACTACCTTTGTGATATCTGATAGTTTTAATGATGACTTTACTATTATTCAAAAATGTGGAACAAAATATTAATGAATGAGTAAGCGATGCTAAACTTTTGAGTGGTAGTGTATACTTTTTATTTTGTTTTAAATGAAATAATGCAAAATTACAGATTTGTGGCCAAAAATTCTCAATTGACCTATAATTGCTAATCTTTGGTTATGAAGTTTTTGGCTGTCTCACCTGTGTGGGTGGGGTTTGCTCGCACGTAATTGGCCAACATAACATCGCATGCAGCTCCACATTCCAGTGGGATGGGACAGTTACGGAAGTGACTGAGCATGTCCATGACTGAAGGAAAACGCAGGTGCTGCACGCGACATTGACCCCACTCAGTCAGAGACAGACGCAAGTGCTGCAGTAGAGAGAGAAATTACATGAAGGGTGAGAGGGCAGAAAGTACACTATACATACAGACACATACAATGTTCTCATTTATCTCTAAAAAACACATCCACACAGACCTTTATATTTTGAAATTATGAGTGGTGCAAAGTCAACATAATGAAGCAATAGCCGTCCTATCATGTAGATATTTAAAATGTTGTCTTTGTTGTAAATGATGATGAGGATGGTCATTACCTTTGCTCTGCCTTGGTAGTTAAATGTCAGAACATAATCTCCTCTCCGCGTCTCGCTCTGTCTGACCAGGAAGTTCCCATGACCACTGACCCCCGCATGCTGTACGAGGTAGGCAGCCCGCACACGTGATATGGGCCCATGGAACCATGGGTAGGGTGACAGGAAGTGATCAGTTTTATTATAGGCATGTTCTGTGTGGCCAAAACCTGGAGGGCCTGTGCAGGTCACAAATATGGTGCAGACATGACATGTTTATAAGAAAGTCTAAAATCCTGATTCTTCAGCATATTGAAAAAAACATCTAGCATCATCTTGTTTTTTAAAACCAATAAAAACATAAAAACAACATTTGAAACACGTGACTTGCATAATATGTTGTGTTTCCAAGTGAAACTTTGAAGACATTGGCCCGAGGAGAGTCATTTCAGAGGCGGAACAAATTATTACATTTTGATTAAGGATTATACAAAAGATTGAAGAAGGATTATAGAGAAAAACTATTGTTTCTTGTAAACAACATTGCAAGCACTGATGAATCGTTCACAGAGGAAACAAGAATTACAAAGATAAACAGGGTGGAATTTACAATCTTTATTTTTCCCTGTCGTGAAAACTGTCATTCCGTTTTTTTTTTTACTTTTTAAAGGCACAGAATGTGAACTTTTCTCACAACGTTAGTCGTCTGTGTCAGAAAAGGGAGTGTATATGCTTTACTGTGTGCATATATAAGCAAAAATATATTAAGTGCAGGGGTAAAAGAGGAAGAGGGAAAGTGTAGATGTGTATATGTGTGAAACGGAGTATGTGTATGTTAAACAAAATTATTTCCAGAAGCTAGCTAAATCTGCCAAAACCCCCCTCTGGGGACATTCAATGAGATAATCAACTCAAGAAATGATTTAAACGTTAAGTAAATCATTTATTTATGTAGCAGAAAGAAAGAGAGAGACTCACTCTGGCTGCTGGGCTCTGTGCTCCCTCTGCGAGCAGCACTGAGAGCGCCACTCACAGGAAATGGATCTCCATCCATACTATCTAATCTGGAACACATAAATGGCAAACACACACACCTTTATAAACTTTTTTTACATTTATTTAATACTGAGAGGACCTATGACTTCAAGAATGATGGCTGAGAACAACTGTAATGATTTCCTTAGACCTGGATATTTTGGACTGAAGTATTTGAACACATCAGTCACACATATATACAAGAGCCATCTTACAGTACCGCAGTGCTAAGTGTCAACAGTACTGTTACAAAGCTACAGCAAAAGTTGTTTATAGAAAGTAACATCTGGCAGTTATAATCACAATTTATTTTTATATATCTCATTAATAATTGTGCATCCCACCTGCAGGCTATAGAAAAAGTTAGCATTGTACATTAATAAGTATAAGTTAAAGGGCAAGAGAGAGAGGGCAGGGAAGTGGGGGGGGCTTGGGGAAGCTGTGGGAAACAGCAGCACAAAAGCTCTAGGTTCGAGTTAAGAAATGCGTCTTGGTAATTCTTGGAAAAGTAAAATGGCTATGGTATAAAATGCACTTATTTCAAGACGTACATACACACGCAGGGTGAACCAAATTCTAACGAATGTAAGAATATAGAATATAGACTGAAGAAAATGAGAGAAACATGAAGAGAGGTGGCATGGAAAGAATAAGGCCAATGAGATGTGCTGAGTCGAGTTCTTGAGATTCTTAGTAATCAGAATAACAGGAAGACCTCTCTCTCTCTCTCTCGCTCTGTCTCTTCCTAACTCACATTTATACATTCACACAGGCTTCAGTTCTTAGTACCCTTACACCAATAAAAGGAAATGAAATGCATGTGCGCACACACACAAACACACACACATCAATTGCTACAGAAATATCATGTGCAGAAAACACACATGATATGTGCAGACATGTCTGCTTGCACGTGCATCAGTGCAAAAAGTTTCAAAAGTCTTCACTGAGATTTTATCTATCAAAATAGGTCAGCAGCCAAACTCAAAGGATTTCAGTAGTACTAAGTTCATTTTATTAAAAGTAAGTGGTTGTATCGTTTGTGTGTGTGTAAGAGGAAATGAGTGGGTTTTCTCAGTAGAGAAATATCAGGAACTTTTGCAGATGTTGGAGTTTTTAGAAGCAAGTGTAGTACAGACAGCAGAAAATCTCTGATCTAACCTGCTGGCAATGCGGTCTCTGAGCTCTGAGGTCCAGGAACACACCTGCTGCTCGCTCTCTGCCTCGAATATAAAACTCCCTGAATGACCAGTAACCTGAAAAGAGAGACAGGAAGAGGGAGAGAGAGAGAGAGAGAGAGAGAGAGAGAGAGAGAGAGAGAGAGAGAAAGAGTGGGTTGTCAGTATTTGTTTTAAAGAGCTCTACTGACAATTCATACAAAAATGTTTATTTATACAGACAGTGTTTTTATGCACTCTGAATGAATGCTAATTAATAATGGGGTGTTAGTTAATAATGTTGTGTTATTTAATATCATTTTTTGCAAGCTGTGACAGTATGAAGAATATTTTTGATTGTTCCCAGAGAAAATATTGTGTAAAATAATCATTTAACAGTTCAGCAATTTTGCAGATGTCTTACCTATAGCTAAAATTTTATGACCCTAATTTTAATATTATGATTTGTATACATATATGGACAAGAGTATATTACTACATGCTGTGACAAGTCACCATTTTAAGGTTTAAATATTTAAAATAGCCTTGCAAATATTTTATTTTGAATGTAATCTCACATAATAACAAAATCTATACAATTTTAAAAAGTTGTTTAAAACAGTTTTGGACAGAATGTATAAATTATCATGGCAGACAATTATATCAGTCAGTCCTTCTCTATATATCCACATCAGTCATAGAAAACTCTGACTGACCATCAAAAAAGGATATAAATTAGATTTGATTTCACAGAAGTAACATTAACTTTATTATCTATAGTATTTTGGCAATACCAATAGTTACCATGGAAAATGTCTGTCAAGATATACTGACATTATGACTGGAGTGAACATGCACATGCGTGTGTTACAGTTTACCTTTAAGACGAATGTGTTCATGTTATCAGGCATCTCCAGTCGATTACAGCGTCTTATCTCCTGGATATCAGAACAGTGCACTGTGAGCTTCGCCGTTTTGTAATCCTTAAACACACAAAGTGACAGCGTTTTTAGGTAATTGGATAAAGATGAATTTACTTTTTATTTCAGTTAGTTTATTTGTCAGTTAGTAAAAGATTCTCCTTTATTGTTTGCCCTTTACATCACTTTATGTAAAACTCAGCGATACACTTTGATTTGAGCTGGTAATTAACCAAACTGGCATGATTTCTTTTTTAACTTTGCATTTCACTAGTTGCATTAAAAAACACAAATACAAAAAAAGTTTACTCTTCTCACTACATCGTGCAGATGGAAGTTCACCAAGTCAATAAAATATAAAAGTGCATCACAATTTGACAAATAGGTCAAATAACAATAAAACAGGAAACATTTGGTGCACGTCACACTCAATAAATGCTGTCCAGAGTTGGCTTTCAGCAGAGAAGCGAGAGAGATTGAGAGAGAGAATGAGAGAGATTTTCCTACTGGGATTAGCTTAGAATGTTCATCTGAAAATTAAAAGAGAATAGAGCTGTGACCCATGATCTGAAACCTCTGACCTACGCCTACACACACACAGAAAAACAGAGAGAAAATACAGTACACACACACTAAATCTCCTTGGGAAAAAAGAGAATGGATTCCGGGAAAATGAATCTGGACGCTCTGGGCTGCAGGAATTTTCAGCATGTATTCAGTCTGATGTGACACATCAAAGATTTAAGAATTAAGCAGCACAGTTTCTCTCACAGTTTCACAGTTTGGCGTACAAAGAAATGTCTCATTTTTAGTGAGTCAGGCTGAATCATGGCTTAAAATAGCTTTACACGCTTAAAAACACTCAGCAATACACACACAAAATAGCTGCTCCCTGCCAAAAGTCTTCAGAGCAACGGTGCAGTAATATTACAATCTTTCCTCTTTAAATTGCAGTTCATTTACACAGAAAAAAGGAGAAACATTTCTGCTTAGAAGTATTTGACACCACACACATGTACAGTAAAACAGATTATTTGTTTTTACGTGTCTCTTTGCTAAGGCAACTGCACGTAACCACAACATGCAGTTTAACGTACTATTAAACTTCTAGGGCAGAATTCCATAAAATTAAATTGCCTTATTACACTGCCAGTTGTAAGATATTAAACACTACAGCATGCTTAGTTTGCGTCTGGGAAACAGGCCACCATGAAATTAGTATTCAGTTCGAACTGCAAATAAAATTCTTATTCCATCTACACTGGAACTAATGAAGTTGTGGATGAACCACAGACCAATCAGATCGATGCTGAATTTCAGCCATTTATATATATATATATATAAATAAAAGATACTATTATAAACACTGGTAATAAAAAGTTGAATTAGTGGACCAGAGAAAAGAAACATCATGCAATGTGTAGGCCTATGTAGTAGTAATAATAATTTAATGATAGCAGATGAAACATATGCAACATTTTAGAAATTAAAAGAACAATTTATACAAACATTACTACAAATATTTGAAACACATAGCATGACAAAAAAATGAACACAAACTATTGATACATTTTGGAATTAATACTATAGACATCTATCAAACTGATCTGTTCATTCATCTGTCACTTGTGAATTCAACTTTACATCCACACTTTACACTTTATGATTGTGGTCTAAAAAAACTTTTAAAAACACAAAACAAATGTACTTTGTCTGCATTCAAGCTCATCATCTCTTGCCATATTTAGCCCATTTTTATTTGTTGCTGACAGGAATATTTTCACTTGTTCTACACAATGCAAATGGTCTGCTAGGCCGTGTAGAATGTTTATCTTGTTTCTGACTCAAGATGCATTTCCTGTCTCTAGAAGTTCAGTCGACTCCAGTTTTAACTCACTATTCATTCATTCACTCATAACACTTCATTATTCACTCCATTCAACCTTCTGGTTCATATTGCAAGTCACAGATGGCGTTACCTCATAAAACATGATTTCAGTTATCAATGTGTGTGTGTGTTTGTGTACATGTGCGATTAAACGCACCACAAGAAACAGCGTGTTATTTGTCTGAATAACTCCACTTCCTAATTGTTACTTTTGATTTCGGTCACATTCTCGTAACTATGTTTCAGAATGAGTCAGATAATGAAATTACCAATAACAAGGATGAAAGAAATCTAGAAACAACACATAGGTGACTAGATCGAGCAGCATTTGTGATTTTGGAAAATTTGATGAATTCAAAGGTTACAATGGTAAAATTACAAATAAATATATAAGTGTGAATTTAATTTTCAAATGTGTTGAATAGCTTTATTGTTGTATAGTGTTGTATATTTATTTCTTGGTTTTTCTGGTTAATTGTTATTTGCATTTGAGTTTTTATTTATTTCTGCTTTAATGTTACTGATTTTCTCTTTTCTCTATTTTTTTGCTGTTACACTTCTGCTTCACGAAGTGCCATTTTAGGCAAATGAGCAGTGATGCAATGCAGCAACAACCAATGGTAGTGCAGACAGCAATCTGCTGCCTGCTGCTGTTGGACCAACCAATATCACAGAAATTCGACAACCTCCAAATATTTAAATGCAGCATGTAAAAACTTACTCCACATGTCATGGCAGCTTCACAAGATCTATATTTGCTTCTAACTTTTTAAAACACACATACACATGCGGGTGGGGCCTAACATTCACCCTTCCTGGTCAGCGTATTTTTATATCTCTCTGGTTTTTATTTTTACACTCTCTCATTTATTTCTCTCTCTCTACTGCAGAGCGTCAGTCACTCTGACCTTTACTGCTGCTCTCTAAAGCCCCACCACAGTGTTACACAGTACTGAGAAAATACACAAGAAAGTAAGACAGAGTGAGAGAGAGAGAGAGAGAGAGAGGGGGGGGAGGGGGAGGGGGGAAGCAAAGAAAAAATAAATTAAATGCAAATTTCCTGTGTCACTCAAAACCTTCCAATGGACAATTTTTAAAGGCAGTTGTATGCAATGCGTAGCATAAAACAAACATCTGTTGCGGTATTTCTTTTTAATTAATTCTATTTCACTATAGTTCCTATGTAGATTAACAATCAAAATAATCTCTCAAGCTGTTATAAGGACACATTATAAAAAATGACACTTCCCCTTCACATCACAGCATCACAAAAACCTTTAATCACAATGTATACGCAAACAATTTGACTTACTGGAAAATGTAAAGAGTCCCAATCATACAACAGCATAATGCTCACACATACACACACACACACACACACACACACACACTCAGCTACTCATATTCAACTTCACACAGGTCGAGCGAGCATCCTGTTTACGGACTACAGAAGGTGAACCACAGCACCTACACACACAAAGAGAAAGAGAGTGAGATACGGAGGGGAGCAGACGGTGCTTTCCATGGGTAGCTGAGTGAGGTCAGGTATACCAGCTCGGTGGCTGCAGGTTTTAACGAAAAGAGAGATGCAATAATGCCCACACCACCTCGCTATATTCAGCCATATCCAATAATACCACTGCCAGCAATACAAAAACCCCCTTCAGAGGTGGATGACAGAAGGTAAAAGTTACAATATTTATAATATTTTGTAGTCAGTAGTAAAATATATCACATTGCATAGAAAAGTAATTAAAAACTACTAAAATTAAATATAAATAAATATCAAAACTTCTAACTTAAAACTAGACAAAAATGTTTAGTTTTAATGGCCAATCTAATGCTTATTGCAATAAAACCAATCAAAAGTAAATAAAGTCTTAAAAAATTACCTCCAATTTTTTATTACAATTGATTGTGAAGCAAAACAAACCTATATGCATGTCTTTGTCCAATATCACGCCTGAAATATTGCCTTCCAGACTGACTTCAGATCTCATGGTGGCTATATAAATGCACTGTTAATCCAGATACTAATATTTCGTAATCCTGAGATAACATATCTCAATCAAATCCAATCTATCTGCATGTTTCACCCACGTGATTAGAACAGCTTGAGGGCCATGGCAACAGTAACTAAGTGGGCAGGGCATGGACCTAAGAGCCAGTGGACACTCTGATTTGCTGCTTTGTTTTGATGGACACCTCCTGCTGCTCCGCCTTCTTCCTTTATGTCTACGTGCATCCAGTCGCGGTGGCTGACGCTGATGTGACTGAAAGACACATTCTCTAGCATGTGCCAGTGCAACCACAATGGAAACGATACTTGAACATTTCTCAGGTGACAAATTTCTATTATTTATCACCCTTCCCTACTTCATTTTCAACCAACAAAACTGCACACGCTGAAATCATGGTGACTCTTAACTAGAACTCTCCAATAATAAACAGAGATGTTGCAACAAACTAAAATGCTCCCATTATAATCAATAATAACAACACTAATCACCAATCACAATAATAATTCATGAAGGATATTGCAAGCCTGACTTTCCATTATAATCAACAAAGCTTTCTACACTGCAGATATATATATATTTTATATATATATATATATTTTATATATATATATGAATACAAAACTGTGGCATGTATGAATTCAAATTATTTAAAGAAATATACGCCATATATTTGCTACATATATTAAAAAAGGCCAATTTTGTACATTTACGTTGACATGTGAGTCCACCCAAAAACAGACACAGCACACACAAACACGCAGCCAGAAAACACCCCTAATACACAACTTAAAGAGCTGTGGCCTGTTTTTCACATCTGCACACACTTTAAAACCGCACTGTGGAAGCAAATACCATGTGTTTACATCGGGCCATCAAAACTGACAACAAAAGCAGTCAGAATCAACTGTCAGTGGCATGTTGGGACCTCTCGGGACCTAAGTTCAATGCATGGATGATTGTCAGGCAAAGATAGATTGAGTGGAGTGTGTGTGAGGATGGAAAGAACATTTCAACAGTAAAATGACACACAGTTAGAAAAAAGTCTTTACAGGATTGAAATTACAGGGGGTTTCAGTGTGTCTGACCCCCCCCAGTTAAAGGGATCTACCTTTTTATCCTATCCTTTTATCCTTTTTCAATGTTATTATATTATCTTCTTCATTGTTTCACACAAAAGGAGAAGTGTCAAGATTATTTATACTGCCCTGTTATATATAATTTAAAGGTGATGGGGACTCCAAGGACACAAAGCGCCATGAAAGAACAATAGAACTGATCTATGAAATTCATGAACTTTATTCCAAGTCTCATAAAGCCATTTAATTGGTTTGTGTGAGAAACAGACTGAAATTCATTACAAATCTTGGTTGATGGTCTATGGTCCTCATTTACTTTTCAAGTTTGGAAAGCAGCTTGGATTTCACTATAAATAACTTCCTTTAGGCTGCACAGAAGATAGAAAATGATACAGATTTTGAAAGACTTGAGGGTGAGTAAATGATTACAGAGCTTTTACTTTTGGGCTTGAACCCCACCTAGAGTAAAAAAAACAAAACAGTTGGAGAAGGTTATAAAAAATGATGCCTACTAAACATACAAATATATTACATAAGCCATATTTCAATAGCACTTTCAGAAACCACAGAACATTTAAAAGTATAGTTTACATATACATATCACAGAAAAGCATTTTTTTTAAAAAGACGCCATGAAATGGCTTGACAGGCACAGTTCACGTTCATAAAAATAATGAATTACACAAGCATCACTCGACTGTACTGTAATTACACATGATACTGCAACCTTACACATAGTCAATACACCCACCACACTCATGGCACTGTTTGAGTATAGCTACTGCAAAACACACACAATATGAGGACCCGACATATCCGAAGCACACAACAGATCTTTATCACAGTCCAAATATTGCTAACGAAGAGCATCTGATTTTGTGTAGGAGGCTTTAAACAGTAAAGTGTCACCTTACAATGAAAGCTATGATGCTGACGGATGTGCTTTACTGCTAATGATTAAAATGCATTAATAAATAAAGGCAGTGGTCAATATAGACAAAATGAACTAGTCAAAACACAGCAGTCAATAGAAACCAGGAGGTGTTAGAAAACTCAATTATTAATACACCTAACAACAGGCTTGGAGATGATAAAGCTAGTAACAAAATGGGGGAATGTATTATAAAAATCTGACCTTGTTCAATCAAATGTTACCAGATCTTAGTAGTTTGTCATTTTTTTGTCCTAATAGCATTGTTCGTAAAATCATCAGTAGCCTATTTTTTTATTTTCATAACCGTACAAGGTCAAATAAAACATTGTAAAATGATACATTTGACATACATACTACAACATAGTAGATTTAATATGACGCATACAAGTAATCTTAACCTTATTTTAGTAATAAATAATACAATTTGTAAATTATAAAAAGTGACAAAGAGGAAATGATTTGTGCTTTAGTAAACTAATAAAAATGTGATATCTGTCACCATCGTGTGAAGCAGTGCATGGTCTGCAGGTATGTGTGTGTATGCACATCGCGGTGTCTCTGTGAATGCTGTCTTTTGACCAAAGTTTTGGTTTTCACAATTTTCAAGTGTTATGCTTTCGGGGAAACAGGCAAGCGGCCTACTTATCAAACTGTAGATTCTCATATCGATAAACAGCAGTTTCAGGTCATAGCTTTCTGCTCTTGTTCACTTTGAGAAACAAAACTTTAAGTCAAATTGCCTCAGACAAGTTTCAGTCAATTACTTCAAAAGCTGAGCGGAAAACAAACAAAATAAAGCGCCACTGTAAAATTGTAGCACTTAAAATGCTATTTATTTTCATCAAAGAGAAACTGATTTTAGCAATAAAAAAAACTTTATTAAAATTAAACCTCCCAGGCACTCGGGGGGGGGGGGGGGAATGGGGGATGGGGGCATGAGAAGATATATGCTTCTGTAGTCAGTGTGATTTCAGCTTAATAAATAAATGTTTAAAAGCAGAAATACCACCCAAGAAATACACAACAAAGACAAAAAACTAAAAATGCATTGATCAATGAATCTTTCCAAAGAAAAACAAAGGCATAAACAAATTTGGTTGAAATCTGTGTGCACTGTTTGCTAATATGACTATATGTGTTTTCAGTGGATTGTTACAGGCTGAAATTACTCTGTATGTAGTTGTGTGACCATGTGCATAAGTTCGAGGTGAGGCACCAACACTCTCCAGATGTGAGGATGCGGTTTTCTAGAATTAGAAATATTTTCCATAGCACTGGTTGCAATTGCTGTACAGCAAACACAACGAGAAAAACAACACATGGTTGCATCTTTAACACGGTTCATACAGGATGCTGCCCTGATAAATAACTTCAAAATGTATATTCATTCACTTTATTCATTCCTTTTTTTGCTTTCTCACATGACCATACACGAAATCAGAACACACACACACACATATCCTGATTAGGGTGTGTTTTGTGTGTGTATATATGTTCAAACCAAACTCTATTCAATCAATTCAGCATGTTGATGAACAAGGAGACAGCTATTAGTTAAACCATCCAAACATCATCAAATACACATACAAGTTTTTACCAAAGTATTTACCAAATAAATATAATATGACAACAGAACAGATATGCAGGAAATCTACAATAATTACACAATGTTTTCTGGCCACACAATATTTTACATATAGTCACTTGGAACATTGCACGCTCAGTGATTATTCATAGCGCACACTCAGCAGATTTCTATGCAGAAACTCATACTCGATAATCTTTTCTAGCTAAAACGGAATGCAATTCTGGTTATGAAAGTTGAGATTAGAACTGCAGATTGGGCAATTATAAATTAAGCAGCAATTTTAGTGGGTCGTGGTTGTAATTTACTAAACCACATTTCATTGTGGGTTTGCTTAGAAAAGTGACACCTGCATACATGCAAGTAGAAATGTATGTATATTTATATATATACGTGTGTGTGTGTGTGTGTGTTTTAAATATCCGTGTTGGCTACAGTGAATCTTGATCTACATTTTAGGATGCGCAAAGAAAATACAGAGGCGTTCTGTCTTTGAGGTATCTCTTTAAATTCACATTAAACATGATACTAATATAACCCTTCTGTGAAATCTGACAGAAGATAATCATTCTCATCTATCTGCAGTACGCAAGCTGGCTGTAAAGTTAGGACTTCCCTGAAACAAACTTTCTCACGCAAAGCAATTATCAGCCAGCCTGCAGCTTCCTCTCTTCGCATAGCTGCCCTCACTGGTGCTATTGTAGTTACAACCAAACACAAGAGCACACAATTGCAGAATGAAGGCTTGTACTAACACACATCTCTAAGCATGCGCACCCATGTACAACAGCACACAGACAGACACACATTTATATATATATATATATATACATATACACATACATAACACGCCTGCAAAAAAAAAAAGATGTACATTTAATAAATTTATCTAGCAAAATGAAATTATAAACTTGCTGTTAATTAACAGCTGTAATGTGTATGTGCCTGTTTCTGACTTTTATTGGACTGTATATACTTGAAGTGCACTGCTGCTCCTGCCCCATGTCGCCTTTCCCTTATATAGACATAGAGCAACTCCTCGTATCTCTGCCAAGATTCCATAGCAGCCAATCAGAGCCTTTTTACAGCTGTGTCACATCCCTTCGTGTAAGTCAACGCCATTTGCTGCCTAAATGAACTAGCAAACCAGCAATTAGCCTAAATCATTCAGAGTAAATGAGTGAAATGGTGCAAGACAGAGAGATAGATGAAGACAAAGCAGCAATTGTGTCCATAACACTAATCACTAATCCCGTTGCAAATGAGCTGTTTGTTTTATATGTGAGCAAATTAATTAAGCTAAAATAGAAATTAATGCCAGTGAACATGCCAGTTAACAAATTTGTTCAGAACTATTCATTTTGTTTGACAAATAATTTTCATCGTAGTTTTCGTCAACGGGATGTTTTTACTGACTAAAATGAGACAAAAAAAGACAAATTTATGATGACAAAACCTGATGACAAAATCTATTGGCATTTTGTCAATAATAAAATAAAAATAAGACAAAAATATTAGCAAGGATCCAATCAGATCTAATTACTGTATGGAGCTGGGATGGAGGACGAAACTGAATAATAACGTACTGACCTACTCTGCGGAACATCAGTAAATTTGCTGCATCTTATAAACTGTAAAGGAAAGTTTACGCTTGGTAAAATACCTTTTGTGATCTGTGTGAAGCCAAATCTCCAGTTAAACACAAGAAATTGAAACACGAGTGCAGGTGAGTCAATACGGCAAGCAATTTCTTTAGTGTTATTTTATTAGCTAACGTGAGAAAAAGCATGTTTGATATACACTTAATATGAGAGTAATGTTATATTCAGTAAAACAGTCATTTTCGACAACTTTTTTAAAGGAAATGTTTGTTGTTGCAATGCAACTGAATGCATTAACAACGTTCAGTGAACTCTCTCCCATATTGGACAGTGCCGCACTATGTGCGTTATCACGGTTCACTCGTTATGGTATCTTTTTGCTGCCTTCAAAGAGGGACTAAAGCATGAGCCAAGAGCATTCGATTGCATGCTGTGAAGGAGCATTTCATTGATTAAATGTATTAAATGAACATGCCCTTCACTGAACATGCCATTCATGGTCCAATATCCTCTGTTGCAACAAAGCATAAATATGTAATTACTTGACTTTTGTGGAAAAGGTCATGACATGGTTTTGTTTGGGGTGAATAAGGTGAATAAGGATGTATTACATATCACAACAGTGAAATTTTGTCTGTATGGCACGTTCAGTTACACAGTTCTGCAAACATGAAAATTATTTTACGGATGTTCCAAACTGAGTTCCTTTGTTGGAACACAGAAAAAGCAGAAGCAGAATGCCTAAATTGCTAATGACTGAAAATCTTGCCCTCTGCTCATCTGTTAAGTACAAACGGCTCAAGACATTGCTGAGTACAACAACCTTCAATGCAACAATGCAACAACCTTCGAAATAATGTGGTATGCAATACAATAATGCTTTAGGTATGTAAAATCAATAAAATTATATTAAAATACATTTAAAAAGTGAAAATTATATAACCAACATACATGTCTGAAATTCTTTCTGGGAAAACAAAGCACCACTACAAGTTTGTGAACAGTGAACAGCCATGTTTCAATGTTGATGTACTGAAACCACAAATCTGTCAAAGCTACAGGTGCTGGGCTGACTCATCTTTCCAGATTAGAGAGCATCACGACTTGTTGTCTCATGCACACCCACACACCTAACTTTCTATTGAAGTATTAAAATCATTGAGTTATTCCAAAACATTGCCATGTCCATATTCTGATACGCACATATTTCAGCAATTTCCATTAATCTTGCAGCCCTACTTTAATCTAATCTAAAAGATCTAAACTCATTCATTTAAACACTGTTTGACATGTTGTAAAAACATTTTTTAAGTGTTATGCTGAGCCTGGCTCAACAACACCAAAAAAGACAACTCTTGAAAAATACATTTCTTTCAAAGATTTTCTTACCTTGGGTGGGTCGTACAGCTCTAGCTGGTACCTCTCACCAGCTGTGTGCTCACTGGTCCTCCTGACCAGCAGGCGACAGCGTAGCCAATGCGGGGGCCTGTCTGAGATAGTGTCATCCACCTCCAGGTACCGCAACTGCCCCTCCTTACAAACACTTCCTGTTTCTTGTCGCCGTCGCGCCGTACGAAACCGACTCCAACGATCCCACAATCCACTTCGCAGTGAGGTGCGATGAGTGGATACCTGTGCAGTCTGAGGTGAGGACTGGGTGTTGTGTTCAACGGTCATTGAGAGTCCAGCACCCTGGACTGTTTCATCCCTTGGACAATCACTTGAGGGTTCATCAAGTTGTGGGTATTTCTTAAAAAGCCGGCACACACTTTCTCGGATTCGGCTGACAGAAATATGAGTTACATCGCTATGGGAAGAGGAGGGCAACAATGGGGGAGAATACCGCCGCTCCGGGGGTTCATCCTCCTGGCTAAGATAACGGGTTCTGCGTGTAGTGTCTGCAGGAGAACAGCGCAGCAACTGTTCCCTAGCAACACCCCCCGCATCTGGCTTGGGTGCCAACACAGCAACTAAGGGAGCAACTCCTGGCCGCACTGTCTCCCGATAATCCAGCACCCCTGAAAAAGAAGTGATGCGTAATCGGCCAGTCATAGGAGGCAGGGGGGGTGGGAGTGGCAGCTGTGGGGTGGGTTCTGCATCTTTAGCCACTTCACAGCTGAAATGGTGCTGAAAGAGGGCACTGAACTGCTTGGAGAAACTCTCCGGGGGGACCACATCCTGCACCGGCCACTCTCTGACAAAACGCCGGTAGTGCTGGGCTAGTTCTCGGGCCGTGGTGCTGGCATGCAACTCGCAGAACTCCCTCCATCCACAAGTAGGTGCTATGGACGGCGCAGTGCTCGTGGTCTGCTGGACAGTGTTACCATTCATTGCAGTAACCAGCACAGCAGAAAATGACTGCAAAAAAAGAGAGAAACAAGAACATCAACGTCACACAATACAACTATGCTTCTTTAAAAGGGGCATTCACGCTAGATTTTGAAGAACAAAAATGGACTTTTTGGCTTTAATGCAAACAACACAATGGACAAAGCAGCATGATTTCCAGTGTTGTGGGAAACTAGAGTTGATGGTTTATTTGGAATGCATTACTATTTTGTTATTATTTCTAGGTTTTTGTAATTAATTATTTATTCAAAATAGAAGCCCTACAGTGTGGCATCATATCCTGTCACCCATACTCACTGCTGGCCCAAAAATCAGCAGTATCTCAAAACTCAAATTTACGCAAATCTAGTGCCTCTTAATTTATTTTAGAGTCAATTCCATATATTTTGCATTATAGCACAGGGAGTTCAGTCAGTTTTCTGAAAAATAATGACTAGTCTGGGTCTGGTTTAGCAGGCCAAATTGCGAACATTTGGTCTGTGTATGTATCTACAAACATTGTACCGAAACTGCTCAACCACTCCAGCATTCTGTAAGTGGCAATAAACTTTATCAGTTTAGCTCATACCCGCAGGGCTGACGGGTTCTCTGCTCAGCTGAGAATGTGTTTGGTATGCAACATCTTCCTCACACTGACTCATTCACTCATTCAGCTCTCCAGTACAGGAAGAGAGTGACTAATATCTCTCGTGCCACTTCACCTCATATATAATGCACCACAGATCAGAGAAAGAAATATCTGAGAGGCCATCTTTGATGCCAAGAGTATAGCAAAGAGGTTTTGATAAAGGAAGTTGAAAATGTCAAATGTATCTGATGGCAGTCACAGACGGCTCCGGTTCTCAATGCAAAATTCTGTCATGAAAACGTGCCGTCCCCGCGCATGTGGTGCAAACCACCTAACGCTGCAACCTCGGAATCAGAGCGCAGTTGCTATTGGCAGCTGGGGGGAAATTTTCTTTTTCGGCTAAAAAAATCCGTACCAGACGTGTTACAACATAACTGGAACCAATATCCTCATCCTTGTTCTCCCACTTCCTCATTTACTAGCACACGATCTTCTTGAATGCCTATGAATGCTTAACTCGCTGTGAGAGGTAAACACACCAACCTTCTTGAAGTTCTGTTAGAGGCCTTAAAGCATGAAAAACGAAGGTTTAGACATGAAGAAACACATCAGAAAAACCACAACACTCACAGAGAATCAGAAAAAAAGAGGAGGGGACCATTCTTTAGACGCCACGTGCTCTTTGCTGTTATATTGAGTGACAGGAAACAGTAAGCTACACGAGGAGAGAAACACCCATCACATGCTCATGTACATGTTGCTGTTTTCTTTAGTCTGTGAATTCCCTGCTAAAAACACACAGTTTGGATGATATGTTGGTGGTCTGCATGTTTCCCTCACAGACAGGCCTCTGCAGTGAGGTTTTTTCTCAGCTTGCCTGACTGGGCCAGTGGATCAGATTTTTACTTGCCCTACCAGCATTTTTACTCACCCCACCACAAATAAAGGATACACTTTTTTTTCAGCAACTATTTTTATATATATTTTTTTCAAAACATGTTATGTCTTTATAAACAAATAAAGTATTTGCAAAATTATCTGGAAACTACACAGATATAACAGTAAACCTGAAACAGCTATAAATTCTTATCTTAAAATGTTAAAAAAAAAAGAGCACAAGACGCTATTTCAAACCTCAAACCTTATGTGTGTTAGCCAGTTACAAAACATTACCTTCGTGACAAGTTGAAATCAAAAGACATTTCTGTGGCATAAAAACACATGTACATATGATAAGATAAGCATATGTACGATCACAACCCCGCACTGACCCTGGGTCAGTGGACCATCCTTATTGTTGAGCCCTGACTGTGTTTCCCAACCAGTTTAACCTGCAAGAACCAGCTTCAGCAGAGAGATTGTGCTGGTCAACCAGCCTCAACAGTGGCGAACACCACAACACAGCTAAACCAGCACTAACCAGCCTAAAACCAGCATGGAAATTCATACTGGTCTGAGCTGGTCTAGGGAAACGCTTGCATTAAGTGGCCTGTTTAAGACGTGTTTACAGCAGCGCGGCTGTCCTGCAGAGCACGTGCTGTTGTTCAGCGCACATGCCATGTGACGTGGTCCCGCCCCCTTCACTGGCCCCCGGGTGTTCGGTCTATCAGTGATCATCCAGCCCACTCATGACTCAGCAACCCTTCTGCACACTAACATCACTTCCTTTTTGACTCTCCCTCTCCTTCATTCCCATCCCTCTTTGCCCGCGGGCACAAGTCTGTTCATTTGTTTCTCTGCACGTCCTTTTTTCCAATATCTGTGTCATTCTCTTTCCTTTCATCGTTTCTCCATCTACAAACCTTCACATGCACACACAGCTCCTTCCTTTCATTCTTTTTATACTTTTCACCCATTTCCTGTTCCATGACTTCAGTGTAATCACGTCCCTCAATGGTCACTTCCCTCTCCGTCTGCCACTTTTCTTTTCACTGTAATTTGTAACGATGTTGGTGAGTAACTTAAAGTAACTAATATAAAAGATATTTTAAAATTTGTTACACCGTCCCCTGAAATAGTAATAAAAATGAGTTAACTAAATTAATACCAACTCGTAACTAGTTATCTGTATTGGAGTTTCGACAAAGTAGCTCCAAATCTATGGGATGGGAGCAGTTTATTATTTGGGCAAAAGTCATCAAATAAAGTCAGATTGCTTTGAAAATTCATAGCACACCTCTCCGAAACAAGACACGCAGTTTGGCGTATTATTCAGGTCTTCAGGTTTCAAATCCCTGATATTAAATGTCAATCTGATACAAATCCAGTGTGCTGTGAATTACCTCATCTCACAGACTTAAACAAATCTCTACAAGCTGCTCTACTATAATTACTAAGTCTCAAACAAACACAGCTCTCAAGCATCATTCAAGTCAAACATGCCTTCAGCTTGGGGTATTGCTTTAATTTCTGTGCTTTGTATTCACATTCCACTTTAAGTTCTTTACACTTGCAACCTCTTATTCCCCATTTAGGGTCTTTGGAAGCCTGACACATAGAGCGGGTTTCCTGTACTGAAGGCTGGTGATAATAAAAACATTGCCCAGAAGATACAGAGTTTCACAAACTGATTTTGTGCACGTAATTCTGCTGAATCACAGAAAAATACAAATCTCGTGCCTGCTTCCTCCTCATGACTCATGAGCGTGCAAACAACAGATTGAGAACTTCTTTATAATAAGAAACAAAAATAAAGAGTGCGCAGAGCAGACAGGCAGTGGACTTATTCACACAGACAGGAAGCCCTGCCCTGCCTTATTGACCACCAGTTACTTACATACACATACATTGTTCACACACACATATGAACTTTGACTTCAGGGATTTAGGTGTGACTGGTCTAGTCTGCTTATAGAATGCCTCCTTGATGGCCTGCACTCTGGTTTTTGGCTGAAAGATGTTAAAACCTGTCACCATTAGTGTCACCAAATGTTGCAAAAATGAATGACTATTTTTAAAGATTTTCCAAACACTGCCTCTCTATTCCATTATTTGGAAATATCTCTTGGAAAACAAAGCCCTAAAACACAAACGATTGGTTAAGCCAGTGTTGCTGTGCGAATAGATGCTCAAACAAACACCAGTGACTGGATAAATCCACTAACTTAAACTTTACACAGACTACAACTTCTTCCACCTAATGCTGGTGTGACTTATCCAGGTATTTAAGATGGAAAAGCCGGATTAAATTCCTTTAATGATAATAATCCACAATCGGACTTGTGATAAGGCTTGGAATCATACCATATTCATTCATTTGGCCAGAGGAGAACTGGCCCCATGACTGAGTCTTGTTTCTCCCAAGGTTTTTTCTCAATTTTTGTCACGTGATAAGAGTTTGGGTTCCTTGCCACTTTCGCCTCCTGCTTGCTTAATTTGGGGTTTAAAAGACATGTAATATTCAGTAATACTACCGATTTGTCTGCATTTTAGCAAACGGTACGAGAACAAATTTTGTCAACAATTGAGTTGGATGGGGACATCACTGTTCTCTGCAGAGCTGTTCTATAGCTGATTCGACTTTCAGTTCAGAATTGACAATTTTTAAAAGCACTTACCAGTAAATTTTCAACATATACACTCTTTATCTCTGGGCTCATTTACATAAAGATCAAGGTCAAATTTTAAAGGTTTTTAAAGTCTAAAGATGATATGTAGACCACATCAGTCTCACTATTTTGTGTGTACTTGCTTGAACTCAACTAGAACTAATTTACGTTATCATACATACTGCAGTGCTTTGATGAAATTTGCATCATTCATTGTAATTTTCTTGTGTATTACTGAGAAGCTGCTATGAAAAATCCTGTATTTTATAATGTGTTTTATAATGCTATGTAACTAAAGGTGACCTGACCTGACATTTTGAGGACAGAATCAACCTTTGAATGGCTTATGCCTCTCTCACAATATTATCTGGGAGAGGAGAAAGTATTTTAAAATTAAGAAATTGGCCGTCTTGAGCATTAAATTATAATGTTTTTTCAATGTACAATTTTTGGGAAAGGAAAAGACGTCATCCCTATCTTAACATTTAGATCAAAGCAATTTGGAATCTTGGAAACATGAAATCAATTGTTTTCAAACACACAGAGCAGAAGGATCTGAGTAAGAACAGGCCCATGGGATTGTTTTTCCCTTGCCTCCATTGCATATGTGCGCATTCTGTTACACTTCCTGTGACCTAGCTGGCCATACTGTCCAGGCATTGTTTATGCCCACCATTTCACCAGCATTCTCACAAACACACACACACACACACACACCAATTCTGCAATATAATTTACACTATATATATTAGCAATAGTAATAGTGATACTTTTACTAACTACTAACTACGAACTAACTACTGCATACGTCATGGGGACATTTCAAGTGTGCTTTCAAATGAGCAAAAATACATTACAGCACCTTAAATGGGATCTCTGTGCATCTGCAAGACAAACTGTCTGTGTCTCCAAACACACAATGGCAACATTCTTGACTCACACAAGAGTAGGACACAATACTACCTTGTAAATTTCCCCTGATCTGTTGGCACAAGCCCATACAATAGCCCTTCTTTCTCTTCCTGACACTAGCACACACAAAAAACACGAGGGGAGCTCTGCTGCA
Organism: Chromobotia macracanthus; assembly: GCA_036877525.1. Lineage (NCBI taxonomy): Eukaryota > Metazoa > Chordata > Actinopteri > Cypriniformes > Botiidae > Chromobotia > Chromobotia macracanthus. The sequence goes on from JAZGTH010000058.1 coordinate 6,405,124, forward strand.
CAGACAGAAACACACAGTTGAGGTATAAACCGAAGCTTTGCACCCTTTTATGAGGCTGCGAGGCCTGAGGTTGTTGATCAAAAGGAAGTGCATGTACACACACGCATGCACACACACTGAGAACACTACTTTGACGATTTAAAACGACCATATCACACAGTCACATCGCAACACTGTTCCCCCACACAGAGGTGGGGGTTCAGGGGCCAATGAGTGTGGGAACAAGGGGATTCTTTCAACCTGAGACAAATGTATGATGCAGCATAACACTCTGTTTTCAGAACAGCTTCTATACAGTCTCTTAAGATGAATGTGCAAGCGTTGGTGTCAATCTTTCTCAATACTCACCCTTATGTTTTAATGTCGTAGAAAAGATTTGAGGAGGCGCTGTGAGATGTGTGTGATCTTCGTATCTGTCACACACACAAACCAAAACCAAATTTATGCATGTTATAAATATTACAGCCTGATCCAAAATTAACACTTCACAAGCGCTGAATGCTATTCAAAAGTATTTTTAGAAACTGCAACTGAACTATTAGTTCAGTTTTTTCTTTGGTTGCTGCTTGAAATTTGCAAGTTCGTGGCCGGTAGCATTTCTGTCAGAAAGACCTCAGCTCATTGAAATGATCTGGACATGAGCTATAATTACTAAAAACAGTCCCTTGATCAATTGAGTTGAGTACTAATAATTGCTGAAACTCTTTGCGGTTCACTACAGCAACAACATCGACATATTAATGGATCTTAATGGATCTCTTCATAAAAACACCACAAATTAGATTCCCCAAAGTCAAACAATACAAACTACACAGGCAGAGTTCATAAACGTGACAGTCAGCCACAGCAGACCCTACCCAAATACTCTGCACGGTTTCTGATGGGTACCGCTGCCCCTAACAGATGCCGTATACATCAGACATAACAAGAGCGTTTCCGGTCCCGGGTTCCAGATGTCAGGGTGACAAAAGCACACCTGGCATCAGTTCATTTGCATGCAAGTTCAAGACCAAACCGGTTAACGCAAATGAGCTCGTGTTAGATTAAAACAATTAAATAATCATCGTCGTCGTCGAAATGACAAGGAGAACAATAATAGTAATTTATTACGCAAACAATATTTGACGTCATCATGCTGAATGGGTTCCCTTAAAAAAGAAACGTGTTCTCAGTGCGTGTCAATGCACGCGGTCAATTTTTCTCTCTTTTTTTTAATCATTTCAATGCTTTCGCCATTTCATTAATGGCCGGTTCGGAATGACGCAAGTTCGAAGACTTCGTACGTAATTCACGTATCTTTCGAACCGAGCCAGGCACGCGCTGCACTGAAACTGCGCGATCCCTTTAAACTTTCTTGTGCGCGTCGCGTGCGAGCGTCAACTCCATCGGCGACTGTCTATAATAACAGTCGCGGAGGGCAGAACAGCCGCACATAACCTCACCATCAAACATATTTGAGTTTGTCGAAAGAGTGAACGCACAAACAAAACTTTCATAAGCGTTTGCGGTGTCGTTTCTGGGAGACCCCCTCCCCTTCATACGACCCACGCTCTCCGTTATCTGCACAGACCGAGAAACTACTGGCCCGAGAGAACTGGGATTATGTTTAATTAATGATTTTGTCCGCATTAAACATCTTTCAATGCTGCAAGAGAGAGTTGTAATAAAATGGTATCACGACTTGCCTGCTAGCCCAGATGTCCGTTACTTTCTCTGTCATGTTGGATGCGCGCAACAACAGCCCTGCGTAAACTTTCAGGAAGGAGCCGCGAGCGCGGAAAAAAGAGAAAACAAACTTTCCATGGACACAGCGACAACAAGCGACGAAAATCCTTGATGTGGCGAGACGCGCCAGTCTTCCGACATAATAAAAGTCCTCCTTCATGCCGCCATGCGTGTAGTTTTGGTACGGCTGGCTTTACGGTTGTACCAAAAGAAGGTAAAACAAAACTCATTAAACACATTATGTTTCATAGTGTTGCAGTAATAGTATATAGACTAAGTATATTCGTTTATTTGTTCACTTTTTGTGCTTTTTGTATTACATCGTTATGTATTAGATTATACTATAGTAAACAGTAAACATTTTGTGCATTGTGGAAAAAATCTGAATGTCAATATATATATATATATATATTGATCTTGGGAAGTAAAAAGTTTTGGTAAGTTGGGCATATGTTAAGTTTGTTTGCTTTATCAGTTAAACTTGATCATAGTAACCATTTTAGAATAACTATTAATCAATAATAATAATTAATCAATAATAACCAATAGTCTATATATTTATTCAAGTAAAAATGTGATTATCTATTTATTTTATGTTTTCATTTTCATATTGTTTTAATCACTTTATTAAAAACAATTGCACGCAAATCAAAGGTAGGTAAAGTAATGTCACACTACTGTCACTGCTTTACATTTTCCACATCTACTATTTGTTCATATATTGCATATATGCATAGGTCTACTTTATGTATTATTACTTTTTCACATTTTTAGCATTACTTACATGGGAATTTCTTATTTTAACACTTCATTTGTTTAGTAGGTAAACTGTCCATTTGTCTACACGCTTTATACATAAACAACAAGACAGCCTTCTCGTGTATCTTATACTTGAAGCGTACAGATGCAAAATACAAGGTCTGAAAAGACATGTCAGGTCAACTTTTATTTTAAAACCTCCCCAGTTCAGTACTTTGTTATGGCGGGACAAGGACTGGCTTCACGCCGCAGATTTCTTTACATCGATGTCGTTTTCGCCGAAAATGTGTGATGTGTATCTGCTGAATGTTGTCCATTGTGTGATTATTTCATGTTGTCAGGTGTCGCGTTATAACAAATTATAGTAGAGGGTGTAGAAAGATCTTCCATAATTGTGATTAATGGTAAAACATTCATATAATTATAATAGTATATAGTATACTATAATATATACAGTTAAAATAAATGCAAGTAGAATATTTGGTAGTAAAAAAAAATCACAATTGTTATTGTAGAAAACGGTTCAGAGCGCTGTTGTTTCTTTAGAGAGCATATAAACTCTTGAAAACTGGTTTCCAGATCCATTCACTCACATTTATTTCCAAAGAATTAATAAACTTTTACTGACTTCAGAAAAAAGACTTGATAAACGACCCATCTTTGAATGAACACAAGTCTATGACAATAAGAAACGTTATACAGCAATGGGCAGTAGTGTTGAGACATCTTGTGGTGAAATCAAGATCATACATTAAAGACAACAAAACATTTTTGCTACTCCATTTTATTTGACCGATTAAAAACATTACACTTCCGTTTTCTTCAGATACAATGCTAATGCGTGTTTTAACCAAATATTCAGAGTTGGTTGATGTCACAATACTATTAACAAGTAACTTTGTTTTGTAACTTTATTGCAGTTGTCATGTCATTTTAATCAGTACATGGTTAATACAAAAAGGTATTGAACCATCTTAATTGCTGCTGTATTCATATTTTTAATATTTTGTATATTTTTTATGTATATTTTTAATTTGAAGGCACTGTGCTTGGTAAGTTAAGTATGCCACTTAATGTCACTCTTAAGTACTTGAAGTCTCCCAAGATTAGACTGCAGGATTGCACACAAAATATGTTAAATGGTATCATTAAAGAAAGCATAAAAGAACATTTACAAAAGCAATAAACACATCAGAAAGCTGCCTGTATATCTTCTATACTGTATTTATTAAATGTTGGTCACAGAAAGAAGGCTAAACTTGGTCAGTTTTATAACCAAAGGCAAAGCATTGGCATGTTTAATGGTATTAGTATGTATTGATGCAGGGTAAAGTTTAGTCGTTAAATGAATGCCACAGTTAACAGCTAAGAAAAATATCCATCAAGCACAGATTATATGTTAGCTGGCTAATTATACAAGTCCATTGTCTGAGACATTATCACATTTATCCCATTTGTTTTGGCAATTATGAAGCAATTATGGCAGGTTTGATTGAAAATGCACAAGTATAACTCATATCACCAGCAAGGTGATTTCAGTGAGACTGTTACTTAAGATAACTATTATTAATGCAATGCATCTTTTTGTGCTGTTCCTTAGAATTGTTTCCATATTATTGAAAAATCAAGTTTACCACAGACCAGCTTTGGCACCTCAATGTTTAAACTTCATAGTGTTTTCGATAATACAAACATGAATGTCGTACCACTTTCATATCAATCCCGATGCTATAAAAAACCTGTACCACTTTCATATCAATCCTAATGCTATAAAAAACAATGTTATTATAGGAATTCATTTGAACCAAAAAGTGCAAAGTTTTAAAGGAACCATTAAAAAAAAAAAATCATTTACTTGCCTTATGTCACTCCAGACTCATGTGACACAAAAGGACAAATATTGCAAATAACCTGAGGGCTCTTTTTCATAATAGGTACCCTCAACCTCCAAAGAAGATCATACGTTATCATACAAGTTATCATACGGCTTCAGAAGTTATTAGAAAGACCACTCTTGGAATTCTGTAAAACATAGATTTTTGGGTGAACTATGCCTTTAAAAAATTTGGTCCTAAAATGTTATAATCAAAAATGTGAAAAAAATAAAAACAACTAAACAAAAGCATGTCCAGGAAACTGTTAAAGTAAACAAGTGATATGTAGATGTATATGAGATATGCATATGAGATGTATATGAGATATGTAGATGCACCATTCTGATGCATCTACATATCTCATATACAGTTTATGTATATGTGCTCTCTCCTGGTAAGAAAAAAATGAAAAACTAAGATTGCACCAAAAACTGTAAATACACCCTCATATGAGAGTGGATATATAAAATGTATATTTTGTGTTGAATCTCTTGCAGGTGCAAGACCTTCCCCATATAACTCAACCATTCGAGGCAGAGCACAGCTGTTTCATTTGCTCTGAAGCCACTCTATTCTAAGTTCAGCCACCTCTTTCCCGTACCAGTCATGCAGTTTGGAGAAGCACTCTGTGCCAGGTGAAACAGGGCTCTCTAGCGATCCACCAACAGTCTTTCTTCGCGGGGGTACCGGAGGTGGTCTGACTCCATCCCCTCTCCCGCTGCAGTCCCCCTCCCAGACACAACCCTCGCTGATACCGTTAGCCATGCTTGTGGGTTTATTCCACAGCACCCCGTTCTCCCGACTGTAGCCCCCTAAAGGAGAAAGCCCCTCGTATGACGATCCATGAAGCTGCGAGAGCCCGGATATTGAGGGGTTCTGGATGGTGAAAGCAGCAGTTCGGAGACCTGTAGATGCTCCTTGCCCTGGCTGGTGTTTCTTCATCTTGTTCTTAGCTTGTAAAGATCTTGCTTCTTCTTGTATTTCCTCCAGCTGCCTCTCCAACTCCTTCACGACGAGACGCATGTAGTCGAAGCTTGCACGCGATAGTGCCTTGACCCAAGACTCCATAGCAACCTGACTTTCGGCAGCCATCTTATACACTTTCGCTTTTGTGCAGTCAAATTTAATAGCGAAGGCAAACTCTTCTGATTCAGACTCGCAGAGCTCCACAGTGCAGCCCTCCAGGACAATGACCCCGATGGGCTCTCGACTTTCCTTCTCCTCGAAGTAGAAGAGCATGTTGCCCTTCAGAATGAACCAACGCCGATGGTAAGCTGTGTTCCGTTCCCCTTTCTTAAAGAGGAAGCCCGTCTTGTCAGGAGGAGAGCTGCACGTGGCATAATGTGCCACACTTTTCTCATTGAGCTTCATGGCGACAAGGACGAGACCTGTCTCCAAAACAGCAGCTGGTCAATTGAGTTTACAATACAATGCAAAACGTACTGTAATCATCAAAGACACCCCAATAATATGCTTTTCCTCACTTTCTAATGAAGTATTAATTGCATATCTGCCATTTAAACAAAAATAATAATAATTAGTGGTAAAAAATAATAATACCTAAGCTGATATCTTGTAATCATTAGACCTGAATGATATACCAACTAATTCATAACATATACACTATGGTTCCATTGATTAAAAAGGAAAAAAAAAAAACCAAACTATTTTGGTTAGCTGTATCACCCACCCCTAGAAATCATACAAGGACCAGTCTGTGAGGAGCTTTATGTGTTTGTATTCACCGTTCTTTCAATGGTCGAGTATGAAGCCTTGACACAAGACCTGCTTCAAACCATCAGACAAAACACCAGGACCTGAAGAACGCATCCATTCCATTTCAGCACTGAAACACAGAACACACACAGTAGAAGTCAATGACACATTTATAATGCAACATGCCTCTTCAGTTTGACCTTATTTAAAAAAAGCAAATTTCTCATCCTTAAAAAAGTGCCATAAATATGGTACTTTGAATTGTGACTAAACTTTACATGAATCAGATAAACCTTCCATGTGACAAAGAGTCTTTTGGCTTTCCAAAAACAGTCGTGATTCATGTGTGTTGACTGATGCCATTAAAGCAAAATCACTCATAATCTCTGTATCTGTACAGTAGCTTTAAAAGGTGCAGTATTTGGGCACCTAAGCCACAATTATAAATGTCTGCATGTCATTGCAAAGAAATTTTTATTTGGATATTTTAAAAGAAGTATTTTGCAATTACTTAACCAGCCGGTGCCAATATCACATTAGCAGATGTATTAGGTCAGTTCCCCATATACCCAATAACCAGAGGTGTAGTTTAGCATATGAATAATGGACGTGTTTCAAACCACAAATCATCTATGCTATATGTTTTTATAATAAATGCCACTATGGGTTTGATATTTTTGGGATTGATGTATTTAGTACAATGACATTGGTGCATCGTCATTCTGATTTAATTGTTTAAATACTTGACTAATATACACCGTCTATTCTTTAACTCACATGTAAACAGATGCATATGAAGATGGCGACAATAGCAATGGTCCTGATCCTGTACCATGGTACCGCCACAGCACAGCAACAGTATTAAATTGGTTTTGTTTAACAACTAAAGGTCCGAAAGACATATTTTCACTGTTTACCAGTAAACATCCTATTGGCTCTATCCTACAGACATGACTTAACGATTAAAAATGTTTAAAGGCGGTTGATCATCGGCAAACTCGCTTACAAACGCAAACAATAATCAGGACATACAGAAATGAAGTTCATATGACTTACAATGCAAGCTTTGTTATCCTTGCTTTTAAAGCGCGTGCAGTTTCCTTGACATTAAACCATCGCATTCAGCTGTTACCACATTCAAACTACAAAAGCCGCGTTATAAAGACACCAAAAAAAAGTCCCAAAGAGGAAGATTTAATAGATGCAAAGCGTAATTTAAAGAGAAGTTGATGTTTAACCTGTTATGAGACGCCTGCAGTCATTTTTCCTCGCTTCCTTTCCCGGATGGTCACGTGACGCGGCTGGAATCTCTCGCGCTGAACGCTGTTCCACATCATCAAGCAGACTAGACATGCTTTTATAAAGCTTACCATCAAACTGCGAACTGGACAGATGTTTATATATGTGCATTGCAACCTTGTGTGTGTGTGTTTGGTGGGTACTTTGTGCCAAATGTTACGTGCCATAATACTTTGGTATATGCTTGTACAATGGCACTGAATTATTACCATATCCGTGTGTCATATTTGCATGACAACACAAAGCACAACATTCACAAACATGCACAAAATGCCATATTACAATGACACCATGCCCAAAAAATGAAGTATACAAAAATGCTTTTTTATTAGTAGGTGTTTGCAGTCTGGGGTACCACACCTTTGTACCTGTAAAAATGTAAACTAAAATGAATGTGTAGAGCTTCATATTGAAGATCATAAATTAATCAGATACTCTTGCTCAGATGATGCCATTCAGTTTGTTTTGTCAGGGCTGTTTAAGGATGTATGTGTACACATTCAGCTTTGAGCCTTACACACGCATTAATACATCATGTATTTATTTGGACTGTTGTGATCCACCCCACTGACTAACACTTAAGTCAAACATTTAATGTCAGCTCTTGGCTAATATGTAGATAAAACACAGGCATAAAGCACAGACAGGAGACAACCTATATCATATACGGTACAAAGAAAACTGTGGTGTGTAGTACAGAAGAAAAATCCACATAACATTTATATTATGGAAGCTGAAAACATACAATCCCACATTTTGTTGATATACAGCTGTTAAAGGTAAAAAACACACCAAAGGTCTCATGTTACAGCAAAACTGATTTTAATACAGAAAACAAGAAAGAAAATGCAAGCACAAAAAGAAGTTTTCCTAGTCCCCAATATATTACTATACATACAGTATCTACTCCGTTTATGCAATGTACATATAGGACACATAGACAGTTGAAAGGTTTAAAGGACTTAGAGCGTTAACTGATAAAGGCAGGTAAATTCAATTTCACAAAAACAAAATCACACACAGTATTCACTGACATACATTTACTCTTGGTCTCCATATTTGTTGTGAAACAAACTCTGGTCAGCAATAACAGAAATTGCCTTGGGCTCATTTCAGCAAAGGGTTCTGGGAGATTGAGTTTTAGTGGTTGCCCTCGATAAACCACGCTAGCTTTTCTTCCACCAACATTCAATCTAAATGTCATGGCTATTAAAGGAATTCTCAAACATCCTGCCTAGCTGAACCTTTCAACGGCCAAGAAGAAAACTTCTGTATTTTTTTTGTTCTTTAAGACAATTTCTTAAAGAACAGTAAACACAATCTACGGGAAGAAATGCTGTAGAAACTAGTAGGCGCTGTTGACCAAGAAAAAGAAATACTACTTGGTAACATGTCCAGCAAACCAATTTGAGATTTGATTTTTAGACTAAGAGTGTTTTCCTACTGCAACACCCTTTACAAGTTTTTGCTAAAAACATTGAAAAAGAACTTAAACTAAGTTTCATAAAACATTATAGTGGGTAAAAATAGAGAAAGAAAAAATGTGCTTTGAATACATTTAGTCTTACATAATCCCCAAATTCATGTTCCTCCTACAGAGATCAAAGATCTAACAGCATCTCTCTAAAAATGTGAATATAATTGGGCCTGTAATATCAGCCAGACATAATCTAGATTCAACAACAATGCAATTGTAGAACTGTACAGCAACTTTGAAGAGTTTTGCTTTGCAATTGAATTGGAATTAAATTTGTCTGGCTGTGCTGGGTGAAAGGTTGTTTATTTATATTTATATACATATTTAAAGGAACACTCCAGGTTCAATACAGGCTAAACTCTATCGACAGCCATTATAGTGTGTTTACCATAGAAAAGTGCCTGTTTTTAAAGAAAAACTTAAATAAAAACAGTCAGACACTTTGGAGGCTTAACAGCAGAAACGTGAAGCTTGTATTTTTGTTCAGGAACTTAAATTACCATTTATTTTATTTGTTGACATATATTGTTGACAAGTTCATGATTTTGGAAAAAAAACAAAGGGACAAATTAAAATTATTTTGTGTAGCAATCAACATTATGCTAATCAACAAATGCTGTCGACATAGCCTAACGTGTATTTAACCCAGAACATCCCTTTAAGTGGCCTATTACACATTGGGGAAAGGAAACAGTGCATTCAATTGCACATCAGTCCGTTGTTGGCTCCGAAACCCTCTCCTGTCTCCTCTGAAAGGGCTTTTAATCTAACTATTACAGTAGTTCTGCTAGATCCAGACAGAGAAAGTCTCCAAACTGGCTTTATCCAAAGAACCTGTAAAAACATTCATATTCAAAAGCAAAACAACACTTCTTATCCTACGATCTACATATTCAGAATAAAAAGACATAGTAACTCCAGTGTGGGGGTAAATAAAGGACAAAAACGAAATATACCAAATGAAAACGAGACAGCAGTGCTTAACAATCCACAACCACAGTTCTGACAAAACAACATTCGTCCAGTTCGTTCTTTACGCCTAGATTATAAAGTAGGCTCAAGAGTCACTGTTTTTATGTGAAAATAACAAAGAGAAATAACATTTATGATAAAGAGAAAATGGAATGTACTCAACAATGAAAAGTTAAAAAAATCTCAAGTGTCTATGGATTGAAAAAAGCTCTGAGTCCCAATGGAGATGAACGAATGCCTTTTGTGAAGTGTCATGGCCTCTGGATCTCTCCTCCATTGGATTTCTATTGCTCTGACAACGCTACATTGTGGCTATAATGTTCCTGCTCTGCTTCGCTGACTGCCTACAGGAAGAGTGGCGCTTCCTGATGTATCATCATGGTAACGGCTCTTCTCACGTCTGTTGGAGTAGAGCAGCTGTCAGTCATAGGTGGGGGGCAAAAGTTCGCAAGGTCTGGTACAGACTGTGAAAAGACAGGCGGTCTGCAATGTCTCGACTCCAACACCGCATCATAAGCTCAAACAGACGGGATGGACAGAGCGGAGGCGGTGAGAGAAAAATCTAGAGATGAGAAGAGACACTCAGAATTAGGGCTGCAAGATATATTGAAATTATTGAAATATCCGAGTTGTGCATATGGCAATATGCATATTTATTGTGCATATTTCAGTGGTTCGCAATAACTAAATGATTTTAATACTTAGTTATATATAATCAAAGTTTAAGACTAATGCAAAGAGTCTAGCATGCATTCCCAAAAAGAATGTGAAAATGTTGGTTATAAAATTTTATATTTTCATATTTTATAATATGATTTATACTAAAATATTTTTTATATAACTTAGATTGATTTTACAAACGTAAAGCATTATTGCATGGATTATCACACTATTTAGCAAGTTATTGTATATCACTTTTTTATTTGCTGCATGATATTGAAGACCGAGGCTGATGTGTATTTTATTGAATAGCAAGATGAAAACAGTTGAACAGATGAAGATGTTAAGTAAATCAGAAATGGTGTGTGTCCATCTATATACTGTACCTGTCTGCCCTGGTTTCTGAAGAACTCTCCTGTGTTTTCAATGACCTGTTCATCAGACAACAGGCTGTAGGGCTGCTCCTTGCACAGAGTGAAGATCTCCCAAAGAGTTACTCCAAATGCCCAAACATCACTGGCTGTTGTGAACTTACCCTAAAACACCAACGTGTAAATAATGTGATTTTGTTTCAACGTGTAATGTTTCTTTTCTCTGTTGTATTGCAGCCTTTATAGTGTTTACATGTTTTTGACATGTTGTATGTTTTTGCATATAAAGCAGTGGTCATCTGTTGCTTTTACTGTGCTTTATAAATAAATTTGACTTGATTTAAACACAAAATCTGACAAAGAAAACCTTTTCAAACTGTTTCTAACTTCCAGCCCACAAACAAAATGGTAAGCGCTTCAATATGCCCCACTAAAATGTTTGTTTAAACAGGAAACTGCTATTGAAATTATTTGGTATTTCTTTGATTTTAGAAAGCACATTTACGGTCAAAACAAATAGCTTTTTATCATTAATTGTTGAATATTAAAAATGAGATGATGGGTGGGACTGAAACTCATGTATTTTTACAGTTATAAACATATAAACTTAACAGTCTTCCTCTCACCAGCAGGATGCTCTCCCAGGCCATCCAGCGTATAGGCAGCACAGCGCGCCCCTGTATACGGTAATAATCGCTGCTGTACAAGTTTCTGCTCATGCCAAAATCAGAGATCTTTATGGTGAGATGACGGTCAAGAAGACAGTTCCGTGTGGCAAGATCACGATGCACGAAGTTCAGAGAAGCCAAATACTTCATGCCAGATGAGATCTGAACCGACATGTGCAACAGATCAGCGGTGCTGCAGAGACAGAAACCGGAATCAGAAGATGTGAACCCAACCCTCTTGATTCAGACTTGATTCAGAATCAGACTGAATCACGTGCGAATATGAATGAGCACAAAACAGATTGTGAGCTACAGTGGAAATTTATTAGTACATATTGACAATCATAGGCTTCAGAAGACTGACTATAGCACACAAGACCTATAAATACTTTTGATGTAATCTTGAAGCATGACGGTAAGTTCACAATTCCCAGTATCAAGTAACTTTCATTGTGCACATATTTTCTTTTTTGGTACCCCTTTACTGAACCAGTTATTAACTGTCATTTTAAAGTAACTACAAGTTATTAAACCATTTAATTACAGATCTGTAATTGTTAAAAAAAGATCATATTTGAAGATCTGAAGGTCTTGGAGAAGCCCTTTCAAAACCTGCCTCTATCTGAAACTTGACATTTATAAACCATCATGTTAGGCATCATATCTCGAGAGCTGATTTGAAAGTGCAAAGCTAATGTAAAGAATTCAAAGGTTAAGAATGTTAAGCTGCACTCTGACTGAAAAAAGGACACTGACACTAGTCTGGAGATGAAAGTGCATGTCAGAGATATTTAAAACACACCTGACGGATGGAATGTTGTTGGCATGTGTAAGTGTGCTCTCGATCTCTCTCTGAGACAGGAACATGTTGAGATCTCCATTCTCCATGTACTCTGTCACCATGCAGAGTGGGTCCGAGCTCACACACACACAGAGCAACTGAATGATGTTGGGGTTATTCAGACGCGACATGATCTTTATCTCTTTCAGGAAGTCATTCCTAACGAGAGACGAGAGTCAAAGATCAGGAGAAAGGTTAATGGTCAGTGACAATCTCACTAATCTCACCATTAATGGACAGAATGATCAAGATGTAAAATTCACTTGTTGATAAATGAACTGCCTGATGATGACAAGACCTATAAGATAACTGTACAGTATATGCCGACATCTTTAGTTTAACAGACCAGTTTAGTTTAGTTATAACAGACCAGAAGTGCGACTTAGAAAATTAAGGAGTCAATTTGTCAATAAAACAAATCACTTTACAAACCAACAAATAAATGGACATACCTGCAATTACTAGTTCACGCTTAAAATGTAGCACTATAGGTTTTAAAGTGTGTTAAAAGTAAAATTCCTTAACATTAAATAAATATAACAGCAAGTTAAAAAACATTTTATTAAATGAATATGAAACCTTTATTGTAAAAACAGATGTTTTCTTTATCTTTTTAACAACACTTCATGTTTTAACTTGTCAAATAGCAGTTTTTTTTCTTCAAACCTGGCATGACTGGTGGCATCTGCTCTGAGCTGTTTCACAGCCACCAGTACCGCCCTGCCATCCTGTTCGGGTATCTGCCCCTCTCCCAGAAACTCTGCCAAACCCTCTGCCTCACACAAATGCACCTGCATACAAACATACATATACTGTACATGTGTGTCCAAACATACCTAAACAGCAAAGGAACAAATACTATGATATTCCATCAAATATCACTATATAAATACAGTGATTATAAAGCGCCAGCATATGTGTCATTACACCACAGTATAACCATCTGATATCAGAACTGTTTCACAATATCACCTTGGTTTTACAAAGTCAGGGTTGAACAAAAATGTATACACTACTGCATAAAATCCTTGGCTCTTACTCTATATTTTCAGTGTTTTTCTTAAAAAGGAAATAAATTCTTGATCACAAATATGAGGGGACATTACAACTATTAATTTTAGTGATCAACAGGAGGCATTTCAGAACAGTTTGTATAAAACAAAACGTAAACAGTATGCAAAAACGTCATAAGTAACTCAAAATGAAAGACAAACCATGTGTACAAAAGCCAACAAAACACAGAGCAACAGCAACATCCCAAAATCCCTCCCGCTGTGGTTTGGACAGATCTTCTCTCTCCTACTGCGTATCACAGAGACTCACCTCCCCAAACTGGCCTTCGCCCAGTTTTTCTCTGAACAAAAGCCGCTCTCGAGGGAACTCAGCCACAGAAATGTCCTTCCGTGTCAGGGAGTCGACGGTGAGGGCCGGAACGGCATACATGTTGCTCCCAGTGACCCCCTGAAGACTTATGATGTCGGTTTCAGCATAGTGGGGCACACTGGTCTGAAAACACTGATGGGGTGTGCACAGGGTAACATCGGGCTCGGCATACCCTCCACCACAGGCTAGAGAGAAAGAGTCCATTTATTCATTTTATTATATTCTTTATCTTATTTTATAACTTACTTAGCACCTTAACACCACATTACTGTTTGTTGTTATTGTGATACTGTATATTATTTATGTCATTACTTGTTTTATGTATAATGTGTTGCCAATATTGTAACTAAATACAATCATGCTAATAAAGTACTTACAAAGTAATAAAAATAATAAAGTACTAGACAAGGAGCAAGAAAGAGACAGAGAGAGAGGGAGAGGGAGGAAGGAGAGAGGGCTTTATCACACAATACATCATTTATCTGACAATTTAACATTGAGAAACTGCTCTTCTCATTAGAGGAACACAAAAACTGCTGTGTGACACAGAACAGTATGTGTCTGTCTGCCACAGTGTGCGGAAGTCAGAGTGATCTGCCCTGAGTCTGCATCTCTATCAACAAATTTACTTTAGCCCTTTAGTACTATTTCTCAACACTTCCTTTTTTATTGGTTCGCTGTATGTGTCAGTTATACATTGTATATTTATGTAGATATTTTTCACTTCTATTTGTGCTAACAGCTCCAAGCACTCAAAAGCTCATCTGCTAACGCTTGGTAATATGAATGTACAAATATTTGTCATGCAGGTTACATCACCATAAAACGGAAACCTATTAAAGAAACAGAGAGAGAAGGAGAGACCAATGAAAACATAAAAGTTCTACTTGAACCAAACCCAGAAGACTGAGTGAGAGAAAGAGGAAAAAGTGAAAAACTAAGGAGCAAACAAACATCAAGCATCAAACATCAGCTCTTACCCGTGCAGATTGCTCAGGCTGATAACATGGTCAGTCAAGTCATAGACAGCAGCAGTACTGCCAGTTAAAGCTAAAGAATACAGAACCACAGAAAAGGAGAAAGGAAAGGGCATCGACAGACAGCATGCAAACTGATGTAAAAGGAAACAATGAATCCAACTTCATATTAAACAGGTGAGAGAGAGCACACTGTTTTTAAGAAAAAAGAGAAAAGAAGTCAGTTTCAGACAATATATCAGGATAAGAGATTCTCAGTATTAGACTGAAATGTTCTAACAGCCTCTGCTCTGAAACCAATGAAACTACCTAGGCAACATCATAGGTGTGCTCCCAATGCAAAGAGAAACTGAAACAGTAGACAGCAAAATTATGTACTGTATTTATATACTTATGGGCCCCATTTTAGGATACCACCTTAGAAGGTAGCTACCTATCTAGACAGCAGTATGTGTGTGGTGGATGATTGTACTTAAAGCTGTGTTTTATCATCGTGTGTGTGTTTGTGATACACTAGCTCAGGTAACATATGCATGTGTATGTGTGAGTGTGTGTGTGTACCAGAAGACTCTGCGCTTTGAGACAGCTCTGGAAGTTTGTTCCTAAGCGCAGCTGGATCTTGATACTGGGGGTCCAGCAGGAAGATCCTCTCATAAGGGGGGTCGAGGGACACACGGGGGGGCACCGGGGGGGTCTGCAGGATTATAGTGTCACTGCTGGAGGACAGACGCACTGTCACCTCCTCCAAAATACGTCTTGGTGCCTGAGAGAGAGAAAGAAAGATGGTGTTTATATGAGTAGGTAATTGTGGGTGCAGTGTATCCTTGCTGAAAAGATCAAATCAGACCAGACCACTGCTGGTAATGCTTTTTGGCCAATTTTGGCCTTTCTGGTAAAGATGACTGACCAATTCTTGACCAAGACAGAAAGTGTCTCAGGTAAATTTATTTACATAACTTTCTGTGGATCAACTGCAGGAAAGAAAAATCACAAATGAGATCTCTAATCCTGAGGAACTTCAGAAAAAACAGCTAAGACAAATCTGATACTTGTGAACTGAAAACTTCTAATCTATAAAGTTAGAAATGTCTGTTTCTAAATAGACACAGCATGTGAAGACACGGTTCATCTTTTCACCAAGATACTATTCAAACATTTCATATATATTGCATATATAATTAAACAGTACTATAATTCCAAAAGTAAATCTAAGAAAGAACGTTTTACGGATGCAAACTTACCTTCTCAAGGACTTTATACACGTATTGGCACCACAAAATCAGGAAGATGATCACCACCAATAGGAGTATAATAGTCACCAGACAGCTAATCAGAATGGATGTACTGCCCTCTTCAGAGGAGCCTGTCTTTGTTGTTGTCCTCTCCTCTGCAGATACAGAGGGGGCATGTGAAATGAGTTATATGTTTTTGTACAATGACCACTATTATCAGCTTATCAAAGGCAACCAATTTCCTACATTGTTGCACTAGTTTTGTTACTTGTTTACTCACATAAAATATGATTCTAACTCAAATATTTTGTGCCAATACATTTATATTATATATTATACTGACTGTGTAAACCTTAAAGGCTTACACAGTCTCCTTCATGACTCCTTCACATTTTTTGAAGCATCCGATGTAGCCAGATAGGTTCATTCAAGTATAATAACTCTTTACCTGTTTTTACTGTAGTACTCTGTACTTTGCTGTTCACCTCATATGAAGGAGGGGTCAACACTGGGGGCTTCTGGGTAGGAAGCACATTAGTTGCTGCAATGCAAAATAATTGAATTCAAGTTACACTTAAATTCAGATTAATTTAATTACGCTTTAACCTAGGTTTGTACAAGTATGTACAAGCAGTGAAATGGATGAGGATTTGGGGTCTCACTTGACTGTGAACTACAAGGTGCAGAGGTCGATTGGATTAAAAAAGAGAGAAAAATGAAGAAAGTGTGGGTGTCAAAATGGAAATTTAGAAACTGGCAATAATGATAGGAAAAGCGTTACATGGTTCTGGCAAAATTTTACAAAGGAAGTATTGTGAAGGGAAAGATCATAATTCATACAAGACTGGAATGAGATCTCGCTGAACATCATCCATGTGTCTGCAAAGTAGAACCGACAACGCAGAGCTGAAGCCAATCTGTGCTTCAACGGAACCGTCACGTAACGAGCACTTGGGTTCCGGTCATCCAGAACGGTGTGGAACTCGACAGGCTCTGGTTCCCAGTCAGAAATGAGGTTCAGTTTAAACACACAGGATACGGACGCAAAAATCTTCACACCCCGAGAGAACATGTTATTACTGTGAACCTGTTAAAATGACAGTAAACAATTACTATTAACCTTTGAGAGAAGGCCGCATATCTTACAATAGTAACCTACAGCCAACAATTCCTCCTAGATATTTGACTATTTGTTAACATTATCTCATCAAAAAGTCATTTCAGAAGTGTATCAAGCTACATTTTGATGACAAAGTGCCTAAACTTCACACTGAGTATTGTTACTATGGCAATGAATCCTGCTTTAACATGTTTATGTTTGCTTATGTCTGCTGTAACTGTGTGTTTTTTTTGGTTCTGCTTTTTAAAAGACTCCTTTTGATCACACTATTTATTATAATCTCACCTTCATAAAGGTGAAGTTTCTTTGTCTGTCGAACTCAAACTCCATCTCCACATATCCAGGGCTCAAACTGTCATTCCTCCAACCCACATAGTCGTACCCGGGCCACAGCCTGTACTGCCTCCTCTGTACAAAATCATCCTGGCCAATCACACCATCTGTCAGCTGGCCCAGTCCCCCCGACAGCTTCCTGCGGGACCAGTAAGAGGCAGGAAACACTCAGCTTTTGGCGAGGAGTGATCAGCATTCATTTTAAAACTTAAATACAATCATGATTGTTCTGCCATAGAATGACCTCAAACATTCCACAATTCTGAGGTTGGCAGCTGGCTTTGGAAAGTCAGGAAAAATAGGATGTGGAATCAATGTGAAACAACAGATAACCTTCAAATTGTGGGCAGAGCTTATTTACAAATGCTAGCTCACCCAAAAGTGAAAATTTGGTCATCAAGTTCTGAAAATTGCCTGAGCAACTGGTTTCCATTCACAATACAGTGGTATGGGGCGTTAAGACTCCAAAAATGATGATAAGCACCACAAAAGTATCATAAAAGTAAATCATTATTTGTGAGCTAAATTACAATTCTTCTGAAGTCGTGTGATAGTTTTGTGGAAAGGAAAGACCAAAAATTAAATCAATATTTATGTACATTTTTGAAGAAGCAATTACATTTTAGTCATTTAGTCTGTTCCTCACACAAAGCTTCAAAAGATTTGTATACAGCATAAGTCAGAGCTGTACAAACTACATTTGTTACTTCAAGCTGTGATCTGTAACTTCTGTAATCTGTGAATCTGTAACCATCTCTGTTTGAAACACAAAATTGCAGGTTACTTGGGAAGTTAATTTCCTAATAAGGATGACAAGTTTAAATGCTACGCAACTGCTGTAGGAACCCTTGAAAGCTGCACATAACCTTTAGTGGTAAATAAATCACCTCACCTGCGCTCTAGGGCCCCATCGTATGTGGAGTCGTTGAGTGGCGTAACAGGATATCCAGGGGCCATCAAGGTTTGACCCTCCGGAGAGCTGTAGGATGTCAGACCATCTGCAAACCAGGAGAGGGAGTAGAGGTCCCAAACTTGAATAAAGTTTCAGCTCTAGAATGTAATTACTCATTTCTCCTGGCTTGTGTTTAAGGTACAAGATTAATTGAGGTCAAATGAAACTAAGTTTCAAATCAGACACCAGGGGGCCAATATACACAAACAACAGCTGCTCTAATGTGGATCTCTGAGCTCCTTGACTGACTGCCAAAACCAGCTGCTTCAGTCTGTAACCCATATGCAAGTATGAAACTTCTTTGCATGATCTGCCTTAACTTACATTCTGCCAATTGTGGTAGTTTGTCTGCACTGTTTGATGTTACCATAGTATAGAACAGGGATTAGAACAAGGATCACTGTACTGGTTATGAATGATACCTGGCGAACAATAAAACAGGTAAAAAATCCCACAGAAATTCATAACTTGGGACCTGAATATCAGGCTAAATTCACACAGTCAGTGTTTGGAATTAGTAACTGCATTTACTAAAAGGTGTGACTCTAGAACCGATCTGTTCATACAACAGCAGCTTGAATACTGTCTGTATAAACAACCAACTGAAGCCAAGCCAAAGCCAAAGTTTCACATTATCTGTGTACCTGTAACCATAGTGACAGTGGCTGAAGAAAATATTGTGAATATTGTGAACATGGTGATTTCCATAACACCAGAAAGTCTGACACTGACACTTGTTTCACAAGTAATTTCTTCAGTCAAGTTTAGTTAGCTGACAGTGGCATTGAACACTATTATTTTTATTTTAGATCTGTGTTAGGCTCCGCCCACAAAACTAATGTAGGGAGACTTACAACAAACAAAAAAAACTCATAAAACCATAGCAACTGCACAGCAACACCCTGGCAACCACCCACAACACCCTAGCATGCTGCAGTGACTTTTGCACTACTCACATTCTCTGTAGACAATGCAGATATATGTACAGAACTGTGCAAAGGTCTTAGGCACATTAGTATTTTCATACCCAAAACTGGTTATAATCAAGTTATTTATATCTTTTGTTGTGGTGTCAGTAGGAGTTGTAAGTTTACATTTCCAAACATTCTTTTTGTCATTAATTGTAATAATCCAGTGAGATTTTTGTATGCACAAGGAGACTGACAACAGCCAGTGCTCCACAGAGAGATCTGATCTCACAATCATCAAGTCTGTCTGTGATTACATTATGAACAGACTAAATCCAGAAGAACTGTGGCAGCGTCTCCAAGATACTTGAAGAAACCTGGTTTCAAAAAGTTTGGAAATGTAAACTTATAATTCCTACTAACACTACAACAAAATATATAAATAACTTGCTTAAAACCATTTTTGGGTGTGAAAATACTAATGTGCCTAAGACTTTTGCACAATACTGTATATAACTGTAAATGTCTGTAATTGCTATAACTCACCCTGCCAGAGACATCCAAACAGCTCCACTCTCATACACACAGTGTGTATGGCATCAGTGACAGGAATCAGACGCAGAAAACGAGTGATGATGGGAGGATGAAGATCACGGACCACAGAGTCATACGTGTTTACATTCCCCATTATAATCTGAAAGGCAGAACACATTATATTACATTACCCGCCTCACTGCTGGGTGACTCTCTTTTAACCTGTTAGTAAAATGTCCAAAATCAAAAGAAATTAGAAAATAAACTATATTTACCTTTATGCCTTTTCAGGCATTATTTTCAGAAAGGGCAACATTGTTTCCTACAAATTCTCATTACTGTATTGCAGTAGAGTAAAAATTGGCCTGAAGTAAAATCAGTCATTTGTTTTTATTGTCCCTGTGAGGAAATTGTGTTTCAATGTGTTTAATACACATGGCCTTCACATGCAAGAAGTCAATTTAAAACAAACCTAAAATGATATTTATCACCATATAAAATCCACTTATACACATCATCCCTGAGGCCCACCCTGTATTTAAATAAACATGGGGGGCTCCTATATTTAATTTAAAAACGTAATCAACTGCAGCAGGAATGCTTTGTCCTGAATTGGTCTTTTATAGCACCTAATTGTATACAAGTGTATGTCACTGGTCTATAAAATATAAATCTAGAAAATATAAACTCATTATAAACAAATCCTCTTTTTTACCTCATTGCCAAAGCGATTTTTCCAGGAGATCCAGCGATGCCCATTGCGACTGTACTCCAGACGGTACTTGCGTGCGTATTCATTGCCGGAGTTACGTGCATATCGGCCCTGCGTAGCAACCACGGTAAGGAAGATGAGCTGATGAAGGTCAAGCTGAAGATACTGAACATCTGAGGGCTGCAGCTGACCAGCAGGACACCAGGCACCATCTCCCTCCTCTTTGTTTAACCTGAACCACAGACACAAGACATATAAATGACATTCATTACATGCACACAGTTTCAGGAGCATGAATCAAATACAGACATACAGAACTGTGCCAAAGAAAAATAATACATACATTCAGATGGTTAAAAAAAGAAGACACATGTATAAAGGTACATCTTGGGATCATTTACACTACAAGAGGTTAGGTGCCTCCTCAGCTAACAGGGAGAGATCTCAGAATGTTGGCTAACATGCTCTCAGAAAAGTTCTCTCAAAGTTCTCTCAGTTATCAAAAACCTTCTTGCAGTAACGATAGTAGAACTTTTTTAATGTTATATATCATACTCATCAAAAATGTTATTCTTAAGTCGATGCTGGACTTTTATCTCACCTTGCATATTGAGGGCCAGTGGTTTCATACCACTGGCTGGAGGCAGTGATGTCATCGTTTTTGATCCTCCCATCCTCCATACCAAGAGGATAACGACACTGAGCTGCAGAACAGCAAAGAAAAACACAATTATCATTACTATCAGTCATTAATATCCACATTCCACAAGTGTCTGTATGGTATACAATTATAAATAGTTTTATATTCTGATGGCATGTTGTAACTGCCTCACTTTATTCCTAAAAGTACATACTTGAAGTATTATTTTTTTTATTATCGCTAATGCGGTACATATTTTCTGTACTTGGATAAAGTATGTCAACATAGATTAGAGACATAATAAAATATGGGGACATAATAAAAACAATCGGTATAACATTCTTAAAATGTTGTGTGGTTAAAATGTTGTGTATAGCCTTCTTAAAAAAGTGTTTTCACAAGCTAGCTGTTTGGCAGTTTATGATCCACGTCTGTATGCACATGTATGTTTGTGTATGTGTGCATTTACACACAGGTTACCTGGATCTATCTGGGCATTGACCTTAGTTTGTAAGGCCAGTAGCAGATAGAGCAGCATAATGAAACCTCAAAGGCTGCCACGAGACAGAGTACAGACTACATCTCTGATAGAGAGAGAGAAAGAAACTGATTAGATATTGCATTAGAAAATAACATCAAAACAAGTGACATTTGCGCACAGGCTACAGCTGCTGAATCCTTAGTGCAAAGGCTACAGCTGCTGAATCCTCTGGGTTCCTTTGGGAACCCACAGGTCACATTAGCATCATTGCTATCCTAACTATGCAAACTATGCCACAGCAGATGTGGCTGGGAAATTGGGAAAATTCAGTCCCCATCAGAATGGAATTCCCACTCAGGATGAATAAAAAAGGCTCTTTTCTGAAATACACAGTGTAACTTTACTGATTAATGCTGTTGTATTGTAACTATTTTTTGTAACAGCATTACTATCTTTTTTAGAAAATGTGTCAGTTTGTCTGTAATACTGTGCACACTGAATGGAACATTAGTCATGATCATATTGCATATGACTGTTAAAAAAACAACAAACTCTTAAAACACATGTACGCATATTCATATTCCATACACACATATACACATATTCAGAAGGTTTCCATACAAAACCTTTGGATGAACTGTAAACCTTTAACATTTCAGAATGATTGTTCTATATCATTAGTGGTGTTTGCTAGCAAGCATTACTGTCATTATTGGTCAATACTCAGGGATTTAAACAAACCTCTAACCCTAAGTATTAAATTCAGCACATAACCCATGTGTCTGGCATGTATATAATTCCTCAAGCCGCACAATTTGAGGAATCATTTACACAGCAGTGGTGTAATTTAACTTTTCTAAACAATCAACCTCCACTTTTCACCTAGCAAACCTACATTTCAAAGAGCTCAGTGTAATTGTATCTAGCGATTACAATACCAGATATATGGAGTTTTTTGACTTGGGCCAGTAAGAAACAACTCACCCAAAACACATTAGAAATACCAATGCCCTAGCAACCAGCCAGGACACCCTAGCAAATGCACAGCAACACACAACCATTCACAAAAACACTCTATACTTACAATAATTAATGATGGTTTTACTACAGTAAAAGTTTTTTGGCACATTGATTGACATTTATATAACCACAGTTTTACTGCAAATACCATGGTAAAGCCATGGTTGCTGTAGCAAAACTATGGTTAATTTGTGGTTACCATGGTTTAACTAAAGCAACCATGGTATTTTGGTGTAAACTGTAGTAAAACTATGGTTAATTTTTGTAAGAGTAGCATTTGGTTTTGCACAAGATAGCACCACTAACGTTTACTTTAAAAACCTAAATTACAGTACATTTAATGATCCTCACAGACACTTTCTTACCAATGTGTCTGGAGAGAAAATTAACATTGTAGCACAACAGAGTGTTACAGTATCAGACAAAATGAAACACCCACCAGACCTAAGCCATACTGCACTGCTCTGCTTTGGGGCCAAAGGTCCAGCGGCCCCTCTGATACCGGTGAGCTTCAGCACTGAATAGAGTGAGATAAACACAGTGTGCAATACATGTGTTGGCTCCAGTGTCTTTACTAAAGAAGGTCCCTCTCCCCAAACCTCAGACCACTGGAATATGTCTGATTTCATGACTGTATCACACCCCATCCATTACTTGAGAGACAAATACATAAACCCTCATCACCCAATGCAATTCGTGTAAGTTTAGAGAGTTCACATCAGACAACCACACCAATGTTTTACAGTACAAATAATACATTGGTTGGTTGGATTGATGCTTTAGCTATAGTCCCATCTGAACTCGTTGGCGTGACCCATCCTCACGGCACCCATCAGGTGGGTTGTGCAGTTTCACTCGCACCTACAACAGTGATGCAGTTTGGTCTGTATTTTTGTTGTTTTGTGCTCTTAGAACACCTGCGGAAGAGAAAACTCCACAGCCTGTTGTGAAAGTTAACCCACTTACATGTAACAGGACACAAACACACAATCAAACTCACTTTCCTTGAGTGGCAACATAAAGCTTCTCAAAGAATGCCATGGCCCACTTGGGGGCCTCAAAAAACTTCCAAGGGGCCTCAAAATAATTGAGAAAAAAAATGATTTAAAATAAAAATCAAAACTCAGGATATTTCTTGTTAGACCTAACCTAACTTCGTGTTAGGTTATTTTTATAATGAATATAAATATACATCTTTATAACGAATATACATGTCAAAAAGAAGGGCAGAAGAGAACAGATGAAAAAGCATTGGTGTTGGATTGGGCGAGCGACTAATGAAAAGAGTCAAAGGGAGAGGGGAAAGGGATGGAGGTTTCCGATGGTTTATGTAACGTCTGGCTCATGTAAAGCTCCGTCCAGCCCCAGGATTCCTCTCGCCTTGCTCATCTTTCTGAGGGGCCACATGTGACCAACTGCAAAGCAACAAAACACTAGCAGACCCTTTAAAAACAATGCAGAGCTAACAAACCTGCTGCCATTGCATACAGTATTGCTTCAAAGTTGCTTTTATATAACTCAGGACAGGCTAAGTCATTCTAAGGAAAGTCTTCCATTTGGTGGCCATATTTGCAATGCCTCCAGGCAGCTATTTGAATGTAGGGGAAGAAAGATATCTCTGAAATCACAGACTAGGGTCACAATAAAAAATTTTTTTTTTGGCTATCTATTAAATCTGACATTAATTGTACCATAAATTCTGCTTCTTAAAGAAAAAGTGTCGTTTTTTCAAAAAAAAAAAAAAAAAAAAAAAAAATCGCACTTCAGCTACTGCATATGCACAAAAGCTGGCAAGTACCTCACAATACTCTATACAGTGCCCCTCCCACAGAGAATCGCTAGTGTGACGATTGGCTCATTCTACTTTTGGCCATTCTATGATTGGCCATTATGAACATTGCACTTTATAATATTAATATTAGTTTTAATATTTAATATTAATAAAGTAATATTAATAAAACTGTGGCTTTACCGTTTACCTTTAACCATTAAGGCTGTTTCTTAAATTTTATTAAAAGAAACAGACGCCAATGAGATACTGCAAACTACAGATCAATTTCTGTATAATTAAGATAAAAACATCTGAAATTCAGAAGACTTCAAACAAAGTCCTAATTTCCCCTCCATTTAATCTTAATTTAAGTCCATTTAAATAATTATTTATTGCTTTATTACAGAAATCTTATTTGTGATCTTAAAGACACGCACAATGAATGCAGGTTGCACATGAGAGAAAGTTACCACTGTTATACCATAAGCAGGTTAAAGATTCTTGAATTCCAAAATTCCAGACTCTCACAACCAGCATGAACATGCATGCATGCCTACAAATAGGTTCTCAGAAAGCATGCAGGAGCGTGTTTGCTCTCTACAAAGCTAGAATAAAAGCGCAGGAGAAATGTAAACCCACATGTATTATTCACTCTCATCTACACAACATGTTTTCCTCTTATGAGCATTCCTTCACTTTATTCGCTGGTGTTGAGGAACTGCATTGACTGTTGAGTTCACTTAGTGACTAATGTCCAGAATTACTGCCAAACATCTCACATTATGCAACACAATAAACAACATGCAGAACAAAAGTATGAGAGTATCTGGCAACTCACCAGAGAGATTCTGAGCCAGAACCAACATTACTGTTGTAGAACCAACATTACTGCTGTAAATAAGCTAATAAAATCAATTATTCAGGTTAGACTACATTTAAATCCACCACATAAGAATAAAATGAGATGCAAAAAACTAGACTTAATGCACAGTATCCAAAACAAAATGTTTCAATGATCAAATTTCCTTGGCCGCTGCTGCTTTTGAAGAAAACATCTCTCTTGTTTTGTTCAGGAGTTTACGCCCAGATCTTGTTCATACAGCAACAGTAATCAAAAATATCAGAAAATATATACAGAAGTGCGTCACGAATGAAACACGACCAGGCATTTTACTTTTGAAAAACCCTAACCCTTACATGACCCTGACCGGTTTCATGTGATACACCTGGAAAGAATACAAATCATTCCTGAATTTAACAAAGGGGGCAAGTTTGTGCATTACAAACATTTTTCACACATTACTGACCCTGAACAATCATCTGTTGTATGTTCTAGCAGTTATCGGGTCTCATAACAGCCGAGAACTCCTCCATAGACATTCTTCTGGTAGACTAAAGATAATGTATCATGATAGCTAAGAATTAACAGCACCATTTCTCATGTTCAATTAAGTCCAGCAGTAAATTCTGTTAAATGAGAGAAACTTTGAAAGTGACACTCACTTTTGAGTGTTTGAGCACAAGTATGCAGCCAGGGCCGATTTTCAAATGCTATTTTGTCCACATTGTTATCACTAAGTTTTTGGCAAAGTAACAAAATCATATGAGAAAAAAATCCTTATTTGAGGTCACATTGGTATGACAGAACTTGCCAGAAAATAAAACGTAATGTTGGTTAAACATAGCATTAAACTTTAATTTTTTATCACATCTAATGTGGTTCTCTGAGGTCCATTAGGCAACCCCTCTATTAGGCAATTTATAATTTCACAATAAACAATAACATTTAACAATAAACATTTTTAAAAATGCAACGTTAGTTTCTCAAGTAACAGACGCTAAACAGCAATCTGAAAATCAGATACAGACAGAATCAAGAACTGCGAGTATGAGCACATTTATGAGAATATATCCTGGAGGTATTTTTCATTGGTTGGGCAACATCTGACCTCTGCTCTGGCACACAGCACTTGTTGCATCACAGAGGAAAGAAAAACATCCCGCGAGGCAACTAATAAAAACACACAGTGGAGGAAATTGCTGTTAGAATGTGTTGTGAATGTTAGAATGTGTTGTTTGAATGTTAGAATGTGTTGTCTGAATGTTAGAATGTGTTGTGAATGTTAGAATGTGTTGTTTGAATGTTAGAATGTGTTGTGAATGTTAGAATGTGTTTGATTTAGAATGTTGATGTTAGTGTGTTATGTTTGAATGTTAGAATGTGTTGTGAATGTTAGAATGTGTTGTTTGAATGTTAGAATGTGTTGTTTGAATGTTAGAATGTGTTGTTTGAATGTTAGAATGTGTTGTGAATGTTAGAATGTGTTGTTTGAATGTTAGAATGTGTTGTTTGAATGTTAGAATGTGTTGTGAATGTTAGAATGTGTTGTTTGAATGTTAGAATGTGTTGTGAATGTTAGAATGTGTTGTTTGAATGTTAGAATGTGTTGTGAATGTTAGAATGTGTTGTTTGAATGTTAGAATGTGTTGTTTGAATGTTAGAATGTGTTGTGAATGTTAGAATGTGTTGTGAATGTTAGAATGTGTTGTTTGAATGTTAGAATGTGTTGTTTGAATGTTAGAATGTGTTGTGAATGTTAGAATGTGTTGTGAATGTTAGAATGTGTTGTTTGAATGTGTTGTTTGAATGTTAGAATGTGTTGTGAATGTTAGAATGTGTTGTGAATGTTAGAATGTGTTGTTTGAATGTGTTGTTTGAATGTTAGAATGTGTTGTGAATGTTGGAATGTGTTGTTTGAATGTGTTGTTTGAATGTTAGAATGTGTTGTGAATGTTAGAATGTGTTGTGAATGTTAGAATGTGTTGTTTGAATGTGTTGTTTGAATGTTAGAATGTGTTGTTTGAATGTTAGAATGTGTTGTGAATGTTAGAATGTGTTGTTTGAATGTTAGAATGTGTTGTTTGAATGTTAGAATGTGTTGTTTGAATGTTAGAATGTGTTGTGAATGTTAGAATGTGTTGTGAATGTTAGAATGTGTTGTTTGAATGTGTTGTGAATGTTAGAATGTGTTGTTTGAATGTTAGAATGTGTTGTGAATGTTAGAATGTGTTGTGAATGTTAGAATGTGTTGTGAATGTTAGAATGTGTTGTGAATGTTAGAATGTGTTGTTTGAATGTTAGAATGTGTTGTGAATGTTAGAATGTTGTTTGAATGTTAGAATGTTAGAATGTGTTGTTTGAATGTTAGAATGTGTTGTTTGAATGTTAGAATGTGTTGTGAATGTTATGAAGTGTGTTGTGAATGTTAGAATGGTGTTTGTGTTAGAGTTGAATGTGTTGTTTGAATGTTAGAATGTGTTGTGAATGTTAGAATGTGTTGTTTGAATGTTAGAATGTGTTGTTTGAATGTTAGAATGTGTTGTGAATGTTAGAATGTGTTGTTTGAATGTTAGAATGTGTTGTTTGAATGTTAGAATGTGTTGTTTGAATGTTAGAATGTGTTGTTTGAATGTTAGAATGTGTTGTTTGAATGTTAGAATGTGTTGTGAATGTTAGAATGTGTTGTGAATGTTAGAATGTGTTGTTTGAATGTGTTGTTTGAATGTTAGAATGTGTTGTTTGAATGTTAGAATGTGTTGTTTGAATGTTAGAATGTGTTGTGAATGTTAGAATGTGTTGTGAATGTTAGAATGTGTTGTTTGAATGTTAGAATGTTTGAATGTTAGAATGTGTTGTTTGAATGTTAGAATGTGTTGTGAATGTTAGAATGTGTTGTTTGAATGTTAGAATGTGTTGTGAATGTTAGAATGTGTTGTTTGAATGTGTTGTGAATGTTAGGATGTGTTGTTTGAATGTTAGAATGTGTTGTTTGAATGTTAGAATGTGTTGTGAATGTTAGAATGTGTTGTTTGATCAATTTCCGGCTATTCTGCATCACTCTTACTGCTATTTGTTATAGTCTAACCTCCACTCCACCTACACCCACGTACAGAAAAGGCCAAAATAATTTAAATGCAGAGCACTTGTCTCAACCACAGCACAGGCGAGGCAAACCGAGTTAACCCAGTACAACGATGCTGAACTGATGTCATGTCTTATTCTAAATGGCATGGGGTTTTTCAATGGATGAAACCAATTCTGATCTTCAGAGAGCAGGATGGCCAATAGTCAATACAAAACAGGTATATAATCCTGCATCACACCGTGACAGAGTCATAAAAGAAACACACTGAAACGTATCCCATAAATGTTTTTAGATCAGACGGAAACAACCTTGTTATAAAGTTAAGGAGTTATAAAGTTAAGGAGCAAGATGCCATCACATACACAAAAATTAAATCAGTAGAGGTCACGATTCTCGGGGTGCTTCTCAATCAGCGCCTTGATTGTGATGCAGTACAGCATGCACACTAACAAGGGCCCTGATTCACTACATATTGGGACAGTACTGGTGGCAGGACAGTTCTCTTTCTTGTATTATTTTTGAATTATTATTATCACATGATTAGGTTTTTGTCTAACCAACCTCCCTTACATACCCTAGCAGCATATATTAGTTATGAATGTTTGCTGGGTTGTTCACTGATCAAGATCCGCGTAGGCTATCAAAATCTCAATGCAACTCATCAAGTTTTGTCCTTTCAAAGCGTCTGTCACAAGAGATCCGCCTTCCCGATCCATCATTGGCAGTTCATCCGTCCATACATGCCTTCACTGACACCAAATCATAAACACGGACCGCCATTTCCACGTTTAGCAATATTATAGGTTTTAAAACAGCGCTAACTTAAGCTTCGTACAGAAGGCCTCGCGCGCGTATCTGGTTACAGATGTGCGCGGGAGCGCGCAGCCATCGCGCGCACGCGGCCGTACCATCTCGAGGAACGAAGGCGCGAGCGGCGCGCGACAGACGTGGACCGACGGAACCGCCGCCGGTGAACTCGTGCATCGCATAAAACACGTAAACAGAAACGTAACTTATTAGTGCACACCGGGCATGACCCATTACTAGTGACAACGGCTTGCTTTATTACTAGTAAGCCAACGCTACTGAAAGCACACTGCGGCCTAATTTGTACAACTGATGGCCACATACAAACGCGCAAACTTAATAAACCAGAGTGAGAATCAACCCTCATAAAGACATCAGTACCAAGTAACAACCTCAACACTTCGCGCATGCAAAACAACATTAGTCAAATATTAAAACAGTTACGTGATGCGATGTTGCTATAGCATTTCAGATCTTTTCACACAATCGACTATAAAACGCACATTTTGGTGTTTAACACAAGCGTTAGAAGTCGGCAAAGTTAAGTTTCAGCATCTTTGAAACGTTTCGCTAAGAGTCGACAGCATCTACAGCCATCGGATCAGTCAAAACGCAAGTGTTTCTCAATCGCAACAAAAACGCCAAAACAATCAACAACTTCAGTCTCGTCTTTAGCAGCTCCTTATCTTTGGCTTTAAACCGATCGATTACCTGTTTTCAGGATCCTGGCGATAGTTGATAGCCACCGAAGTCACATTTGGAGAGTCAGTGCGCCATTACAGCTGTTGAAGCATTGTGTGAAAGAGTTGATGTTCTTCAACGATGTTACAATGCACCCGAAGATCAACTGCAGAGCCAGAAGAAAACCCCGTTCAATGTGATTTTTACATCACATCCCTCTTCCGGCCACTTGAAGAAGGGAAGCATTGCAAACACTGAACGGGACAGAGAGAAGAAAAAACAGACAGATGATTATAGATTATTATGATCATTATTAATAGCAGTGATATAAAAATAGTATGGGGTATTAATATTACCAAAAACATTGCAACAGAAAAGCCCAACATGCTGTGTAAAGACATGAAACAACAGTAACACTAAGGTTCCGTATGTTAACATTAGTTAACTACCTCATTAAACCACCTGTTAAATGACAATACTGCTTTCAGTAATGTTAGTTGTTGTTAATTTTAACATTTACGAATACATTTGTATTGAACAGAATGAACGAGACCTTAATGTAATGTGTTACCGAACAATAACAACAAATATAAAAGTCCACAATTTTAATTGCTGAGTCTCAGGAATTTAAACTGGCACCAAATCAGTGCACATAATTATAACCATATGCTTGTGCATGGTAGTGTAAATAACATCATTTATTTGCAGTGATTTTTGGTAATGGATTTATGGGTAATGGACCATGAGACCTATTAGAAATAAAAAAGTATTTTCAACCCGTTTCATGAATGCTATATAAAGTGAGTACTTACTGTATATTCTTACTGTATATTTCCAAATGTCTAAGCTCTCTGCTAGTCAAAAATATGCAAATGAAGCAAGATAAGTGTTATTGTATTTCAACCTTTAATAAGCTTATCTGATTCACATGTTCTGCTTCATTTTAGGGTCACGGGGGCTGCAGCGTATCCCAGCGTCTGAGGCCATAGGCAGGTGATACCCTGAATAGATGGTCAGTGTATTGCAGGGCAAACACGCATTCACCTAACACAATTAAGGACAATCTCCAGTTTATCTAACCTGCATGTCTTTGAATTGTACATGGAGGACCCACAGTGACACAGGGAGAACATGCAAACTCCACAGAGATCACCTTCTTGCTGTGAGGCAACCGTGCTACCCACTGAGCTGCTGTAAAGCAGTTATTGCTTTGGGAATTTGTATGCTTTGGGAATCATTAGGAATTTTTCTTCACACTTTTTTGTTAATCTATTACCCTGTTTTCCCCCAAAATGAAGTAATAAAAATGAAGAATAATGTTTACAGTTAAAATACATTTGTTGACTAGGCATTATTCTTTGTTGGCGTTGTTCTTAAACAGTCTTACATATTGCTCTGAAGTTAGCTGTTCCTTCAGTTTCGACTAAAGCTCAGACATACAGAATAAGAAATAAAAATAATAATTCAAGGTCTTTGCACATAAGGTGTTTGAACGTAAAATGTGCATTCAGACTCGTTTCAAAGACTGCTGTAGTTGCTCATTTATTCCATTAGAGGGCAGAAAAGACTAAGACGTGGTAATGCGTTCATGTCAACATGGGACAGCAGCTGTTGCTGTGCATTCCTGAAAAGAAAAGACTTCTCCAGATTTTTGGATTTGGTAAGGAGTGATGCAACACCCAACATGGCTTCCTGACAATCTGGGAGATATTATGAAAACACGCAGAGCCACTTGGGAAATGCCAGAATGAAGGTAAAGATACTTCTATCTGGTTGTGTTGTCCTACTGGCCAGACAACATGTCAAGCCCATTTATTTATTTAACATTAGCACTGTTTTTAACCATTTTATGCATTATTTGTTTTATTTACAGCACAAAGTTTGCCATTATGCCTATAATATACTGCATTCGACAACTTACCTACTGTAGTGTGACAACAAAGCTAGATAATGACCTTTCCATCCACAAAAGGTCAATGTGTGTTAAATGAGCTACACTGTAATTTTTTTCCTAGACAATAAGGGTGGCTAATGCAAATTTCCAGACATCCGCTCAGTTGTCATGTTTTCATAACCTGGCCGGCAAGGTCTATTAGACTTAAAAACAGCTCACATGAAGTGCTTAGTCATTCTAGCAAAATGACCTCTGCGTCCTCTTGTGAACCAGTTATGAGTGGTTTGGCTGGATGGCCGTTGTGTGAGGAGAAAGTGATGTAGTGTTTGGGAAAGGCCTCTGTTAAACAACATCTGAGTGACGTAACATTTCCTTTTCTCTGCTGGCCTGAAAGATAGATAGACAGGGAGAGCGAGAGAGAGAGAGAGAGGAAATAAAAAACCCATATGATAACACAGGAAATACTGACCAAGAGATGATCTTTGAGAGAGTTTGGAAAACACATTTCTGATTGAGCAGACATTCAAATTAATCCACAATTTCAAACTGATTTACTTGCTTGGCAATTCAAAGCACTTGGAGTCATATTATACTTATAATCCACATAATTCTGCATACAACTTATTCTGTGTTTATTTACTGGTTCCCCCCCTCTTCCCCTATCTCTAATTGTCTTTTTGTATTTTAAGTACTTTTTAAATCTCTGTTTTTGTTTGTATTATTTATCAGCACAGTCTAACTGAGCATTTAGACACACATTTCACTACTTGTTGTATACTATATAACTTGTATGTGACAAATAAATCTTGAATCTTGAATCTGTAGTAGTTTACATATATTTTATTTAAAGGCATGCCTCATTTATGATATTAGACTGTTGCAATGACCCTGCAACAGCTGGCAGAGGTATTGATAGGATTTATTGGCAAGTAAGAGCAATACTAATACTTTAAGCAACATACTTTTGCTAAACTTCTTTCTGATAGTCTTTATTCTGAAAAAAGGAATAGTCTTGTACTGAAATTAAGATCACAAGAGTGCTAAATTTAGCCTGGCATGTGCACTGCCATCAGACATCTGGAGTTCATTGTTACATTTCCAAGAGAATTATCCTCACTCTTTTGTTATCAGTCTGTTATAATCAGAAGCGAAAGACTATAAAGTAAATGTCTCTATGAAAACCTATTAAGAATATATTTTTAAACAGAATAGAACTGGTTTTGTATGATAAAGACCCTGAGATAATAATATAAAGTTTTTCAAACATGAAAGAAAATGATCACATTAATTAAAACTAAATAAAAAGGAAAAGCTAGATTTTCATAAGGTTCTTCCTTGGAAACCAGTCATTTACCAACATGATGATGTCATTCTTTAAAACATCACTTTAAAGACTAGAATTGATCAATCAGTGAGACTCACCAAATCAACACTGTGACTGTTACCAAAGAATAAATATGAAACATTTGCTTTTATCATTCAACAAATGAAAGTTGGGATTAGTGCCAGTGCCTACTACTGTGATAGAGGTGTTAGAAGTCTTGTGTTTAGAATCCCATAGCAACAGCAATGACAGACCCATGACCACTGTTATCAGATGTATAGCATAACCAGTGACGATGCTATGGGTGGTGTTGTAATACATGTGAGTGTTCTAAGGTAAGGAGGTTTCCTATCTGACACCCACTCATAATTCTTTTTTTCTTCAGTTTTGTCTATTATTATTATTTCTTACCTGGTCTCAACACTCTCAGATATCTATGGGTTCAGACCTGCCCAGAGACAAACATCCACCCTTATTTAATTCCTATCGGAATCCCTGCTGGTTCAAGCCAGTACTAAAAGGTGAATATCCTGCCTGGACACACATCTGCCAAACCAGTTTATTCCTGCCCTGCCTCCAGTATGTTGGAGTATGCTCTTGGATACACATGGCGTGCACTGTATCCTTAGTGATTGGAGGAGCCTGCATATTTCACGAGAGCAGACATGTTAGTGCTGAATGCTAAGATGGCTTATGTTTAACCTCAAAGGTTGTAACACAATGAACAAGGTCTTCACTGTTATTTAATCATACTCAAGGTTATAGAATTTAATAATCCTAATGTTGTTTACCTTGACCTCCCAGCTGAAGGTGAGCAGTGACTAGAGAAGAAAAGTCATGAGAGTTGAGGTGATATCACCATCACACTGTGACTGGCTAGTTAATGTCATTCTGTCAATGTCAAAATAGCCCGCCTCTCATCCAAGCAATAATTTTGCAAAGCAAACGGAATCTGTTAAATCTGTAAAAATATATAAACTGCTAGCATATATACTACTATAAAGTTAACAACAATCAAAATAAACTGATTATCTGATCTATTAGTGAGTGGATTTTAATGAGCACACAAGTTAAACTGAAGCTGCACCTAATTTTACCTGAATTTATTTATTTATTTATTAATAATACCCTATCATCAGTTCACAAATAATATACATGATATATGATGTATATTATGTTAAATATTACATTGATAACATTGATATTGTCATGATTTTATAACAATGTAAACTTGAGACTTATTTTAAGTTCTAAACATTATTGTCACTTCCGGTGCTCCTCCCCCACCCAAACTCCTCTGTTTTCATATACATAATTTAACCCATACTGTAGACCAGAGGGGGCAAGATCATAGCTCGGAGCTCAAGGGAAGGGGATCGAGCCCCCCTTCAAGGAAAGCAGGCCGAATTCATTCGCCATCTTCTATCAAGACTAGATGAGCAAGTGAACTTGCTTGTAATGAATAGTATGTCAATTTAAATACTTAAAATAATTTAAAATAATAAATATATTGGTGTAAGATAAAAGTAGGTCCATATCCTACATTAATATAGCAACAAATCGAACCAGCTTGAACTTTACCTTTCCATTTCAATTTCTTTTCTTGTTCTCTTACATTCCAACACAGATGTAACCAAAGTGAAATTTCTCACCTGACAGCACCCTAACGGCCATAAAAGTGTGTGGGAGAAAAAGAATGAGACAGTGGTGTAGGTAATGAGGCAATGAAAGAAAATCGCTCACACCCCTTTGTGGCAGATGATTTCAGACCTTTACACCATGCCTGAAACTGATTGCAATCATAACTGTAGTCTGAGTGGTTTTACTACCTTATAGAATGATGAGACAAAGAAATATGAAATCCTGTGCAATACAGAGGAACTCTGAATGGTCACCATTACATCAGTTTCCTTCCTGTGGGCACCCTTGCCCAAACAGCTACCATTCAAATTATTCAAACTTATTCATATGCCAAGCTGGGACTCACCCCATTCTTTCATGAGTTTGTCATCTCATCTTTAACATTCATCTGGAGTGATTTGGTTTTCAGCTTCTTCTGATTTCTCTCACCTTTCTGTTCAAACATATTCTTATCATTTCCTGAATTTTTTAGATTCTTTACATTTCTAAAACAGTAGTTAATCAACAAACCATTCACAAAATGAGCCATAATGTGTGTAGTGTTGTATTTTACATGTATTTCCTGTGCTATCGTGCTCACTGAACTTTGACCAATGGTACCCTACATGCATACTTGTCATTTCATTGTCATGATTTCATTACACAATAGTGTCACTCATCTCCTTAACTAGCCATCCTTAGACCCCATGGTCATTTGATTAATGCCTCTAAAAATAGCATGAGTGTGCTGTTATTAAAACAGAGAACACCAACTGATGCATTTACCAAATTCCCACATTGGCTGTTTTAGGATAACCAACAGACCTTAAAGTGTATTGAAGGTGTTTCCATCTGGACACTAGTTGCCATGCAGCATTTACAATAAAAATGAGTATTATAAACAAATATTGCGCATTGTAAAAACATTAATTGTGACAAAGAAATTATTTGTTTCTCTCAAACATTAGTAATATGGTACTTAAATTAAATTGCATGTTGCCAGAGTTGGTTTATGCATGACAGATTATCCATATACACACTCTTAAGGTCACACTGAGGTCTCATTGGACAAACAGGAAACGCATGTTTGGTCTTCACAGCTGAGAATGGACTCATGTACAGTATGTGTGGACACGTTTTACTAATTTATGTTTCTGATTATTTTATTTTTTTTTATTTAAAGGCTAATGCTTTAACTTTATGCTTTCATCCTGGTGTTCCTGTAGCTCAGTTAGTTGAGCATTGCGTTAACAGTGCAAAATGTTATGGGTTTGATTCCTAGGGAGCAGAAGTACTGACAAAATGTATACATTGAATGTACTGCAAGTTGCTTTGAATAGAAGTGCCTGGTAAATGTATGTGTTTAATGAATAGGCTTTTTCTTTTTTTGCTGTATGTAATTCCCATACTTATATTCATGTTATTTCACACTTTTGATGTGTGTTTTTGAGTGCATTTTATTTATGGATTTCATTTTTCTCAGTACTTACCCTTACTATTCATTTCTTCAATCTAAAAATCTAGAAGACCCCCTCTGGTTTCTATACAGCTAGCGTTTATATGTGCGTGACAGAGATAGTACCACAGGTAGTAGTCTTTGATCATGCCCCAACAAGCCAAACACACCTTGGCCATATGATAAATTTCTTTCTCTTGTTGCTTTAAAAGCTTTATCTCCCTCTCATTCCCTCTATTCTATTTCCTGTCTGGTTTCAGGGCAGTGGGTGGGTTTTTGTTTGGAGCATGTGGTGCCACCTGACTCACTTCTCTGGAATGCCACCTCACAGAGAGAGAGAGAGCAGGAGGGGGAATGAGAAAAGAAAACCAGGAAAACCGGGAGGTTTGCGTGCACAGGGGGAGTGTGTTTGGATTGGGGGAGATAAAATGTAAACGGTGCCGTGTATTTGAGTTTGCGGCAAAGGAAAGTAAATGGTGTTTTTATGTTTTATCTGTGAGGAAGTGTAGCAGGGAATCTCCCACAGGCATCAATGGTTTCCTTTTAGCCATAACATCCGAATGGATGCACATGTATAGATACACCAATGTTACATAGAGCTTGTATGTGTGTGTGTTTATTTAAATACCATAAAAGAGATTCTGGGAATTGTGATATCATTTGTAGAGTGAAACAATGTCCATAATTACATGCATGCATGTCTAACAATTGAGTGTTTAGAGCAATTAGACCATACATACATTAGACCATATTAGCCTTTGTTTATTTTTAATTTTCTGATTATATTAATGCCGACATGTCCGTTATGTTGAGGGAAAACAGACTATGGTCTGATGTTCATCTCATTTACCTTGACTGATGATAGTCTGGGCTTTTCCTCTATTTATTTCCTGTCTAATATCCTAATTAAGCTATGGGGCCATAGGATTGGCAGGACATAACAGGGATGTATTTTCCCTTTACAATCACTTATTATGTAACTGCTTTTGAATGTTTGAGTGAGATGCTGTTAATGCGCAACATGCAGTTTATTTCTTCTTCACCTAATCCTAATAAATGACTTTTATTAACTGATTCGTTTGACTTAAATAAACCCAGTTGATTTAGATGTTACTACATTAGGCTACCTGCTAGGCTAAATGCTAAAGTCAAAGATGCAGAGTATAGTCAAAATAGAGCATTTCTATTCCACTATTTTAATCAAATCATTTTTTGGACTTGTCAGCATAAATCTGCATAATTTCTAAACTGATGCATTGTCAGATGATACCATATGCTATATTTTATTGTCCAATTTCAATGAGTTCTCCCAGAATACGTTCTGTTAAAATGGTTCTACTTTGTAAAGAATCTGATCAATTCTGAGTCAGATCTGAGAACCAAGATCACTGTTAACACTCATAATAAACAAAGTAAATAAGAAATAAACATACTGAAGACGTTAAATGTGACATTTATTTTAGCAACACAATAAGAAATAAATAATAACAATAAATACTATTAAATAAATAGGTACAACAAACAATAATGCTTCATTTAACACTTCAATATCTTCGGCGTGAGGTTCAAGTATTTGTGCGCGCGGCAGCGTTCAGCAACGTCGTCGTGAAGAGACGCATAACAGGTCTGATTGTGAGACTACATACACTTCAAGTGAAAATAAAGTTTGCACAACAGTAACATTCAAGTAAATCTAAAAGAGGCATTCAAGTTTCATCCCGTTGTAAATGTTTTCATCGTTCAAGTCTGTATATAAGACGTCTTAGATGTGTTGCGTCACTTCGCCCCGCTCTGTCGGGTCTAGCTGGACTAAACGCGTCCAAGCACGGCAAGGTTTCCATCTTTCAAACCAAGAAAGTTCAAAGCATTGGACTTGCTTCGTCCCTGCATTTGTCGATCACTTTATTCAGTTCTCTGTGCCGAGCCGATGGTACACTGGGTAAAGAAGAGCCACCACGTATCCATTGCGCCGGCTTTGCTGGTAAAGCGCAGTCATGGCTTCTTCACAGCTTGCACTCGGGCACGTAGTGTTGAGAAACCGGTTCCAGGAGCTCTCCTTCTCCTTGTTGCTGGCCTGGAGCTGCTGGTCAGACATCTGGGCGAAGTTATCTGGACATTTCCCCATCATCTGTCTTGCTTGCTCCTCAGCACACTGGAAGGAGAGAACATTGTAGGTCGCGGCATCAGTAAAGGTTGGACCTTCACTCTGCGTCGACTCAACCGATCCCTCCTCCGTGTAGATCTGCATGAAGACCACCAGACACAGGATGAGCAGCCACCGTTTGGCAGGGCTCTTCTCGGCCGGTGGGAGATATTTGCGCACTTTGGGGGGGTACATGACGCGTGTGATCCTTTTGCGCGGGCGGATCGGAGCACCGCGGTGAGGGAGCGCCGGCTGCTGCGGCTCCGGAATCCGCTCAAAGGTGAAGATCTCCGGCTCCGTGTTGCGCGTCATCATCGGTCTAAAACCAAAGTGCGGCTGCTGATGGTAGAAAGAGTTTGTTGGTACTGAGAAAACCAGACTGTTGGATCTGGCATACATTGTTATTGCAGGTCTGTTTTCTTCTGGTTCTGGTTCTCAAAGTGGCTTCTCTGACTTCAGCAGGAGATTTATATTTTGCGTTAAGAGACGCCCCATTCAAAGTCCACGCCTTTTATGATTTACTCATGACGGAAGACGGAAAATACGCTATTTTAACGAGAAAATCCCAAGTTTTGCCTTCTGAACTCTAAAAATATGAAATAAACACGACACAACTCACGGATAACAAATTATTGCCTGCAAATATAAATATGCGTTCTTTTGAGCATATAGTTAGTACAACTCTTAAAAACTAATAACTAATTGGTTACTACCAAGTTACTAAAATAACGTTTCCAATGTTAATCAGGAAAGGTTTTATAGGTTCTAATAAGGAGAGGGTTCTGAAATGTTCACCTTAATTTTAGGAGTGTATATTATTTTTAACTATTAGATATTTTGCATAACAGTTACAATGATTATAATATAAGCACTCAATATACAATATACAATGCACAACTGTGATGTCAAAACATAAACCAACTTTTTAAATGTGATTATTATTATTGAGATTATTAGGCACAATTTGTTTAACATTCACTCGATTTTGCAAAAATTGTCATTTGTGTTTTAACAGTCGTGAATGATGAAATGTGATTAATACCGGTTTGTTTTTTATACTGCTGTCATTTCATATAGCACATCTGAAAGCGTATGTCAAAAATCAGTTTGGTCTGTTAACTGAAAGCAGCTGAGATCAGGCCATACAGATGATGTGCCACAGGTCACATCAGTCACTATAATCTTTGAATCAAAAGTCAAACAGAAGAAGCATGTTGCTGAAGAGATTGAACATGGAGATCTGATTTCCAAAGAAATGTGAAAAATGTCACACACGAAACTTTACAGTAATGTGAGGCAACAGTACAATAAAACTCAGAGTTTAGATTGCATGATGTCATATAAGCTTTCTCATGAACATCCATCCTTTCTAAAGTAATTTGAATGCTTTGCCTTTTTTACATACATTTTTACAGAATACCTAAAGCAAATTCAGTCTTATCAGATAAGCAAACACATTTGTTCTTGGAGCTTTTGTTCCTGACTAAAACTGATGAAACGTTTTTATTCTGAGACATTGATTCTGAGTATTTTTTAACACATGCAGAACTTTGCATTATGGGCTAATACAGTATGTGGGACAATTTAGATGTATGAACCAGCAAGAACCCCCCTCCCCATCCCCCATGTGACTGACATAAACTCATTTACAGTATGATATGAATGAATCCATCTGTCCAATCAATGCAAGTCTGCGCATTTCTCATTCTCTGTGGTTTTCTAGGTTTCTCTATGAGCAGGGGTGGAGGAATGTGTGCTCCAGGTGAAACCTCAAGCCTGGCGTATTTACTTTAGGAACGGCCACACTGGCTTTGCGTCACCTTGCTAAAATTAACACTCATGCACACACACATATTTCCAGGTATGAATGCAAGTACGCTCGTAGGTGTGCACTTTAAACCAGTGCTGTGACTTACAGTTTCAAAGATATGGGGCAATGCAGCGTGGCATGCGGTGACTTTAGCATTGTACTTGTTCCTTCAAGCTTTACCGCCAAAGCTGATCATAAATCATGTTTTTTAAAAGCAAATAGATTAGGAGTAATTTTGTAGAAGGTGGTGAACAGTATCATGACTGTACCGTCTCTGTGAGCTAGTTCAGACTCATCTTGAGTTCAGACTGGAAAGGTTGGACTGTTTGATCTGATTCTCACCAATTAGAGTTTACTTAAATCTGGTTTGATTGTAGACTACAATTCACAAAAGACTTTAAAAGGAGGGACAGTTCATATTTTCTATGTTGGTGGGCTTCTTTTCGAACAAATGGCTAACAGATGCAACTAGACAGGCAGAAGAGTGAGCATGCGTTCTTGGTTTGTTAGTGAGATGTTTGTCATTGTTGGAGAGTAATTCCCATCATAGTGTCTCATTCATGTTGTCTTTGGCTTTCTATGCGTCTACGTGCTGAGCATCATGCACGTGGCAGTCAAACATCATTTATCTGCAGTTTCAGTCATTGCTGAAAGGGGGCGACATATTTTTGCTTTCTGTTTTAAACAAAATGTACAGTGATGGGAAATGTTTAAGCCATCAAAAAATAATATCGCATTGCATAAAAATGTAAATTTCTATAATAGCCAGATTTTCTTTTCTTATTAGTTTCCTTTGATTTTAGGGTGAAATATGACCGATTCATTGCTGGTCCTTCACATTCTTAGGATTATTAAAATATTTGATGTACCTACAATATAATCATAAAGAGTGATAAAAGCATAAATCAAGTGACCCCATTGTCTGTAAATAGATCTGTGGATTTGCAACCCTTGTCTATTTATAGGTTGGAATGCTGATCTATTATGAACAACTAAACCGTCAAAAAAGGTGTGAAAATCCTTAATGACTGACAGTTGCAGTACACTGTGACGTTACAATAGATTAAGGTAATGCGTCTGAAAGTAGGATTGTGCGACATTCATAACTTAATAAAAATGCCTAATAAATTCCAGTTCTAATTCTTAATTTGAATTGTGCTAATAAACAGGATGTAGAATGTAGATGTAGAAGTGGAATTAATATTGAATGACATTCATTCATATATAATGCATATAACTGCTGTAAGTGTAATTTTCAATAATATATCTTAACATTTTCTGTTACTATTTTTTAGTCATCAATTATTCATAAACATTATTGCTATACCACATATGGGGTATTTTCTGAAACATTAGATGATCTTAATGATCAGTATTTAAAATGCTACCTATTGAATTGTGTATTTAAATTATAAACTGTTCATTTTATTATATAATACATAAACTTTCAGTGGGGTTATTGTTATCATGGTGGAAGAATCCTACATTTCCCAGATGGCTCTAATTTTGTAGTCTTTAAATGGAACCAAAGTCAATGAAGCAGCTCATAAAATTACAAAAGAAAAACTTAAGAAGTTACCTGCTCTTGTCTAATTTGTGTGTGTTCACTTTGACTGTGTTCAAAGTCTTTGAAATGTAATTCAGTAAATTCATCTTCCTGTCATTCCATTTCAAATTCTAACTCATGGGAGCTGAAAGGGAGCCAATTGTTTAATTTTTCTCAAATCTAAGAAATTAGGGTGATTAAAATATTAAAAGTCCTTTTATGAGTCAACCATAGTACACTATGTTCCACTGTTTGATACTTCCAATGGAAAGCACACACTGTGTCCATGAGTGCAGCAGTTATTAGACGAGACAAACTAAGAATGTCAAGCAATTGTACTAATTATGAGTGTTTTTCTGTCATTACCATGGGAACAGAAATGTTTAATTAGTTATGTGCATTAACAATGGCTTTGGCATGAACGAGGTGACTAATGTGTTGATGATAATTGATGATAATGCAGCAGATATAAGACAA
Organism: Chromobotia macracanthus; assembly: GCA_036877525.1. NCBI lineage: Eukaryota > Metazoa > Chordata > Actinopteri > Cypriniformes > Botiidae > Chromobotia > Chromobotia macracanthus. Next base: position 6,447,233 of record JAZGTH010000058.1, read on the forward strand.
TGCACCACACCTGCTCTCTGCATGATACAGTCAGCAGATAGATTAAAGTCACTGCAGTACATTCTTATCACAGCGGTAATATATGCTGAAACAGACACATAAAGTTTGTATTGAGCTGATGCACAGGTGTTGGACAAGTGTTTTTGAGTTGTGGTGTTTTTATGATGATGTAATGTTAACTGATAGGTTTTAGGTAGTGTAATGTCTGACTGGTGCAAAAAAAAAATTACTAAAGTGAATGATCTGTATGTGTGTATGTACATGTTTGGAGAGTCACCAAGAGTTACCATGAAACTTATGATGACTGTACCTGACCATCAGTTACACAAGGTTTCTTACACAAGGATGCTTTACTGTAAAAAATCTCATTTTTTTTCTACATTATGTTTTCACATTTGGTCAGTCTTTTCTCATTGTATTAAAGCTGCAATCCATAACATTTTTGGGTTAAAAATGAACAACACTCAGTATTGAGCATGTACATGACAGATCAGTGTTCAACACAATCTCCTTTTATTTAACTTGAGCACTGTGTCCATTTAACTTGAGGTTTCATTTAACTTGAGCTGTTGGGTTAGATTTTTCAGGAAATGTCAGTTTGGTTTCATTTGACTTCAGGATAAGTAATGAAAAGTATGTAAAGTAACCTGCAGTTTTATTTTCAAACAGAGAAAATGGTTGCGAGGCAAAAATTACAGATGGTAGCTTTAAAGGATATGCCCACCCTAAAATGAAAATTTCCCAATTTACTCACCACCATGTCATCCAGGATGTTTTCTCTTTCTTCAGTTATAAAGAAATTAAGGCTCTTTAGGAACTAACATTCCAGTTTTTCTCTCCATCTAATGCAATTCAACAGGGTTTACTGTTTTGAAGATCCAAAATAAAATTACAATGCAGCTTCAAATGACTCCTCTCGACCCTAGCTGACAAATAAGGGTCTTGTGTAGTGAAGCAATTGTCTGCACCTTGGTCTGGCTCTGCTCTTGTCCCCAAACTCACGGATTATGTAATCACATTGGAAAGGCCACGCCATTCGAAGCTGTACTGAAACTTTATTTTGGACCTTCAAAACAATGAACCCTGTTGAATTGCATTAGATAGAGAAAAATCTTTAAATGTTTTCCTCATGAACATTAATTTCTTTTTGACTGAAGAATGAAAGACATAAACATCTTGGATGACATGGGGGTTAGTAAATTATCAGGAAATTTTCATTTTCATTTGATCTGTTATATGTTGAGGTTTATTTTAATATTTTATTAAAGGAGACAGACTGGGTGATAATTAAAATGAATCCTCATAATTCCTAATTATTTCTTCTTTTTTGACCATTATACCAAAAAACTTGTTGTAAATTCAAGTTTAGTTTGCTTTTCTTGTCCCATTTAGCGATATAATAATAATTCCCAAAGAAAACACTCACAAAGAAAGAGATATTTAATTTTTTTAATTATGTATATTAATTTTACACATAGACAGAACAATTATGCATTGATTTTACATTACAACAAATCTACACTGATTTTGTGAAGGGTAGACTCCAGACAAAACACAAATACTACCTATCCTCACAAAATGATCTAATTTTATTTTCCTCCATCCTGATATTCATTGCTTTTAACCTAATATGAATATCACCCAAAGCATGTCTGATGGCACACAAAGGATTACACATACATATTGCTGTCACTGACAGAAGCATTCCCAGACACACATACATACAACAGAGTTCAATGCTGGAGAGTATAGCACGGTGAGTTTGTTTTTGTGCCCAGTGAATCATTGACTCCCCTTCCCCTACGTTGTTGTGTGACGCATGTGTGTATCAGTTTACAGTCAAAGTCTCAGCCCACTTTTCAGTGAATGTGGAAAATCCAGTACAGCTCAGAGGGGTTTATTCAAACACACTGTTTTCCCTTTCTTTCCTTTTTGTTTCTTCCCATTCTTTCCTTTGTGTGTATGTGCACGCTCACACACATTTTCATAGCCAGTTACAGTCTCAGCGTTTTCTGGAAAAGCTTACTAGTGTATAGTCTAATTCCTGCAACCCGTCGCCTCAGTGCTGTACAGGAAGTGCAACTCAGCATGCGGTTTTGTCTTCGCACCCTGATGTTGCTTTTGGCACCAGCCTCAGAAACAGCTCCTCACTCGCCAGGACAGTGCGCTCGGGCACTTGCATGGCTGTTTAATCCCCAGCACTGACCCACATCTATCTCTGAAGACCCCCAGATCAAGGGTGTCTCCACTGCACCTTCCCCAGATGAGCAGGAAGCTTCTTGAGGTTGCTGAGTTTCACAGGGCCCTTCCTCCATGTAGATTTGCAGAAAAAGTAAAGCAGACAGCAAGAGTAGCCATCGTCTTGCAGGATCTACCTCCTCCTTTGGCAAAATTTTTTTCGCTCCTGGGGGGTAGAGGACCCGGCGGGCACGCAGTCTGTGGGATCTGGTGAGGTTAAGTGTCGATGGCATCGCTCGGGCTTTGTCTCCCTCTTCTAACCCTTCCACACTGGCATGAGGATGAAGTTTTGCGGCAGAACACATCTTTTCGAGATGATTTGGAGCTTTTCTGTCTGTTGAGTCTGACGGCTGAAAATAATCAATTCTACAACCATTCACCTCTCTATGACTCTTTCCCCAGAAGGTCTCCTTATGCTTCGAGATTTCTAAATGCTCTTAGTTAAATCTTCTTGGTTCTACTGTCTATTCTTTCTTTTCTGGTAATTTCACTAGTGAATCATTATTCCTTTTATAGATGTGTTTCAGATGGGTGTAACCTGAACACCTTTTTGTGGACACGCCTTGTATGTGCTTGATTGGTTCCTCAGGTTATTTTTAGGTCTGTTTACCCTTACGGCATCCCCTCCAATTTTGTCAAGGGAAGCCCTCATTCCTCATCACATGCCGTGCATACCTGCTTAGTAATTTTGTTTAAGCTGTAGCAACATCTTATTAGTTAACCTTTATAGACATGTTGCTTCAGGTCAGTGAGCTTGAAATCACAATATCAAAACTGTGTGCTGGGTTTTGTTTTTCCTACAGGGTGGCTGCTTGGGGACAGCCATGGTCTATGGACCTTTTCTTATGTAATTCCCAGAACCCTTAACTGATTTTACAGTCTGTTTTTGCATGGTCTTGGTTGCCTGACATGAATTGTGTAGAGCATAGTAACAAAATGGAAAAAATTGCATGTTCCCCTTTTTCATAAAATGCATTTCCCCAGAGGAATTTGCTTCAGACTTGTTGTCCTGATACACACATACACATTTAAAAGACATTTACCTTCTAGCTGGTTTGCTGGATAGTTTTACAGCACCTAACCCACACAAAACGCAGGTGCTGCTATGGCTGTTTTGAATGCTTACAAGGTTCATAATAATTTAAAGTAATTTAAAGTCAGTGACAGTACGATGGCCTCCTGAATTTGTAATTCTAGTGAGGGGCCTGAGGCCCAATGACAACAGATGGAAAATATTGGGCGTATCTGAGAACTTGACACTTGAAGGTAAATGTTTTGTCTTGGCATTCCGTGCAGAATTACAGAGACTGACCTTCAAATGCTCTAGTCTACATGTATTCCTGTTGCTATGGTAAATGATCACCCATTCGCTCAAGAAATTTCAAGATATGCGTGTTTATGGTTTCTCAAATTACACACAATAAAAACCTTTGGCTTCTGTGTACTACTGTACAGCTCAGTCCCAGCTCAGTTTGGGTGTTGGGTTCAGAGAATGAAATCTTTGAACCTTACAAAAGGGTTTCTGTGACCATAACCCACACAAAAATTGTTAGTGTATAACAGGATGTAGGTTTCAGTGGTTAATGGGGTCACGCAATCTTTTAGATGGTTGTAACCATCAGTTATTCCCACTTTGTGGCCGGCTGTTTGTGGAGGAGTGTTTAATATTACTCATTGGTCATTTACTCTCCCAAAGGAGCAACTTTCAACTGTTGAGATCAACTAACTAAAGTACATCCAACTACAGTCAAGCAAAATATAACAGTTTTACTCTTAGATTGATTTTACAATACAGTAATCAATAATTTAGTGTATATATATATATATTAGATATAATATCTAATATATCTAATATATATATATATTAGAATATTCCATGACAAATTGCCAATATGCAAGCTATTAGGCAACTTGTTCAAAGTATGAATTGGTCCCTGTACTACAGTGTTACCAAGAAGGGCTGTAAACAAAATGAGTTAAACTCTAGCCCGGAGAAAGCTATAGAATTTAATCTTTTTCTAGCTCTGTGTTTCTCAGTCCCTATTTTAATAGGATGTTTTGTCATGTCAGTGATATTACAAAGCAAGTTCTTATCCGTGTTCAAATTCTATTTGAAAAATAAATCTATTTCATGCAGTTAATGTGCAAATACAGTATATAAAGACCAGTGATGGAGCAGAGAAAAGTTCTCGTGCTTTGAACAGTCTTGTTGCAGTAGAATGGCTGGAAGGTACACATATCTGGAGAGTTCGTATAGTCTTGGGCTAAACCACAGAGCAGAGGAATGTACTGGGCCTGGCCTCCACCTTCTTTCTGAAATGAACTGTCTGCTCCAACAGTTGCATGCAAGCCTGAGTTTAGACACATAATTAACCTTCATTATTTAATAGTTCTCTTTCTTTCCTTTTTTGTCTGTTTTTTTTTATATTTTACTGAATAACATGGAAGAATTAGTTGCACTCTGATATTTTTCTGCTGCTAACGTACTTTTCAGTATTTGCAATTTCCAGTTGGAAAATTTTCCCCTCCAGCACTTGTGATTGCCCTTTTCCACCTTTGTAACTGTTTTGAATTGCATGGCTTTACTGAAACATTAAGAGTACATAATTGAGCTGTCAGTAAATTCAGGTGTCTGGATTATACATGTCTCGACATTGATGCTAATATTATTTAACCTCCCCACGGCACGTGCATACTTCATCTGTAACACGATGAGAAAAGGTCGCCCTCTGAAAAGCAGCTGGGTGAAAAGGTCATAGCTGTGCTTTATGACCAATCAGCAGCCATGACTAGAAATATGCACATTTCCCCCCAAATTTTCTTCAAAATAATTTGTCCTGAGATTTTTCTTTTAAAATGACATTTTTATTTACTACTCTCAATGATGATTCTCATTACTGTGACACATTTTTTAACTGATTACAAATGGTCTTCAGAAATGGCTGTAATTCACAGATTTTTAATGACCAAAAATTCAAATCAGTACCACAAATCGATATACAAATGCATGTTTTTGCATGTGTACGTATGGTGATCGCGTGACATGCGTTTTTAAGTCGTGTCTCAAAGTGATTAAAAAAGAATCTTGTTGTGTTCAGTGTTCTCAGAAAGAGGCTGTAGGCAGGTGGGGCGTGTTATTGGGATCCAAAATGATTTGTGGTGGTAACCAGGCTCTTGTCTCTCTTTATACACACACACACACATACTGATGTGGTAGTTTTCCAAAGGTGAAACTACCAACCAAAGCTAGGAAAACAAACCCAAACAACAACCAGACAATAACAGTCTTTCACACTACCAAACACTTTTTTTTGTCATGCGCTAAAACTGCAATTTAGTGCATGACACAAGAAAATGACTGAGAAAACATTCTCAATACAGTTTTAGCTTTTGTATATTAATGTAAGTACTTACATGATAAAACTGTTTAAACAAGTGGCATTCAGTTTAAATGCATACAAAAACTGTATGAATACAAAAATTCTAAATAATTAATTAATCCAAATATTACAATTCTGTCATTAGCCCCTTTCACACAGTTTACCAGCAAATGACCAGAATGACCAGTAATGGTAAATACACAAATGCACACAAGCAATGGCATCCCGTCTTTTTACCAAAATACCAGTAAACTCTGTGATGTCATTAACCGTGAGTGAGTGCCAAACAGTGTTGTGTTTTCACACGTTTTGGTTGTCACCAAACACATGATGTTGGTATTTTTTCAGACATTTACATTAATGCAGTTGCTTTTGACCCAACAACATCATATTAGACAAACATCTCTGATTTGACTTCTGTAAAGAGCTGGGAGTAAATGCACCATCCGCATCTGAATGTTCTGATTGGTTCAAAGCAGACGTTTACGCTTTGTGTGAGTTTACCGGTAATTCTGTTCTGCGTTCACACATAACACCTTACCGATAAATTACTGGTAATGTTACTACTTTTCTTATGTTAAATTGGCAAGACACATTTACCAGTAATTTCTTTAAAGGTCCTGTTCACACATGATCTCTTAATAGCAATTTGCCAGTAATTTACCAGTAATGACAGCTTGTGTAAAGGGCTACTGAATCTTTTCAAAGTTTATTCCAAAAACCTGTCTGAAGTTTTTGTCATCGAGCTATTGTATGGCCTCAGAATAACTAGAATATAGTGTTAAATCATACGGACTACTTTTGTGGTGCTGTTGCATCCTTCTTAAAATGTAAAAGCCTCTGACTCTGTGCATTGTAATTGTATAAACAAACTACCATATCAGTTCTTTAAAATTCCCCTTTTCTGTTCCACTGAAGAAAGGAAGTCATGTCTTAGATCTAAATCATAGCAAAAGCTTTAAGCGTTTACCACAACAATCTTAAGAGATAAAAAAAAAATTCTACTTAAAAACACACAAATGTTTGACATTCATGCTCACCACTCTTACAGTACTCTCTCCAAGTGTACATTACACTGTTGCTCACTTTCAAGTGGATTTAGACTCTTTTAGATGTTCTTCTTAAAGGAGGTTAACTTTTCCCACGACTTGTTTGCAGCCAGTTTTTCCATACAGTTTTCCAGCTGCTCTGTGATAGGCTAGTTCATCTGCCAGTATTTCTACCTGAGTAATGTCAGAATAGAAGCCCTCAAGTGTCATTTCTTCTAGAAAGCATTGTATCACATGTTCACGCTCCAGTAGGGACAGAGGAATAAGCTCCACTGCAGGTTCCATCCACAATGAATGGATGAAAGACAGGGCCTGCTGAAGTGATTTATTGGCTCCAGCCATTGAACCATTTTGAAGTACATGAGCCGTTATTTCCTTTTGTCCCAGACTACTTAGAAAAACATAAACCACGTTAAGAAACTCATTTGTCTGATCCGTCTGAAGAAGCCCCTTTAAAATATCCAGCTGCGCAGGCTGCATCAGTTCCATCTCATCGAGTATGAAGAACGGAATCTGCTCCTCTTCCTCAGCTTGAGTCACTACCTCAGTTATACGCTTAGCTAGTTTGGAGGCACACTGCTGTGCTGCCTCCTGTAGGGGGCAGTGGTGCTTAGAAAAATACTGCACCACGAGCTTGTCACCTATCATGGAACGGAAGTGGCGTGCAAGTAGGCGACCCAGGTGGCTTTTTCCTACACCAGTCGCCCCATGCAATGACAGGGCAAGGGGTTGCTGGTGTGTGTACGTGGATAGGTAATCTTTTAGATGGTCCATTAGCTCCTCTAGCGCCTCCTGCTGGCCAAACACCTCCCTGTGTAACATTCTTTCTAAACCTTCAAGATCGTACTTCAAAACATGGTCGTCCAGATTCTCAATGGCGTTGTAGACCTGGAAGAACACATTTTGTAGTACAGAGGAAACAGATTATCATAAAAAGTGACAAATGGAAACCTTGTTTCCTAATATTTACCCCATGTAAAGCTAGGTTTCTCTTTGGATGTTAGCATATGTTTAATTTCAGGATATTTTTCATAATAGCACCATATGAATTACATAAACATTTGGGATCCTTCTCAACACTGCACAGGGAAACATCAAGAAACAACACACACACATATGCAAAACGAAAGCTAACATACATAACATGCCAGAACAAAGTCATAATAGAGCGATAATCTAGATAAATTACAAGAAAAGGAACATGTTTAAAAAAATAGTATTTGTTTAGTGCTGCAGAAATGACACGCCTTACTTTTATGGAAAATTAAAAGCTAAACTTACCTGGACAAAGATAATCACGCTAAAGAAGATCAGAAAAGGTTTAGCTCGGCTTCGTTCTTTCTTCGGCTTAAACATCAGAGTGTCATTTGGGAACATCACACGGCGCTTGGACTTCCTCTTAGGCCTCTTAAAGGGCAGACTCCCGTCTGACTTTATGTTATCGGAGTTAGCGTTGTGTCCCAGCCTGGCTGAAGTAGAGCCTTGTTCTGCTCGCATTTTCTTCAGGTATTTTTTCTTGATTTTTATCATGGCTTTCAGCTGCGGGGAGAGCAGAGAGGTGCTCTGCCTGGCAGCCTTCTGCACTGTCTCCTGATCACTATCACTTACTATCTGAGCATCCATCAGAACCTCTTCAATGTCCACAATCATATGTCTGGAAAAAAGAAAACATGAAATCAGTTTATAGTTAAAAATTCACATCAGTTCATTTGACAAATGCTTTTATCCAGAGCCATTTACAAGGCATTTTATCAGAATGTGTCTGAGAATCAAACCCATGACCTTTGCCTTGCTAAGGCAATGCTCTACCAGTTGAGCTAGAGGAAATGTACAGTAAAACTGTACTGCAGATACAAGTAGTTAGCGTGACAGTTCTGTTTTATATCTTGGCAAATACATGATAATTAGAGATAATTACGAGCTGGATTTGGCAGCCATACAGATGTGTGTGTGTCTGTGTGTGTTTGAGGGTGGCTGCAGAGCTTAAACCTCAGGCATGGAAAATGTAAGGTAAATCAGACAGATTCTAAAGGGCATTTTAACTTTAAATCAACCTAATTGGGTTTTGAAGTCTTAATAGCAGTTTTGAAATGGATTTAATAATAAATCCAAAAAAAAAATCCTTTCATTTTTCAAGGCATCCATATTTAACATGAAGCAGAGGTTTCTTTTATTTCAGACAGCTTACATGCTAATAATGGTTACAAAGATTATCCTAAGTACACCCCAGCAACTGCATAACAACAACCCAAAACTTCTCAGAACATTTTAGTAACCACAGTGCAAAGCCCTTGCAACCAGAGATATTTCCAAAAAATATGAACATTTTCTATATTATTTACAATATATATTAAAATGTGCAATGATGCAAATAAATCAGCCTGAATATCTCCCATTAATGTTTACTGTAGAGTGGCACAGTGCTATCACATGTTTTTCTAAGAACATTATTAATACATACGTTTGTTTCCTTATCCACATCTGACTGAGTTTGCATAACTGCCTAAACACACATTATCACTTTGCATTATGGCAAATAGAGAAAACAGGAAGTGGGTGTATAAAATGCAATGCTGGACACAATATTTAGCTTCTCCCCTGTATAAAATGCTACTTGTTTTTGAAAGTCCCAAAGGAGACATACTTCATTCCATTAGATGACAAAATATTGAACCAATTGGCATTTTGAAGCAAATTATGGTAGACAATTATTCAACTGGTTCTAAAGAGGCTTTTAAAGAATGTATGGAATCGATTACCTTAAAATTCATGCAGTTGATGCTTGACTGACTACTGTTTGACAACAAAAATAGTGTTAAAATGCTTTTTGTGATCATTATCATTGTGATCATTTTGAACAGTATATCTACTGTTTAAAAACCCAACATGCTTGTGCTATCTTATTGAAAATAAATGCCACTTGTGTTGCTACTTCAGTTATGCAAAAGTAACCATGCAAATAGTTCTCTTCCACAGTAGCAATGGCATAATAAAATAAACACAGAGACACAGAATGATCTAGAAAGCAATATGTGACATTTACAACAAATAAAACATAAAGCACACACCAAAAAACAAAAGGGTCTCAGAAAAGATGAGATGATCAGCTACCTTCAAACGTTCATGAGACCTCTGTCTTCCTTGCGTCCACGTGCTAGAATGCCAATGGTTTTCTTTATAAAGATGATAAAAAGATGAATGTCCTTTCTAACACACATTCACATCTGCTCACTCAGGTCCATCTTTATTGTCACTCACGCCATCCCTTCATCACTCTATCTTTCTGTTCCTTGTGTCACTTTCACCCCTTTTTCCTCTTTCCTTGTGCTGTGACGTGACTAAAATGCAAAGTATATCTGGGTCATTCCACAGTTATAGTAGAGTGACAAATGTCACTCACCTTCACATAGCAAACAAACAAAATGTAATGTTCCAAGTTCATATAGAGAACCTTGTGTTTTAGAACATCAACTATAAACTCCAAATTTAAGTTTCAAGTTTTATTGGTCACATACAGTGAAACGCTTGACACAACTCTCCACATGGAATACAGTAAAATTATATAATTAGGAATATAAAACAAAAGTAAAATAAAATATATAAAATAAATAAGCTCAAGAGATTTATATAAATCTGAAGAATTACAGCACAATACAATAAGAAGAAAGAACAAATATATACGCATGTACACAAAATGTACACAAAAATATTTACATTGTAAAAGTAGCTAAAACAATTGTTGAAAAACATAGTAAAGTCTGCGTAACTGAAAGACTATACATTTATTTTTATAAAGACCTATTAATAAATTTGTAATATAGTTTGTGACACCTTCCTCCATTCTGAGAATAAACATAATCATAAAATTTGCTGGTGATGTGTTGGTGCTGTCAGAGGATTAGTAGTTTTAATTACATTAAAACTACTATTACAAAATGTTACAGTCATTTAAGGGTTGGTTATCATGTTCCCTGCTAACGAGTTAACATTCCAAAACTTTAAATAAACTTTTCATAACTTTAAAGGTTATGTAAATGTTAAGACAAAACATTTTTACAATTGGTTCTTAACTTTATATTGTTCTTGTAACTGCATAATGTATATTTAATATACATTCTCATAATGTTGAGGGTAAAAATTCTTAGAACAAATTTTAATTTAACAAATTTTAATTAACAAATTTCAGATGGAAATGCAACTGTCTAATAACTTACAAACTGTCTTTAAACAACATTTATGTTACGCCTCTGTGGGTGGACTAGAAAGCTGCTTTATTTTGCATTATTTGCGGTCTAATTCACTAATTGTTCAATTTGTGTAATTTTACTGAAAAAACAAATTTTAGAACAAATTAATGAACGAGTGAAGAGGTATTCCAAGTCCAAACAGATCACAAATTTAACAGGTAAGGTCATCGTTCAGGTAAAGTTCACCTGGGTGATGTTTATCACAAAGTTGTTGTTGTTTACACTCAAAACTGACCAGTTGCATCATATCATGACTGGACAGGCTTTTGTTTTGGTTTCTATGGCAACGGTAAAAACGGGCAGTGGCCGTATAGGTTGATGGGATAGACTCACCCACTTTTGTGATTAGCAGCTCCACCTTAATTACAAATTATTTAGAGTACAGTACGTCACGGGGATCTTGTTATCTGTATTAACCTAGCAACCTGCTCACTATTGTGTGTTTATGTTTGCTTTCAAGAGGAAGGTATTGCTAGAGAATAAGGGTACAAGATAAACAGAAACAAGTTGTGTGTTTTCTGACGTTCAGTTCTGTCACTAGAACTGATTTTCAAGGGCATATTTAACATTTATATGAACGTACTAAGTATTAAATGTATTGCAATACATTTATGGCTGGTAGTAGTAATATCAAATGTACATCGAATAGAAAAGTTGCTGTAAATAGCGCACAAAATATAACAAAACTTTTGTAAGAAAAATGTACATAATTGATTTTATAGTCTCTACTACTGTGGTAGACAGTATTTAAGCTATTTACAAAGTCAATATATAGACAGCTAATTTTAATGTTGTTTTTAGATTTCAAAAAACTTAGTTACACATTCAGCAGCACTGACCACTGACTACATGTGAAAGTCACAGGTCACTACAGGTGACTATATTCATAACTGAAATATTATGTAAGACAACAAGCCCTGGCTAAACTGTTGATCCTGGTTTGTCCTTATTTGACATTGATAAGTTTGCATTGCGTGATGTAGGAGGGGGCTGATTACTCATCCACCTTTGGGTAAACGTTCACACAATATGTGGGAGTAATAATGAGTAACTGCGCTTTTTGTTTGTGGTGGGTGATGTTGGTATTGACCTCACTGTAATAGGGGTCACTTGTACACTAGGAAGGGAGTCCTGTCATCTGTCATCATTGACCTTTCATACACTGTGAGGCTTATTAAATGTCTTAAAGCTGTCTTTATTTCTTTGTACTTTTTTAAATGTGCTCCCAGTACCCACCAACACAAATAAAATAAAGAACAACAACAAAATATTAGCCTTTATCAAAAAGTCATCAAAAGTTCATATTTGCTAATGTAGCAAAGAGAAGAAAACACAGACATAGGCCAAAAACAGCATTCTTATGATAAAAAAGAATAAAATAAAATTATTGGATTTTTGTGCCTTTTTTTGAAAAATGACTGTATAGATACATAGTAAAAGTGCTATTCACCGTTTAAATGAAAATGGAACTGACCCAGCTATAAGGGATTTATTTGTAATGTGTACAGACACACACACACACACACACACACACACAAAACTAATCAGACCTCCACAAAAACAAAGAGAACAGTCAAAACTCTCGCCAGTTCCCATAAAGGACACACATAGGCAGCCTAAGCTGTTTGGCTGAACCAGACAACTATTCATAACACAAAACACACACACGTTTACTTATCTATCTAAATGGGACATTCCATAGACTTCTATTGTTTTATACACAGCTATGAACAATGTAACTCTAACTCTAACATTCTAACACTAACAGAAAACTACATATTTACAATTTAAAAAATGTTTGTTTACTATATTTTTATAGTGTTTTTATAAAGAGCGCATCTCCCAAAAAGTTTTGCTCACATTTGTCAGGTGTTGCTAACTTTTGAGTGCAAATTTGTCCAGGATATGTAGTTAAGTAAACCCCCGCCACCCCACCCCCCATACACAGCTTTGTTTCATTATGGGTGAGGACATCTGATAGACTTCCATTGTTTTCATACCAGGCCAAAGATCTTCTGTCCTCTTTCCTTACTCCTAACCTAACCCTCACACAAACCTGTTGTCATCAATATATTATAGAAGATATTTGTCTTATAGAAATATAAGACAATTTGGAAAATTTATGAGCGGTTTATTAAGGAGTACTGCTTTAAATGTCCGGAGTCAGAGTTTTACTATATGTGAGGACATTTTCAAAAAATGTATAACCAAACCAGTACACAAACACACACCCAATTTGTCCTCTGGCGCACAAGTAACACATTTAAAAAGGAAAGCCATAATAGTGCATAGTAGTTCTCATAATACATGAACAATCAATGACTTTCAGAGCACAAATAATAACAAATATATGCGTTACTACTCTTTGTAATGGTTTAGACTCTTGGCCTCACCCTTAAAGCAACGTCCATGTGATCTGACGTACGTTAGCAGAAGCCACAACAATACAAAGGTAGAGATGAAAGGTGTCATATTAGCATGACGATACATTACGACATCAATGTCCATACTGCACCCCAAACTGTCTGTACCTGTAGGTGAAGAGTCACTGGTGATCAGTTAAAACAAACATTTATTCTTCCATAGTACAATAAAATCATCACACGCCAATGCAAATTTTCAGTGTTCGATTTTAAAACAGAATTTACAGTACAGTGTGTGGATATTGGACTTCATCCACCTGGAGCACAGAAAACTGGCACACGTTACAAAGTACTTTGTGCTGCCCTTTTAAGGATCACATATGCCTTTGTGCTTCAGTTATGTGCTATTTTTAGATATTTCATATTATATTGACTATATGTGTTGATTTCAAAATTCAGAAAAGCCCAGATTTTATTGCATTTCCTCCTGGGCATCACAACAAACTTTCCAATAAATCATTCGATTACATCCTCTAAAGTTAAGTCACTCCTATTACACAGAATTACATTTCTAGAGTTGCGGGCCACACTCAAAAGTTTTTTTTACTGCTTTGTGTAGTTTTGTCATCCATACAAGGCAAGAGAGTCCAAGGGGGCTGTTGTACTTTTCCATTGCGTAGGCAGCACTTTAGGGAAGTTTGGCCAAATGGTGAATAAACTCTTGCGACAGAGCGCCATCTGGTGGTCGTGAATAATCGCGTTAGCTCGACAACAGACAAACATTTTGAAACGCAAAACATTTTTAAATGTTGCCTTAAATTAAATGTACTTAGTTTCAAAATAGAGAAACAACAATAATAAGACTTTTCCTTAATCTAAGCACAACTAGCATTTAATTACATAAAGATGCAATCTGTGATCTTTTGCTCCAATCTTTTGCCTCTCAATACGAAAAAAAATTGGCCTGCCTAGTATAGCTTTGTTGCCATACAACATAGCAACTTTTCACATTGATATGATGTGCTATTTTGAAAAGTTATGACTATAGTGTAATATAGTGTTAATAATCTAATACATGTGTCTGGTAAGGATGAAGATGATGACAATAGTAACTATAACCGTCAGAATTGCCACAAAGCTCATGATAAAAGTTTTGCACAAGGGCATCCGCAGTATAGTCAGTAAAGGACTCTCTCTTTCCTGGCTTGTGTCCAGCTGCGCCTGTGCACCTACTGGGGTCCCAACATCCAGACTTTGGCTGATGGTCTGTGTTATAGTCGGTACAGAACTGGGTGCTCTTTTCACCTGCAGCTTGCCTTTATTTCGGTTAAAGCGGATGCTGTACACATGTTGCATTGTGGCTGGAAGGTAGGACAGCACTGTGGAGTCATTTGCAAGTTTGGGAGGACCCAGGACAGGTAACGGGGTGTATGCTCGGCACAGCGGGCACTGGATGGTGTCAGGCTGGGTGGATTTTACATTCATCCGGGCGAGACACTCCAGACAGAAGGTGTGCTTGCATTGGAGTACCTTAGGAGTGTTGAAGACGTTGTTGAACTGGCTAAAACAGATGGCACACTCCAGTTCAGGGGCCTCGTCATCATCCACACCAGGTTTGTAGGGGTCACGGAGGTCATTGGGGTCAGGTTCCATGACAAAAGGGGACAGTGAGGAAGAGGAAGGTCATTGGGCTTCTTCAAAGTCCATGGTGATTTGTCAGATCTAGAGAAGCACAATGAACAGATCCGTCATTTAAAAATCACAGTCTGAGACGTTTATGAGGTGACCCAGTTGTAAAGACTTGTCAGCATGATGTGCTAGTGTGTGTCAACTAGTTTATCTTGTAGAACTTCAACATTTGGCTGCAAAACACATTTTTTGTCCATTGACGGCTATTCAGGAGTTGACATGTATTTTTTCTGTACTTTTTGTTAGCAAGCAACATGTCAGAAATTGCAAAAATTCTTATATTCTGTTAGACACACTGATCCATGCAGAAATAAAGGATTATAAAGGACAAGAGTTTTTTATTAAACACATGCAGTAGATTTGTTGTCAGTGACACATTTGCCTTGGAAATGCTCATACGTTTCCATTAAAGCCATGCAAAGCAGGAGAAGGCTGTTCCATCGCTGACTGAAATAACACAGAAAGATCGGGTTTCTTCATTAGAGGTTAATTTGCGTTTAGCCTCAATCAATCATACTTTATTATGTATTATTATAAGAACATTATAGTCAAATATGGTATGTGTTCAAATTCGCACTGTTTTATGTATGTTTGTCTGACAATTACCAGTTGCAACAATGCAAAATTGTAAAAAGCACTACAGAAAAAAAATTGTAATTTAATTAAAAAATTTGAATAGATTAAAAAAGAAATCCTGATGGATTTGTGATTATTTACTAGGTTATTATAAATAATTGTTTACTTTAATTGTTTAATTTTTTGAGGATTATTTTTACCCATTTTTTGAGGAAGTAAAATTTCTTTCTTTTTTGACAAACATAACAATTAGGTGATTAAAAACATTCTGTATTCATTGTTCTGTATAGCATGCGCACCCCAAGATAACAGCACTTTCTGTTACACTTCAGCTACCCCTTACTTTCTGTTACCCGTTTTTAAAGAATGATTCTGAAAAAAAAATTGTTAAATAAAGAAAAATATCTCATAGTCCATCACAGATTAACACGTTAATATCCTTGTTCTTGTAGTATAAAACATGACAATAAAACATGACAAGAAACAGTATATCTAGACATTGTTTCCACTCAAAGCACAAACACTCACTCATCTTCTGTCCTGTCTTTTCTTCCCTGTTGACTTTCTCAAGTGTATTTCCCAGCTGTCGAGACTGAAGTTTGCTTGTGTGTTTCTCTTCAGCCCATAACATATCTTTAGCACTTCTTTTTAGATGTTTTTACGTAAAAACCAAACAAACACTACCATGTTTTTGCTTTGCTCTCTGCTGCTGTATTACAAAGAATGGCAAGATTTGAATATTGGGGCAGCAGACATGAGGAAATGCAGATCAGGTAGTCAAATAAGGACCAGTAGTGTAAACTCTCCAAGCCTGAGCAGAAGAAAAGACCATATACTGAACACACCTGATCAGGTAAAAATGAAGTAGTGCTACTTTTAAAAAACACTTTAGTGAGTGAACTGTATACTCAAATTATCCTTCCTAAGATTTGAGTAGGAAGAATCTTCCTTTCACAGTGTGTTTGGTTGTATTCACATACTATAAGACTACCCACTTCACATGCTACAAGACAAAGAATATGGTATACGTTCAAGTTCTGCAGAATGTTTCTGTTACTAAAATATATAACTGATAATTTCGACTGTAAATTCTGATTAGATAAACCATGAATGTCCTAATAACCATGACAGTGTCATTTCCAACAAAAGATTTTAAAACCTTTATATTTCTTGGTTAGAGTACGTTATTACTGCACCTGCTTGTTTCAAAAAAAGAATTTTCCATTTCCTATAGTATGGGTTTGCAAAAAGAGCCAAGAAAATCTTCTGAACTGAAATAATTCATATAATGCACAAATACAAAAATATTTCCTCCAAACTGATTGCTTGACACGTCAGCATTTTCATAATAGTCAAATAAATGCACATCAATGCAATCTTCATTGTGTAAAATCTTTGTTTTATTAAAACGACAATGTGTAACTGTTCTTACTAGAATCTGTTCATTAATATTCTGCTAACATTATACAGCAACTCCAATTGTATTTAGACACTTATGTCACACTTTATAGATGTTAACGTTATACAATGACTGAATACATTATACAATGTATTTAGACACCTATGTCAATTAATGGATGAATTATGTTATGTTATCTAAAACTAGATAATGCAATTTTTTAAAATGGTGATGAAAGTGTCCAAATACTCGGGTGACTGTACAATTGGCCAAAAAGGAAAAAACTCTTTGGTTTATACGTCTGTGAAAAAATTAAATTGTAATTAAATCCATATTAAATTAAAATTGCCAGTGTTGGAAAGACAATATTCCTCGATACACATTCTTCTCAAGCACTACATTTAATTAACATTAACAAACATAAGACAAACCTGTTGCATCACTAATTTTCATGAACTTCACATTATCATATTTCATCACTCGTATCTGAGAGATCTCTGATGATCTCTCCTGTTTTAGAGGCCAGATCTTCCCTGGATTCTTTTCTCTCCCACTTCAGGGTTCATTCCAGTGTAAAGTATATGACCCGTCTGTTTATATACATGTTTGAGAGTTTATGTGTGTGTTTAATCTCTATCAGTGTCTCTATGATAAATGTTTAAGTTTATCTAGATGACAAACCCTGAGTTTGTGCATATGTGACTGTGTCAAGAAAGAGAAACAGAAATAACAGGAAAATGAGAGATCACGTGACATTCTCTGGTACTGCCTGTATGAATGATTTTGGCAGTGTACAATATTTACCTAGTTTAAATGACAGGTCACTAATAACACATTTAATTAATTCTCTGTGTTGTTCACAATGGAGTTGAACTGAATTGTCTAGATTTGTTTTACAATAGCCTAAAGCTAGACAGAATATGTAAGTAGTGCTTGCCCATGCAAAAACTCACTGCCTGGTTTTGTAGCACATTGCTGTGTGGTTACCAAGGTGTTCGGAGTGGTTCTGTGGCATAAGTGGTAAAACAACTTTAAGCCTCTATAATATTCAGCTCATAAGTGGCACCTCTTCTTAGTAAGTCCATTTGAGGTACAATTTTATTCAGTATGTAGCACAAATGTGCAGGATGAGTTAAACAACAACATTTTAATACCTAGGTTTAGGAATTTGTACACAAATGCTTTTAAAAGGGTTTTTTACCTGTCTGTGTTGGTATTCTAGAGAATAGCATAAGCAGGGATTTTAGTCACTCAGTTCCTTGGATTCACTTAAGTAGTCTGCCAGATACCACCCTTTAGTTGTAGGATTTGCTTGTGGGACGCTGTCAGTGGTTGATGTTCTGAGGGCATTCGCTAGAGTTAAAGATATTTAAATTGTCATCTCTTCACCTTTGTTTCTCCAGATGGCCATAAGTTTTAAAAGCGAGCGACTTCACAGAGACTGGGTGCTGCTCCCTGGTCTAGATGCAGCTGGTGGAGTCCAGTGCTAAAGCTGGCACACAGAAGATTACTGGAATCACACGGAGCCAGAGACACCAAAGGGCCCGAACCATCCAGAGTTAGTGTGGACAAACACACTGAAGAGAAGGTAAAAGAAAGACAAATTAAAACAGGTGGATGAAATTATAGTTAGAAAGACATTCAGATAAAGGGGTACATCCTGTGACAAGTCTGATATTAAGAACTAACATTGGTCTCAGTTTCGGTCATACAAAGGGCAGCAGTTGTGGACTACTGGTTAGTGAATCAGGCTTATAATCAGAAGTTAAAGAACAGAGATAAAGCTTGCCAGAAAATATAACTCTAGAAACTCATTCTGTAAATAGGAATGTCCCTGTTTTGTCTGTTTGCTTGTTTCTTATGTTAAACAAACTTTAAAAACGTTTTTTTGTCACATATGTATTTTAAATAATGTTAAAATTACTTTATTTGTAATTTGATTATGATTTGTGAATGATTTTGTTGCATTGGCATGTCGCTTCTGGTGTGGAAAGACAAACTGCTTGTCACTGGAATCTTGGACGCTGGAATTGTGTTTGGTTAGGACATGGTGTATATCAGGATATCAGGAATAGGAAGCTGTCTAACTAGCTATGAGCTATTTAGATCACTGTGTATATGTGTGTGTGTGTCACCTGCAGTGTTCTGATCCCATATCTTTACTGAGCTGTCATATGAGGATGATGCCACAAGGGCGGGGCCTCCAGGGCGGGGGGGCAAAAACACACAGCATGCTGTGGTCTGCATGTGCCCTCTGTATTCAGTCACCTTACAGCCGGGCTGCCTGAGGTCCCACAGCTACAAGCACAAGCACCCATATTAATAAAGTTTAATGATGCACATGCATAAATATATCCTGGCAATGTATCATTCACAAACTCACAGTGGCTTCACAACCCTGCCCACCAAAGCCGTTGCTGGTGGACAGAAGGTGGTAACAGTTGGGACTTATGTCACAGTGTGTCTGGATGTACTGCTTTGCTGGAAATGTGTTCGAGACCTGCCAGGTGCGAGTGTCCCACACCCTTAAAGAGACAGTACATACACATCAACATAAATGAAGTCAATACTAGTGCTGTTTGTTTGTTTAGTAAATGTTTCCATTGAAACTGATTAGCAAAACAATAATTTGCACTAGGGGTGGGAAACAACAGGGACCTGAAAAGGTCATATCAATATCTGGGTCACAACAAAACAGTATTGTTCTGAAAGATTAAAATAATAGGTTAAAAGTAAAATTAGGGGTGAGATAATATTGTAATTTGTTTACATCTGTGACAAACCGACCTGATAGTTTTGTCTTCTGAGGTTTGGACAATAGATGTGCTGCCTGGCACCCAACACAAATGGGTCACCTGGAATACAGGGCAATAAGACATATTCATATTCAAGACTGTTGGTACAAAAGACTTCTGGGTTAAGCGTTTTTTCTAACCAGGTTACGTGAGATGGTGTTTTTTTGCAGACATTCTCCTGACTCAATGTCCCAGAGGCACATGGAGTTATCTCGGGATCCTGTACACAGCTGTGAGCCATCTACAGAGAACAATAAAACCACAGTAAAGCATCAAAGCAAATGTTTCTATGTGCTGAAGCAATCCTTAAATAATCTCCAGAGATACTGTACATTTCATTCTGGTATATACAGTACAGTGGCCCCCAAATATATCTGGACACTTTAGTCACATGTAGTCAATTTATTAGACGACCTAATATCAAATCAAAACAGCAAAAGCACACATATACACAACGTCAAAAGTTTAGATCACTTGCTTAAAATGTTTCTTATGATCTTACACATTTTTAGGCGTTTTCCTAAATGTTTGAAATTAGTTTTGCAGATATTAATATAATTACGCCAACGTAAATTTATTTCTACTATTTTACTAAAACAACAATTTATTTAAAAAATATTTTCGCAAGTGATCCTAAACTTTTCACCGGTAGTGTATGCATACACTAAAGTTAGTGTGTATGTTGTGACTTAAGTATTAAAATACTTCTGGCTCTTTTGTAGGAATGATTTACTCACCTGGACTGACTGCTACTCCATTAACTACCAGTTCATGACCACAGAACTCCTGAATAGGCTCCTGCTCTCCACTCAAATCCCACATCAGAACTGTTTTATCACGAGATGCACTGAAGATCCAAGTTTTACTTCTAAAACAACACAACTAATGAAACAAAGAGACCTATTTAGAAAATCACACACTCAGTTTCATCTCATCTTCATCTCATTTCAACTCAAATTATACCAAATACCGTACCGATTAAATAATTGAATGCTGTGTTATACCTTCGTCACTTCTCTGCTGTGGCCTTGGAAGGATTTACACAGTTTCCCAGCTCTCCAGTCGTACACAACAACAGCCTGACCACAATAAGAGTGACACAAATCATTTTGCATCTATTTAAGAGAAATTATTTTAACACTAAAATAAATGACATGCTTCACCTACAAAACAGCTGATCTCACTTTCCTGATCGATTCACACACATTCATTCTGTTCAATGCCCCTCACCATGTCTTGCCCCCCTGACACACACAGGTCAGAGGTCAGGCTGATGACACAGTTGATAGCTTCTGTGTGGGCAGGCTCATACTGCACTACTTGGGGCACAGACACAGTCTCCACACCATCTTTGGCCCTGTCAAGGTAATAAAATAATAAAATCATTACTTCTATGTGCTCGCCTTATTTTAAAGCCTTCTATATGCATGCATTACGTATTTAAGCATTTACTCTACGCACAAAATTTGTACAGAAAGTTGTAAACACTTTTATAACGCTATGCAAATATTAAGACAAATCACATCTCACCTGTACAGATCCGACCGTCGACGGAACTTGCTCTGTAGTTTTCCCATGCTTGCAACAGGTGTGCTTAGCTGTGCACCCACCTCATGAGAGCAAGAACAAACTCTTCTCTCTTGAGCAAGTTCTCTTACTCATCTCTCCACGGTATCTGTGATAATCGCACACAATCACACACACCGCTTTTGATGACATCTTGATGAAGACATCACTTCCCAGCCCTTAGCAACCTCACATGGGAGCTATTACCTGCTAACAACAGATGCTGATGTCTTCTCTAGCATAAGCCAGTAGCCAGTTATGCATTGGGTTCAGTTATGTATGGACACAGCCTGTGTCTTAGAGCTATAGGAAGGCAGTGCGACCTGAATCCTATTAAGTGCATTAGTGCTTCATCGCATTAGGTAACAACAACCAGGATGGCAAACCGGCCAACTGTGCAAAGGCGCCAGTAAATATGCAATAAACATTCAGCAACAGAAATGAACTGACTGCAGGTCTGTGTAGTGAAGACAATAGGTGCAAGTACGGGTCTGCAGATGCATGAAGTGTGCTATTGACAAACCCTAGCAGGATCATACATGTAGCCGGGTCAGTTTTAACCCATGCATATTTAACTCAGTGATATTAGAGACCTTATGTTTTCGTGCAACCACACAAATACTTACTTTACGTACAGCAGAAAGGCGCTCAGCTGAAGGTCCCAGTTAGCACACAGCGGTTACTCTGAATGCCTCGCATGGGTGTGCACCAACGTCGGAGCTGTTAAAAAGTAAGTGAACGGGGGCTTGATCACACATCTTGACCCTGCAGGCTGTACATCTTCCCCGGCTGCATTTCTCGGCTTGCGTCTTGCTTGAGCGACGCTTTCGCTGTTACCAAGCAAGCGGAGGTCACGTGACAACACAGGAGGCGGGGCTTCGTACAGCCGGGACTCGCTTTATTAACAATGATACGCAAATCAAAAATAAAACTATTACAAGTAAACGCATTTTAAGCAACGTGTTGTTTTGTGAGCAACTATTTAAAAATAAAAATAAAAATGTTTTACTCGCTCTGTATCTACTGTTTTAAACACCTGGGCATTTGCCAGCATTATCAAGGCATGTCACATTTTGCTTTGGTTGGGATTAACGCTATTAAAACGTTATTAATGCCTCAATCCGTCACTTTTTTTTAATAAAAATAAACAATTACAGCAAATACAGATCCGTGGTTACAAGAGTTGGACTACATTTGACTTACTTAACTAATCTGAAATGTTCATTTCCAACAGAGATGGATGGCGATGGAGAGGCAAATTACACATTTTCTCAAACTTTTTGGATGTTAAAGAGACTTTTTTATTCTTTATTTATACCATAATATTATTTGATTATTACACATCAACAGACATCCCACCCCTCAAAAACTCATTTCAGGGAGTTTTAACCCTCACCTCATTTAATCACAAACTTATATAGTAGTTTTTAACTTATTTGTTTTTTTACACAGGTCTGTCCTCGATGATATCAGTGATGATACTTTTCTGGTCAGAGTAATGTAACGCCACACTTTCTCTGAATCAGAAAGAGGCTTATGGGCTATGTCGGTCACTTGACTGAAACAACAACAATGGTCTCATTGTGATCAAAGGCTGGCCAACATGACTGACATAGTTTAATAAATGTTTTTTTTATAAATAAAGGCCAAATTTGAAGCTTACACAAAATACTCCAGTCATTATAAACTGTCGCTTGACTGCAATCCAGCCATAATTTTGTTTTTCCCCAGAGTAACTAGGGTATGTACTGCGGCGATCAACTAAAGCTTATGATTAAGCAAATGAGTGCACACAGACTAACCGCCCATTCAGATAATCTTTGAAGTGAGACCTAAAAATCATGATGGAATTTAAACCTGTCTTTACTTCTTCTGTGTCTCTTTAAATTACTGAACTCACAATGCATAACCCAGAAGAGTCTTCAGATCTGAGAAGAAAGGTAAGCCTTTCACATCTGAATGCTGTATTTACACTACATCAGAAAGGGCAGTGAATGCATTATCCACAGACTGAGCATAGACAACCGATTGACATGCTTCTGTTAAATGGTAAAAAAATGGCACACACATCAGATGGAGCTTCTGTCTGTGACTCTGAAGGGAATTGGATCCTGAATTAGCTGTTTTCATGCTCTAAACAACAGCATGGTTGTGAATTTGCTGGTATATCTGGAGCTTTAAAAGCCATTCCGTCCAACGATGGGCTCGCATTTCAAAGGCAGTGTGAATCTGTGAAGAAACATTTGAGATATTGAGTGAAACTTTAAATATTTTGGAGGAAAAGTTAAAAAATGGCTGATGAAAATGAAGATTTTAAGGAATATCAGCCTTTGCTTAAAGACTTCAAAGAACCAAAACGACAAATAAAGGTATGATGTTAATAATCAAATTATTATTATGATTATTAAAGCATTTTTCTGCAACTATTTGATATAATAGGCTACTTGTAATCATTTCATTAGGATAGCATTAATACACGTTAACATTCCAGCAATGGTATTTATTTCATTTATTTTATTTTTACAAATTATTATTATAGAAATTCTAGCAATGAAAATTACATTATGGTCTTTTTTTTTAAATGACATACCACTATTGTAAAATTGTGTTGTGATGTTATTTACTGCATTTCATGTGTTTTGTATATTTTGTATTTTTACTGTTAGTGTTCGACTATTTTTGGTGCAATAACACAGTTTCTCCACTTGATTTCTCTACTGTACTCTATGTTGAACCTGTGAATATGGATCAGCTTTGAGCCAAAAACAAAATCACTCTTTTTGTCCTCACTTAATTACAGGTGCCAAGTAAGTCTCTTCTTCTTGCTGTTTGGGCAGCTTGCATTGGTGGAACGTTTCAATATGGCTACAATATATCTGTCATAAATGCACCTACCAAGGTAAAAATGTGTCAGCTTGTACATTATCAAAGTTTGACCCAAATTTTTGTTGTCAAGGGTTTTGATTGTACTGTGTGACTACGCTGTTTGCCATACAGCTGTTTGGGCTTCTGTGCAGAGCGTTAGTGCAGTTGACTTGATACAATATATGCATGTGTATGTATATGCACATTAAGTGATGTTCTCTTAAGTAAAGAGACTTAAGATTTATTAAAGCAACATCCCCTCAGACCATAAGTCACATGTTAGAATTATAGTTGATAGGTCATGTGAATCTGGAGTTTGCCCCCTGTTAAACTTTTGTAAGACTTTTGCAAAAACAAATGTGAGAAAACACACAATTCACACATATAGTTACTTTGGCGGTATTCACCATATTCAAAGAAAGGTGTCCTGACCAATGTCCTGGTATATATGTAACCCATATAACTTATTACCATGGTAAAGCCACAAATGTATATCCATCTCTGATCTATTTCTTTGTTCTTTCCAACAGGCTGTGCAGAACTTTATTAATCAGACATGGATGGAACGCTACAATACAGAAATATCTTTACAGGTTCTCACGCTTCTCTGGTCCACCATAGTGTCTATTTTCACTCTTGGTGGGCTTGTGGGAGCGTCTGTGGGAGGGACTCTGGCCATTAGATTTGGAAGGTACTTGATGGGTTTAAAAGATTCTCTAAAACTGTGTAGAATGTGTTTGAGATTTAAGGATGTTTGTTGGGTGGTATAATGTAAGTGTGGGGGCCAGTTTAAGAATAGGTTTCCCGACTAAACTTACTCTATACTGGGGAGATGTGGTCCCCTGAAAGTCTACGGTGGTTTCAGCCCAGCTCATGTCAGTTTTCAATTTTTTCTCAGGAAAGGGACACTGTTGTTCAACAACACCTTTGCACTATTGGCTGCTTTTTTTATTGGCCTGAGTTATGCCACCAGCACTTTTGAACTTCTAATCTTCGGGCGCTTTCTAACTGGAGTAAATGCAGGTATCTGATGTTTTCATGCAGTAGATACCTTTTTTACAGTACAACAACAGTATATACGTTTTTTATGTACAGTGGGCCTTTTCCATTAAACACTATTAACACTAATAAAATTCTGTGTAACTTGCACATTGTATGTAAAATTGTCTCTTAAAAATCTCGTTCTGATCCTGTTTGGTGAACAAGGTCCAGTGATCTTAACTCAGATTGTCTAAATTGATTTATTTGATTGCCAGGAATTGGGATCTGTGTGCAGCCTCTGTATCTCGGTGAGATTGCACCCAGAGCTCTGCGTGGTGCCATGGCGATGGGAACGTCCATTTTTATCACTGGGGGGATTCTAACCGGACAGGTTATAGGACTCAAGTGAGTAAAGGCAATACAACAGTAATATTTTTTGGCTTGCACTCATGCAAGGTAAATGTGTTTAATGCAGGTGTGTATGTGTGTGTCAGTGAGTTGTTAGGCAGAGAGGAGCTTTGGCCCATCCTTCTGTCCACAACTTGTATTCCAGCTATACTGCAGCTGATGATTCTGCCCTGGTTCCCTGAGAGCCCTCGCTACCTGCTCATAGATCGTGGAGATGACCTAGCCTGCAGAAAGGGTACAGGATGATACTTTTGTTTAATAACGCTGTTGTGTAATTGCAAAAAAATGTGGTTAATTGAAGAGGTAAATGCTGGTCATGTTTTGATTTTACTTTTGTAAAGAAACATGTTTACATTATATATTAGTCTAAAAAACAACAAAGGTCTTTAGGTCTAGGATCATATAAATATTCTGTCAGATATATCCAAATGTTTTCATTTGAATGATCTGTAACTGGTTTTAATATATTTATATTTAACTGAGCGTTTAATATACAAAAAATGATTACATTGCATAAATAGTAAACTATATGACCTATACAAACTACAGAAATATATAAAAAAACACGTAACCAGCATATGGGATTTTAGACAAGAAAATGGATGTTCACAATAAAGATAATCGCCCACAATGTTTGGAAATATTCATTATATCTATAAATGCACTTCCTGCTTCTTTCATCCATGTTTATTAGAAAATGACTTTGTTAGCACAAAAGGTCATTCAAACTCATGATTCCATTGAAGTGTTTATCTATTTCACCTTTGCTGCTCATAATCACAAAATCAAAACATTTAAAGACTGAAACTCATTGAAATTAGCTAACGCTTGAGCTGAAACTAATCCACAGAGGCTAAATGAACAACAGAAGCAAGCAAAAGAGAATCTCGTGAGTAAAGGAATGTTCTGCCCTGGTTTTTCCTTCAGCTCTAATGTGGCTCCATGGAACAGATAATTACCACGGAGAGCATGAAGACATGGAGAGAGAGAGGAACAGCACAGCTGGGATTAAACCCAAGAAGCCCTGGGAGCTTTTTACCGAAGGCGGCCTCCGTTGGCAGCTGCTGACTGTGATACTGCTGAATGCATTTCAGCAACTCAACGGCATCAATGCAGTGTGTATCCCAAAACTTGACCAACATTTGTTTCCAATGCAAATTCAATTGCATACTTTTAATGCAAAACACTGGATAAACTTGGTTTAATATTGTATTTAATGCAATGACATTAAGACTAAGTACATTCAACTTACAGTAAATCTTAACAGTCTATATTCTTCAGTATGACCATGAACTAAATTGGGATTTTGCAGCTATTTCATTCTTAGAGTTATTTGTGATCAAATCCACACATGGTCTGAGCAGATCTGTTCTGTCTGTTCAGATTTATTTCTACGCAGACTATGTGTTCACCCAGGCTGGCATTCCAGCAGACAAGATTCCTTATGCTACAGTGGGAACCGGAGCATGTGAGTGTATCACTGCATTGACCTGTGTAAGTCTGATTATACGCGTCTGATTATATACAGTGTAGGAAAACAACATCCTATTTTATTGGGATTATGAACACTTTAAAACAGGGAGAGATCAAGCAATTAAGACAATGTGGAATGTCTGACTGTGTTTCAGGGTCTTCTGATTGATTCTTTGGGAAGGAGGGCTTTGATTATTGGTGGATATTCTCTCATGAGCCTGTGGTGTGTTTGTTTCACCATCTCACTCACTTTCCAGGTGAATAATCTCATGCTAGTTGAAACTGGAGTAAATCTAATATTTCAAGATGTAGATTTTCAATTCATGATCTGCATGATCTGTTACAATGTATGTTTCAGATAAATGAAAATACTATCATAAATAAAAATAAATATTTATTAAGATTTAAATTATGTAAGTGAATAATAACCCTGTATTATTCACTGTATTATTACCTGTATGTTTTAAATACAATATCCTAAAAATATAATTGTGCGATTCTGCTGTGTCCCAGGAGTCTAGCTCCTGGGTGCCCTATCTGAGTATGGTCTGTGTCTTTGCCTTCATATTGAGTTTTGGCCTGGGACCAGGTAAATGAATGAATGAATGAATGAATGAATGAATAAATATATATGTATTCAATCTACACCAGTATTATTGACTTATTGTATTGTGTATTAGTGCTGACTGATATGAAAACATTATTGTGTTTTAGGGGGTGTGACAAACATCTTGACAACAGAGCTGTTTACACAAACAGCTCGGCCTGCTGCATACATGATCGGGGGCACATTCAACTGGACTTCTTTCTTCTTCATTGGCATGGTCTTTCCATTTATTGTGGTATATATCAACAACTTTGTGTTCTTTCATTAAGGGCATATGATTTGTCTTCCTCTTTTGCACATGGCTGATTGAACTGTTCTTTCTCTGTGTCTCTCAGCATGGACTGCAGCAGTATTGCTTTCTTGTTTTTCTGGTCATCTGTTGCTTGGTGGCCACCTACATCTTCTTTGTGGTCCCTGAAACCAAGAACAAAACCTTCCTGGAGATTCAGAGTGAGTTTCAGTCGCGTGAGAGAAAGAAGCTCATTGGTGCCAATGGGACTGCTGAAGGGCCTTTATTGAACACACCAATGTAAACAGCAAAAGCAGCAGTATGTTTATATATACATGTGTGTGTGGTGTGCCAAATAACTAACCTGCAGATGTCCAAAATAAAGTTAATTATGGTGCTAGCCTTCCAAGGATCAACAATGTATATTTGCAGTTTTTTTGCAGTTTAGATATGTGCAATTTCATGTTGATGTGAATGCATTCACACACTCACAATCACTGCGTCTAAGTGGCATCAAAATAAATACAGCCCTTTATATAAAAAAGTCACACATACTACAAAATAGTAGCCAAAATCAGCCTGCTTTTATAAGTTCGTAGGTTTTCTGTGGAATTCTGTGTGTAGGATCCATGGTTTGTTAAAAGTAAGTAAGCTTAAAACATCACTGTCAATAAAGAAAATGTTTGCATAACACATAATTAGTTTTTTTTTAGCAATGGCTAGGCACTATCATTTAAAAACATTTCCTTTTCAGGTTTTTGCTTTTAGATATGTTCCAAATATGTCCAATATAGCCAAATGCTTTCATATTAATATTTAAAGGTCCAGAACTGTTACCCTTTTACTGCATTTGACTTTATGAACACAATTGCAAACACCAAAACAATTGAATAAAAGATAAATGCAAGACTTCTATCACCATCGAATGAAAGACTTATCATGACATTATCAGCTTTAACATTAGCACAAATGATTTCAAAGCTTTCATTTGTAAATCGTTTTAAGTGTCTCTGAATAATTTGTACTTTTCGACACCAACAAAACCATTACGGCGCCCCCTGCAGGAAGAGCGTCATTGTGACAGCTCACTTGTGATTGGACGCGAGACCAGTGACGTATGAGGATTACGTGTGGTGGCGTCAGACAGGTGACGCTCGCTGTCAGCAATGGCCGGCAGGAAGGCGGTGACGGTGTATCTGGATCTCATGTCACAACCATGTCGATCTGTACTGATATTCCTCCAAAACAACAACATACCACACACAGTGAAACACGTCGCCTTACGAAAAGGTGAGCAGCGCCGTGTGATCATTGTAAAAGTCCTCGTAAACAACGTACGCTGTGTAAAGGTCATGCTGCAGATTTCCATTGTCGTTTAATGTCGTGATTTACCTGCAGGTGAACAGAAAAGCCCCGAGTTCACCAAACTCAACCCGATGCAAAAAGTTCCGGTGATGGATGACAACGGATTTGTTTTAACTGAGAGGTAAATACATCAGGCTGAACATTAAATGTATAGTGTCATAAAAAGTATCAGCAAATGACTTTGGTTTATTGTTCTTGGCTGAATTAGTTTAAATCTACGTTTTGAGTCACATATAACCATTTCCAAACATGTTGCTCAAATAGAGCATTGCTTTAGGGTATATAAGCCTTGCAATTGTGAAGTTGTGGTTTACTTTAATGCATCTGGTAGACAGCTTTATCCACAATGACTAAGGTATATGGTAAGGTAAGGTATATAAGCACGTCTAAGGTATAGATTATTTCAGTATGCATGTTCACCGGGAAACAAACCTATGACCTTTGATCTGATAATGCAGGGCTCCTCCAGTTGAGCTACAGTAAGGTGGGATAAGAGAAATCATATGAGATATTATCATCTCACACTTTACCCTTTAGGTTTATTGTCTCTTTCTGTTACAGTGATGCTATATTGAAGTATCTGGCAACAACCTGCAATGTTCCTGAGCACTGGTACCCCAAACAGCCAGAGAAGAGAGCCAGAGTAGATGAATACACAGCCTGGCATCACATGAACACACGCTTGCATGCTGCCAAAGTCTTCATCTATGAGGCAGGGTTTGACTCAAATCCTTATACCTTTTTAACTCATGGTACTGTTTTATCAGTCATGCTGTACATTATAGTGTCCATGTTACAGTGTAAACAGTACTGTACTGATTTAAACAACATTATAATGAATATGCATTCAATAATTCATTTTACAGCTTGCAACTGAAAACATTATATTACCATATTTATTGTATATTCTCCTGCAGGTGTTATTGCCTCGCATGATGGGACAGCCCACAGACCCTGGGAAGCTTGACAAGGCTCTGACAGAGCTAGAGGAAACACTAGACAAGCTGGAGAACATGTTTCTTAAGAGACAGGCCTTCCTATGTGGGGATGACATCTCATTGGCTGATTTGTTAGCAGTTTGTGAGCTCATGCAGGTAAGGAAGTTCCCAAGAGACATTATCAACACCACATATTGTTGAGAAGCATTTCTTTCTCCTTGATTACATGGTCTTCAACTGCTCATGTAGTTAGGCCCTGCCTAATATAGACCTACAATACTGAGCCAAATAAATGGTAAATAACTTTTATCTCAAAATACAGGTAGCTCTTTATTTTTCAGCCAGAAAATCATTTTGTGTGATTGTAGGTCAATCTAATTTCAAGAAATTAACAACACTGGGCAAACAATTACCAAGTATTTAAACCAAATTAAAACTCAACCCATTTAATTACATATTTTAGTAGAGCTAAAGATCAGATATAAGTCTTTGCTGCTCTCATATAAATGATCTCTTTCAGCCTCTGGGTGGCGGGAGGGACATTTTGAAGAACAGACCCAAACTTCAGAGCTGGAGGAGCCGCGTGCAGTCGGCTCTCTCTGACTCTTTTGATGAAGCGCACAGTGTTCTCTACCGGTTAAGAGACAAGTCCAAAGCCAAACTGTGAAAGTCATCAATAATTTACTCTGTACAGAGATAACGTTAGCATTCTTAATTTAATGCATCTGAAAATTACCTCATAGGATTAACAAAGGATGTTATGTTCACGTAATATGTGATTTGAAGTTAATTTTGTAATTGAAGGTTAATTTTGAAGTTTTAGTGGTTGTAATTTGTGCCTTTTGAAATATGTGCAGTACACTACAAAATGGGTTGCCATGATTTGCTCTGTTTACGGCGCACTGTTAGCAGCGCAACATTTGCAGGTTCGATTCCCAGGGAAAACACATACAGATGGTAAAATAAATACCTTGAATCCACTGTACATCGCTTTGGATAACAGCATCCATGAAATGCATAAATGTTTAATTTCTGCCATAAAATATCTAACATTTGCACATTTTGTCAGTCTGGTTTGCTAATTTAATAAATGTAATTGTTTGTCAGAATTAAGTGAATTCATAAAACAGATTAAGCAGATAATGTAAAAAAAAAACATTTTATTGTTGACAAAAACATATTTACAGAGTTTTACAGTGATAGACTTTGGATGCTAATGAAAGAGTTAAAAAAAGGAACTGCCGGGAAATGGGAATTAAAACAGTGTTAATATCAAGAAGCAGGTTTCCTTTTGGATGAAGGTTCACCTTCTCCTTCTTGTGCCTTGCGTTTCTGTAATGAAAACACCTAATTAAAATGGTTTAAAAATAAAAACATTTGACATTTAATTGTAATTCTTGAATTGTAAACACTACATTTGGAACCCAACTCTGAGTCAAGCGTCAGTACCTTGGATGTTACAGGAAACATGAGTTGGTTTGCAGTCTCTCTCATCTCATCGTCCTGTGACACAGAGACTTATTTTTTTTTTTATGTTGAGTGCTTTGCCGTTACAAATAGCTGCATATTTATTTGAAAGATATTTAAAAATCCAAAATGCCCCAGAAAGAGAAACCCTGTTTTCATTATTGTTTAAAATCGTAACAGCTTTCCACTAAGGCTGGCATCACCAAGTCCTCTTATTTTTCAACCACACACCCAAACATACAGAGTACACTCATACACCTGCATTCAGGCCTAGCTGTGTTCTGAGCATCTACCTTTAACCATGGATGTTCAAGTGCCCTTTCAACACTGAGACGCTTTTCAGGATCCACCACCAGCAGCTTCCTGATCAAATCTTTGGCTGAACAAAATGCATTCTGTAAAGTTGTGTCATTCTAAAAGGACATACTACTTACACTGTATAACTGCTATATTGTTAGAGAATGCTGTAGATGTACAACGTAAGATGAACAATGTAAGTTACCTTCATTTGAGACGTTCTTCCACTGAGACGGAATGAAGCGATAATGGCCGCTGATGATCTGCTCTCGAACCGTCATGGTAGAGCATTCAGTGTTGAAAGGAGGATAGCCACCCAAACTGACACGATACAGACAACACACAGGTGTTTTTAGGAATAAACATCATCCATTTCTATCATCTCAAAAGCTCTGGCTGTATAAGAGTAACTTACAACAGAAAGTTGGGGAAGCTTAAGTCTAATTTGCAAACTGAATGTTATTGCATTAGATTCAAAATATGAAACCATCTGCAAATGTAATAAATTGTAAAAGACCTTTCCACAATACTAACCTTTCTATTTTTGCAATTAAATTAATCAACTGATATATTTTCTTTTAAATAAGAGGTCTTCCTTGTAAAAATAACATTTTAAAAATAAATGTTACTTGGTTTAATGCTTTTGGTTTCTTATATAATGCCAAAAACATTTACTTTTAACCCTAGGGATCCAAATAACTTTTGGAGCCACTCTTTAATAGAGCTCTAGAGTTACATATATCTTAAATGCTTATCATAGCTGAAGGCTGCATTCATTTTATAATGTAAGAGTTAGTTTGTTCTAGCAGATCCCATCTTGAACAAACACAAGCATTAACTCATTCCAGATTGAGTCACTTTTAGTCATTAATCTAAATACTAATAATATAATCTATAATATAATCTAATACTAACCAAATAAACAGGAGGACCCCCAGACTCCAGTAATCTACAGCTTTGGTGTAGCCCACTGTAGCAGCGTGTGTGAAAACCTCTGGAGCGAGATAGGTGGGCGTCCCACATAGTGTCTTCATTAGGGAGGACTCTTCAAGAATCTTAGACTGATTAAAATCCGTAATCTGTAAAGGAGGGCATCCGGAAACATTTTATTTGTACATGTAGAGAGGGCGGGGTTATCAGCATAAGGATTGGTTCAGTACACATCCTGTGATATCAGGTTCAGGCAACTACAAGACCAAATCTTGCCTGGTTCTCTGAAGTTCACCACTCTGATTTTTAAGCTTTTTTTTGTAAATTCAAGTTAAAATGTAACAAGGAAACACCTTAATCAAACAGATGTCATCATGTGAGGATAGCAGCACATTCTCTGGTTTCAGATCACGATGAATGATCCCATTATTGTGGAGATACTGCAAATAACACAGAAATTTCCAAACACAGTGGAAACATTTAAGTTAAACAGACATCAAAATATAGCCCATATAAACAATGCCCAGAAACTCAAATTCATTAATCTATGTATTTGTTTGGCCGTGTGAATTCTTTACGCATAAACTGTAATAATGCAGAAACTGTTGTATAACTGTTGACATTTGTGTTCTATAAATTTCTGAACATATCCATCCTTGCACAATATTCTCTCTGTACTGTTGGTCAGACTCATATAACAGTGTAAACAAATGCACTTCAGACAAATATGTTGATAATTTGCCGCTGGCAAATCTTTTAAAGCATCAAGAAAACAAAAGAGCAGCAGTCTAAAGGTTGGTGCACATGCTCTGACAGGCTGAGGCACGGCTCTCCCATGGGTTTAAATCAACAATGTTAACAATGACCAAGTAACATCTCTCACTTTGCAAATTCAGGAAGGCGTGCCGAATGCCCTCTGAGTTATGTGCAGAGAGAGCTCTCTTACATCCGCACACTGATTCTTCAAGATCAGGTGGATGGCTGTATAAAAATGATTAATGAGCTGGTACTGGCCCTGGGGCCCTCGGCTGAGGAGCCCTGCTCTAAAATAACGCATAAAGTTCTGAAGCATTAGGAGAAAGTGCTGTGTGAGTGTCTGTCACGTTGTGAGGAACAATGTAACACCAGATAAGAGTATCAACCCTTAAGCGTTCACTATAGCAACCAGATCAAGGGAGCTTAATGGATACAAGTAAATTAATAGGATAGTTTTAGGGTGACTGACAGGACAAAAGTAATGCATTCCTATTTAAACCCTGTTCACTATAAACTATGTAAATGTTCAGTATGATGAAGCCTTTATTACACACTGAATGTTTCAGAAGATGATTAAACCCTTTGTCTGTCTATGGACATACAGCATAGATTATCAGCATGTATTCAAAAAACCCTACCATATGAACTTACCTCTACTGCTCTGACCATCTGATAAAAGTACAGTTTAGCTATTTCTTCTTCTAGTTGTTTCATAGCCTTGATTCTACCAAACAGCTCACCGCCCTCAATACTGTACATAACACAGAGAATATATGAACAAGATTTACTACCGTAAACATTATACACAATGCAAATTAAGCAGGTAAGCTTTCAACAGTAACTATAATAGTCCATACTTTGGTTATTAATTGTGTAAATTGTACTAAGAGTAGATTTTAGTTATAGTCACTTATACTACTTCACATGCTATTGTCTGTGTGAGAATAAGCCATCACTCAACAAATCATTGTAATCATACAAAAAAATTGCCAGTGGTGAATCTTATTCTATTAATAAATATTAATTTGTACTGTCTGTTAAACTGTAGTATATCAGATTCCTTGTACATGTAAACCCATGGTGCTTGGCAATAAAGTTGGTTATCTATAAATGATCTTATTCTTATGCAAATTCTTTTGTCCATTTTTGCAATTTGTCACATTCCTGTTGCTATTCCGTAAATGGTAAAACACCACAGAAGGACTTACTACTCCAAAACAATGTAGTATGAATCTTGCGTCTGGTAGAAATCCTCGGTTTTGATCAAACATGGCTGCAGGAAAGCAAAGAATATATGAAAAACATCCTTTTCCCTCCACATCACTCAAATAATCATTCAAACTGACTTACATGATCAATTTTCTTTAAAATCTCAATCTCTCTTTCTGCATTTCTTGTGGCCGTCTGTGGAACGCATACGGAACATGTTAATAAAAAAGCACAAGGAATGAATCTTGAACTGTCAAGTAAATGTATCTACAGCATACCCCTATTGACGGGAAATCATGTTTATTTATGGTTTTCAGTGCAACTTTTTTACAGGTTTCTCTCTCAATGGCAAGTTTGACTTCACCGCAGACACCTCTGTCAAAAAGCATAAACAAATTTCTCAAAACTGTATACTTTCTCCAAACTTTATTAATATGCTCAAACATAATCTTCTTATGACAGAAATACTCCAAGTAATGCTAACGGTTGTAATTTTGACAACACTGTGTCCACAATGAGTGGCTCTAGATTTTTTATTAACATAAATGTGTAAGAACATAAATGCAATGTAATGCTAATTCATCTAACTATCATTATGAAAAGCAGCATGCTTTTTATTTTGAAAATCAAGTTCACTTACATCCCAATCTTTCTGGCTATGTGGTACTTGTTGCTAAACTCTACTGGTAGATTTGGTTGGTCACCACCCATCTTATCAATAAACATAAACACTGCAGAAAGAAACAGCGGCACTCAAAAACCATTCAATAAATCAGAGTTTAAACACAATTTAAAGGGACAGTTCATTCAAAAATAAAAATTCTTTACACATAAACAATTTCATAATCCCATAGAAAGTTGGTTTTGTAAATACCTTGGTGTTTCTGCTCTGCCAGGGCAATAACAGAGTTGTTACTCAGAAGACGCTGCTTCCCATTCCCTATTTTGTCATCATCCACCCATGTGCCATTTCCACTCAAGTCCTCAATATACACAAGATTTTCATCCTGAAACAGGAACACAGAAAAACAAACTTCTGATGTTTGTGCATCTGCACACTTAACACTTTAAAAACTAGTGTTAAGAAGCATATTTGATATATTTCCAATACATGTCATACCCTAAATATCCTAAAGTGTTTCTTGCTATATGTGTGGAAGCGTGCTGATTTTCTGATAGCAGAAATATAAAAACTGTAGTCACACTTTCTGTCTCTTCCGAAAGTATACTGGTTTTCCACACAGTCTGAAAAATATAAATGAGCATTTCTGTCAAATCCTAGTCCAGTCGTGGTTACTAGGGTTACTGTTATAAGAATGTTCAGAGAACATATCGAGTTTGGCTCTGCTGGGAACATTTGGTGGCATAATGTTAATTTCCACAGAAAATAACTGTAAAATAATGTTTTGGTTTTTTGAAACAAAGTAGACAATATACTTAACTGAGAACACTGAATCCTTGCACCAGGGGAATGACGCGTCCCCACACCTGAGGCTGTGGTTCCTCCTCATCCTCAGGAATGGACTGCAATTCCTGTACAGGAACTGTGTCAACACTACTTACTGTCCCAGAACCCAAGGAGGAGCCCTGACTTGATGATGCTGGGGCAGATGAGGAACTGGACCCAGGCTGGGATTGGGTCTGGGACTGGGTTTGGGATTGTGACTGGCCACTTGGTCCGGGTTCTTCAGACATGTTCTCTTACTCTGGAGAGCATGCAAAGCAAATTGCAATACAAGCAACTTGTCAATGCTATGTGTAGAATAGCAGCTTGTCACTTACTAAATACTCTACAGTACACCATATGTACTATTTAAAAGAAATGGTTAAAGAAACAGTACGTTTACTCCACATTATAAATGTTTCACACAGCAGTGTTACACTCTTGTCACATGATTCAAATAGCATGCAGTTGTTGTTTTGATTTTTTTTAATTTGCAAGTTAAAATGGCTATTATTAATATAATTTAATGACTTAAAATGTCGATGCACATTGCATTGTGGGATACAGTGTTCTGTTCTATACTTTGATAGAGGACTTTTATGTTGAAGCTTTAGACACATCACATTTAGCTGTATTCTTGTTATTAGCAATACTTTCACGTGTTCAAACAACAGAAATATGTATTTTATACATCTGCGCTCTGAAAATGCACGCTTTTCAAAGTATAATGTTGTTATTTTGTTTTTTTATGTTGGTATAACAGGACGTAGCTCGCAGCACCTGGAGTTATATAAAGGTGACACGTCTGACACACAAACAGGCTTTGATCACAACATGCTGAATATTTTGGGAAAAATAAAGCTTTTAATTCATGTGACCTTTCCAAATCCATGTTCAGAGACCATTCAGATCTGCTAATTTCATGCACGACCGCGATCAATGCAAAAAAAATGAAGTTAATTACGAAAAAGATTGGAGAGAAAGTACACAGAACAAGACGCGTTAGTTTTTGACAACACAGCACAACAGAAACCTCAATGCCACTTCGCCTCCGTTAGTTATTTATGGGTAAATACGCGATCAAGGAAATTAAATGGTGTACAGACTCGGCAAAACAACATTAACACTAACAGACCTCTGCCATGAACATCAAATGCTCTTACTTTCATTTGCAACTGCATATCAAAATGCATACCTTTCCAGGTTCTGTTTTATAAAGCAATCTTTGCAGAAGAATTGGATTGTCAGGCCGCATGAGGACCTCATCAAATCTGCCGGGAAAACCCACCACTCGCTTTTAAGATAACGCATTAGTTTCAAGCGAACCTCTTGCGGCCAATCAGAGCGAGACTAGAGTCTCACGGGAAATGTAGTTTCGTGAACTTTCCATGTCTTTCACTTCATTTATGTCTAGTATTGTACAATATATTATTTAAACAGTACACAGCAACAACAACCACAATAATGATAATTATAACAACAACAACAATAATAATAATAATAATGTTAAAGAACAACAGAGAACAAGGGATTTATTTATTCATTTGTTTATTTGGTTTATTCCGTCTTTCATTCATTCTTTTTTTATTGAGGTTTTTGGTTTTAGTACCTTTTGCAAACGTGCTCGTTACGAAGGCAAACTTTTATTTTGACACGCTGTGAAATACATCACAGGAAGCTGGAAACTCGCCTTTAGCGAACATCGTAACGGGGCAGGAGCATGGCGGCTTTAAACAGACTGCGATTTTTAATAACTTTTCAAGGACTTAAGCTTGCCCATAACGTTTCAAACGCACAAAGCTGGAGCATTGCGTCAAATTCACGTTTCGCCCCCGAAAGATCTTTCATCTTTCGCAGTAAAGACATGAAGGATGTTTGTCATTGTAAAGCAGGTAAAGAAAACTTGGTTGATCGGCTGTCGTCCAGGTGTGTCTGTACTGTTACATCCAGCAGACTCTGCTGGAACTGTGGATCTGCGGCTGAATTATTCTTCTGTTCATTCTGCAAAGTGATCCAGCCTCCGGATGACAACACGAATTATTTTCATATATTGAACTGGTAAGTCGACTGGTAGTTGATATAATTTATACATTATAGATACAACACTTGTGAATTGACGTGGTTCTGTTTCGCTTGGCTTGCAGTTATATGTCTTTCACATTAGGAGTCATCGTGATATACCGTGGTTACATGAAAACATGTACACGAAATAAAGCTTTAAATGAAATTTGCTTACCATTTGCTTTTTGTATAACGCAAATGGTATGTTTCTATCCCATTTTAACATTCAAAAACTCTTTGACTTTTTTTAAGCACAGTGGATTGAAATTTAATACAAGCAAAGATTGAAATTTAGGGTTTTTTTTTCAGAAACATTTTTGGTATGCTGGTTGAAATATATTTATATTAATAAATATAAATAATATATGAGTATATATAAGTAATATGTGGAAATAAAAATTGTTTGGGGAGGCGTGGCTTTGGAGAGCCCTCTGAAGGGAGGGCGAGATCTTGTGCTATTGCTAGCCTCTGAAATTGCCTACCCTATGTTTAATAACATTTTTAACATTATTTTTAACATTAATAATATTTTTATTTGTTTACTCTGTTATTGAGTCTATTTGTCACATAAAAGTCGTATGGCTTCAGAAGACATTGATTATGGTACAAATGAACTATATATAGTTTGATTATAGAGTCATATGGACCACTTTCATGATACATTTTTGTGCTTTTTGTTCATTTTGGAGCTTGCCAGCCCCTGCACGCAAACACTTTGGTAAATTATTGAATATTAGGACATAACAAACCAAACTTTGTGTTCCACAGAAGAAAGTCATACTGGTTGTAGCAACATGACTAAACAGAGACATTTATTACAGTACGTTTTCTCTCATTGATATAAACATGTTTCTCCTTCTTAGTGAACAAAAGTTTTCATTGGACACCCAGAAACTTCAGAAAAGATACGTTGAGCTACAGAGATCTCTTCATCCTGACAACTTCAGCCAGAAATCCTTGGTACTGGGCCATATCATTTGAACTTTGCTATATGTGATGCTTCACAAAGCTCAATGCTGTAATCAAAGCTGTCTGTGAATGACAGCCCATAATTTGTTGTGACCCAGTCTGCAGTTATGATTTTGGCAAGGCCTTGCAGCTATCCACAAATGCTTTCTTTTAAATGTCAAGGTGTCATGCAGTGACAATGTGTGTTGAATGTGCAGCATTTGTTAAGAGGGGAAGTTTAGGGGTTTAGGTCTGAATGTCAAAAACAAATCAATTCACGTGTGACATGAAGAATCACAATTAACACATTATCAGCAACAGTGTTGCAAAGGTGAAATAAAATGTGTTTAAATTTGATATGCTGATGAATCCAAATCTTTGTCAGAAAAACTAGCCCTAGTCCTGTAGTTAAGTGGCGACAATTATGATGGAATAAATGAAGTTCTCTATGATGTAGTGTTAAAATTAAATTTGTAATTTTATTACAAAAAAAATCTGAAGCTAAAATATAATCACACTTTTAAATATAAATTACATACACATTTATATTAGTATGTCCATTTTTAATTGAGTTATTTATTGGCAGTTTAATAGGTCATTTATTTCTTTGTTGTTTGGCACCTTTCTGCTTTCATTGTCCAGGTTCCATTTCACATCCAAATCAAGAGACAAGAAAGAAATGATATATTTTGCCATAAGAAATCAAAGGCTATTTTTAGGACCATTAAGATTTATGCATTACTTTTATCGCAAATAATGCAATTGGTGCATTACAAACGTATTTTGTAATTCCTATTAGATAAACATAAAAATACAGAAATTTACTTATGAAAGTTCACAACCACAAATACTACCATGATGTGTAACTCATTTATGCCATTCATAGATTGAATTTCTTTGAAGAGCGTAAACACTCTGGCTCTGTTGTGCTAACATTACTCTGTTTGTCTGAGTGACACGACCAGCCAGACGCGTCAACCTTGGCTCAGCCAATGGTGGTGGTTTGGGTGCGGGGCTTTTTGTTTGTTCGTCCACTGGTGTTTCAAGAAAACAAGGATTAATTCTGCAATTTCATCTGGTGCAGGTGCAGAAATTACACACCTCAGCTTTAACTGTTT
This sequence comes from Chromobotia macracanthus, assembly GCA_036877525.1. NCBI lineage: Eukaryota > Metazoa > Chordata > Actinopteri > Cypriniformes > Botiidae > Chromobotia > Chromobotia macracanthus. The sequence goes on from JAZGTH010000058.1 coordinate 6,487,631, forward strand.
TGGTCAGTTAAATGGTCCGAAAACACACTTAATTTACTTGCAGCTAAATTTAAGTTTTTTTTTTTTTTTTATTTGATTTTGGGGTGAAATGTGACCCTCATGTGTTCTTGACTGGTTTTGTGAGAATCACCTTATAACCGCTTTTCCTGTGGAACTTTCCTAGCACATTCCCAGGTTAGACTTCAATTCATTTTCATAGCTGTGTAGATGTGAATTTAAAGTGTATATCTGCGATCATTTATAGAAGGCCGCAGACAGTTCTTGGCTGATTGGTGCATGCTTTATGTACCCCACCGTGCCTCCTGACAGCAAAAAGCATGCTGGATGTTCATCCTCCAAGGTTTGGCAACTCTGACAGCTGAAAATGTTTTTCTTCTGCAAGTCATTTCTTTCGTTTCTCACCTCTTATTCCACCTGACATCTCGCTGACGAATCTCATCACAGCTCAGACCCTCTGTGTCCACCCACACGCTGAGATCCTTCAGGAAAAAAACACAATTATCAACATCGCCGGGGTTTCGTTTTTTTGACAATTCATCATATTCCTGAGAGGAAATCCTAACCACAAACAGGATTTGTCATGATATCCTAAAATAAATGTGACAACGGTAGATAATTATATAACATTCAGGAAAGTTTGAAAACTTGGGCAAAGGCTTCTGTTTTGGCTCCAGTTCCTTTGTTACTTTATGAGATCACAGCCTTCTGTTAATATCTTTTGTAGCTTTGTGTATGTGTGTATGCTGTGCTTGTTTTAGGCTGACGAAATTGTTTGTGTTGCTGTTCAAAAGAATGACTTTAATTTGAAGTGATCTGGTTCTGTTTACAGAAAGAGCAAGAGTATTCAGAGACACAATCTGCACTGGTAAACAAAGCTTACAGAATGCTGCAGAAACCTTTGAGTCGGGCCATCTACATGGTAATTATTTTTTTGTTCAGTTTAGGCGAGAAGTAAGTTGTAGTTTTAAACCATATGCCACAAAATTGCATACATTTCTTTGCAATAATAGCAAAATGTTAAGCCAACTGGCATATATATAAAGCAAAACATTTTAAGCAAAAATAAGTTTGTGCAGTTTTAAATGATAAAGCTGAACAAGTTTATAGTTAGTGTGATGAACTACACCTAGGTTAACTTAATACATCCACTAAAAATGACCTTGTGACCTTGTTGGTTAAACATAATTGCTAAAAATGTGTAGTTTTGAAAAGTTCTCGAATGTCAAATGTTGGCAAAAATAGTTTGCCTGACATGCACAGAAAGCAGTTTATATGTATCCAGTTTATCACCTGGAAACATGCCCCCGATAGTGACAATTAGAATTTTAATTGATTACTGGAGCTAAAACTGAATCTTTCTTTGTGGCATGTAATGTGTCCTGATGTCCCAGTGCTGTTTCAGTAGCTGTTTCCCCTTTATGACCTGCATGTTCTGCTCTAGTTGGAGCTGCAAGGTGTTTTACTGGAGGAGGGTACAGATGACACTGCCGACCCTGCGTTTCTCCTTAAGGTCATGGAGATCAACGAGAGCCTCGCAGAGACTCAGAATCAGGATGAGGTTGATGCTATCGGGCAGTCGGTGCGAGGTGTGCAGGACAAAAAGCTTCTACAGGAAGTGATTGTGAAAATGTTGCTCTGTGCCCACTCGTGTGTCTTGTAGCTTGTTTATGTGGCTGTTTGTTGATCCAGGTTCATTCCATCAGAAAGTTCAAGGTTTTCTGGTTTTATGTGTGTATTTCATTGATTCATTCAGTGTTTACAGATTAATGCTGTTTTTATGATTAATTTTGGAACTTTGCTAGTGTTTCTGCTGTTTATATTTTTCCTCATTCTTTCACCAGAGAAACTAAAAGATTTGACTGAACAGATGAATTCATCTCTGAACAAAGGTATTTTTCTCTTTTCTTCCTGTGACCTCCCAAATCTGACAGATATTCACTGCCAAGGCCACGCTTGCACACGCATTTTCTTGGCATGTGATTGGAAAATAGCTGGTTTTGTGTTTGGCTCACGAGTTTCTTTTCACAGGGGATCTGCTGACCGCCAAAGGGCTTCTGGTCCAAATGAAGTACTTCACAAATATAGAGGAAAAGGTGAAAAGGAGAATTACGGAGAGTTGGTAAGGGAGCATGGAAAATTGTAAAGAATTTAAACGTTCCTAATTCGTCAGCCACAGCTCACAATTTCACACTTGTGCTCACATGTTTTTATTGTAGTATTTATTGTTATTAGTGCATATTTTGTGGTGCATTCTTGGATTAATGTTGAACTGAATAAAGCACATTTATTTTAATCTACTGTCAAAGTTCATTCTTTCTTTAAGATAAAAGTGGCATCTGCCTGTGTATAACTCACCACTACAATACAAATTGTTGTTGCCAGGGCATTGCTTGAAGGTTGCTAGGGAGTTCTGAGTGGTTGCTTTCTGGGGTAAGTCAAAAGAGCTCCACCCCCAAGATTCTGTAATATTCTGGTCGCTGGATATTTCTCAAGACCCTCTTTCAGTGTAAATAATTTTATCATCCAACAGTCAAATTCATGATTCTGATCGTTCAGGAAAGTAACAGCACACCTTTTATCACCAAGCTGCATTTTTTGTTAATATACTAGGTAATACTTGGGGTTTGGGGTGTGTTCAAATCCCTAACCATAAATATTGTATAAGAAATGATGTGTCCTGTAGCAAACACTACTAATAAACGCTTGCAAATTGTATCTTAAACACTTGTTCCACAAAGAATGTGTCAACTTCCTCTTTAGAATACAGAGTTTCTGCACTCAGCATCAAAGTATATTTGAAGCCATGTTTATTTGGAGCTGGTCCACAAGCATAGCAGACATTTTAGGAACCACACAAAATGATGAAATTCTGCAAGTTATAAGACAAAACTATGCAAGAAAGCAGCATTTGTGTAGCCAATCCTGCCTTGATTCCTGAGTGCTTATACTGCCTTTATGATGTCTGTGATGTTCTTTGTGATAAATGTTTTTATTTCTCTCTAATGTGGACTGACTTATTAAATTGTAATTGGAGCTGGACTTCAGATGATGTCATTAGTCTGGACATGCAATTTAACTTCAGACTCGTGTTAGATATTTCTTACACAAATTGTACTTATTGTAGCAGTTTGTACAATCACTTATGCTGTGATATGCATTAAATTACATAATAATGCGCTTATCACACAAGGGTTTATGAATGTGTGTGTTCATGTTAAGAGGATAGTTAGGGGGAAAGTAACTAAATCAATGTTGGAACTGAAATGCCTCGTTTGACCTGTAGGGGGAAGTATGTGACCTTACCATAGAGGTTTTGAGTGGGTGGGTGGGTTTAAAAACCCCAATATGTGTGTGAATTATAGGTTTTTGAAATTTATATTCCGCTTGTAATGGAAGCATATCGCCTGAGTTGGTTTTATATTAGGGTCTGACACTTTGATTTAAATACGTATAAAGACATGATTTTTGGTTCCCTTTAAGATGAAAAACAAATTTTTCTCTCTTAAGCAGGGTTTATACACAAATCATTAATAGTGTTTGTTACAGCAAGCGTCACTCTTATTCTTGCTTATACTCAGAGTTTAGGGTTTCTCAAAACCCCCACATAAGTCATAAATGTGACTTTTTAAGGACAGCTATGTTATTTCTCTACATGATAAGACTTTGCCTGACAGACAATAAACCTGTAAATAATATTCTATAGATTTTTATTCTATAGAAGGAGGAAATTTAGGAGACCAGAATATGGCTTTTGTAGACTTGGGCTAGTATGCATCCCCCTAGCAACCACCAGAACACTCTAGCAACCGCATGGTAATGCTCTGGAAACCACCCCAACACCCTAAAATGTGGAACGATTTGCACTGGTAAGCACCAGTCACCTGTACTTCAGAAAATGTCAAAAGTAAAGATCGCAGTGACCTTGCAGTTGCGCGACTTAACTTTGTATAAGCTGGCGCTGTGGAAGTCATCAGCATTTGAATGCAACGTTTAGCTGCATCATCAACATCGATGGCTAAGAAACAAGGCCAGAAAATTCATGGGAGGTTAGAAAAACAGCTTAAATATGCCAGTTTGCATTTAATCTTCAGTTTAAATCCGTGTAATGCCACTGGAGCAGCGCCCTGTGGATGTACTGCTGAATATACGACTCACCTCGCTTGTTTATTAAGTCAAGAGCGACAGTGTCACGTTTGTAAGTCTTCCTCACAGGAGACACTGTTGCCTTAATACATGTAGATGTGCTGTGAATTAAACCACTGCCGCACAGTGCAGACGGAGAGCGAGAGAGAGAGATGGGTGACCATCCTATTATTATTCATCTCATAATCGGAAGGTATCTACAGCGCTGCCAAATTAATGGAAAAACATGATCGACCAATTTTGAAGCTACTGCCATCTCCAAATACTCGTTTAAATTAGGTTTGAAAGGAAGAAAAGAATGCATGAGGTGCGGGGGGTGTGCAAGTAGGAGAATAACAAATGTTAAACCTGCAGTGGTGGGGAAATTGAGTTGGATGGCATGAGGGCTTGCATGTCTTCAAATGATGTTGATGTTGTTAAGTTGCTCTTAAACAAATTGTTCTTCCCAAAATAAAAATGTACTCATCTTTAAGCCCTTCCAGGTGTATATGACTTTCTCCTTTCAGCCGGATGCAATCGGAGATATATAAAATAATATCCTGGCTCTTCCCAGCTTTATAATGGTAATGAATGGTGCCTGAGAATTTGAAGCTCAAAAGTGCATCCATCCATCATAACAGTAATCCATGCAACTCAAGTGGGTTAATAAATCTGTGTCATTCCTGCGTCATTGGCATTACCAAACATAATTGCTAAAATAATTGCCAAAACACTCCTGGTGTACTATTGGTCGGTCAGACAGGTATTCCACCAGGAGTGGTTGTCAATGTATTGATAGCACAGTTATTAAGTTATAAAGATATTTAATATTGAAAACATTAAACACATCCTCTTTCATTCACAGGGTAAAGACATGCTCAGGTTTTTGCATAGATCATCAAAAGTCAACACATAATTGTATCTCATACATTCACTGTATAAACTGCCTTCTGCTCCGTTAGCTTTCACATCCAGTTTGAAGAGAAGCTTGCTAAGCAGGTTAGTTAAGTTTCCCAGCCTTCCAACAGAATTCAGATTAGACCCATTTTAAGTACAGTATGTTGAAGGTGAGTAGACCAGCAAGAACATCTTCAGTAGTCTTAATGATGTTGCTCTTATTAACTTCAAAAGATTCTGGCCTCACTTTCAGAGTCATCTAATGAGAAGACGCGCTTCTCTTCTTCGCCTAAAATCCATAATCAGGTTTGCTCAAGCTGAGAAATAGAAAGCTCGGAGCTGTTCTACCTTTGTGAATAATATTACAGCTGCTCCCTCGCTCCACTGCAGCGCATCTCCGAGCGTTTGATATGAGAATTGCGGGAGGATTTTCTGGGGAAATGTTTCACGAGCAGCGTCAGGTTGAAGCTGTGATGAGAGCTGTAGAGCCGGTGGGCGAGTATGTGGGTCTGTGTAGATGGCGTGACTGAGGAAATGTCCCCCAATTTGAAATTCTGTGCTCCGACGACATGTAATCTCTCAGAGAACATGCGTCATGGAGAATCCTGCCAATTACTTACCTGGACACATCGTGTCTCGTTTGTAAACATGAAATTATTCTGGATTATTGCTTGTTTATGCAGTAGTACCAAGGGGATAAAACGAATGAGACATGCTTGGTTGTGACTGAGCCAGCCCACCAGATTTCATGCTTGGCAAATTCCTTAATGAAAAGATATAGAGTGTGCAGTTGATTCTTTCATTTCACTGAGTCATTTTCTATTATCGTAGTGGCCAAAATCAATGTTTGGGTTTGAGAACTGTATTTATTAACAGCTGTGATTTTTTAAATGGTTTTGTACAGGAAACTGGAGTGATCGAATAATGTCTGTATGGACCAAGAAGGTCTCTAATATCTGAAGAAAGCAATCCATTAGCCTTCCCATTCAGCTTAATGGCCCTCGACTGGCGTATGCTGCCCTAAAACAGCATAACCTGCATGCTGCCATCTTTGCTCTGGGCCGTGAAAGCTGTCTGAATGATCAAACTGATGCCATTCCAGGGGTGAAAGGTTCTGAATGGTGATTTCATGTTTATCTCAATTTATCAGCAATTGGTACCTGACAGAAATGGAAATCTTGCCCCACAACCTATGAATGAATGCGTTGTGTATGAAAAGAACTCGTTTTTTGGACTCCAAACTAGGAGTTGGTTTTTTGACAACCATATTCTGCTGCTTCTGTATGTGAATTGAAAAAAGTCATTATAAATAGTTATAAAAAGTAGTGGAGACCCCATGCAAACAGCCATGGAGTTTATTCATAATTAATGTCACAAGAAAAGGTGGTTTTCAAAGCATCACATTTGTTCATCCACCAAAGCAATCTCCAGCAAGATGGTGGGACTTACATTATCTGTAATATTTTCCAGTAAAGTATCAAATAGCTGGAAATGCGACAGGAAATCTCTTTTACTCTGCGGGGAGCGTGGCCCAAGGGGATGCTGCTCTAGATTTTAATTAAAGGTTGGCAGGGCATCAAACCTCAAGGAGTATTGGAAGGATCAGAGAGAATGGAGATGATTAGTTATTCTTTTGAAAATACAGAAGGTATTGTAGGAAATCTCAAAGCTCAGGTTTTGGGGGGAAATCTTTGAAAGCCAGCAGTCAAGTTGGTGAAAAAGTGCTAGAAATAAGATGGATATTCACAGAGCTTCCCACAAGACTCTGATGTTATCGCACGTTGATGGGCGATGCACGGATGAGACGTATTCGCATTATGTTTGCTGAGAGAATTAAGTCTTCTTATTCCATTTACTCAGTGTAATAGATTAGATATATTTTATGGAGATTTCATTCAACATTCTGCTCATACTGTCAGATCAGGCTTTGAGGAAATCCACCCGTAAACTCGCAGCACCACAGAATATATTGCCCTGTGATGTTCTTATCAGTGCAGTAGAGTTTTATTCAAGTTTGTCAAAACTTTGAATAACTTGATAGTCTGCAATAAAAAAAACATCTTTAAAAATGAAGAGCCTTTAAAAAAGAGGCTGCATTTCACAAAGCTTTTGTTGTCTGCACGTATTCATAAGAGATCAGAGTCAAATAAAAGTGGCCAACAACAATAGCTTTGTAGAATGTAGTCTGAAACTTTGTGTGCTGTAACAAAATAGCTGTTTAAGGCCTAAAACGTGTCTGAAGTTCTCATTTTAGATCATCTTAAAGATTGTCTGCCAGATGATCATTGTGAGTTTTGGTTGATTTCTGGTCTACTTCACACTACATATTTTATCAACATTCCTTTTAACTACTCATAACCTTAAAAATAAACTAAAAACAGTTATCGAGCAAGTACATAACAAACCAGTGTTTGAAACCAGTGTCTCCTTACTTTACGCCAATTTGAAACAGTAAATTAGAATAATGACTTATAAATTGAGCTGTTGGGTCCAGTTTCCCACATCTGAAATGTCGATTAAGCTTCGTTTGACTTCACTGTACACTGTAGAGAAATGTATGTAAAGTAACCTGCAATTTTATGTTTAAAATGGAGATGGTGACAGAGAGGCAAGTTACAGATTGCAACTTGTATATAAAAAATTATAAAAGAATTTATTAGGTTGTTATGAAAAGCCTCTAACTCCAAAACCCTGCATTATTTTAATGACAACAAACCATTGGTAAAGTTGAAAATTGATTATAAAGTTACATTCCAGTATTTGTGGAATTAATCTGGATGTGTTACTATTCAGATAGCCATAAACACATCAACAGTTTAACTAACTTTCTCACTAAGATTTTATTCAAACTATTGCTCCACCGTGACTGTAGTTTAAAGGATGGTTGAATTCTCTTTGCATTCTGATAACAATCACTAAGTAAAGTGGTCTAAATGTATTTATATATGTATATATTGGATATATCTTCTGTGGAAGGCACAGGACCATAAAATGTTTGTCCATTCATTGCATTTGGTTCGGTTACTAGCCTGTCAAACTATGTATTTGTTCATGTGTTTTGAGGGCAACATGGCTTTGGAGAAGCGAGGGTGGGTTATTAAGCTTTCAAATGCTTGCAAATTTGTTTAGCTAGAACCTCTAATGTTCATGTGCTTGTGGTGAGTGTGTTTTGGTTGTAACCCTGAACCTAAAATCTCATCACAGGTTGATTGAAATTTTGTTTTGTGACCAGGATGGATGTTGATTTAGGGACTTATCCTTATAAATCACAGTAATTTCGAATTAGAAAGTTAGACAAATCAGTCAAATGTCATTTGCCATTTTATAGCATGCAGAGTTCACATTAAGTGAAATGCCACTTAGTACCCTAAGCCGTGACAGCTGTGCAGTCTAGTATAGATAGGGATTCTTAGTAGTATGCCTGTAATGACAGACAGGTCCTGATTCCAATCTACCTGTAGCCCAACCGCCCACTGCATGTCACGTCATGTCCATCTCTTCAAATACTGAAATCAAGCTAATGGCTCTGCGGTCCAGACCTAAACTATGAGTGTTTGGCTTTGAATAAACAATTACTGAAGTGTGGCCTGTGCTGTCTTTCTGGACAATGATGGCGTGATAATGATGCCCTGAGCTTTTGTGCCATTTTCTTGTAGTTCAACAGCACCACAACCTCTCTCTCAATCCCTGTTTCCATGCCAACCATATCCTCCATCCACTTGCTCACAACTTCACAGAACAATAAACAGACACACAGGAAAAGGCTGATTATGGATTTCATAGTCATCACACCTGTATTGATCCCTTTTGTCTTTTGATGTGCTGGAAGATGATAATGCAAGACCCATCAAACAGGATGTCCTTCATCTCCCTGATTTTTGTGTCTGTATCTGTGATGAAGGTGTTTCATTGAAGCTCTGATATAGAATCCTGACAGCTATAGTGACCGCTGCATTGATCTAATCATTAACAAGAGGTAATACATTTGCTTTCTTTTGTGAAGCCTTCTCTCTCTTTATATCTCTGGTTTCTCTTTGTCCCCGCTTGTTTTGCACACACACAATATGATCATATCAGACCTGCCTCTTGTGTCAGGGCCTCTGGTTAGTATCAAGCTGAACCATTACACGGTTGAGAGCAGGGGGTGAAGAATGAAAAAATAAAACCTTCGGCTTTCCCTCAGCCATATTGCCGTTATTGCGTTTGACAGGACAGTGACCACATAACTCAATCTTGTCAAAGCTCAAATTGAAGGCCCTGCAGGAGTATTTGTTGCCATTGACCTGTGTTGTCTGAGGCTTCTGACTTATGAAATGGGTACAACTCCATCCCAAAGGTATGGCTCATGTATATCTAAAGTTGGTTTCTCCTTTTTAGCTGTTGCTTGGTTGAATCCATAAGCTTTGACGTATACAGACCTTTGTAACATATGATCATTGGTTTATAGAGCTGTGCCAGTCATTAGTGATGTACGAAAGTTGATCTTTCAATATGGAAATGTCAGGAATGACTGATCAGTCTTTGAACACGTGTGTCTGTGATTTGACAGGAGCGAGAGTGACTCTTTTGATTTATGTGATGCCTCTGACACACTGTTGAGCTTTTCGACATCTGATTTAGAGAAATAGTTCAGCCAATGATGAACTGCATTATTTACCTTCATGTTGCTCCAACCACATGTTTTCTTTAACAGTCTTTAACAGTAACAAAAACAATGTTTCTCTTCTTATCTCACTTCGTCTAACATCTCACTGTGTTCTACAGAAGACAGAAAATAATCTGGGGCCATGACAACAATAACATGATGGTGAGTAGATAGTAACAAAATGTTCCTTCTTTCTGTGAATTATTTTACAGTATTAATACCTCTAACTTTATATAACTGAACCCTGTAAGGGAGGTTTTTAAACTGCCTTCATATGCTGCTTCAACATTCTGTCAGAACACCTGGCACCTGCAGCTGCTAGACTAAATAGATGTGGCCCACATAGCCCACAGAGAGATGTGCTTCACAGCTCGCCATGTCCCCACTGAGCACCTTCTCTTCCAAGCTCAGTGACAAACTCTTGAGAAAGAAATTAGCCTACCGGGACAAAAGCTCAGTGCAATCCTAGTCAAGAAAAGGTTCTTTCTTCAAAGCTCGGTACAGAGCTGAAGTGCTCTATATATGCATTGGGAATGATGGGTTCTAGGACCAGAAAAAGTATTTTTTTTTACTTTTATTTGTCTACCAATCATTGTACTGGGATTTTATTAGTTGGCTTTGCATTGGTGGACCCTATTCAGGCCTGTTCACCTAATCATAACAAATACAATTTGTGCAGAAAATATGCGGCTCCATCTTAAGGCTTATTTCCAGTCTGTTTGACTCCATAGTGTTCTGTATTTTTAAGTGACACTGCATAGTCATTTCAATGAGGAGCAAGTTATGGAGACATTTCTTTAGAATAACGTACACTTATGATGGATCTGCACAGAAATACCAATTGTTGTCAATTGTTGGTTTTACAGTTTCTTAAATGTTATAAGTGATTTCAAACACACCCCTTCATTCAGTGCTTAGCCATCCAAATAATGAACATGCTATGCAACACAGGCAACGATTAACAGCTAGCACATGTGCCTCCCTTTGCTGATTGGCTACAAGAATTTTATGATGTTGTGGTAATTTGTCCGATACCATGCAAACACACACAGTACAGACATCTAAAAATCATTCACAAAATTGTTTGTTTGGGTGTTGATTCCAATTGTCAACAGCATTTTAACAGAAATCACATACTGCATCTTTAAGAAGCAGCACAGTTGCTGAAGTTCAGGCGGTGCATATGGAATAACTCAAACTTAGTCAATAGACTTTACAACCTTGAACATGATTTGCTACTTGCTATTGCTAATCAGTAGATAGTATCGGGGGAGGGGCCCTGTCATTGTAAAGAGTTTTTTTATTGGACAAAATGCATGAGTGCAGTATGAGTCATCAATATTTTTGGCCTGTATTTTTGGAAGAGAGAGGCTGTAAACTTTAAATGTGTATATTTGCTGAAAATGAATTTAGTTCACATTTAGGAGTACACTATCACAAAACACCAATTTGTTTTAATCGGGTCTTCAAGAAGATATAGAGGTTAAGTTTGGAAACATGATTTTAATCGCATCAAAAGAAACTTATGAAGTGCTTTTCTATTGCTCAGACGCCACCGTCAGCACAAAAGCTATCGGCTTTGTCATTTTCGGTGAGTTTATCTCAAGAAATTGATTTCTGGGACCAACCTCTCCTGTTAAAGTGGCATTATTAGTTTTGTGTTGGCTGTATGAAAAGCCTGCCCGACTGAACAAATGGGTCGGCATAGTTTTTGCAAACTCAGCAGCACTCAGAAGTGGATCGGTGAATTGGTGCGGTTTATCCTGTGTGTGAGCGGCATGTCGAGGTAGAGTCTTTCTGGTAATATCAGTTTGTCAACCTGATGGTCCAGTTCTGCTGTGGGAAGATTTTCTGTATTTTCTCTCATTAGCTTCTCTGGCGTCACATCAACCCTAATGGCTTCATTTTTTTCATAAATACACAATTTAACAAGATCATATAGCTGATGTAGACAAATGACACATTCAGTGCATTAAAATCTCTTTGATGTATATCTGTAAGCTTCAAATTAGGCCACGTAGCCTTGAATTTTTAATGTTGATTTTTGGTGCCCAGGAAGTTTTAAAGAAGGGTTTAGAGTTAGACGTTAACTAGATGTTTCTAGCTATAATTTACCACAGAAAATAAATACAGCTTATGTTAAAAAGATGTTTTGGCATTATTAATTTAAAAAACACTATACAAATTTATACATTATTTATATATTATTTTATGTGCTTTAAAGGCGATACAAATGTGATGTAATTACTTACTGACCCTGTCTAGTTATATCAGCTTCAGCCCGAAACTTTCACACAATACAGTCAATTCCACTTAAAGGTATTATGTCAATAAAACTTAAGTTTTATTCACCTATATCAGAAGCTCCATCACTTAAAGATTTAGGTTTAGATAACACAAATCTTTTTTTTAAAAAAGTAATATAACTTTTCCAAAACACAACCTTAACACTTCTGCTTTTAAACTCTCCAGAAAGCCTTACCACATAGAACATGTTTTGTTTTTATAAACAGGAAAAAGTCGATATTATTTTTTCTTGTAATTGACAGCATGCTGCAGATACTGTGCTTTAGAGCCAAACTTGTTGTAATCCCAAAGCATAGTTAAATTGACTGCAAATTTATAAAGCACCAGAAAAGAAAATGCTTGCTCTTGTTTTAAGATTGTGTTTAAAAGATTATACATGTGTCTTTTTCCTCCTGTAGGATTTTATTCAACACAAAGCCATGACTACTGCAGTAAAGTTTGCTAATATTTTTTTTATGGAAGCCCCAATTGGCTAGAAATGATTTATAACTTCTGCGGACCATAGTTTACGCTGAAAACCTGGGAAACGCTTGTGAAAGAGAGCAGAGAATCCACTGGACCGGAAAACTGGTGCGTCTGACAGAACATTCCGTGAAAGGACCAGTTAAACCCAATATGGATAAACAGCATGTCTGCTTCACACCAAAAGAAGTTAAAGCTGTGGAAAACGTACCCTTTTTCCTCTCTTATCCATCACATCCAGCATTAGAAACATTTGTGATGACTGAAAAAACAGGGTTGCACCCCTTTCTCTCATTTGGCAGCATAATTCTGAATACCTTCCATCAATATCTGCCAGTGTAGCAGTGTTGCTTGAGTTGAGTTCTACCTGCAGGCGGCTGCTAGAATAATTAGATCATGCCTTCCACTCTTCATTGGCAGCGTGCACGTCGGGGATCTGCAGACTGCTAGCTGAAGCAGCTGTGGAGCGCAGACGCTGACAACACAGCAGTCCGATAAAGGTGGAATAATTTAACTTGGTTAACTGGAAGCTTTAAGTTGTCATGGGTCTTATTAGTGGATGGCTATACGGCTCCTTGGGCCAAGTGCAGTTTTTGCATTTCGCATTCCTGAAATTCAAGTTGCTGTTCAAGACTGAAACCTTTGCTTGTAATGCTCGGATTTTGGCTGTAAACATGATCTGTGCTCTTAATTCCAGTTATCTTTAGGATCCATGCCTGGATTTATTTAGCCTGGATTCATTTTAGACACAGTGGAAGTGCTTCTGTTTTGCACTGTTATAATTAGATGGGTAGATTTCATTACACATTATGAGTGATAGGATGAATTGAGAAATGAATATAAATTTCATAGGTTCCTAATATGTGGCATGTCCTTTTTTGCATTCGCTTGAGCTGACATGGACTTCAGTATGATGATGTATGATGAACCTGATGATTCATGTTCAACCAGCAGGATCTGAGATTGTTCCAAGGAGTTTTTAAATACTGACTAAAGGCAAAATACAGACTGAAGGTAAAGATATATTTTAGATGATTTAATAGCTGTAAAGAATAAGAATAATACATTGAGGTATATCATGTGGAAAGGTGCTACATGGCATAGATTTAAAGCAGCACTGTCTGCTTGGAATGACCAATGCCAGACAGTGGTAGAGGAGTGCTTAAGAAATCTGTTTAAAAACAACTGTTTATTTGCAGTTCTGTTGATTGATGCAAAAATTACACACTTCAGCTTTAGAAGTTTTATTTTGCTTCATTTACTACTACCTGTAGCGTATCCATTACAGAAATCCCAGTGCAAATATGTATTAACTATGCATGAAGCTTGTTTTTCCCCAATGTAATGCATGCTAGGCTTTTCCAAATGATCACTCAATTAGTGTATTTTTTTATATATATTTTTTTGGTACAAAGTGGTGCAGTAGAAGAGAACAAGAAACACATAGTTATTGATCCCTTTAACAACCTTAACTGAGATTTGATAAAATAATATATATATATTATATATGCTAATATGACAGGCCTGAGCTACACTGTGGAACTAAATGGATTGGAACTGAATGGATATTTTCTAATGTTCTTCTAATAGAGTTCCTGAACGTTATGTCTGTGCGCATGTCACTGGCCTCAAATTGAAGAATTAAAATATTCCATCAGGTTCAGTTCTTGAAATTGTCCTATTTAGTTGAACCTTGAGGAGACATGGGGATTTTAGGTCTCTTGCTTCTTAAAGGGACAGTTCACCAAAAAAACCAAAAAATAAAGACAAGAATGTTCTGCATAAAATCACCTTTTGTGTCAAACTAACTAGTTCAGATATGAGTGAACTAGCCTTTTATAGATGAAATGCCATTTTTTCTCTGTTAAACTACTTTTTGAAATACAAATTTAATGTGCAGAGACAGCTAAGACACTCAAAAATATGGAAACAATCACAAGCCAAGCATCACTATTACTATTGATTATATTCAGATTTGATTTACAACATAACCTTCTGTATAACCTTCTGCATTACAGAAATAAACTAGCCTTCAAATGATGTGCCTTGTTATAAAGATGTGTTTTTTTTTGTAAGTTCATCATAGGTTTGGTGAGTTGTGAACACACACAGCAAACCGTAAACACACTTGGAGCAGTGGGCAGCACTGCTGCACTCGGGGACCAACTGGGGGTAAGGTGCCTTGTTCCTCTCAGCACTGGGAATTGAACCAGCGGCCTTTTGGTTACAAGTTTGACTCTCTAACCAGTAGGCCACAACTGCCTGCAATTAAAACCATGAGCTATATCTAGAGACCAGAAAATCACAGAGACTTCAAGGTGTACTTAATTGACTTCAAAGTAAAAGATCTTGGATTGGTTCAATTTGTATTAAATGTTGTTTTTATGTGTTAACAAATTGTAATTATCGCCACAGAGGCTGATGAAATAAAACACAGTATTTCCTCAATCACACAAACCAAATAACACAGATTTGCTACACTAATCCAACAGCTTTTCCATTTTTAGAATAAGAACATGTTAAATTTGCAAGAGACAACTGCAATTATCTTAAATAAAACTTCAGTTCTAATAACTGATTAAGAGGGAAAGATAAAAGATTTGAAAAAACTTATACCAGCATAAAAATATTGTCAAACAGACTCACATAGGATCATCAAAGCTTAAACAGATTACACTTGAAATGGTCAGAAATGTGAAATACGAACCATCTGATGTGAGAATTTTTAAAACATCCTGCTGGAGCATCACAGCAAAAGATTGAAAACACACACATACTCATCTTATGTCTTAATGTATATCTGTGCACTGCGTTCGCATTTAAAGAAGAAAACAACTTCTCTAATATTCATTGTCTTTCTCTTGTTAGGTTCTGGGTGTGACTACTGCAGCATCATCATGTTTATGCCCTGTTGACCTTCTCTGTGGTTAATCAAATTAAACCTGACACACTTCCACGCCCAATCTACTCATTATCTTCCTTCAAATCAAGACTAGCCATTGCTCACACGCTTTCCCAGGCTGGTGTATGGTAAGGTAATAATTTGCATGAGTGAATTGTCAGGATATGTGGATAAAATGACAGATATTTTTAGTGATAAAGTGATTGTTTAAAAAAAACGTGAACTTTAGATCATTTAGATAATTTTCTCTAAGATAAATATTTTGAATTAGTAATGTAAACACATTAGGTTCTTTGTGCATGGGCACTTAGTTCTGGATACAAGTTTTCGAGTCAGCTCAGAACACCTTAACACCATATGGCAACACCCTAGAAACCACCCACACTGCATCATGGTGGTGTCTTTTGCATGGACAACCACTACATTTTCTTCTTCAGTTTGTTGCTTTTATACACAATTACCAAACACAAATAAAAAATTTTCTGTACATTGGTCTCAAGCATAATTGATATTTATGCTCATATTTTTACAGCCAATGGGCTGGTAGTGCAGTAGTTAAACTTTTATTAAGACCCGTAAAAAATGCTTCATTTCACTTAATATTTCCATGTCATAGGTTGCTGCTTTAACCAACAGAAGCCCTAATGTCTCCTGTTCAGCTCATGTAGCGGATTACAGCACATCGTCCTACAGGACAATGTGAAGCACTCCGACTAACAGCCAGATCTCCAGTGAAATGTTCTTGGAGCTTGTACAATTGAACACATGAGTGGGTCGTTTTGAACTGAGAGTGCTGAAACCATAATATGCTCTTTTGTTTCTCTGTGGTTTCTCATAGATATTTTTCTGTCTTTTGTAGCTAGCTTCTTCACAGTGCTGCTGATTTATTCATGACCATACAGAGGATTTTAGAAACTCCTGGCTTGAGCCATTGGATGGCAAACGTTGCCAGCTAATACCTGCTGCCTACTAGGTAAAGTGGTCTTCCTGTCTAACCAAGGTTCATAGGACTTTAATGATCAGAATATATCCAACCTGAGCAATTAGAAACCATGTACAGTCCTCTAAACCCCACCCATTTGCGTTTTATTGCCATTGTCACTTATTCTTTTCCTGTAACTCATGAAAAGCTGAAAATATTAAACATACTGCCCCTGCTGTGGAGAAATTTTGACAGGATGGAGTAAAACAAGTAAAGACAGAGGTTGAAGACATAGAAAATGTTTTAACATAAGAGTCATGAACCTTTCACCCTGCGAGTCACAATGTCTCATTTGAATTTAATGCAATTGATTGATGTTAAGACAGTACTGAAATCTCAAAAAAGCACACAGAGGCTCTACTGAGATTCTTCAGCTGTTTCTGTCACACATCGTGTTTCAGTATTTACTAAATTAAGGGTTCAAATAGGAGACGGCCCCAAATCTCATGACTGAATGTCTGATCAGGGAGGAACGGTCATTCTGCTTTTGAAAGTGAATGAGAGTGTCTGATTTCATCAGACTGCCCCTCTCACATCCAAATAATCCAGACAGCTTTCTTAAAAAAGAAATAAATGACAATGAGACAGCAATAGGACAGAGTTAGAGATGAAAGACACAGGAAATGAAATACTGAACTTTAGTTGTAGTCAGATTATACAGCAGTTGTGAAAAAGACATATTTCCAAACAATTTTGTCTCGTTGCTCAAAGCACCAAAAGTACCTCCATGTTTCTCAGTTCTTCAGGAAGCCCAGAAGCTACGCTATACATGTTTTATGGTTTAATATGTTTGTGAAAATTCCTCTAGTAAGGTAAAAGCACTACTGTGTTATGCATTGGATAATAAATACAAGGTTTGACTTTATAATTGTCTTTTTGCATTATAGATCCATGTTTCTACACAATGTAAGAACGGTTTCGTAAACGGCATACTATAGTTATCACTGACGTTGCTCTCTGTAGTTTGAGGGTTGCAGATTTGAACAAACCAGTTAGTTTTAAACTTAAACAGCGATTAACTTTCCTCTCACTGTTTGTGCTACGGACTTGAATGATAACTCATATCTTGTTGCTTGGGTTTGAGTGATACTGTTTTTCTAAGTGATTCAGATTGAATGTTTTATATATAACGACTTGCATCGATATAGATCATATCAGAGAAGGATTTACAAAAAACATTACAGAGACTTGTGACGGACTTACGATGGACTTTGTCTTAGCAACCATCCATCCAACATCCTGGCTTTCTACAGAAAATGTTCATATTTAGATATGTTTGCTATTCTAGCGTTGGTTAAAGCAAAGCTGGACTAAACGTCTATGTAATGAAGAATCAAAAGGGTGTTTTTGTGCCTGACATGACAGATCGGGTCCCAAAACAAATGGCAGGACATCAGCTACTGTACCTGGTGGCTCTCGGGAACAAAACAGCAGCGGGGAAGCGCACGCAAGACTTTCAGTGGCCAAAAATGAACCGCACGGCGGTTTAACTTACACACATCCGACACCCGTTTTATTCTTTGCGTGAACTGGATCACGCAGCGTGAAATGTGCGGGTTTTCACAGCAAAGAGACGGCACTAAAACCCAATCGTCTCCGGCATCCGGAGCGCAGAGGATAATGACTCTGTCCGTGTCAACAAGCGGATAAAACCGCACGCTTGACTTCACACGCCCGCCAGCCTGCAAAGCTGCGAGTCCAGCGCGTCTCCTTATTATTCTGGGAACCATCTGGTACCCGCACGGCTGCCGGACGCGCTTGGCCGCCGGCGGCCCGAGGGCAGCCCGGCTATCATCGCGCTTCGCCGTGGCTCACAATCCAACACAACCTGCTTTTCCGTCGTGTGTCTGACATGGAAATGATATCAGACTTCAGTCAATCGGAGCCATCAAAACTACAATTCCTGGGACACGGGGCCCTTGACAGCGACGTAGTTCCCCCCTCCTCCTAAAGATGGCAGTAGAGTCTCGGCTAGAGCTGGGGAGGGGTGCGAGGGTGTGAATGATTTAAGACTTTCCTGGACATTTTTTATCCTTTATATATGCGGCGGGTTTCGGGTGTAATAGAAATCTGGTGGCAATAACGTGGGCGAGAGGGTCATAATTGTGTTTTGAGTTTGAAGGAACTTTACGACAAATTAATTTGTGTCTTTTCTCACAGTACAGATACTGCTGATAAAGGAGCAGACTGACTTATTTTGCTGTTAATTAGTTTTCCCAGGTGCGAGCATGTGGGAAAACTACATTGTGTGTGTGTGTGTGAACGAGTCATTGCCCATATGGATCATTTAGTATTTTCATTCCGCCGGTAGTGACTTGATCTGTTGTGTAAATGGGGGGTTTGGGTAAATGGGGGGTTTGGGGTTGCTTATACGCACAGACTTCATTGACTGTAAAGAATGTTTTCATTAGGTTGAGTCCCACATAAACTTGTCCAGCTTCATTTTTGTTTTCTAATTTCAAAGGAGATTCATTTTCTCGAAACAAAATATAACTAATTTGTTTCTTTTGATTGCAGGAAGAACATGAGACAGATATGTTCTTGACAGGTTATGTAAGATTCACTTCTATTAATGCTTGATATATTAATAATATAATAATATATATATATATATATATATATATATATATATATATATATATATATATATATATATATATATATAAATGCCTGAAATATATGACCAACCCCCTATGTTGGGTTTTCCCAGTTGACTTGACAACACAAACAACAAATAGTTCATTTTGGCTGTTGGTCTGTTACATTCATGATGAACTATCCAGTAATTGTTTATTCTCACAAAATGTTTTAGGGAATAATTAAGATTAATAAATTCTCATAGGAAGGGTGAATAATTCATGAGGAATATTTTTTTTCTCCTGGCCTGTAATGAGATTAAATTCAGGGTTTACAGTAATCTCACATGTGTTACCCGTAGGTTTCAGAAGAGATCTCACCAATGTCTCAAACTGCTTAAATCTGTCAACGTTACAGTCATCTGCAATCAACAGTCAGACATTTCAAAGTGACAAAATGGAGACTTATGAGTGATGATAGGGCAACCTCAGAGCAAAAACATCTTCTTAGGGAGTCTGGTCTCTCGTGTTTTGCCAGGGTTTCCATCCCTTCATAGCAACAACAGATAAGAGAAGACTCATGGCGCCAGGCTTGCTGAAAACAAAACAGATAGAAAACAAAAGAGTCAAGGTGAAGGAAAGTAGTTAGAAACAGTGTCAGTGGGCTGGAGGCAGAGGTGTAGGGTACAGATTACAGGGTGGACAGGGTGGAGTCAGAGTAGATCAAAACAACAATACACAGTTTTGTCTCTATTTTAATATATTTTCTTCTCTCTCTCTCTCTCCCCCTCTCTCTCTACCTCTCTTTCACACACAGAGCTACCTACAGGGCACCTCAGAGCACAACACGATTGTCAGGTGGAAACAAGTGAGGATTAAGTGAAAGTTTTACTTCTGTGAAATGGGCAGATAGAGGAGACAAGTGCTGAGTAATGTAACGTTGACTTACACGTTTCACTCATTAAAAATGCTAGCAATTGTCAATTTCTGAACGTATTGTTTTTAGATACTGGTGAAACCGTAAAGTCTTGAGGTGGGCTTATGTGGAGTAAACAGGTTTGTCTAGGCTCCACATATGAGTGGAGTCTCTAGCTCCAGCAAGTGCACATCATTTCAAATATCACATCATGTCAAATATAAGAGAGGCCAGGTGCAAGTTTTATTGTCCTTTATAAATCACAGACTAATACAAATCTACTATTTTTATATTTTTAATAAGAAACACAAAGCTTTGTTCTGTAAGGTACTAGCCTAATTATTTTAATCAGGTCAATAAAATGCATAAACAGATATTTTAATAAGATGTTAATTATACTGTATATGCTATATATTTTAACGTAATTTATTTTTTATTAACATTTGTTTCATAACTATTGAAGTGCCCCCAACCTCACAGCCATGATAAAATCTTTTAGCAGATTTTTTTAGAGCAATCAAAACCATCGAAGTCCATTTTTGGTTGAGAAGCTTGTGGTAAATAAGTATAAGCACTATGGCTTGTTTGTGATTAAAGAAATGTTTCATGATACAATCACCTCCGGTCCCCCCTACTGTTTGTTTCTTTTTTGTAAAACTTTTTAAAGTGGAAAAACTACTTTAAGTTCCCTCTGCTGATTGTTAAACCAGACCAATCTGTCTGTGGTTACACAGTACAATGAGTATGTACAATTTGCCATCCAGTTCTAAAGTGCTATTGGCCTTGTAATGCTGATATGCAAATATAAAATGAATATGGATGTCATGTTAATTTCCCTTCAAGTTCCATTACCTCTTCCTATTGAACAAATCAAACGCAAGCAGTGCTGTCAGCAATCGTTTGCTTTGTAAAAGAGGACACAACCCCACCAAAGAAGTGAGTGGAGACTCTCCAGAGGTTGTATAAACTATAGGGATATTAAGAGACCTGTCCTATGTGTTGATGTATGCAAAAAATGTTGAAAGCATTTGTTCACAGTGAAAGTCACATTCATGAGACTGTCATTAACATTTCCGTACCGCTTAATCCTCATAATGCAGTTATTCATAGGGTTACACTAATGGCAATAAAAGTTTCGAGAATTTAAAGGATGGAAAACCGAATTTTGGTATTTTGGTATCACCAGGAAATCCAGGCCAATGTAAAACTAAATCTGATTCTGTCTGCAATTGCAGCCTAACACCTTCCGTTCCAGATCTGAAGGCCTGTCTGCATAACTCAACATCAGATCTCCTCTCCGGTATGTCTCATCTGTATTTAAAGTGTTAAGAGGATGGGGTGGAAGTATATTTACACCTGATCATTTCCCATCTATAAATCCAACTAATGAGATACATTTGTAAGTGTGCACTCTCAGTTCTATTTTATAGCTTAGTGAGGTTTAGTTACTAACTAACTTTACGACTCAGGTGGTGTCAGTTTATGTGTGGGGTGGTGTAGTTGTTAAAGCTCCAGTCTGATAACCTAAAGGTCCTACAATTGAACCTTTAAGAGTTGCATAGTTCTCTTATCAGCACTGGGCGCCTGAGAAAGGCACTTAACCCCAGCTTACTCCAGGGAGCTGTTCCTTTGATACCTCAGGTGGCTTGGGTAAAAATCACCTGCTAAATAACAAATGCATTTATTTATGTTCTATTTCATAAGCGCTTATTAATAAAGGATTAGACTGGTAAATTATAAAATAAGAAGTGGTAACACTGCACTTTAGGACTCGTTAGTCATGTCAGGTGCATTGCATTGTGGGATACAATATTCCATACTTCTCTCCTTTAGTAAATATAGTAGGTGTTCTGTGCAAAAAAACTGCAATATCCATACTGTTTGTTGTATACCCTATTTCTGCATTATACCACTGTATACACCACAAAATAGTTATAATATTGTGATATCAGGCTATTCTGAAAATAGCCTCTGTCATTTTGCTGAAAAAACTGCCTTAATTCGACCCAATGTTAAAGCAGCGATTCAACAAAACGCCTTCATTTTTTTGCTGTCTCAAATGGTAAATTACTTAAGCATCAATATTGTCTTGCTGAGAGCAGTTTCAACCATAAAATGGCATTTGAAAACATTCAATTTGCTGCCATTAAACATAAAACACTTCTCTGTAGAGAAAATGCTTGTGTCTTAGTACAGGTGAGTAAAGGATGCACGATTTTTACAAATGCGTGAAAACTGGAAGTGAATTTATTTATGTGGCGAGCCAATGAAATTGAAGCAATTAGCATTCACATTAATGCAAAAAAGTGGATGGGCAAGAGAAATGTTTGTGACACATGACTGAATATTTAATCATTAAATCTTCCAGTCCCTATTTTAAAATGCATTATTTTTGTTAGTGTTTGGGAATGGACATCTGTGGCTGATTCCTTACATATTGGTGCTTACATCTTTACAATTCATCATTACTAAACATCAAAATTCTTGCGTGTCTTCTATTGTCATTTAAAGTTGTAAAGTTTGTAATTGATATGAATACAGTATTAGGGAAATGTATATAAGGTCCTTAGGTCCTTAGATTTCAAGTTTTTTTTTTAAGGAATTTTAATGTGTTGCTATTGGCTGCTTAGGCTATGGCTATGTGGTTGCTAGGGTGTTCTTAATGGTTATTAGTTAGTTTCTGTCCAAGTCAAAAGAGGCCACAGATACTTTAAGCCCTCCCTTCACTTTCTATCATTCTCTATTGTACGTGAAAAGCATATACAGTTATCAAATCCTCCAACATCATTCTCTAATGCTTATATTCAAAACAGGATGAGAGCTACTGTCCAAATTGACAGTGTAAGCGCACTGTACTGTAATGGACGTGCTGCACTACCAATTTAATGCAGAGACCGTCACAAACACGTCTGGCCAGACCTTTATCTTCACAATGCCGACATCTGGAAATCAAAATGGCACGCTGCCCTGTTATTTGTCAGTGGATTTGTTAACATTGACAAGCACAACCTTTTATTGATACACCCTCACAGACAACCGCTGAGCAAGATGTGTTATAACCTTTGAAAATATCACGCCAGCCATAATATTTTCTGCGAACGGCATTTTCCCCAAAAAAGTCTCTTGCTGGACTCACAAAGGGTTCTGCTTTCAATGAACATTTCTGGCAGACACGTGCGTTAATAATTAATTACATAATTTTACAACAACTTAAAGATTTTTATGCTCCGCAGCCGCCGTGTTTTATATGACCCCGTTATTGTTTTGACCTTGTTTACCCACATACTGCTGAAAAATGTATTCGTCTGTTCTGTTTTAGTACTAATCATATTTTATTAAAAAAACAAAATGAGCACATTGTTTACCTGCATAGCTTCCTGCTAAAGTATTCTTTTGAAAGAAGGCATGTTTTATATCCACGGTGTAAATAGCTTTCTTATTGTTGCATCATCATATCCAGGGCTGGCACAGGTTTGGTGTGCTATATGGAGGTTGTTCTCTGTTTGTTCTTAACGTAGTAAACTTGTCACCAGCTCTTAGGATGATCTGTAACAACATTCCAGGCATTATAGCGTTGTGGTTAAGTTTTTTTAACACATGTATATGTACCAGTGTAATGAAAAGCCATGTGATAACCAATCAAAAAAATTCACTGCTGAAGTGGACTGACACCAAAAAGTCACCAAAAGTGGTCTGCTGTAAAAAAAACATGTTGATGTCCCTTTTATGATGGCAATGTGTGTGAGAGTTGTGAACTGTGTTAAATGTATAATGATTTGCAACCAAGGTTAATCTCAAACATTGGTTGCAAACATTGTTGACAATGTGCAATCTAAATTGATTAAAATGAGTATCTAATAAAGTCGAATTAAACGTGAATTATTTCAAAGAGAGGCGATTTCCATTGTTTATGTTTGGGCATATTTCTGACTGATACACATTGTAACAGAGATTTGAGTAAATGAGATGCAAATACAAGGCCAGGCTGTTGCATTTGCATCAGTTTCGTTTACAGAAAAGCTTTTTACTTCTGCTTTTCCAGGAGACGACGTCTTTGTGGCACACAAAATGAGAACAATCCCCCTGTTTGCAGACTTGGCTAAAGTTGACATTTCATCTGTTCCTAAATCAGATTTCATGTAAAGCAGAAACAAAATGCTCAGTAACAAAGAGACTGGCAGCAGAGAGACAACATACATAATTCAGTAGAGTGTGCCTGTGGTTTTCTTTGTGTGTTTGCGTTGTGTGAATCGGATAATTCAGTTTCTTTTGATAGGCATTTATCAATTCACTCACAAATACTTTTTCAGCGTGACAGGGGAGCTTAATTTCTGCAGCGGTGCTGATGTGGTGATCTGATTCAAACCTCGCCGGGACTCTGCCTGCCGGTGTCCTGTCTGACCTCTCCGTCAGTTTATTGGAGAAAGGAAGGCAAGGAAACACAGGCATTGTGGGTATCCACTGTCTGGGTTTAGGCATTTTTGAATTCAATGCATGTCCCAAAAAGGAAACGTTGGGACAGCAGAAAAATAGGAGCTGTGCGGTTTAGTGCTAATTGAGAAAGGCAAAACACATAAAAGTGCTGACAAACTGAGGTTGAGACACATCAAGTAGATCTATTTCGATATTTAGTCTGTTTACCCCTCTGTTCTATTGCAGCTTAATTTGATTCCCTCAAACCCTCACCAGATATACAGATATTTATTCTGTATTTGTAATGCTTTACGCTTTCTAGGATCCATCAGGTGACACCTTCTGACATTTACAGGAGGGGACAAATACGCAAGTTAAACCTTTACTTAGCAACTTTAGTTTATAGCGTAATCACTCAAAATGCTATTCATATACTGTTTCGATTAACAGAGCTTGTTATGTTGTAGCTCAAAAAGGGAAGAGCATTTTGATTCATTAGACTTACGTTATGATTGCAATCAAAGATGAAAGCTATATGTCATCTTTATTTGATCCCATCTATTTAACCTAGGCCGTAATCTTTCATTAATCTTATGTTCTGCTGCAGGCTGTAATTTACCTTTTCATTTACCTGCTCTCTTGTCTGTGGCATCACCCACAACCATCTAAATGGATATTTAACCTCCACACCCTAATTTGGGTTCCCATATGCTAATTACATATCACCATATATATTTCTTAGTGATATTCTTAACACTGACAGTAGATAGTATGATTTGAGACACTGCCATGATGCATGATGGAGGTAATACCTTGTCTGTAAAAATTCTCTGTAAGTTATATTTCTTTGTATTTTTGTATTTGCAGCACTCTGAAATTCTTGAATCTGATTGGTCAGCAGCTACATTCTTCTGTTATATATTCAGTTTATTGACCAGTAAACTGTATAATTGATTGTTAATTGTCCCAAGGAACTGATTGTCTGCACAGTTATGCAAGTTTCATGTCTCTTTTTTACATTTAACCTTTTTAAAATTTAACCTTTTTGTTACTTAGTGGGAATATGTGGGAAACATTTTTACAACCTAAAATGATTAGCTGGACAGGCTTTATATTGTGGTAGTGACCTGATCATACATGTTTCCTGTATTGCTTTCTTCAAAAATAATATTGATATAAAACAGCTTTACATGTGTAATGCAAAGACATATGACAAACCATACAAAAAAAACAAAAAGCACACAATAATGAAAAATGACTCTCCTTTTACTTCTGTTCTGGCACACAGTGAATGAACATGTTGAGTGAATGAGCTGTGATTTGGCATCACTTTCGCCCTTGTGTTTGTCTTGGTATTTTGAGGTTGGTCATCATCCAATTGAAAGCCTGGGGAGTTTGTGAGGAAAGACATTATTTATGTCCTCTTTGTGCTTAGCACATTAGCATGATAATTATAGCTCATAGTCAATTACGTAATCAAAACACACAGAATCATTTGGCAGTCAGTCTGTATTCCATGAATCATGAAAGCAATGTTTGCATCTTCACAATATGGATCTAATTACTTCAGTCCAAAACAAAGCGCTGTGTGAATGTGTGACAATGGAATTAATTTAAACATTTGCAGTTAAAATGAGTGATTATTTTGTACGACAGTTCTTTAAAACCGCAAATAAAAATGCTATTAAACCAATCATTACAGTCAACATTACTGCAACAGATTTATACTAAATTGTTATTTGACAGAATTGACATAAATATTAACATTTTACTCCAATTGTGGTTAAATGTTAACTAGCGCTGAAGAAAATCTAACTTCAAACAGCAAACACATTTAGGCAATTTCTTTCAAAGGTGCAAATAATTTTACTGACCCCATGTCAATGTAAATGTTTTAAAAATGAAGTTGACTCACTAAGCTATGTGAATCATACAGTTTAAGGGGTGAAAAATAAATAGAATGTGTTTTTATTATAGCAGCTCATGAAGGTGTGCATCCTCCCTATTGCCCATCACGACTGAGAAAGATTTAAAACTGCTTCAAGATTCAAGATATTTGAAGAATCGAGGCTTTCATTTGTCACATACATAGTTATATGCAAGATAAAACCAGCAGTGAAATGTAAACGGCTGCCGGGTCGAGGTGTGATCAAGAAAAGGCTTTTTACTGGAGTGTTCAAAGTCATTCTTTTATTATTAACCACTTCATTGCTGTCTTGCCATCATGTGCTGGTGCAAAGTGAAGAAAACATGCTGGTTACCCAGAGGCAACGTTATGCAAGGAAAAACAAACAGAAACATAAGAATCTTCTTTCCTTTAAGACTACGTTTATTTTCAACTGTTTAAGATGCTGCTAGCATCCATCATATTTTATAGACATTGTGGACATTATCATAACCTTATTATTGTTGGAAGAGTTGAAGGTTTATATTTCACTCGACTCTGGATCACCTCGCCTTTAGCTAGCCCCTCCGCTGCGGTTGCGCACATGCATGCGTCTTGTAGCCTCATGCATCATACATCAGCCACAAGGTTAGATGGGGGGCGAGCTGGAAAATATCAGTGTATTAAAAATTAAATATAATGGTTTAAATTACAACAAAAAAAATTGCAGTATGCTTACAAAAGTTAATGGGTGTAATGGGCGGCACACTGTTTTTATATGGTTAATACCCTCATGAAGGTCAAAATGCCCCTAAAATTATTTCCAGGGGCCAAATATTGGCCCTTAATAGGACGACTCATTTCTGACACAGGTGTGCTAGAACGAATACCTACAGGCTCTAATGAGATCACACTGCATCATTAGATAGTGGCAGCCGCTCTCATTATTGTCTGCGCATACAAGGTAAAAATAATATTAGGATGAGGAGAAACTGGGCAGCCACTTTTTTTATGTCCTTCTCAAGAGAGCAAGTGAAAACTCTCACTCTATTTTCACATCATTATAAACTGAGATGCTTTTTCATCTTAAATCCATTCTCATGGGACTCCATGTGTGTAGGAGACATGCCAGTTTCTTGCAGCGTGGCATTTATGCTCTCACACCTTTAGAGGGGCGTAATTACTTTCGGCATTGAATATAGTGAAAAAAGCATGAGAAAAAAGTGCAAACCCGTCTTCTCAGAATAGCTTATGCTCTGGAGGCCCGAAACCATAAACCAGATCACAGCTGAAGTCAAAACTCTTCCTGTATCATCCCAGGTTTTGTGTAATTTCACATTTATATTTATATTCTTAGCAGACGCTCGAGCGATAGAGATGCAGCATATGTCGCATAGGTTGCATTTAGCTGTCACTTGCACTTCCCTCGTAATACAACAGATCAAGAAGGATTAGCACAGAGTTTAAAAAGAGTACTGTAGTGTCATGCCTGCCTCAGTTATGACAAGGCAAACAGCGCAAGCAGAGTGACAGTGTTTGATGACTTATGTGTAGGATTCAAGTAGGTAAGAAAATTTGAAAGGTTAATCTTTAGTCTAACCACATTTAACTGTACAGTAAACCTGAATTATCATTCCATTTGTGAATACAGCAGACACTCCCAACTGTTGGTGTTAGGGTAATGATACCCTAACAACAAATTTGTATTTACAATAAACCAAACCATATTTCATTTTAAATATTCATGGGCTTTAAAGGTTACATGTTTTTGTGTTCTTTCTTCACCTGATTTGGTAGCCATATTTAAAAGCATCAGTGTTTTTTCTCTTTATATAACTGTAATAGTTGCATTCTTTGGGAGTTAATTCCGTTGTCACTCCTGTCAGTAGCTGAAATCAGTGTGTACAGAACAGGATTATGCGTTCAGAGGAAAAGGTTCAACCATATTTAGTTGTAGGGTGTATATGGCGTTAGTACATAGTTTAGTGTCCTAACAGTAGTAAATAAATAAAAATAAGTGTCTATCGCCAGCTGAGCTTCAGCTGAGAGCTATACTTAGTTTTGACTTTTACAAATTACCCCTAATAGAGAGCTGCAGGGAAACCCCCTTTAAAAGCAATGCCAGTTTTAATACTGATGAAATATTAAATGCTAAACGTTCACAGACTAAGAGGGTGTGACTACAGGGGGTTTTCCAGCCATGTTTGCATGACATCCTGAAATTACAGTTGCTTTAAAGCTGCTCTGAAAGTCAGTTTTGACTTACACCTCCTCAGCGATTATATTACGATGTTCACAAACGTTTATACGCACTGTAAGGCATCAGACTGCATGTGTGAAAATAGTCCCCACGGGGAAACATGCTTAGGGAGGATTTATTTGACTGTCAACCACAATATACAATACAATTTAGACTGCAATCACATTTTAGGGCATAGTTTAAATGGCAATGTGATCACGGAATCACCCATCTAATTTTACTGCATTTTCGCTTGCCTTACAAATAGACCAATCATTCTTCATTAACAAATCACTCGCTTTCAACTATATACCCTTTAAGTGACAATGTTTTAACATACTGCTTCTGTGTAGCCCCCAAGGGCTGCTAAATTCCCATTGCAAAATATTAGACATTTGTTATAAGCCCTGCTAAACTCTTGAGGAAATACAAAAGTAGCATGTATATAAATCTAAATAGTTCAGTGTAGTTCGAAACTGTGTGAAGAGATTTGCATACAGTAAATAAACAGCAGTGTTTGCAATTTGATAAAATGAGAAATGTAAACTGTTTACAAACTTTCTACAGAAACTTTCTACAGTTCACCCACCTACAGTAGGCGCCTGTGTCATTTCTTTTACATTTACATATGTATTTGGCAGACGCTTTTGCCCAAAGCGGCTTACAGTGCATTCAAGTTATACTTTTTTTCAGTACCTGTGTTGCCTGGGAATCAAACACAAAACTTTGGCAATGCAATGCTCTACCAGCTGAGCTACAGGAACCATGAGGCAAAGATGGAAAAGTCCAGGTCATGTTCTTCTAAATGCATGTGGCAACCGAACGCCTGCCATTGAGACACTATATCTCTTTCTAGGTATTATATAGACTTCCTTTCTTCAGATCCTAAAGGTGATTTTTCTTGTATGAATCACTACACAGACATTAGACTGCTATGTTCAGTTTCAGTAATGTGGTACATCCTGATAAATTATACCAGGACAAGGAGTTTAGCCAATCAAAACCTGTGTATTTTATATATGGAAGCCTGTGGCCTGTGTAGTTATACAGAAAGATTATGTCTATATTTTTGGTACAAAAAACCTTGACTAACATCATAAGTAGACTCCAGGGAAAAATGCCACAAAAGTGTAGAATATTGAGCGTTAAATACATGGTCATTATGTCAAAATATTGTCTAACAAAACTTCCTTCTCTCTTGCAAAACAAAGAGCATCTTTTTTCTCCTGATGAGTCATAGAGCTGAAAGACTGCACCGGTTTCATTACAGGAGTTTCATTTACTTATTGTTCCTGCTCAGTCTCCTTAACTTGTGTCTTGGTGAGTCATCTTGGGGCAAACAGAACAGGGCTTGTCTGGATCTAAATAAATCTAAGTAAGCCATGGGTCGAATAGGATGAATATACACCCTTACTTACTTGCTTTGTTTAATTAGGTTACACTTACTAGTGTAATACCATTGGTATTCTATAGTGGGGGTGGGAGGGGGTTTGGGGTGCTGCAGATATGTGGAGGCTGTAAATGCAAATTGCTTTGTTTATATATTGTACTCATTTGTGTTTATCTGTGTTCACACATCTCATAAGGGGAACATGTGTCAAGGTGTCATTCTTCCTGCATTACTTAATTTTTTACTGGGTCAAGGTTGTGTCATCTATTTAATATTTATGAGCTAAGCTGACATAGTTTAAAATGTGTCCTCCTGCTTTTTAGACCATTCTCACACCCCTGCAAAAAGCAAAACAAGACAGTTTTATAGTGCTAGCCACTAGAGTGATGTTACCCAATGAGCAGTCTCAGCCTCAAACATCTGACGTATATGGCACACTTTACTAAAAACACTTCAGGAGTTTTAAAGTCATTATCTGATTGGCTGAATTTTACAGGGTGTCCAGGAGACGTGTGTGTAATGTCCTTTAACGGTCCTTCTGGAAACATTGTGATTGGTTAGCTTACATGTCAGTCAGATGTTTTTTTTGGTCAGTCCTTGGCAAATTAAAGCTGTGATAGAGTCCAGACCTTCTGCATCAGTCTGAATTGCTGGCTATGCGAGACTACCGAGTGCGAGTATTAATGTACTGGATGTATGTCACATGTTCATGTGTGCATTGTAGCTGTTTGTTTCTCTTATGTATTCATTCAGAATCATGAAACCTGTTCATGTCTTGAAGAATTCTGTGCTTCTGAGTCCTTTAAGTAAATTTAAGATTGCATTGTAGGGTTCTTGATTTTTTCACCCGAAAATGTTATCCCAGGAGACGGAGGCCCAAGATGGGTTGACTCAGGAGATTAAAGAAAAGAAGGATCTCACTAACTCTGTTTCATCTATCTGGGTCATACTGGTAAGCCCAACATGTTGCTGATACATCTCATTACAGAGACGAGGATTTGTCAAGAACAAGCCAGAGTTCTTGGGCTAAACGCTTACTTTTAATTAAGGGGTCCAGTTGGGACCTAAATTATGATTGGCTGTGATGAACATGTTGTTTATGAATAGATTTATTTGTGGGTAGGAGAGCTGATGTTTTATTTTTATTGTTTAATGGCCATTTTCTCCTAGTTCAAGGCAGTATTATATGAAGTTTGTGTTTGTCTGATTATCAGTCAGGTAAGTCCATGTAAGTGAAAAAGTCAGATGGTTTAAAACTACATTAGGGTAAAGAAACGATTACAGAATTATGATTTTTGGGTCCTTCAACTATTTGCTGAATACTGCGTATGTTAATTCCAATGGCTTTTGAATTTTTTCAGTGTTCAAACTGTAATAGCATGCAGACTTAGTCAGGCTTAATCCATCACAGTCATCTGTGATTATTAGAATCAGAATCAATTTATGTTTTCCTGTGTCCTCAGTTTCACCACAACACAGGCATTTTCCATTTTTAACAGTCTAAGAGTTCAAAAATACTGCGAATAGGAATTACTCATATCTCATTTCACAAGTCGCAAATTGCCTTCCAATTTAAAATTAATTGTTCATAACAATCAGAGTAATTCTCTTTCAATGATTGGATTACAATTATTAATTGTACGATTATTAAGTTCATGGTTTTATTATTGATTACTCATCAAAAGTTATTCACCGAGATAATAGTAACTGTTTTTGTTTACCTTAATTTATCTCTGTTCCTATTCTCTATTCAACAGATGGGATATTAATTAGATGAAAACCAAGTACATCTGCACAATTAAGCTGAAATAATTGTTGATTATAACACATGTAGTGTAGCATAACTAATTCACGAACAGTAATTTTGCCTAAATTAGAACAAATTAGAATGTCTCCTTATGCTGATACTCAAAACAAGCCAAAGTATACAAAGTATTTATGGATGTGTTTGCAGTGACTTCATGAGATACTGAAAGCATCACAAACTGAACAACATCCATCACTGAATAACATCCATACTGTACCTGCATACACACAGACACATGTATGTAGCTGCCCATAAGCATGTTGTGTCCACTGCGGACCGGAGAATAAAGTCTGCAATCATTTCCTAAAGGCATAAACCAGTAATACTTAAGATTCAGCAAATACTGGCATGGCACAAGTAATTAAGTTTATAACCCAGATGTTGGATTTAATCTTTTACAATACATCCAACGTCTGTTACTATTTGAAACCATCATTCATTTACATAAGCCAAAATCAAGCATTTCATATAAAAATAACCATGACTCAGAAATTGTTTATTTAGTTTTCTTCCTCCTTCTCTCTTTGGTGGTCAGATTCAGAGCTATGTACTGTAGGTCCAAGAGCTTTTAAGCTTTTAGCCAAAGCACGATACTGTAAGAGGCTTAAAGCAACATTCACTTCCTTCCAAAGTTTTTTTCTTTTGACTGATTGCTAACCCCCCCAATGTAATCTTGCTTTTTCAGATTCATTTAAAATCAGCTTCTACTCCTCCACAAATCTGGAGCAGGAGATGCTGTGTGGCTTCATTATGTCACATGTTGAAGACGTCTGACGACTCTGATCCACTCTGGCCGGCCATCTTATTACATTCCTTCATTTCCAGACCCAACATCTCACTCATATTAAAATCTTAAAAATATACAGTTTGGAAGCTCAAATCACAAGACATAGGCTATAATAAGATATACTCATTTATGATGTCATGGGGGATAACCTGTTTTGTCTTGCACTGTTTTTGGTCTTTTAAGTGCACTTAAAGCAAATGCAAAAACGACCACTTTAATAGGTACATCAGGTTACAGTTTAATATCTTTTGCCTTTCCACATGCTCAGCTTCACTTTAAAATGAAAATTCTATAATTTTTTGACTCACCTTACGTTGTTCCAAACTGTTTGGCAGAATGTCATTTATAAATTAAAATGCCGCTTTAAACATTTAAATTGACTAGAATTTTTTTAACATGATGAATAGTTTGGCTAACTTCATGACCACATGATTTACTACAAGTAATTCCTAATCAAATAAAGCAACTTTTTCATTTGTACCCTTCAAATTCTGCTTATGCTAAAAGACATTCTGTTCTATAGGCATGAAAATTAATTTCACGACTCTATAATTTTCAAATTCCTCATACCTATAGTACTAAGCCTTCATTCTGAGTTCAAGGTTCTGCATTATAGTTTAGAATTTTACAATAAAAGTTAAATGAAAAGTAAACAATAGAACAACCCTCCTCAGTCCATGTCTTTATGCGTCCTTGACTGTGATTGGCCGTCTGGCAAAACTGAGGACTCCAATCAAAAGAGTGGTGCCTGCACAGACTGAAAATTTCAACTAAGGTTGACTTGTTTCCCACTGAACAGATCGAAGCGATGATCTCCAACTGTGCGAGACAAATTGGTTAGAATCCTGCAGAGTTTAAGGAGAAGACCTGATTATGTGCTGTGCTGGAGAAACTCCTGCCGACCGAGTGGCCCTGTGCTGCAGTAGTGGCAGGAATTAGATGTGTTACAGAAGTGGTCCTCCCCACTGACAGCAGCAGTTAATGAAAGAGAAGACAGAAAGAGAGAAAGAGAGAGAAAAAGACTGACATTGGACGGCAATCGTAGCTGAATAACAAGCTATAGAAGTATCTCCGATCTGAGAGGGAGTAGAGCTGGTGTCACACCGTTACAATGAACTGTCGCGTTGAGAAACCACGAAAATACTGTGTTTGGCTGTCTAATCGATAATGTAGTGCTCGGGTCTCTGAAGGGTATCAACAGAAGCCAATTTACAACATCTCAAGTTTGTCTTTAAAGTATTCCTTAAATCAGCAGTTTCAAGACAAAATTGTTTATGTGCAAGAGTAATCAAACACTAAAAAGTTGTTTTTGCTGCTATCAACTGCACAGACCCAATAATACGCAAATTATTTAGTTTTGTGGGCTCTTTACATGTTCTACATAAACGTGATGGTTTCATTCTCAAAACACATTGTAATGTGCCCAAATCATGTTGATCATTATGTTTTGTGTTGGAAGATGGATGAATTTGCATGAAAACACCAGAGTTTGATAGAACATATGGCCTTTTATGTCATCTATAACATCCATGTATTCTTCTTTCTGAACTATTTATGATACTCTTAAAAATAAAGATGCTAAAAAGAGTTGTTTGCAGCGATACCATAGAGGAACCATTTTTGGTTCCCCAAAGAACCTTTCAGTTAAAGGTTATTAAAATAACTATTTCTTTCTTACCTTTTTATAGTTTATAGGAACCTTTTCACATCACAAACCTTTTGTGCAACAGAAAGATTCTGTGGATGTTAAAGGTTCTTTATGGAACCATATAGCCTAAAAAAGAACCTTTCAGAAACCTTTATTTTTAAGAGTGTGTGTTTTCACTTAAAAAAATGACTTTAAAACAGAATATTGCACAATTTATTATTGGACACTCAGACCCAGTCTGAAATTATTCCAGACTAAATTTCCAAGCATTCAGAAGACTCATATGTATCTCATGAGAGAATACAACCATGAGAGAACTCAAATAAGTCATCCGGTGTTTCCTTTCCTCAGGCTGCTCAGGTAGGGACCCCCATCAGAGGCTGATCGTGCCTCGCTCTGAGGACCAAAGAGGCAACAGTGTCAGATCTATACAGGAGTCTGAAGTGTGGGCGAGACACTGAAGGATGAAACGAATGGAGCCACTGCAGAGACCGAGAGAGAAAGTGGGAGAAACAGACAGAAACACAGAGAATGTGTGGAGGTGGTGGGAGACACACTAGCCCTGGGGAGGATGGGGCGGAGCCTGGATGACATTTTTGGGGCAGCTGTTATAGATGATCATCACGTGTGTTGGAGCACTCAATGGGAAAAGTAGACGTAAACACACCTTAAAAACTCTTGTCATCTCAGAATCATAGTCACGATGTTCCAGGAGCTTCTGTTTTGAAAAGTTGAACTTTAGCATTCGGTGTTACAAACGCTGCAAGAACAAAGTCTGAAATGAAGGAAAGAAGTGATAGATTTGTTAAAATTGGACTCTTGAGACCATTTTTGTTGTTGTTGTTGATTTCTGGGTTTGACAAAGTCTTCAAAACCACAATGTTCTTTTGTTATATCAATACCTTCCACTCTTGGCTAATTATCTAACTCACAATTCTCATGTTGAGATGTTTCCTTCTTTGGTAATATATCTGTAAACATTCATTTGATTAGAGAACTTTAGTTTTGCTCATACTCTGGTGAGGTGCTTTCTGTCTAGTGACTGCATCTGCAGCTGCCTGCTGAGATGACTCAGATCATTCTGCATGGGCACCAATTGCATGCAAATTTTGCTTAAATTAAACTACTGTGAATTACTTTTCAGTAATTAATGATGTATTTATAATCCTCTGCTGTCTTGGATCTATATCTATTCACAGAGCTTGACACAATGCATCATGGGATTGCCTGCTTCTCAAAGGACACATGCATGTGATGCTGTTTTAAATGTAGCAAAAACAAAGGTAGGCAGCACACTAGGTTTTGAGTTTGTTCAGAGTTTGAATGGAATGTGTGTTTGCAGTGGTTTTGCGAAAAGTACCTCAGTTCTGATGAGAGAAGTGAACGTTTTATTCTGAAGTTTCAAAAATCCTGAAACTAGTGATTTATGACAAAATTTGCTGCGTTAATATCACTGAAGCAGCCCTCTTCACCATTGTTTAGTTTAGTCATTTTAATTTCCTCCACGGTTATGGTTTGTTGTGTTTGTCTGGGTGCATTAAGATGCTGAGGGAACACTCTGTGTTTACAGTCTGTGTTTATATAACCTGGAACAGTCACAATGACCCTCATCCTCTATCCTGTTTCACAGAAATCTCCAAAACCGTTGGTCAAGATTACGTCCTAATAACATATTTTAAACCTGAATGATCTTATAACAGCGTAATCATAAAGCAATGTATTAATCTATCCATTTATCTATCCATTCATATATGAATATCTTTATGTGCGTAATGTACGTGTGTGTTTTTATAAATATATGGTTTGTCTAGCTCATTTTATAGATTTCTCTGGATTGGCTCATTTTACTGTAGGCGGGGCTACAGTCACCATATGTAGCTCCAGTCTTTTCCATTCATCTATGCAGAAGTGGACAGCTTCTGTACTGTCTCTGATTTCTCTGCTCTTTACTCGTGCTGCTCTTTAATGACTTCAGAAGCAGATGAGCAGACAGCTGTGCAATATCTTCCTTTATCCCTCCTCTGAACCGTCTCTCTCTTTACACCTCTTCCATCATTCGATCCCTTGAGGAGAACACAAGATGTGGACGTGACTATGGAGAGGATGGACAGTTTTAATACCGTGCTTGTGCCCCCCCGGGGACCGGTTACCCCTGAAGATATTACAAGCTCCAAAATGAATCACATCCATTTCTCACCGAGCACTAGATGACAGGAGTGAGATCCACTTTGAGGATTCTGTCTCTTTGTGACCAATCACATCATGGAAGCGATGGATCGCAGAGCAATGGCCACTCCTGTGACCCGTAGTTAAAGCAAGAGTCACTCTATTTGTATGAGATATTACAAACTTTTTCTCCTTTAACTGTTTCCATCAGCTGTTGTTCACTAAATGAATGGTGAAGTGTGTATTTTGACCAATCGTTTACATCCCTGAGTGCAGGATGAGTCATTAATGTGACTACATGCAAAATTGACAAAACTATATGCTTATGCCTCT
Source organism: Chromobotia macracanthus (assembly GCA_036877525.1). Classification (NCBI taxonomy): domain Eukaryota; kingdom Metazoa; phylum Chordata; class Actinopteri; order Cypriniformes; family Botiidae; genus Chromobotia; species Chromobotia macracanthus. The sequence continues at coordinate 6,524,108 of JAZGTH010000058.1, forward strand.
CATAAACTATATGTTTATGAGAGGCTTAAAACTGTTTATACTGTAAATGGCCTAAAAGCTGATAGAATGAAGTTGGTTTGTAATTAAGAAATGTAAGATATGTAGACCAAAAATATCAAAAAGTTGAATACTTAAAATAATTACCCAGTCATAAAGCTTACAGGTAGACCTACTATTTTAAATTATTAAACATTTGCATAAATAAAGATATGTTTTGTGGACCCCAGGAAGTCAAGCGGTTGAATTGGCAACAGTTGATGTGGAAACAGGCAAACATTGTAATATTCACTGTCATTATTTCTTTGTGGTGTAAATTGTTTGATTACATGCCTTAGATCTCCCTGCGCAATTTTCATCTCAAATCCAGCATAAAATCCAGTTTTGGGGGAATTAATACCCAAGGCTTTTACAACAATGAGCAAAATAAATCACAATAGAGAGCTTTTCTTCCTTTTTAAAAATCAAAATGTTAGGGAAAGCGTGTCATCTACACATACACGTCTCAAGAGCCATTTATTTGTGTGGCCCTGTTGCCTAAAAAGACCCTATTTATCTGTCTATCTGTTCTGATAAGAATTACTATAAAGGACAAAAGCACAAAGTCTAAGTGCTATGATCAAATGGAAAGTGCTAAGATGCAAAAGCTCTAGGCATTGAAAATGATATGATATATGTGGGTATTTATTATTAGATTATATATGATAAACGGCCCACTGTACATAGGAGAGATTTTTCGTTCAGTAACACCACAGATAAACTAAAACAAAAAAGGCTGCTACCACAAACTTTGGTTAAACATCAGGTGCATTAGATAGACATGTTTTTGTTCACATTTTATCATTGTATTACATTGTTGTGTATTACAAATATCACTTTTGAATGTAGTGTTATAGGCCCTATAGTGTAGAAGCTGCTGTTCTTTAATGCACATAAATGTACTGCAGAATTATTGAAAGCTTTTCTTCAAGGAATGCCAGGAAGCTTGCATTTGTAATACATTCAGTGTAGAATCCTAAGCATCACATCATAAAACCGTTAGTAAGAGTTTCATCATACGCACCCAATCAGACCCCAGGTAGTTGTTCCTGTGTTTTTATGATTATTTTTTCTAGGTTTCTTTTTCTAGGTTTCTAGTTTTGTTCTGACATTAGGGGCACAGAAGGAAAGAATTTAAAGAATTCTGAAGAAGCAGTTCTTCCAATTTGCCTAGCAGACATAGTTTTACACTGAAATCCTCACAGACTGAAATGTCACATGTGCCTTTAATTGGCCACAATGATATAGGGAAAAACTATTCTGAGTCCCACATGTCTTAAGGCTGTACTTTCTGTGAAATAGTATCATTTATGTTCATACTCCTTTTCTATCATGTCTTTTTGATCTTAGTCTATTTTTTTAATACATAACCAGACATTTTAGAGTCCTTTGACTAAATGTGCCCAGGGCTCATACTGTTAAGAATTAATGTGAACAGTGAGTGAAATTTTTCCTGATTTTAACATGATTTTGAAAGCTTAACAATATTCAGACAAAACTTAGACCTTTCCAACCACAACAAGTTATTTTATGCTTACAGAATTCATTTAAAAGCTAACAAAATTGCAGAGCAATTTTAACCCCCCTTTATTTTCCATGATGCTATAATGACTATGATTATAAAATAAGTATTTAGACACTGATTTTTTTTTTGCAATTTTAACAAACTCATATACTGCTCTATTTGGACAGACAGATATACAGTTTGTCTATACAGCCATTGTTACTGTTGATGACTGTAATGTTTATTGTGTATATTGACAAGATATGTGCAAGAAAATAGATGTGTGATAGAAAATCCGTATTTACCTATAATATGTATTTAGGTCCAATAAATTATGCAGAATATATTAAACATTAAAATATCAACATACTGTGTATACATGTCACACTTTATGTCCCTCAGTATTATGAAAAAGATACCTATATACCAACACTTTCTGTTTATTAAATTATATTTTCTGTAAACACACTAAAATTGTTGGATGGCGGGCTTGGGATAAAGCCAATTAAAACTGTATCATAATTTACTTCTACAGTTTAACTTCAATGCTTGTACTCAGTACTGCTTGTGCCTCTAAACAGGCTCCGTATTAAATGTTTTTTTTTTGATGCAGATGCATCAGGCTGAGTACAGTGGCACAGGATTGGACTCTTTGTTGTTTGCTGAAGTGAATCTCTAGAGACTGCAGCAGAGCAAGAGAGAGAAACAGAAAATGCTCCTCAAAGGAAACAAAGTGGTTTTGGAAGGATCTCGGCTACATTATCATCTGAATTCCAGGAGATTTGCACCCATAAGAACGGCATTGTCCACCCGGAATGAGATGCTTAGTTTGTTTCCAGTTCTTCTATCTGGTTCTTAAAGGAATACACATAACTGAATGAATCATTGAAAATTCTGTCATTATTTACTCATATATCCTTCCAACCTATATGCTGTTGTTTTTTATATTGAACACAAACTGAAGTTTTAAAAAACTTTATTTAGGTTTCATTTGTTTTGTTTTCAAACCATGACAGCTGATGTAGCCATGGCTGTGAAGCTTTTGTGTGAGAACCAAACTGAAATGTAAACTTTAGTTTGCTTTGGAGCTTAATTCTTTAAAAACTTCTCTATTTGTGTTCCACAGAAATAAATACACATTTGGAACAACATGTAAGTGAGTAAATAATAACTGAATTTTCATTTTCAACTGCTTAGATAACCATAGCAACTGCCTAGCAATCATCTAGAATAGCATAGCAACAACCTAGCAACATAGCAATGACCCAGAACAGCCTACAACACAAACAACCTGCCTAGTAACCACATATAGCATTTATGTGCACTCAAAACATCTTAGCAACGCATTGCATTGTGGTGAAAAGCTTTCCACGGGCAAGAATAGCCACGTTTTCTTCACCAATTCTAAAAACACAGTTTCCATTGCAGTATATACCATATAAATGTATAGGTGTAACTCTTTGCTCTTGAATTACAGACTCCACGAGTTTTCCACTGATGCAGAAACATTGTAGACGGAGATGTTTTCTGCGATGTGAAACATGTCCGCTCCACAATGTGTCTGCACGTTTCATGTAAACTGATTGTTTTATGTCTCCTTTTATTATCACTTCAGTCTGTCTTTCTGTACGAAGATGACCCATTGTTAAAAACACAACTGACATTTCTGTTCTTCCCCACGATTCACCCTTTTAGCTGAGATTCTAGACATCTGTACTATAGGGCTCTTGTCCAATGTGTAAGCCACCTGCTGATGGGGTTATAGAGATGACTTAGATTTTTGCTCTCCACCTTTCCACACCTGTCATTTGGTATCCTCCACCCCCTGCCTAGTTTTAATGGTGTCATTCTTATAAGCTATTCCTGGACGTCTATGATACACTCCAAGTGTCCGCTGTATAGCAGCACTGTCATTCAGCCAGACAAAAAAAAAAAGCTGTTTGAGCTCTGTGCTGTGTGCCTGTGCAGAATACAAAGTAGACTGTTCAAGTCTCAGGTACATTTTCAAATGAAATGCCAAAAATGGCCAGAATTTAACCGTATACATTGTAGAAAAGGGAAGTATTTTATTCTCTATAAAGGCATGATGTGTATGAATATGCACTGTTAAGCCAGTCATGGTATGAATTGAAAAACATTTTTGGTAGCATGACAGCAACTTAAAGCTTTCAAGAAGTGTAGTATTTCAACAAGCTATTTTTTCCATCAGGTTGCAGTATAGCATGACAATGAAGTGTACTAGAAAAGTGATTCACCAATTCATTTTGAGTCATCCCTCTGTAGTGCTTTTATAAGCCCCCCCACACAACATTCTTCTTTTTCTGTAGTGGAATAATTAGCTCACACACACACAAATGGGAAATGTAATTTTCTACAAGGATATCCATAATGTTACTGACATTACTGTTAGTGATAAAACACAATGTAATGCAGGGCAAAATTTAAAACATAAGTAAAAATTTCTTTATATTAATAAAGAGGGCAGTTCTATTGTTTAGTACTACGCTCAAACTAAAAAAGGTGCTACACAATTCTTGCAGAAGAACCTTGTTGGCTAGATGGTTAACTGAAAGGTTCCTTGGGGAACCAAATATGGCTCTTCGGCATTGCTGTGAAGAACATGTGTTTACATGTTTTACATACATGCTTAGTTTTGGTTAGTTCTTTGTCAAGCAGTCAGCCAGAGCACCCTAGAAACACATATCAATGTGCTACAAAACAAAATACCACAGCAACCGTGTAACATAATGGTGGTGAGTCTGGGTAAATGCCATGCATTGTATTTTAGTTAGTAGCTTTTAGTGTAGCTATACTTTTTCAAATATTATAAATCACGTAGATTGACAAGCTACATTTGCACAGTAGCTTCCCAAACTCTGGCAGAGAATGGCTGACATTCCAGCTCCTTCTCAGCTGTCATGAGTGATTTGACAGCGCAGAGTCCTGTTGGAGAACCAAGGAGAAAACAGTTAATAGATTTTAGGTCCAGTATGTTTGTCTGCTTTGTTTTTCTACAGTTTTGACAACTTTAACTTTAAAAATGTGCTTCCCATGAACCCAGTAGCAGATCAAACCACAAGAAGCCATTTAACCCTTATTAATAATTCAGGTCTCTTGAATGCTAGAGCTGTTCCCACATCCCGACTCAATAAAACAAGCAGGGGTGAATTAGAAACACCAGTTTTTCATGTTTTTCGCTGGCGGTTATTGGCTTTTGGAGAACTTTCAGACAGTTTACTTAAAGAGAAGTACAAATGAAAACGAGATGGCGATCAATAATTAGAAGAACCTTTGTGAATTAGATTGATGGAATCAGCTTCGAGTAGAACAACTGGCCAGCCAATTTTCTTTAGGTCAGATACCAGAGGCCAGCTGGGAATTTCATTGTGTGCTTTATTTTGCATGACTCTGTTTCTTTCATTTAAATTCTGCATTGTGAGTCCTTAGAATCTTCTCTGAAGAACAGTGTAATTGTATCATTTCAGACCTCATGAAATTGATTAAGGAGGTCTGAAATCTGGAATAAACAGTCAATCAGTATTTCTATTTATCTCAATGACAGTTACTCGACTAACACATGTCATCCTGGAGCTGCAGGAAAATGATCTCTTGACATGCTAACAGCGCTGATTGACAGATGCCAGTTGATGCCACTGTATTGCTTGCTGTTGCTAGGTGGTATCAGGGGAGGAGACATTCTAACCCAAAAAGAATTTAATTGGCCAAAGGTTTTATACGCCCCCACAGACAGGATGAGTCATCAATAATTTGACAAACATTTTCATTGATCAACTTTTAGGTGTACACTAACATATAGATACCCAGATAACAGTTTTAGGTTGTAAGAATGTTTCCCAACTTTACCATTAAGTTACAAGAATATTAAAAAAACATTATTACTTATAAGAACGTTATTCAAACATGTTTTTCAGTTCTGTAATGTTCTAAAGGCTTTTCACAAACTGCTTAAAATAAAGTTTTTGATCATCTTGATAGAACTTTTGTAGAATGTTAGCCAACACTGTGTGAACGTTTCCTGATAGCTGGGAAAGGGTATGGGCTAAAATTCAACTCATGTTTGAACTTTTAAGATTAGTTTTCCACTGAGTTTCATGAAAACATTATTACACAAATCTTTATTTACTCAAACCCAAAAATTGTGTCAGAAAGAGTTTGAAAAAAGTAGGTCACTCTTTGGACAAACAAAACACAGGAAGTCATTCTGATAGGTGTTTCCAGTGGGATGGAATAGCTTTAAAAATAAACAGCTAAAGGTTTAATGAAGAATGCATTCAAATCTTTCTTGTGTGTGCCACCACAGCAAACAGCAAGTAATATTTATGTGTTTTGTGTTGAAGGTCTGTTATCAGTTTTGGCAAATAATGAATATATAAAAAATATGGTAAATCATATACTATGCAAATATATCAATACATTATACATGTTTGCCAGTGACTAATATTTTTATTTTAAAGGCTCTTTAAAGTGTGAAATAGACTTACATTTTTCTCTGTCTGCTGCCTTTCACATCACAGCTTAGAATAATCTCTACTGAATGGCTTGGTTCCTGCAGTGCCTTCAACCAATCAGCTGCTTCCCTTGAGCAAAGACTCAAATTGTCCTTCTGGGATGGTCGAGTAACTGCAGTTGAGGTTGAATGAGAATGCTAGTAGACAGCTTCTCCAGGTATTGTTGACCTTCTTGGTTTTGATTAGTCCAATGGACCACAAAGCCATTTTTAAACATTCCCCTTCTTGTACAATAAGCATTTCAAAGGAGAATCTATTCACTGGATTTAGACATTTTTAATGTGCATGACATAAAGGTGCACAGTTATTCATTTAGTAGATGCTTTTATCCAAAGCAACTTACAAATGAGGAAGCATTTTGAAGAATGTTGAGAGAACTTTGTAAGAACGTTTAGAGAATGTTAGCCAAGGTTCTGAGAACATTCCCTGTTAGCTGTGTATGTAAAAAAAAGCAAGATAATTATTAACACACCTGTATTTATCCCTTTTTTCCGTATACTAAGCCATGCAATTTAAATAAATGTGGTGCAATTTCGTCTTTGTGTAAGAAAAACAACTGCCTTTCAGCACCCACGTTTCAAAATTTACATACTGTCAGGCAGAAGGCAAACATCAGCATCAGTTTCTGTCTAAATCCAGCTTGAATGTTCTAAAATGGCTGTCAGGTGATAGAACCAGAGAGGGTGAGTCACATTAAATCCGCAGTCATTGTGTGTCAGCGCGAGATCGTTCATTAACATGAATAAATTCTCTTGCTCATTTCTCCTGCAAGCTAACAAATGCTAGATGTGCTTTTGTGCTGAAAGGTTTAATTTTAGCTGAACTTGTGATGGTGCAAACTTCAGCAGCCCCGCCCAGGCATCCGTTCTATCTGAACAATAATCTCTGCTCTCCTGAACGAACACCAGGAGAGTGGGTTTTTCAGAACTCTGTGGCAAAAGATCAATTTTCCAATGTTAGCGACATTAAATGTCTCTTGTGAGTTTTTGAGCTCCTTATCAGCAAAAAGTGTTTTGCCATTCTTCTCAAGTCGTTGCACATGAAGTTTATCCAAACAGCAGAAAGGTAGCTGAACAAATCTCCAGTGCAAGATTCAGTCTCCTCAGAGAATCTGTCCCCCTCGGACATACATGCCTTATGTCATACCTGATCAAAGAACAATTGGACTATTCTTTTCTAGGTTATTAAAAATAATCTTTCTAGTTATCCTCAAGACAAGCGTCAGAGATTTTTGAGAAAGATAAGTCTTTTTAACCTTTGTGCATTGAACCAGTTGTTTTAACCTAATACTTACAGGTACACTCTAAAAAAACACGACACTTGCACAGAAAAAGGTGCTTCACAATGCCATAAAGGAACCATTCTGGGTAGGTGGCTAAGATCCTTTACCATCTTGCCATGTTTTACAATTGCTTCTTTAAAATATAAACATTTAGAAAGAAATTGTTCTTTTAAGAACCTTTACTAAATGGTTATTTGGGGAACCAAAAGGCATCACTGTGAATAACTTTTTACAAACCTTTTATTTTTAACATTACACTGTAATTTTAGAACTGCATAATGCAAAAACAATCCTTAAAAACCTTACACATTTATGGATCATGTACAACAAGGACACCTTAGTAAGATGACCCAGCTCTCACACACTCTCTTACATACCAGCTCTCTCACACACATTTTGACTGTGAGGTTGAAAACAGTTTTAACTTTCCAGGTAGATGGACTGCTGACTTATGAATGTGTCACACTTCTGTGCAGATTAAAACCTGGAATATTAATACAGCACACTTCAGATCATGTGAACTGACCGAGTTAATGAACTGGAGACAAAACAATCAATTATGGCAACATTGTTTGTCCTTCACAATGTTACATTAAAACAATTCCATGTTTCTTTCAGACATTATGTGCACATTTTTCTCTTTGTTTCACCTCCATCAGTGTACCAAAGGGAAAAGCTTGTGTTTTCTGTGATTCCAATTTCTGGATAAATCAATGCACAGGTAGCACGTAGGGAAAGGTTGTGGAAAGCAGAGTCGATCTTCGAAAAATGGTGTATCTCACAATTTTTTCTGGGTCATATTTCAGCTAAAATTTATTTTGTCAGTAGCTTTATATAATTACAGTAGGCTGCTGAAAACTGGTGTGTGTGTGTGTGTGGGGGGGTTTGTGCAGGACAATGTGCTTAATTTTCAAACATTGTTACTACTATTATTGTTATGAATTTCATGTAAAAAAATGAAAGCACAAAAAATTTAAGCCCCATATTAAGTTTAATTAAAAGTAAGCAGTACGACATAAAATTGTATCATTAAAGTTAACTAATAATTTTTATAAATTGTGAAAAATGTTATTTTGAATGTTGTAGGAACATTCCAGTTTTTTAGATGTTGTACAGTATTCAAACATTGTTTTTACATCTGTGACATTTTTTAAAAGGTCCCACTAACAACTTATGAATAACGTTTTTGATATATGATAAATAATGTTAAAATGTTAATGTTAAATGTTTTTAAACATTCCCTGTTAGCTGGGAAGACTTTCCATATGAGCAAAAGAAGACAACATGAATTATTATTTTTTATAAGCTGGTAAGAGGCCAACATTGTGAATTGCCTTTTCTACAGGGAGCTATTCAATCATGGCCAACTTACACTCTCAACAGGCCCCACTGCAGCCACAGAGAGGGAATAATGTGTGGATGTATTCCTTTGCTTTGAAGGCTGATGGTGAAAGAGAAATTGTAGTGTAGTGAAAAACCAATGATCTCTTTCCTGAGTTATGGGCCCTCCTATGGGTTGAGTGAGCACAAAAGGACAAAACTGAAGTTTCTAGTTGACCTGTTCATGTGATGTTTGAACTGGAGGACAGGAAACAAATTTGTGAGGGTCAGAGTATGCAGACCATGTGTGTATGCCGCAACGCTGTTGTCATACTTACAATTACCTAGAAAGATTTGTCTTTCGTGTACCATTTGGAAATGATTAGGTTTGCTGAGCACAAGCACTTTCTGTTCCCATAATCAAAGAACAATTATGTGAGCAACAACAAAGCCAAAAACAACAATAAAAAACGAATTTGTACAGTTACTTTAGAAAATGTAAGTGGTGTTTGCCTGTGGAGAAAGCCTGATAGAAAATGTTTCTCATTTGTAAGTCACTTTCAAAAGAAGTGTCTACAAAATGACAACCCATCTAACAAATTTAGGTTGCAAGAATGTTTCCCCAACGTTTCCATTAACAGAAAAGTAACAGAAATGTGAAAATAAATGTTCAAAGAGCATTTAAAACATTCAGTTTTTAGACATGGTATTATTATTATTGCTTGTTATAAGAATGTTATTTAAACATTAATTTTTTTTTTAATATTTATATATACATTTTCCCAGCTTACAGGGAACATTCTCAGAATGTTAGCTAACATTCTCTAAACGTTGTCTAAAAGTTATCAAAAAGCATTCTTGCAGTAATGTTAGCAGATATATAACATTATATATCATATCCAAAACATTAGAGGAATGTTTTAATAGCACAACTCTATTCAACAATCTCCTCAACAGTCGCACAATTCAAAATGTCATTTATGTCCATAGCACAAACAACCATTTGCTTCCATCAAAGTTTAATATGTAGTTCTTGATTTTAGGGGTTTGTTCAAGTTTGGACAATATTAAGAGTTATGCTCTTTTTCACTGCTTTAATGCAGAAACTTTTAATTTTGTTATTTTTATTTTAAGTATGTGAAGCAATAAAGCATTAACAATTGTGAAAATTTTCAACACTCAGACTGACTGTATTGCAGTATGCATTGTCTCTGTGTCATTAATTATATATATCTTGTCTTTAAGATGCTTCTCCATATCGAATTGAGCAGACACACTGGTAATGACAGCTGAGGTCAGTGTATTGACTTCCACCTCTATCCAGCATGCATTGATATTCCCAAATGCCCTTGGGCATTTTAAAGTTATTCTGATTGATTCAATTCAACATTTTCTATTTTGTGGTTATTATTCCACACTAGCTTTGGAGACTGAGAAGGAAGGGTGGTTGTTTTAAGGGAACAGAGAGAGAGAGAGAGAGAGAGAGAGAGAGAGAGAGAGAGAGTACTCTAATGTAGAAACAGGAGTGTAACAGTGTATAGACTAATACACAGTCTGTGTATATGTACAGCAATTAGTTGTGGTACAGCATTTTCTTAAAGGAAAAAAGCATTTTGGAACATTTTGCAATCCTCATGCTGTTCCAGACTTGTAGGCTGTTGTTTCTTTCCATGGAATATAATTGAAGTTAAATGGCATGTTTAAAAAATTGCACCACGTTTGATGCCATTATAGACAAATGATATTCCCCCGTCATGTGACCAATCGCAACACAGCAAACTGAAACGATGTGAGGGGTATTGGCATCAGAAAAACTTGTTTTCTAGCTACAGCCTGGCATCAGAAAACTTGTCATGACTTACATTAAATTACTTTAATGATACTTTTATGCTCAGAAAATCAGATTCCTCCACAATCTCTCCGCCCCCTTCTGAAGTAGAAAAATCATCATTTGCATTGACATAAAAGAGCTGACATTGAGCGTAATTAGTTTTAATTGGCAACAATAAAATGACACTAACTCAAAAACATTTGCATCTTCAAGCTAAAAAGCTAAAAAGCATTTTGTATGTGACAGACAATTTGAACCATAAAGCATTTCTCATTCCTTTACTCTCTGTTCCTCCTCTTTCTTCTCTCGTCTTTTTACAAAGAGTCAAGCGGCACAGAGCCATTAAAAAGTTGTCAGGAGATGCTATCTCACAAGAGCTCCCATCGCCAGCAGAAAATCCATCTCAGAGTCTTTCAAAGTCGGCTTGAGAACTCATTTGTGGTGCTACACTGATAACACGTGGATTTGGGGATGTAATTTGATATTTTAATCTGACCTCTGATCCCGAAAAGACCTCAAACTATGGCTTGATGTTTCAATTTCCTTTTAAAGTGGGACTTTTCAAAATGCCCCACTTTAAACAGCTGATGCAACTCAACAAGTATTGAGTAATCCCAACAACAGTGTTTTTTTTTTTTATTTAAGCCTAAGGCTGGAGTTATCAGTAATTCATAGTCAGGGCAGCGCAGCAGTGAAATGTCTCTTCAGTTTAGTTCCTGTGAATTGGCTAGCCATTGGAGATCATTTTCTGGCTAATGTTGTGCTTCCTGAAACTGATGGCTGTAAATTGCTTGGAGGCATAGATGGTTATCACCCTACCAGCTCCCGGGGGGACAAAAGAGACAGGGTTGGTTGAGGGGAGATGGCAATGGTTAAATTATAAGCTGCGCTGATCTGTTCGCATTGTGAAAAGGGCGATTCGACTGTGGAAATTTCACTTGTGCCGTGCCTCAGATTTACAAGAGCAAGCCATAAAGCTACACAGAGACACACTCTAGGGCTGGACAGTATGATGGCAGCACAGAGGTGTGAACTGGTAGAGACTTTGATATACTGTTTATTGCCGGATAGCTATATTTGCGTGGCTGTTGGTGGGTGTGGCTGCTTTACATTGTAACAAAATTGTTTAATTTAATTCACTATTGGTTATCACATTGTTCTTATCTACAATTTCCCCTGAATTGGCCACTCAAAGAGGAACATCTAGTCACTCCTGTTGATGCCACTGGAGAATTTTGGCACCAACTAGTTCCTATCGTGCATTATTTAAGCTCTGCCTTACCATTTGCTTTTGTCTCCAGAGAGCTGCAGTGCTGTTTCACATTGGATTTGTGTTGACTGACAGACAATGGCAGTCCAGGCTCGAACCTCTGCAGCAGGGGAATCATGGGAGATAAGGACAGAACAGGAACTTTGGTCTAGCAGAGAGAAAGCCTCAAACAGCATTAGATCAGTGTGGCTTCTGTTTAATGTGGGAATTAATGTATGCTTTGGCTGCTCTCCTTGCTGTACTGTACGTGACTGGCATATTGTTCCCCACTGCTTGTCAAAGATGAAGAGGTGGGCCCTACACATCCAGGCAAACATCTGGGAAGGTAAATGCTATACGTTTGACTGCCTGGCCATTGTGCTTCTTGATGGGTTTGTTCTTTTGACAAAACTGTCATAATGATGTCAGCTACATGCACCAATAAGCTCTATTAGTTCTGCATGTTTACGTTCAAGAAGAAAAGAGAAAATAATTAAGACCGTAAAAGTGAGAGTAAATTGAAACAGCTGGAGGTCCGTGATTTTATCACTGACGCCTGTCTCTCATGGCTATTTCCATAAAACATGGCATGAATAAAAAGATCATTTCCAATTATTTGACTGGCAACACAAATAGTAAGCTAATTTTACCCCAGCAGGCATGGAATGGTGATCCGATGTGATATGGCATTCCTTTGAAGTTTAGTCAGCATGCCTGTTAGTGGACTCTGTAAGGTACTTTGCACATTATATATGAATGTGTCTTGATGAAATTTTAGGGTAACTTTTAATGACTCATTTTATTCTGTTTCATTCAACATTTTCTGTTTGGTATTTATATGGGGCTTCTGCAAACTCAAACGATCACTCCAGTTATCAATCCATTTATACAACAATGTGAATGAGTGGAAAGATCAATCAAAATGCTATTTAAAACCTAGAAATATTGTTTCTGGTATAAACTACTGCATGCATCACTATGAACATTTTTATTTTGCAGATATTGATTGTTGTCATTTGATCTGTGACCAGCTTTATAAACTCTTGTGATGATAAGAATATGGATTGGGTTCGAGTTGCTTATCCCCAGTGTTGCTAAGCTAATCAAAACATACAAGCTAGCTACAGCTACTTCATGTTGTTTATTAGCGTTAACAACAGCCGGCTGCAATTTCATAGAAAATATCATCAATAAAATTAGATTAAAAGAAAATTAATAAAAACAGAAAAAAACATATTGTGTGTGTGAGAGAATGTTTCTAAATTTTAAAATTATTTTATTGCATAAAAGTAGCCTATGATCGTATGTCTATGCCTAAGTAGCCTATGCCATTTTAAGTAGTAGATATATAATACTTTTTATTTGACATATACAGTCATACAATCATACTACTAAATGATTACCATATTCATTGTCCTCCAAGGAATGTTTTTCTTTCTCATTGTTATTGTTTTGTAAAACATTTTGATACTGTTTGTAACAGTAGCATATGCTAACAATTTTAGATTGATTAGATAGATTAACAATTTGAAAAAATGTTTCTGTAACGTTTCCATTAAGAAACAAAATGTTACAAATGTTATTGTATTAACGTTTCTGCTTGAGTATAAAAATGTAACCCAAACATATTTTTAATTTTAACTTTTTAAAACATTCCACTAACACCTTAGGAATAATGTTTTATGATATATATGATATAAAACATTATAAAATATTCTACTGATGTTACTGCAAGAACATTTTTTGATAACTTTGTCAGGACTTTTAGAGAACAGTAGCCAATGTTCTGAGAATGTTCCCTGTTAGCTACTAAACTAATAGCTTTGCTGTTTATCGTTGTGTTCCTGCCAAACAGTGCTTGTTCCAAACCAATGTAAAAGGACAAGCATCTCTCTGAGCACCTTTAGGGTGTCCACAGGGGGTGATGATTGATCTTCTCATCTTTAACCATTTCTAAGGTATTTGTGACACCGTTTGAGAAATGCCCCATCTCCTCCTGACCCTGCAACACCCCCCACGGCCCACCCCAAGGGCCCTTTTTCACTAGGATCCAATGGAAGTAGAGCTTCTGATCTGCTGTGCATTCAAAGTGTTTGCCCCAAGCATTAGAATAAAGGCTTGACACTTCAAATCAAATATTTTATCCCAGCCAAGAAGTAAACTTTCACATAGCACAGAGAATATGACTATATAGCTATCTAAATGTACTTTGTTTTCTTAATGAGAGAAAGTTCTGTTTCCTAAAATAAGTCACATCTGAGCTGTTGGAAGCACTTTTCCTGAATGTTTTGGTGGTTTCTCATGGGTGTTCCAAAGACCTTGATCAAAACAATTGTCTGGAACATACCAAAATGCCTAATTCCCAACTGAGTGTAATAGCAGCGTATGAATCAAAACAATTTCCCCATAAAGAAATTGATTTTTATAGAGGTATTATCCTTTCAAGTTAGACCTACTATAAGCTCTGACATTAATAAGTGACTTAGGCTATAAGCTTCTGTTCAAGCTACAAGACAACTTCAATTTCATTTAAAAAATGTTAGCAGCTGGTAAAGAACTCAACTATCCACAATTTGTTGCAAAAATGACGTCAAAAAACATAGTACCTAAAATCATGCTTTTGGTTGAAACAATGCTTTTGGCTGTGTAGGGCTAGTGGGGGTGACAAAGCATTGTTTTGATAGCTTGCACTTACAGAAGTCTGTTCTATTAATGGCTCGTACAGTAGTTGTCTGTGCATATGTAAGTCATTTAGGAAAGTATTTAAATGTTGATAGAATAACACGTTTCACCCCTGATTACAGTCTTTCACCCATGTCTATGTTGCAAATTTCATATACTTTTACTAAATCAAAGATTGTAACATTGCAGTTCATCTTGTAGCTGGTTCATTTGGTACATGGCTTGGAAGTTCGCTGTAAAATGAATACTATCAAAGGAAAAAAATGAACGGTCACTGTTGCGGTGTATTATTCACTTCTTTCCTTTGTGCGTACACACATTCATCCTCGCAAACAATATGTTTAACAATGGGTGCCACAGTTTCAATGCCTAAGCATTACACAGATCATCATATATCTTCTTTTGAGAACTGTAAACGATTGTGTATCACTCCTGCCGCTGAATGACTACGATTGGCAATCATTACTATTTGACTTGCTCCATTGAGCCATCATCTCTGGCAGATGTGTGAGAAATAAAAGAGGCTGTATGCTTTGATATTGTCAGAGCCAAATTGCATCATGACAAAAGAGAGCCACCCCCCTCCCTCTGAGCACTCTAGGTGTAGCTGATGTATAATTAGGCCCTTGATATTTAGTATCTTAATTAATCCTCAGATTTCAAAAGCTAAACTGGAGGGGATATTTGATTTGGAGAGTCTCTCAAATACTGAATAAACTGTACAAAAGTACATAGATGCTAAGACAGTAAAGGGGCCATATTGTTTATTTATTGTGTTTTTTGTTTTGTACATTTTAAAACAGTTCATTTTTCCAATATGACATTAGTCTGACAATGTCAGACCACTTCAGATTCCAGACCACTGTTTTTGTAAAGCACTACGCAAATAAGTGTGAATTGAATTTTTTGTTTTTCTTTCCTATTTTACATTTCTAATGTTTGCTGAGGCTTCTTACACCTAAATAGTTATTTATACCAGGTTTTCACATTTTTTTACTCAATTTTTAACCCTTAGAAAAAAACATGATAATTGTGTTACTGTAACTTTAAGATTTTTGTAAATGTTAGCCATTTTAGAGATCCTTCAAATGACCAAAAATACATTCAAATTATCATCAAATTATTCCAAAAGTGTAATAAAGTTTGTTTTTTTCATGAATCTTAAGAGGTAAAGAAGTAAAGAAGAGAAAAAAGGCTAGAGGCAAATGTGAGAGTTGTACAGTACACAATGGCTGTTTATAAGGTGAATTTAAGCAAGCACACACTGTTAAATTAACATAAAATGAGAATGCTTGCTGAGGTCTCTGTTAGAGAACGTTTACCAGCTAGAAATGCCAAAAAGCCAATTATCATGAACTAATACAGAACACATTGCAGTATATTAAAGGTTGCATGTCAGAATGTGTTTAAAATCTATCATAAAAACCTGAGGCTCCTTTACAGCCTCAGGTGTGGTAAGTGATTTACTTAGCTTAAAAGGCCACCAATGATAATTGGCCTTTTGTTCCAAATAGTTTTTCACTTCAGTTGCTAGATTCACGTCAGCTCTGTTATTTGGGTCCAACCAGACAATTTTTTTTCCCTAAGTCCACAGACTAACATGGCTATATACAATATATATATCACTATATAACCAGATCTGTGAATCAGGCTACATCACTGTTGTCACATTTTTTACAGATATAGATTTTCTTTCATACTACTTTGTATGTTAAAACAATATTTGCTCATGTACACTAAAAATGTGCAGCTATTGATTGGCACACAATGAGTGTATTGAACAGTCAGCCAGTGTTCTCAGCACAACCTGCTGGAGGATCTGCACATTCTGCAGTTACTGACATCAGTAATTAGGACATGAAAGTATTAGTATGCATACTAATAAGTTACTGTACTGTGGCAGTATGTACTACTACATTCAAGTATGTACTACTGCATTTTTTATATATAATATATAGCATTAAAGAAATGTTTTACTAAAGTTTCTGCTTGAATGTTTTTGATAACCTTGAGAGAACTTTTAGAGAACATTAGCCAACATTCTGAGAACATTCCATGTTAGCCAGATCACCCAGGTTTTTTAATTAGATAAAGAGCGAGAGATGGACGAAATACAGGGGGTATGGAATAATTTCACTTATTTTTATCTTAACATACAGTACTACTTTAATACATTTTAACAGGTGTCACAGAGAAATAAAAAAATAATTACAGTTTAAAAAAACAAACTAAAACTGTTGGCTTACTACACTGTAAGATGAAATAGAAATTGTACAACCTATTTAAAAAAACCCATTCTAGATTAGGACGTCCATGACTGAGAGTTTTAATACTCTAGTCTCTACTCCAGAATCTGAACGACTGGTGAAGCATCGGATGTAAAGCACACATTGCAACACTACAGACCGTCTTTAATTCGGAAAATAAAACCTGATCGTGTCCCTTGGTTCCCGCGAGAGAGCCTCAAGGTTGCAGACCCGGATTCGAACCGCGAACGCATGTCGCAATCATTGCGCAATACCTATTTGTCTTCGAGTCGTTTCGCGGGAAGTCGGATTTAGAGTCGGAATCTTCACGCGCGCTCCACTGACTTCACTCTCATTGGCTGTCGCTCCGTTGATCATTTGCATAAAGTTAAAGCTCGCGCGGACGGCTGTAGTCAGTCCAGCAGAATGCGCGCGGTGCTCGGTTTCCATAGAAACGCATTAAAAAACGCATCAGTGTTGCTGTTTAATTGCGGACTATCCAAGTAAAATAGTTACTTTTAATATTGTTTTTGGACGAAAGCCTCGAAATGACTGTCTGTCTGTATCAGACAGCGCTTTCCACATCGGATTCCACACAACAGTGTCCGATCTGGTCACGTTAACGAACTGATGAGGCCCAAGAAATCAACATCACCACGTACAGACGCAGGAAAGTGCTGGTGACGGTGCACAGGTGAGATAAACGAGTGTTTTCAGTCATTATTGGCTGGATGAATGACATCGTAAGGTCAGTTTGCTAAACTCCATTAGTTGACTACTTTTCCCTAAGTAAACACACAGACGATGTGCCTGTAAAGAGATAAGCTTGTGTTGGGTGTTGACTTTAAGCTGGACTGGGTCTGAGATGAATTAGTATCTTTTATGACGGTATGACGTCCACTTGTGTGACTTGTATGACGTGTGTATGACGTACACTTTTTGTATGACGTGTGGTTCGTGTATTAATTCTGGTGCAGTTAGTCAGCATGGTTTAGTCTAACAAACCTGCGTAGTCTTATGAGCAAGGTATTTTGCATAAACAATATGTGCTGTTATATGCAACATTCATAAGTTGTTTTAGGTTTCCTCCCTCACTCCTTAGGCCACTTGTATCCTGTTTTAAAACCCTCAAAACTGGTTGCTAAGGGGGTTTTCTCTAGTTGATAAGCAGTTACTCTGTAACTGTTTCCGGTGATTAAGTTTACTAGTTGCTTACTGACCCAAGCTGAAAGGGTTCACTCCCACAATTGTCTGTAATGGTAGATTACTTGTGGTCTGTATGTATGGGCCTGTAGTGTGGACTTTTGTAGTCACTAAACATGTGCTTGGTTTTATCAAAAACTTGTTTTAGATTCATTAGACATGCCTTGGAAGCCTTATGAGATACCTTCATACAGTACCACAAATGCTGTTAAGCCATTGACTGAGTGGGCAAGGCAGCTATCTTTGGTTTTAGACACAACCATTATTTTCCCTCGATTTGCCATTGGTCAGACTCGAAGATGGTCCAAAATCATGGCACTGGTTGAGTCACTGTTGCGACATTTTATATTTGACTTTGTATTTTATATTTTATAGCGCACTTCACCTTTAAAGTTCAGGCAAATCACCTGTCCATACACTGGCCTCGTGGAGGACATCACTTTGTGCTTCAGAGCAGGTTAACCATCTAAAGGAGCTTCAACTTCTGCCAAAATTTTAAGACTTGGTGTTTCTCTTCTCCCTTCACCTCTCAGCTGATCTCTTGTTTCCTTCTTTTTTCTCCTCCAGCTGTCAGTATCACGTTCTGGATCAGTGAGAGAGGCCAGATGGCTTCAGGGATCACCATCCACCTGTCTCTCGCTCTCTCTCTCTCTCTCTCTCTCTCTCTCTCTCTTGCTCTTTCTCTCTCTCTTGCCTCTCTCTCTCTCTCTCTCTCTCTCTCTCTCTCTCTCTTGCTCTTTCTCTCTCTCTTGCTCTCTCTCTCTTGCTCTCTCTCTCTTTTGCTCTCTCTCTCTCACTATTTCTCGCTCTCTCCCAGTCTGGCCTCAGCTGAACTGTGTTGGACTGTCAGTTCTCTCTTGGCATCGAGGGCAGCTGAGTTCCTTCTTGGACTCCTTTGGTGATGTGAAACTGTTCGCCCTGTTATAATTCTGCCAGCTCCTCATGCCAGTTCATCTTCAATACCCCTTCTCTTCTGCCTCACATAGAACCCTCACAACTTACCCTCTCTGTCTCTTGCTCCCACAGAGAGAACCATTGACTTGGCTCCTGTAAGAACAGTAGTGCTGCAAGGACCATCTGCAGTGGCTGATTAATGAGCTGCTGTGGTTCGAGGCTCTTAGTATACAAAAATCACAGTAAAATTAAAGTACTGCAACATAGCTTGTATCAATAATGGAAGGAGCTGGAAGAGTACCCAGCTGACAATTTTAGGTTGTAAGAATGCTTCCCTAACATTTCCATATGCTATTTTAAAAGTTCTTGGAGCATGCAAAATATATAAAAAAATATATATTTTTTTAGACATTGTATTAACATTATTGTTTGGTTATAAAAACGTTATTCAAACATTTTTTAAATTCCTTATCTTCCACTAACTACTTAAGAATAATGTTTGTGATATATATGATATATAACCTTAAAAAGTTCTACTGACATTATTGTAAAAATGTTTTTGGACAACTTTAAGAGAATTTTTAGAAAACATTAGCCAGCATTCTGAGAACGTTCCCTGTTAACTGGTTATATGCTTTCTGCCAAAAGAAATCTATGAATAAGAAAATTATTTCTTAATCCACCAGGGGTCTGTAGTACCAGCTGTTTGTTGTTAAGTTAGTGAACGCTTTCACCAGGTGTGCTGTTGTTTTGCCACTGGCCCCATGACAACTTATTAGAGACTCACAAAAGTGCTTTCTATGGGTACTAAGAAAGGATTCACTACCAAAAATGTATCAAATGACTTTGTATTATTTCTGTATGTAAATATCTGTTATTATATTTTAGAATTTGTTTATTGAAGGGGATGTGGGACTGTTGAACACTTTTTGTTTTAATCTCTGTTTAAAACAGTTTTGTTTTAATATATATATATATATATATATATATATAATTATTACAGTACTAGCCAGTACTTCAAAGCTTCGTTGTTGTGTTTTGTTTAACATGTTTCTCTGATTAGCTGTAGCTCATTTTTAATTGGTTAGACTGATGAGTGTTTACTCTTGTCATGACATAACACTGACTGATCTCCCTTGCAAATGTAATTCTTTCCATTGTGTTTTAAAGTTTGACATTTTGGTCAATTTAAAATCTACCTATTACATCAGTAAATGAAGTTTGACCACTCATTCATTTATGTTGAAGCTACAACCTATTAGCTAAATTTTATAACACAGGTGCAACTAACATTCAGAACATTCAGTTCCCCTTTTACAGGTCGTTCTTAAAAATCCAATGAATATATGAATGTATGAATGAATGAGAAATAGCATCTGTACAGTCTGTCTAGACACCCAGAGATCTCTGCATGTAATAAGGACACATGTCTAGAGTGCAGACAGATGATGTGATTTAGCTGGTGGAGGAAGGCCAACTCTAGATGGCCATTTTGAAGGAACCATTAGGCAAAGATCAGACAGAACACCTGGATCTCTCTGTTCTTTATGAGTAATGTCAAATGTCTCAAATAAATGTGATGTCAGTGCAGCTCTACATCACAGGGCTTCAGAGGCAAAGAGATGCGTGATATCCGTCCGTTAGCAATATCAGCTGTTCGACTGGCACAGGCCAAAATTTTTGCAATCTTTGCTCCTAATTAGGGCTGTGATAACATTGATACCATTTTGGTGATGTTAAATTATGTTTTGTTAACTTTGCTTAAATCTGTAAGTCTAATTAAGATTGTATATTTAGAACTTTAGTATATGAACTGTATAAATTTTGCACTGTGGTAGAAGGATTGTTTCTGGGACCAGATGTAGTTTTGGCATCTAGAAGAAGGGTCTAACTGCTCATGCTAACCATCCGAACCTTTAACCCTAGTTCACATATTTCTCTGCAGGACCTCCATCCAAGTGATGACCCACAAGGCTTTTCCAAATTTCATTGTGTAGTTATGCACATACACAAAATGTATCCATTTTCCAGGGCTCATAATATTCTGACATTTACCCAGTGATATTTGTGTTTATTATAGTATTTAGTAGTTTAATGGACATATTTAGATACTTTAGGTAATTCAGAGAGAAATGCACCTACATTAAAGGTCTCAGAGATTGTATTTATTTCTCTGCTCAATTCCTTTTCTTTTCTGCTCCCATAAAAAGAATAACATTAAAATTATGCAGAGCAGTAAATATTTCATCTAGGGCTTTTATTACAAGTGCCTCCCTGGCTTCTGTTATGTATACCCAGGGCACAGCTGTGAACTTGGTGTGTATTGTGGCACTGTTGTGAAGTTCCCACATATTCCCTACTGTCTGCTGAGGTGGTTTCTGAGGTGTGTCAAATGGACATCAATGTCATATCACACTACAAACTGGCCAATACGCATGAATAGACATTAAACATTTTTATAGGGGCCACCACTGACAGACTTTTGATATTGTACTTTTTTACTGTCTACATTTAGAACTTATATTTATGTAGGAATATAAACAAGATGGCCCTTGATCTTTTACGAATTTTCATTGTAATCTTACATTAGCAGCAGCACAACATACAACGAAACATTCAGGTTATAGAACAAAACAATTTTCAGTTCTTAGTATATTTTGGTTAATCATGGAGATTTTGTATTGTTTTCATTTTAGGTTAAACCAGCTTTAGTGTTCATTAAATATGCAAAGTGAATTATATATCAACTGAACTGCAGTATTACATCATCTGATATCATTTAGGGGAAGTGTTTTTTTGGGGGTGGGACTGCTCATAAAGAATCTTTCTCATTAGTAGAGTTTGTTTCGCTTTGATTTGTATGCTGCTTTTATTTTAATCAAATGCCTTTTGTTTATTGTGCGATTCATAAGGCCGCCGATATAGAGATTTCCCTAATGCGCATCCCTCAGCTGATATAAACTTTTATTAGCTCTATAAAAAAAGAACTACATAACATTGCATTACTATGAAGCATTAGAGCAGTTTCGCCTCAGTTCTCACACTGATTGTGATTCACTGCAGAAATTGTGATTTGTGAGCTCATGACATCAGTTTTTGTGATGAGGTTAAATGCATATGAATTTATATGAATATAAATTGAAGGGGCGAAACGTCTTTAAAAAATAAATAAGTAAACATGTCCAGAACCTTGGTAAAATCATTGGCTGTGTTTCAAAACCTAATAAGCTGACTCCATATAATAGACAGTGTCTTAGGCACCTGACCTGAAGTCTGTTCCAAAAGGTACGCTGTATAAGTATATTGCTGTTTGAGGTGTTGTACTTTCTTTGGGCCAAATCTTAAGGCATAATGTTATGTATTTTCACAGAGTAACCACAGGTGTAGTTAATTACATTACCTATTGACACCAGACTGTCTTATTTAAGAATAAAAGGTTTATCATTCTTATGTTATCCAGAAGGATGAAAAAATCAAAGTCCACTAGTTAAACAACTAGTTTTTATTTTCTGTGTTCTGATTTAGTACAATTTTTGCTTTACAAATTATTTTATCTGCATAATGATTTGAATCAGAAAAGTTTAAGTGAAAGTTCACGTTTTGAGTATTTTAGCATTTAGTGCCCCAGCCCCCCTGGGTTTCATGACGGCATGTATTCAAGCTGGTATTGACCCTCAAACAAATTTGTGCATTAGTTTAATAAGTTTAGTGACCTACAAACAGTGCTACATCTGAAATGTATATTCTTTTATGTCATAACTTCTATTTTATGCTAATAGACCCACTTTATATTATTTTACCTTGATTGATCTGGTCTGTATGGGAGAAGTAATTCCTTAAGGGTTGTGCTTCCAAAAATCCCATTATATCCTTAATTGTAATAAGTTTCTCAATGAATAACACTGTAACTGAAAATGATCAGCTCAAGAGGGACCCTATATATTTAAAGACATAAGCATTTTACAAATAGTTCTGCATTAAGTCTGCATTAAAGGCAAGCAAGCAAAATTTGTCTTGTTTTCAACATTGAAGATTATGTGTAGCACAAATAAACGTCCCACATTTTGTTCAGGTCTTTCAACCAGTCCTGTATGTCTGACTTCATTCAGGAAGTGTCCTGTAAGATGTTGAAAAGTCAGGCTCATTTCATGCTTTATTACAGCCAGAGTTTATATTAGCACCAGACAGTCAATACAATCACTCTCTTCTCATTTGGTCATATCTCACTCCGCAAACTCAGTCGGACAGCGCAAGTCTTTTCATCTTCCGTGTCAGGATTTTTCATTTGCCTTTCTGAAGGGAAATAATTTTCCTGCATGAGAAGCAATAAAGCTGCAATCGCATTAGAAAGGCAGAGCAATCGATAAATCTTAGAGTGCTCTGACAGAATCACAGGGGTTGTTATTGTGCACTCTGCTGTCATGATCTAAGTGTCGTTTGCCGTAGGGTTTAACAGTAATTACTGTAATTATTAAACACGGTTAAGACCATACATTAGCTAGATACAAAAATGTCTTGCCACTTTGTATGTTTGCATGTGTCATTTCAAATATTGGTTTGGGAGCTCATCTGTGTGTTTCTCCCAAATTATTCACTTAATATGATATAAAAAATAAACATTGAAAATTGCTCTTGATTCACCCATTGTTAGCAGTTATTAGATTTACACATTTGGCCTGTGATTTTATCCAAAGCGACTTATGGATACAGTATACATTTTATCAGTACATGTGTTCCCTGGGAATCGAACTCACAATCTTTGCACTGTTAACAAAATGCTCTACCAATTGAGCACCAGACAGAACTGTCCTGTATGACCATTGAATGTATGGGACATTTTTGTGACTGAAACTGAACATACAGTGTCAGTGTGCTCAACAATGTGCTGCACTGTGTGATGTGACAGTAGTTTCCATTCATAACTTGATAACGTGATACTGATGTTTACTTACCTGACCAAAAATAACATATTATATCTTTTTGTCTTTGAGGTAGGAGAGAGCTGTCATAATTGTAGTGGTTAGCTTTGCTTCAGAAAATGTTTTGACTAAAGCTTTGAAACTTGAATATGCAATACAATCGAGACCATATGATGTTTAGGATCTGAGGCTGATGGGTGTAGATAGTGCATCTACATTTACGTTTAGACATTTAGCAGACGCTTTTATCCGAAGCGACTTACAAGGCAAGGAAAACATTGAAGCGATATATCACAGGGAGGCAATAACATGAAGTACTGTGACTTCTTTTCCGAATAAAGTGTTCTGGGACTTCTGAACTTGTTCTGGAATGTTAGTATGCCTTCATTTCCACCAAATTTTGGTTGTAATTGTGAGAAGTGTGACAGGCCGGAAGCAGCAGTATGTGGGCGCAGAAACAGACAGTGAGGAAACGTATGATGAATGAGCTGACAATGTTGCATCATTTCAATTCTGTAAATTTAGCCAATAAATTCAATTCATGGGGTAATTTCACATCTTGGGAAATCCTGCAATACATCTCACGCAGTTCTCCTGTGGTGTTCTGCATTGATCGCATGCTGGAATAGGAATGAATATTTTCAGCTTCACAGCCCAAATGGTTTTTGTATGCATTTACAAAAAAAATAACAAAACATGGAACACCATATTTTCTTTGTATGTACCATGTAAATACAATATATATGAATATTGTAGTTGTTTAGCACCATGGTATCAGAGAAGGTGACGGGGTTCATGCCCGGCATGCTCCATCACTTTTAATTTTAAACAGCATTTTTCTAACTCTTTTATAATTATAATGCATGCTGCTTTTATGACCTCATATTAAGAGACCACATGGAATATTTGTACCTTTATAAAGACATTAGACAAACCGCAGGGCCGTTTAAATGAGCTAGTGAAAAGAAAAAGTGATTACAAATGGAGATTAAAATGGTGGCTGCCACAGTGAATACAGGTACATACAATTTCTTCAATTGATCCCACTTCTCCAGAACTCATTGCCAAACCATATGCATTCAGACATGACTCCAACATTGGCAATTTTCATAACCGCTGCAGGTTACCATGTTTCATTTGCTCTGAAATGGGATTTGATGAGGTTAAAGGTTTACTCTGTAATAAGACCCAGGCCTTTTTGAATAAATCTGTGGCATTGCAGAGATCTTTAGTATGGCTTCCCTTTAGCAAGCTGAAGGGCTTTTAATCTCCAGTTCAAGCCTTGAAGGACTGTGGGAGGAGTCCAGACCAATAACACAAACACACACACATACAGTACTTATGTGCTTACCAGCATATATGGTTTACAGGGACTCTCCATAGAGGTAATGATTTTTATACTGAGCTAATTAAATTTTCTGTCCCCTTCCCTTAACAGGAAGTGTCCCCGTAAACCATGTTCACATTGTTATACATGTTATATACGTCAATACACAAACACACTTAATTTCCTGTGAACCGGAACCTGAAAATGGCATTGTGCGTTTGTCTCTCTCCAGGACATGCAGATATCATGTGTTTCAAATTAGTACCTGTTCGTTTGAATTTCAGGAGTCTCTCGATACGCCCCAGATTTGACTATGACCAATAGTGCGAATAAACCACTTCGTGTGTGAAATTTGAATCTTTTCAGATATGCGGTTCTGTCAGGTTGATTTTATGTAGGTAAATTTATTCCAATTTTGGAAAAATGAAACCCGGGGCCAGCTGATTAGATAAGTGTTTGACACGCATGGGGTATGTTCCCTATGGTAGGTAGAGCTTGAAAACAATTGAACTGAATATAAAGTAATATTCAGTCAAAAAGGAAAATTCTGACAATTTTTTTTTCTTAGTGACCACAGGCTGTCAGGATCCACAAAGGAGCCATAGGATAGACATTATTCAATGCAACAACATAAAGGTGAAGTAAATCATAAAAAAAGTAATTTGTTATGAATAATTTTTTCACTTTAATTTTTGTGGCTAAGAACTATAAACATTTCAGCCTGTGGGCAGGTTGTACCCTTGAACATTTATGATTATAAATAAATGTACTTTAGTTGTTTCTGACAAGGATTTTGCTCTATTTTTCTCTTTAAAATCATTCATGCACACAGTTGTTTTATAGTCAGAGGCTTATATGTTACAGCATCATATAAACATCTTCAGCACCAGTTATAAATTTCTTTGCCACACACAACCTTTTGTCTGAGACGAAACGGAACAGGTACAAACAAAAACAGAAATGTTTTGTCCACCTTTCAGCAAAAATTATTTTGTAAAAAAGAAAATCTTTAAGTATTTAAAAACATTGATTTGTCATGAAGTATATTCTACAAAATAAAAAAATTAAATAAAAAACATGTAAAATGCTATTAGCCATTCAAATCTATTATTTTCCTTCAGGTCTTTGCCCAAAACATATGAATTCCATATTCCTGCTTCTTCTGTGTGAGAGTCAGAATATAAGAGGTCAAAGGCTGCATGTGTTTGTAGGGCTCCCAAGAGGTAGATAAAACAGAATGAAGCTCTAAAGATGGCAGGAAGATTTCTCTCTTTCTCATCTCCATCTCTGATGGCACTAATACTCCTTGCACTGCTTATAGTCTGACATTTCACAGCTTGTCAGTATGTCCTCATAGCCACTGGTGTTGTTTGGGGTCTGTACAGTATCGTCCTCAGAATGCTTATGCTTCAGTTTCCTCTTCTCACAGCGGAGTGATTAATATAGATCAATAGTGTAAAAAGATCAATGAATTTGTGCAAACACAATACTGTATACAGGCAAAGGTCAGACTCTCACGTCTCATGTTTTTGTGATAGTGGCCAATCATAAAACTCATCGATTCATTTGGCTGGTCTCTGCTGTGTCTCTTCTGATTTTGTTCCTTCACCCATCTCATGCTTCAGGCAATAGTGATTGTTTGCTAATATTGCCTCTAGAATGTCATCAAAAAGATGAGGGAATAGTTTACCCAAAAATGAAACATTTCCATCATTGACTCCCATGTCTAATGAAATGCATGCATGATGTTATTTTTTCTGTGGAGCACAAAGTGAGATTTTTGCTTATGCAGCTTTCTTAAACACAAAGACAGTTTTTTGTTACCATATCTGAATAGCTTTTAAAAAAAACAACAAAAGAACATAAGTATGACCCATGAGCTATATTCTGTTTCTTCTGAAGCTTTTCAATAAGGGCTGTTCAATAAGAACAGCCTGAAATTTAACTCGTAGCGCAGCAAGAATCTTCCCTTCTGCATATTCAGACTGATGCGTCTGAATGTGGTCATGATTGAATCCTCTATTTATAGCATGACAGCTGTGATCACTGTTAACTGTTCTTGTATGGCAAAGACTAAGTGAAGAGTCCTCAAAACCTCTCCTTATGTGTTCAGTAGAAAAAAATCACAGCAAATAAAGTTGGGAATTGCATGTGCATAAATGGATAATGACAACTTCTCTTATTATTGATACTTATTGCTTTACAGTGCTAAAAGATGCTGCATTTGGAAAAATAAATGTGTGGAAGAATTTGAATGAAATACATGTAGAACTTCAACTATTTGTAGATGTTTTACAATTTGCTCAGAAGATGAGGAGGTCAGAAGAATACAATGGCAAGAGAACAATCTCCACCTCAATTGTGTCTTCTAGAACTACCTACAATAACAGTGACACGACGTTTATTGATTTTTTTTTATCTCAAAATCTGGGAGTTCTGACATGTTTGCAGTTTTGTTTTTGTCAAAAATTTTCCAAACAACGTCGCCAAAGGTCCACAGGTTGGCTTTTTTATTTCTGAACAAGAGAAACCTTCTCAGAAACCTTAAAGAGCAGAACATCTTGTGTTTTCTCCTCTCAGTGTCTTGTTTGGTTGCAGGCCACCGCTGTGGTAAATTTGTAATAAATGTTTATTCTTGCGACGTTCCTTCCTGAGCGTCTTTGTTCCCGGCCTTCTGTGGATATCTGCAAAAAGAGCCCTTGACCGAAAGCTTTTCCTTTATGCAAAACCATAACAAAGCAGCAGTCAAGGTCCGGCTCTTCCGAGACTGCAGTAAAAGCATTTCAGTGAAGTGTATCCGGCTAACAGGAACTCATTTACATGAACTGCAGATTTGAAAGCATCCGTTCAATAAATTGCCACATGTGCTTTTTCAATATTAATGTGTAAGATTAGTCACATTTTGGCAATTTGAATACAGCGAATTCTTTAGCCACTTACATGTTGTTCCACTGAAGAAATAGAGACGTAACAATCAGATACCAAATCAATTCTCAGTCGCGTTTTAAAGGAACGGCAGTGGTTCAGTCTTGTAGGAAATCATTACAGACACTTTCACAATCTAACAAAGGAATTATGGGATAGATCCCTGCAGACTACATAAAGCTCCCAGGACAAAAAACAACAATAATAAAAAGCAGCAGAGATTTAGAATATCTCAACATCTGTCAGTCCCAAAAATACAGTGAGGATGAAGCAAATTGTATTGAAAGATTAGGATAATGTTGTTATTGTTGTTTTTGTTTTTTCCAAGAAAATGGATTTTTCCTGCCAGGACAAATGCAATCTTCTTTATATGCTGCATGATAATTGTAAAATGGTACCATAAATGAGCTCTCTCAGCATTTATTTGTACATTGCACATCTTTTAACTGATGAAATGTTTCTATTCAGGACTGATCCCCATTTTGTAAAGTTAAACATGTAAAGGTCAAACACACACATTGCCATTGGCTTTGGTAGATGATGAAGTAACTTAAGGTCTGGACACAAAGTTTTGCCTCACATTTAGAATGCAGACCACATAAAAATTATTCAAAATTGTGGTCTAGAGGCTAAAGGGTCAGAGGTCGCGGGTTCGAGTCTCAGTGCCAGTAGGAAACAACTGAGGTGCCCCTGAGCAAGGCGCCTTATCCCTAACTGCTCCCCACGTACCGCAGTTAATAGTGAATACTGCTCTGTTTATGTTTATAGTCTGCAGTGTGTGTGTGTGTGTGTGTGTGTGTACTACTCACTACTTCTGTGTGTGCACTTACTTGGATTGGTTAAATGCAGAGGACAAATTCTGAGTATAAGTTACTATACTTGTCCTTTACATCACTTTGCTTTCCTGAAATTTGGTTTTCAAATTTTAAATATTTTTCTTTGCCATCTTTATTTACATAATGACTTGTACATACTAATTGAATTAAAGGTTTTCATAGCTTTTTTCTAAATTACAGAAGCAGAACGTGTCTGCAGGTGTAGAGTTTTTTTATTTACTGTGTGTTACACCTGAGGATCTCAGACATTTGGACTCCCTGAAACTCTGAAGGCATCAGATAAACTGTCCATCAGATAAACACTATAAAAATGTTTGTATTTAAAGAGCCCTTTCTAGTAGTCATTTCTGAGTACTTCACTACATGCCTTCAACAATTGTTTTTCCTTCAAAGCTCCACCATAGGAATCATTTATGCTGTCTGGACACAATGATGACCAACTAGATCTGGTGTGCAAGGTGTATACATAAAACTGTCCCTTTAAAAACACTATTTATGGGCAAAAATACACATTTACCAGCATTTTTGTACTTTTAAAACTTTGCGATAGGTTTTTAGATGGTGACAGCTTTTTCAAGATTAGGATAATGTTGTTATTGTTGGTTTTGTTTTTTCCAAGAAAATTGATTTTTCCTGCCAGGACAAATGTAATCTTCTTTTTCTACTTTTTATGCTGCATGGTAACTGTAAAATGGTACCATAAATGAGCTCTCTCAGCATTTATGTGTACATTGCACGTTTTTTAACTGATGAAATGTTTCTATTCAGGACTGATCCCCGTTTTGTAAAGTTAAACATGTAAAGGTCAAACACACTTCATCTTCCAAGCCAATGGCAATGTGTAACTTAGACATTTGGACTCCCTGAAACTTTGAAGGCGTCAAATAAACTGTCCATCAGATAAACACTATAAAAAATATTTGTATTTAAAGAGCCCTTTCTAGTAGTCATTTCGCTACATGCCTTCAACAATTGTTTTTCCTTCAAAGCTCCACCATAGGAATCATTTATGCTGTCTGGAACACAATGATGACCAACTAGATCTGGTGTGCAAGGTGTATACATAAAACTGTCCCTTTAAAACACTATTTATGGGCAAAAATACACATTTACCAGCATTTTTGTACTTTTAAAACTTTGCGATAGGTTTTTAGATGGTGACAACTTTTTCTTCAAATTGGCAACATGCAAATTTGTTCTGTTCCTTTGGCTTTGGGGTATTTTGTTAATTGAGAAAATGAGTCTGTTACTTCATGCTTCATTAAGAGAACGTCTTATTCTAATTCTTTTTATCTCGATGCCTAGATCCAGCAGCCAATCAGTGCCAGAGGCCTCGTATGCTGGTTTTCTGCATATGGAGATAATCCCCTCCAGACAACCAGGTTAATTAGAGAGGCCAGTTCTAATCACCAACTCATTAGAGATAATAATTGCCACTGTACAAACCAGAACAAGTAAACTACGGCTGCTTATTATCAATTGGTTGAAAAAAGATGATTAACTGATTTGTGTTGATACGTGATTTTTACAGTACAGAAATGACTAACCTTTAAACTGACAACTAATAAAAGATCGAATTTTAATCATATTTTGTAAATCCAGTCAGATTTTACATTGTGATGAAATCACTTTCGTTTTTAAACCGTTCACTTTATCGTAGATGTAGTAGATAGCACATAGTAGATGGCACATCTGAGAAGTTTAAATCGCAAACTGCAGAAAATACGTCAGTAAGGCCTGGCACTCATTATCAAGGGCAGCGATGAAGTACATTATGTCAAGTGCTTTGTACCTAATGCAAGCATGCTGAGTTCATGAGTCTATTGTATATAGTGCAAAGGAACATTTTCTATATAGATGCACATCATCACAAATTGAATTTCACATTTGTGATTTTGATGTTTTGGCGACTTGTTGTTGCTAGGGTCAACACAGTCAAATACTAGAGCCTAATTAGAAGAACTTTAATGTATTTTCTGCAAAGTTCAAGCTCATTTTCAAACCATTGAATTGCACGTTATATTAGATCTTGTGTTTTGCAAATCAATGTTCCTTATTTGCTTCAATTGAGTCTTTTTCTTGTTAACCAGCTACTAAAGCTGTTTGAGGTAGTCAGCTGGTCTCTCAGTCTGGCTGGATTATTTTTCAGATGTTTTGTGTCACTTGTCACTCACACACACACCCACCCACTCACATTTACTAATCTGTAATCTAGACTAATGTTTTAATACACAGCTAGTTATAAACAATAAAATCTCTCTCTCTCTCTCTCTCTCTCTCTCTCTCTCTCTCTCTCTCTCTCTCTCTCTCTCTCTCTCTCTCTCTCTCTCTCTCTCTCTCTCTCTCTCTTACTATACAGTTTCATTAATCTGATACATTTATAGTGAATGGTATAAAAGAATTTGTTCGAGATGGACTGTAGCCTTGATGTGCCTATATTCAGACACTGTGACCTGGATCTCCATTTAGCCCAGAATCTCATCATTTATATTACTGTGTGAGCGGTCTGAGCAGAGCACTGCTGGCCTGCTGTAGGAATCAGGAGCCTAACACTTTTAATGCAACACAGAACAGAGGGCACTGGGGCAGTTAATGAAGGGTCCATAGTCAAAGACCTGCTACAGCTTCTTGTCTTGTCATTGGTAAAGAAACAGTGACTGGTTTGATACAGCTTGTCAGACTAGACTTGGCTTATTATATTATCATATGATTTGGGAATTTATTTTAACTTATCTTCATGGAATGGTAGTTTCTGTTTAATGAAATTCATAATTGATAATGATCCGCTTTAGAGTGGTCTTTCATTGTCAAAACACACAGGTCAGATTTAACTCTGATAGAGAGTACAGGTACAATATGCTTAAAGGATGATACATGGAAATTAGTGCAGCAAGTGTAAACACATTTTAGACCACATTACATTCACACAATTACATTCAAACATCCACATTCTTTTAGATGTTCTATTAACATTACTGTTTTATTATAAGAAAGTTATTTAAACCTTTAAAGTTTTTCAAAAGTTCCACTAACAACTTAAGAATAACGTTTTTGACATGATACATAATGTTAAAAACATTTTACTAACGTTACTGCTATAACATTTTTGATAGCTTTGAGAAAACCTTTAGAGAACATTAGCCAATGTTCTGAGAACGTTCCCTGTTAGATGGGTTCTTGTCAACAATTCATAGAGTGAAATTCAAAATGCAGTGTGCCTCTTTCCATTGTACCCCTAAAATGAAGCCATTGGTTTCCTTTATCTACCTTTTAGCCTCACTGCCCTAGTAACAGGACAGACTGCAGAGACAGCACCGAGATGGAACCGGCAGAAACCTCAGGAGTAATGACCTACTGTGACCAGACTATTGCATTACTGCACATTAAGATTCCTCTCATGCGACAGTGTTTCTTTGTATGATGCTGATGAATGTAAGATCTTTATTTTAAACCACTTGTTTGCTTGTCTATTGTTAAAACTGGTAAATGAGTTTCTAGATGCCAGGATGACCACTGAAGAACATTTAGTAAAATATATGTGTTCACGCTAAAGAGCTCTATAACACCTGGGGCAAGCTCTCAGTTATTCCTATTCATCTCAATGACAGTTGCTCGGAAGAATGTGATTTGATCTGCGGTCTGCAGTCGTTCGTCATTTCCTCATCATCACTTCCTCATGCCATGTGACTAAATTACTCTGGTCAGATCAGAATGACATCATGATGGGAAACCCATTGGCTGATGGCACCACAAGAACATGCACGTTAGCAAGAGTGTTGGTATGTAGTGGTTGCTAAGGTTTTATAAATGGTTGCTAAGGTTTGCTATTGCTACAATAGGTGGTTGGTTTTGATGGAAGCTAGGGTATTGCTAGGGTTGCTAGGGTGTTGCTAGGGTGTACTGGATGATGTCTAGATGGTTGCTTACTAACCTAGATCCTAAGAGCCCGTCATCAGATCTTGATGTTTTTTTGTCCTTAGATGGTTCAGGTCGGCCCTTCAATGTAATTCTGTTGGATTTATTTCACCCAAAAGCAAGAGTATGAGCAGTAGTACATCACTGGTGGTCTATTGTTAAGATTTGGTGCTCTAACCCTCAGGGTTTGTGCATAATTATATAGCTAATAAGGTATCTGTCTATATCAAATGATAACCTAATTGATTCTGTTTATGAGTTTGCTAATACAACAAATTGCCTTTTAAAACGAAACATCTGAGAAGTGATCTAATGCACACTGCGGCTACAAGTGGTTAATTAGCTCTCGTTGTCATGTTAAATATATAAGCTAATTAAATGAGTGGTGATATTCCAGTTCATAATTTGATGAGTCAATATATAATCTTTTTAATCTTTAAAATTCGACCCCGTTTAAAAGAAGAACAGGCTGTGTAAAAGACCGTGTGATGATAAAAAAAAGTGTTTCTAGATGTTTGATGGAACATTTAGTTTTTAATTTTATTGGCTTGGGTTTGGGAACCGCAACAATAATCAATCCTGCAGGAAATACTTTATTATATGTTCAGCATTTTACAATATGGAAAATGTGTAATTTTCTGGCCTGAAAATATGTTTGCAAACACCAAGACATTTCTTTAAAACTTTTTGATTTAGAACATTGATTTGATGAAGTCAATGCAACCTTTCTATGAAGACTTAATTGCTTCTCAATAGCTTGTAATTTTAAATCCTGACTTCATCTTTGTATTTCCTTCAGCTCCTGCAACACTTCAAAGTAATCATCATAAATTGGGTCATATTTGTCAGGGAGAGAATCCTTTCCACTTCTAGGAAATGTATTCAAAGTAGGAATACACACAAAATTATTTCAAAAATTGAAGCGAACGCCCTTCAGGAATAGCAAGTAATTTTGTTTGCAAAATCCTCGTCTGGATCTCAGGTCACCGGCATGTCTAAATCTTTGCCTGCTTTATTGTTCATTTTAAACTTGAAGGCAGTCTGCTGATACCGAGCGTAGATCAAACCGAGAGAGATTATAAAGGAAAATCCTCCAGCTGCTGGTTGCTGTGTCCTCTGGGAGAAGTTACAGTCAGATGATATTATAGTGGGTGGAAGGCATTGTCTAGTTTGTTACGTACAGAGGCAAGGTTACGTAGCCTGTTGTCTTATGCAGTACACTATAAAATAATAAAAAGCAGTTGTTGTGCATGAAATCCATACCCTGTAATAAAACTGATTCCTTCTGTAGGAACTACAATTGAGATGTCTATGTCTCATTGGACAGCATCTCTTTGACAGAATGAGATTAAATGGAGACTTCTGTGTAAGTCTCTTACTTCTCACATTTTTCTCTTGAGAAAAAGAGCCCAGTAATCTCTCAAACTGTGCTCAGATTTACCAAAAATTATAAAGCTCAAACATTTCTCAACAAATTCATCTGAGCTGTGCCATCAATTAATTGTATATAATCTACTAACAATACCCGCATTTGTTTCATTTTTGACTCTTTTTATTTGTCATGAATAATTTTAGAAGAAACATCTGAGGCAAAGTTGATATGTTGTTGAAGCGTAACTGACAAAAAAATGCATTTATTCCGGCATCCTTTCTAACATAACACATAGAACTGATCTGTCGGGGTTAAAGCATATATTTCAGCTTTATGCTTCATTTAACTTTTGCCAAACAACTTTTAGGAATTGTGTAACAAACAAACAAGCGAATACAGAGCATTCTTCGAATAGAAGCCCAGCATGCGGCTTTTCTCTTGTGATTCAATATTCATATTCTATTCAAAGCCCCCAACATTACTGAGGCACACAGAGAACTTTCCTAGCCTCCCAAGAGTGAAACAGTGCAACACAATATAATGGGCAAAGATATATAAGCAGTGCACAGATGTAAAGGGAAGCCGTGTTCAGACAGGTGCGGGTATAGTGCTGTTGTAGACGGTTCAGGTAGGAGATTTTTGTGCCCCGTCTTTCAGCGACTGTAGTTTCTTTCCCCAAAGCGCTGCACAAGTCAGCAAAGTAAATAATTCATCTTTCACGGCCCCTGTTTCCATTGCAGAAGATGAGACATCTTGTATTCTGCTCCACAGGAAGTGTTTGAGGTGGAGACAAATAGATGCTTGTGCAGTGGCATGCTTAAAGTTTTCTCAGGCTAAGTGACAGTTGCATAGGACAGCACTCGCAAATAGGCTGCCGGGCTGACAATAACAGAATGGGTCAGAATACTAAACGGGTGTTGAGAGGAAGAGTGCAGTGTCACGAAGGGAAAAAAGAGAAAACGAGACAGAGGGATGCAGGTGATGCAATTGTTTCAGTCTGTCCTGTGTGATTTTAACTAAAAATATATATGTGTGTATATACAGTGTATATACAGGTATGAGTGTACACATATAATACTATATACATATATTAGTATGTATATAGTGCTATATGTATACATACCTAGAACAAGGTCCACAGTTTGGTTCCAGCCCCAATTAAACACATCTAAAGCAGCTAATCAAGGTCTTTGGGACTGCTAGAAAACATCAAGGCAGGTGTGTTGGAGCAGGTTGGAGGTAAACTCAGCGGGTCTGTAGACCTCAACGAACATGGATGGGAGACCCCTGTTAATAGACTTTTTGGTTTGGACATTAAAGCATTAAAACAAACATCAGCTGAGCATGAACATAACAGATCAGTGTTCAAAACAGTTTCTTTACCTTACCCGATTCACAGCAGTACGTTTATAATGATGATTTATAATTTGAGTTATCATATGTGATTTACTGGAGAATGCCAGTTTGGCGTTAACATACATAAAGAAGATAAAGTAACCTGCATTTTTTTGTTTTAAATAGAATGGTGAAAGAGAAGCCAAAGTTACAGATTACAGCTTTAAAGTCCTTTATAATAAAGCAAAAAACCTAGTTACCCAGAATCCTTTGAGTCACATCAGTGACGTGAGCAATATGTCAAGTGTCATAGAGTCATGCATGAAAAAAGAATAGCCTGTAAAGCCTAAAAAACAGCAACTAGAAGAGAAGAAAGTTCAAAAAAAGAGAAAATGTGTTGTAAACAGAGGCGGTGGGGCGTTTTTGATGTAATGTATTAAAATGTACAAATAACTGACAGACTTTCCATTGGGGGGGGGAAGTCTGTCCTAAATTCCTTTGGAGAGAAGTGTTGCGTTACTGAAGAGACAGGCTGAAAATATGTCTGCGTGTACCTACAGTGAGCTGTATTCTATTTTAAGATTTTATGCAACCTTAGGGGATCATAACCTTTCGGTCATTACCATATAATTATGAGTCACATACTCGTGCACAGCCCAGTCCCTAGTGCCCACCTCACAAATGATGAGAAATGTACACGAGGGACTCTGCTGTTCAGATTACATCGCACTAATTGGGTGGTGTGCATATTATGTGACGTAGTGCATAGCTGATACGGTTAATATGGATTTCCAGTTGACTGCGCTGGGCAATTTAAAACACG
Source organism: Chromobotia macracanthus (assembly GCA_036877525.1). NCBI lineage: Eukaryota > Metazoa > Chordata > Actinopteri > Cypriniformes > Botiidae > Chromobotia > Chromobotia macracanthus. The sequence goes on from JAZGTH010000058.1 coordinate 6,560,336, forward strand.
AGGGCATCAGAATGATCTCTGATATCATCTGTCATTCAGATTTCATGGCTTGATTTGAGAAGAGTGGGTGAACTTAAAAGCACTTCCGATTTCAGTTTATGTATAAATAAGAACATACAGCAATGCTGCTTTAGTGTCTTATAGATTAACATATGATACATTGTTTTAATTATTTTCCTCCCTGGGGTTTTCTTTTAATGTTGGTCAAGTGTTTTGCATCAGTCATATAGTTTGTTTGATTATTTTCCACTCTTCTGGGTCTTAGAAGTAACTGCGCCTTTTTTCCTGCTGTGTCTTTAAGATTCATATTCTGCTTTAAAAGCTCCTTTGTTGACTTCTGTATAAATGCCTCATTCACACCTGAAATGAGCAGCAGTGCTTTCTGCTCTTTTAAAGGCAGGCTGGTGGCTTCACTGCAGAGTCCAGTATTGTTTATAACTGCTGTATTCTACAATAACAGTCTCTTTGCACGTCCTGCATAACAGTGAGACAGGTTCACAAAATAACCAACCTTAAAGCACACAGTTAAGATAAGACTCAAATGATTATAAACTAGTAAAATAATATTATAATACTAAAAATGCTAATACTGAATACTACAGCTAAAGATGAAAAATAAACTAAAGATGCTTGTTAACATCTTAACTTCTCTGCACAGGTTTTTCCTAAGTTTAGTAAGTTTTTGTTATTAGCTCTTCTTTAATCCCCTATATAACATGTCTGTAATTGGGTGGGCCAAGTTTGTGAATAATCTAACAGTAAATAGGAGTTGTTGATGTGTTTCCATTCTGAGGTCAGAAAGTAGTGGTCATTTTTGGAGCTTAGTTTCAGCACTGAGGCAGGAAGTTTGGACTAGAACCCCCTATATACTTTAAATGTTTTATTCTGAAAGATTAAAATAAATTCTTCTATATATTTGTACAGAACCCCTATTTTTCTTGCATATTTATATGTTAGGATACCAGTGGCTGTACATACACCCATTGGCTTTCTTGCAGTCACCTATCAGGCACCTTCCCCAGCTCCCTGGGTGCCGCAGTGAATGGCTGCCCACTGCTCCAGGTGTGTGTGCGTTCACAGTTTGCAGTGTGTGTTCACTACTCCTAATGTGTGTGCACTGACTAGATGAGTAAAATGCAGCGGACAAATTCCAGCAGCAGAGTCATATTTGGCCTGCACATCACTTCATATTGTTGTCTGACCAATGAACTTGAAAATGAAACAAAAAGTCTTCGAAGTCTTCGAATTGGTCAGTATGGTGATATTGCATGTTTCATTGTTGTACATGAAGCATCCAGTGAATGCTTTATGTACAAGCTTCAGGTAGAAAGCATGTACAAGTTTAACTCGTAGCAATATCATAGGCTGATCAGAGTAAGTGTTAAAATCTACGACCACTCTGTTATGATGGTAAGGAGATTACTGTATTATGCCCTACAAAATGTGGAACGCATGGTTCCAGTTTGGTAGCTGTTTGTTTTATGTTGTTGTGGATGAAACATAATTTGTATCTCATCCCAAGATATTGTTAAACAGACTGCTGTCCACATCATTCCCCTTTACCTATTATTAATTATTGATCAGACAAAAAACCACAAAGGGGATTTCAAGTCAATATTTAATCAAGAGCCCCTGCCTGGATCCAGATTGGAGCAGAGAAGGGCATCATTATAACACACAACCAGTCTATGATGAGATTGTATCACACAGTTGTTTTGGTCAGGCAGCTCAGGGGAATTTTCAATGCTACATACAGGTAGTATTAGAAATGGTTGTCCCCAACAGCATGTCCTCCTCTCCCACTGGCTATTCATAATAAAGAAGGGATGACAATAGCAAAATACAGGAGCTGAGGACAATATTCTTACAATATTCAATATTCTTCCAGATGAAAGCTGTTGACTTTGTGTTGAATATCACTGGTTTCTCCTGCCATAATTTAATCCAATAAAGCCTCCCTTCTATCTGCCAGCAAACAAGCTAAAATGCATATAAACTAATGTCAATAGAGCTTTTCAAAGTTTTGAAAAGTGCTCATTCAAAGTATGATTGAAACGATGGCATTTTTTTTTTGGAGAGGCGTCAGAATCATAGCCTTTTATGTTTATTATGATATTTTATGAACTTTCTGGCTTAATTGTGGCGAAACGTATGAACAAGCTGAAACATTTTGCATTTTTTATATTAACAATACAAAGCATCAAAAAATGTATGTATTTTTATATATATTTTTTTCCTTGACAGGAAATGGAGACGAATTTAAACAAATTTAAAACTTTAAATTTTAGAGAGAGAAATTCATCTAGTAATTACAAAATAGTAATGTATTTGTTTTTGACCAATGAACTTTTTGTTAATTTTAAAGTTAAACAGGCTCAGTGTTTTTCGAAGTGTTTGTTGTATATTTCTGTTATTTCACTGTTGCCCATCATCAAGGTTAAAAGGACTTAACATTTCTTTGAATTGTAAGAACACATAATTGTTTTATGATTGCCAAAGTAGAACAATTTCCACGTAACGATTGTGTTTTCTTCTCCAATGATGGTGTTATAATGTCTCGCATATTGATCCTGGTAGTAACCGTGTCATCGTAACAATTTCTGTGCTAAGCGAATTAAATGTTCTTCTCCTACAGGGTCTATTGAGAATAAAAGTGAATTATCAGCTACAATGCTGGGATCATTAGATTTGTAATCAGGTGGTCAGGCAGTGTTGTGGGCTTTTCAGCCATAGTTTTGCAGGAGATTGAGGTTGAATGTTGTCCTGATGTCAATTAGCGATTAAACAAATTGCAGCTAATCTTTAAAGAACAATCAATATCTTTTGTGTTATTACTTTAATGTATATTGTCAATACTCTGTCATAAATGACTGTTGAAAATTGTATTGTCTGCACAGAATTTTAGGACTGGTGGTCAATAAATGTTTTGTCAAGAATATCTTGCAAAATATCAAACCAAGTTGCATCTGCGAACAAATGATGATAGAATCATTCTAAGAACTAACTTACTAACTTGGTGGGCCAGGTTTCTGAATATGCGAATAAGAATCATTGATGTGTTTCCAATCTGATGTCAGAAAGTTGTGGAAATTCGGTGCAAATCATTTTTGCAGCTTAGTTTCATGACTGAGGCAGGAGTTTTGATTAAATAATACACTTATTTCGAAAGATTGAAGTATAATTTTGATTCTTCATGATTCCTCAAATATTACAGGGTCTGATACGTGTTTTTTTAAAAACTCTTTCTGACCTGTTTTTAAGAACTAATATCAATGTTACTCACATATCAAGCAGAATCACGTTTTTGCAATTATTAACTTAAAACTAGGCCCTATGAGGTTTTATTGGAAGTATGAAGTTAATACCCCCCTAGTCTTAGGAATGTGTAGTTCATCACATTAACTATTTACATGTTTCACTTTTGACATCAAGATATTGTGTTCATTTTGAACAGTATATCTTTTGTTTCAAAATGTAAAGTCTAACTTTTGTGCAATGTTTTGTTTCTTGAAAACATCTTGTATTCTCTTTCCAAACAAGTGGCATTGATTTAAAATGATGTTATCTAATACAGAACATTAAATGTAGTAGAGTCCAAATACATTCTAGGTCCACTGTATGACATCATCCATCAAAGAGAGTGGCTACAATCTCTAGCAGAATAAAAGAACCAGCATCAGTACATCAGCACCAGACAGTCGCAGCTAACAAGATCAGAGATGCATGACAAAAGACTGTGGCCATGCTTGTGGACTGAAATGAGCCATAGGAGAGAAAAGCAATTGTAGTTTCAGAGGCTGCATCTTACTGGGGTACGAATGTGAAGGATAGGTTTAGCCAGAGTAGAGGTCAGGATGAAAGAGGGCCGCAGGTGATAGGCTGTAAGGTTGAGCAGAGATACACAGGAAGTGCTGCAGGTGCAACAATGTGTAACACATCTGGCATAGTGAAAGGTGTGGGGGGCAGGAAAGACGGAACAGGAAGCCCCATTAAATCTGCACACAGAGCAGAGAGGATATGAGAGCGAACAGGGCTGATAAAAAGCGGCATCAGAAAACGATGAGTGAAGGCAGGGTCGTTGTCTCCTGGTGTGTGGAAATATAAAACTGAATGACATGTCTTGTATATCAACCTCACATTCTGACTTGTGTTAAAAACATGTGTGCCAGGCGCTGGACAAGAGGAGATCAGATTCTTTTGGTCACCTTCAGTGATAGAAATGATTGAACTCACACCAAATATTAAATAAAATGTCATTACAGGAACAAAGGTTGTATATTGCACTGAAAGTAAAGTAGCAGTAGTCCATTTACCTTGTTAGAGATGTCTGATGTGAGAGCAGTGAAGATGGCGAAATGATTTAAAAATGATGGAAGTTGGAAATGGTGGTCAAAAGTGACCACAAAATATAAAAACAGAAGTTAATGAACGTATGCCCCAGAGAATATGTATTATAGTAAACGTAGCCTATAACCAATAGCCAATATCCCTTGTTAGACGGTAGCGGTTACATATGGAGTTAGGATAATGACAAGCTAATGCTTGAGTCACCATAAAATTAAACAAAAAATCTGCTTACAGTTAGAAATCCCATATTAATAAAAAAAAGTACTATTTAACTAATTTACTAACTAATTTAACTAGTTAACTAACTTAAATTCAAATGTTGATGTTAAAAATGGATTAAAATAATAAATAATAACAAATAATAACAAAATGAATAACAAATTCATTCAACTGTGACTCCAGCAGATACACTGGTCAACTGTCAACACTAACGCTTTGTTTGTCATCCATGCAGAGTAAATGACATTCATTTTTGACTTCAGACCTTTATATTTGTTAAACAGAACAAATAAAATCAACACACAGTGTCATTCTGAGAAAAACACCAGATACTAATACAAAATGATAAATTACTGTAATTTCCTATTTATTTGATCTGAAAGAAAGATTCATTTGTTATGCAAAAGAGTTGTGTGGGTCTAAGAAGAGCTGCCACAAAATAATTTAACCATTCCAAGAACCACAAAGGTTTGTTTATAGTTAACTGTAGCATAACTCATATGCAAACATAGGTTTCTCTAATGCTTAGTGTCATTTTAATTTATAATTAAGACATTAAATCACGGTACAAAATAAGTGTATACAGGAATATTAAAGGCAGGGTAGGTGATTTTTTTTCCCGGAAACGTTTTTTATTATGCTGGTTTAAAATCTCTTAACATCCTGATAGCAGCCACTAAATGGTCTAAATATATTAAACTATGTATGTGTTTATGTATTGGAGGAGGCGTGGCTTTGGTTGCTATTGCTAGCCTTTCCATATTGCTTACCTTACCTTTAAATTATGTTTTTGGTACAGAGGACAATATGTGTTGTGTTGTTATAGAACATGTCATATTTGCACTAATTCTGATACTGAATGATTCTGAATCTGAATATCAGGGCTTCAAATATCTAAAGGACATGTTTGGTTAAACCACAGTTTGTACGGACTGTCTGTTTTTGTTGCGAGAATGGTCATATTAACCACGATTCACCGCAAATCTATGTTTGGATCACCTACAGGCCACGGAGAAGCCCTAACATCTGTGCCAAACTATATTTAAACATGCCACTGTTCCTCTTTAACACCAGCAGACAAAGAATAATCAAGTGAGAAAGTAGGACATTTATAACCCTACAGCTTTCCTGTTGAGAGAGGAATAGGCAGACAGAAGTGAGGTTGTTTGGTTTATTTGAAAGATGCTGTCTCAACATATTGTGCTATTATCTGCAGAGTGACTATTATCAGACACTATGCAGCATGTATCCTGTTTTTACTTACAAAATTTAGGAATTAAAATGATGTACAGTTCACACGATCACATGCTTAAAGGGATAATTCTCCTGGAAATGAAAAATTGTATACATACCTTTTATGATGCATTTTTTTTTTGCCATCCTCAGTCATTATGTGGGAAAGTGTGGAATATGAGCAAATGTTGACAATTTTCATTTTTTAAAACAATCGGTGAAGCAAAGTTTAAGATATGCTTTAATTTCATCTCAAATTTGTCTGGAAACGGTTGAATATCAACAAATACCAATGCAGCAAACAACAAAGCTTTTGCTATGGCAAAGAGAGAGAAGAAAGGAAGTTGTATGGATTTGGAATGACATGAGGGGTCAGTAAATGATGACTAAATTTTTATCTCTCTGTGAACTGTTTCTTTAAAGGTCACAGTCTTAAGAATAATGCACCATGCAGGGCGGCAGTAATGGTCCATTAAGGATCACCTTACCACATTAAAAGAATTGAATGCTTCTGTAGTATGTATTTTGTCAATTCCGCTGCCTTTCTCTCTTTTGCTTTTATTCTCTTCTTCTCTTTATAGCTCACACCATGATTAAGGATCGTAGACTTTTTCTTCAAGTGGACCTAAAGTGCCCATATTTAGTTTCATTATTCTTGGCCTGCTGGACTGGATGCTCGACAAGTGCTCTGTTATGTTATGCTGTATAATCTGCTTGTCAAAGCGATCCACTCTGCGCACGAATGGTATCCTTCACAGTTGCCATGACTTTGTATGTGATTGATTTCTCAGCTTCTTTCCTGACAGCCTCACTCCAGCACGGCATAAGTGTTTGGACCTTCACCTTCTTTATGAGAGCCGCCTATTCTTTAGAATTAAAGATGCCTCTCTGTGTGCTTATCAGGTACGGTTGAAACCACCTTCAGTTTTGTGTTTTGACTAAAAGCTAAATCACTGTCTGAAAGCCCTAAACATAGCACGCAACTCCAGACATGCTAACCTCGTTTTCACAAGTCTTTCACACTTGAACAGGATTGTAGATGACTGATATTTCTTCATTAACATTTATATTATATTGTCTCCGTAAATCTCTTTAAACATAAAAGACAAAGTTCACCCAAAAATAAAAATTGTCATCTTTTTTCTCACCCTCAGGTCATACTAAACCTGTTTCATTTTCTTTTATCTGTGGAACACAAACGGTTACCAGTATCCTGGATGTTCTTTTCCAATAATGAAGGTGGATAGAGACTGGGGCTTTCAAGTTTTAAATGATAAAATAAAGCACTTTTGAAGGTCTGTTCCTTACACAAACTTATCGAAGGGCTTTACTGGACCTATAGTATAATGGAATATAACACACACAAATCATATGGTGCTTTAGTTTAGTTTTGAGCTTGATAGTCTCAGTGTCTATTCGTTTCCATTTAATGGATTCTTAATAATGTTTATACATTCATTTATATGGGTTTTGAATGACATGAGGGTGAGTAAATGGACAGAATTGTATTTTTTGGATAAACTAATTCTGTAAGTAAATAAAAAAGAACAGACTTGTGCTGCAATGTTACCGATGATAAACATGATGCTGAATTACAGCAGATGAGAGTGTGCAGATGATGAGTCACTAATATACCCATGAGCTGAACAATTTGGGATATTTAAATTCATCACTTCCACTCCTGGGCAGCAGAGTGCAGTGTAGGTGAGGCTGTTTGTTGTTTCTGCCCTGTAGCACAGTGATTACAAAAAGACTGTTGGAACTGAGACAGGCTGAGAGGAGCTCAGTGCCTGCATTGTTTTTGCTTTTGTTCCAGTCTCTTCTTTATTCCATCTTTTGCATATTTGTACTTCAACCAAACAAGTAACAGGGGAAGTTTCCAGGGTAGCTCCGGAGAGGAAGGGCACTGTTTAATTGCTCCGAGCTGTTCACATGCATAAATATTAGGCTAAAATGGGAAGACGAGTCCCAGATGCCTGTTTCTTCATTTTACCAAGCCCCAGTGTAACAGTTTTGTGTGCTGCTCTGTGCATTTGATATGAATATGAACGTGCCTGGGAGTCCTGAACCGGCATCCCACATTAAGGCTCTTTGTCTGAACACTGACTGCTCACTGTTGCAATAGAAAATAATTTGATTTGTGATGCGATGTTGCACCATTTCCTTAATATACACACATACTGTACATGCATACTGTTGGATTGAAATAGTAGATGAGTATTTTACTCAAATATAATCACATTTGGAACCAGAGAATTCCTTTCCTATTTTACACAATGTTCCAATGTCTTTCTTAATCAGGGGTATAGCTGTCAGGGAGGTATGTCTGTAATATCTGGAGAGAACTCTACATTAGCATTCTCATTCATCTCAGTGCAGTTTTGATTTAAAATCTGCTGTCTTGTCTCATGGGCACTTAATTCAGCATCCAGGTTTTTCTGAGCTTGTGCCATAAATGTCATGTGACTAATTATTCTGAAACAACAGGAAAACAATTGGCTGATGGTACCACAAAAACGTACACAGTGCCAAAAGCCTTCTCATATGATGCTAAACATAGTTTTGATGACAGGGCCATTCCAAGCCATCTTAGTGGAAACGGGCCCCATTGGGTGGGTGGTGGTGTTGGGGGTCCCCCTTGGACCGCTTGCACCCCCCCTTGCACCGCTCCAAAGGATGGCCTTGTTTGTTGATACTGTTTTGACCATCAACATAGACAACTTTACAGCTACAGAATAACCCCTTACTGAGTCTACACCTGCACATCTATTTTAGCAGTTCAGATTGTTCGAAAGTTGGCTAATACCGCCCCATGATGTCCAACATCAAACACAACATGGATACAGCACTAGTTCTGATGTCTGAGTCAAACAGAACTGCATTTATTCACTCTGGAGTCTGATAAATCATGAGCTCAAATTATGTCTTTGTTCTTCATGATTATAAGGTTCTTTCTTGTTATTTCTTTGTATGTTTAGACTCCTGGCTAGCATGTTCAGCAGCTGCCTCATGATGGCTTCATGCCCGCCTTCGGCTCTGGCAAGGAGATGTTACTAACCTGAGGGCACTTGGCATGTCCACACAGTGGCTGCTATCTGCCCCAGTGCCCCCCCACTGCTCCTCGCGGTTCTTCGCTCTGCTTCCCAGCATTAATTAAAGTTGTGTGGAGCCGAAGCTCTGTGGTTAATACCCTCAGAGGCTGCTTCCCTCAGGAGACATCCCAACGGTGAAGTCATGAATAAAATTCCTGTTGGTGTTTGGGATTAGTCAACTTCTCATTTTTCCTGACCCTTAAAAACATCCTGGCTGTTTGTTGACACAGTTAATGCAGTGGGACTCCTGTTTGCATATAAACACAGTTTCTGAATTATTTAATTGTCCTTCGTTATCAAAGGATAGGTTTGTCTTTTGCTTGAATTGTTATGCTTAGAGCAAAGTTTGACTTAGATGTTGCAGCTGGAAAAGTGTTTTAAAGGCACACTCGGTGTATATATGTATTTACATTTACATCTTACGCATTTACAATGTTATGCATGTGGCAGACGCTTTTATCCAAAGCGACAGTGAATTCAAGGTGTACATTTTATCAGTGCCCGTGTTTCCAGGGAATCACAACCCACTTTTGTGCTGCTAACGCAATGCTCTACCAATTGCGCTACAATTGAGCTAATATATTTAATATATATATTTTACATCAAAAACTTTTACATTTAAAGAAACAAATTGTTTTGTCTAAATATGCAGACAAAACTAATTGATTAAGATCCACATTAGATATCGTTCATATCAGTACACGAGAAAAACTGTTATCCCCTCATGCCATTTTGAGGTCACATGACCATTTAGTGCAACAGTTTACCTTATTTAAATCTGAGTTTCAATTAAAGTTATTTCCAGTGCTAGTAATAATACTAAAGCTCATTCATTCATTGGAATTGAATCCCAGTATGTGCATTTTTTTTTCAAGTTTGATAATTAACGTCATGCATCCATACTGATAATGTAATGCTGAGTGACAGGACAGCAGAGAACACAAGACAGCAGATGGAGGTTTAAACCTGGATTCCCATGAGCGCTATCGCTCATGTTCAAGATTCAAGATTTTATTTGTCACATACACAGCCATATAAGCATACAACCTGTAGTGAAATTTAAAATGTTGTGTGTTGCAAGCACACCCACTACCCAGTGTGCTACAACTCGGCACTGCTGCATGTTAGCTTTACTCAGAGAGTATTTGTTAATGTTTCGGCAGCTTTTCTTAACAGCTGGATGGTACATGAAGGTATTTGATGATATAAACTATGAAACAGTAGAAATTCATAGGCCAATTAAGATTTTGCTGTTCCATTTACCTTGAACAGTTATTAGTGGGCAGGATCATTAACATATGTACATGTAGGAATGAAATAGAGTAACGTTTCTGTAGCATCTACAGTAGCTTTACTTGTAAAGCATTGTGCTAACAACGGCAAGACCATGTGTGTGATTGCTAGGTATTCCACATTTATCAATTAAGGGTAGGGTGGGCAGTTTCAAAGAGACTAACAATAGCAAGCTAGCTTTGAAAGGATAAGATTCCGCCCTCTTCAGAGCGCTCTCCAAAGTCACACTTCCTCCAAAAATGTGCAGGGTATGCAAATACATAGTTTGACAGGCAAGTAGGATATCCTATCAATGCATTCGGACCAGATGCATTGATTGGATGAGCATTTTATAGTCCTGCACCTTCCACAAATGACACATAAATATATTTATATTTAGACCTCATAGTGATTGCTATCAGGATGTGAAGAGACGTTCAAACAGCCTAACAATTGTTTCTGGAAAAGATAGCTTACTCTGCCTTTAAAGGCAACACATACAAATAGTTAAATGAATGCAATCATTTCTGTGTTACCTAAATTAAAAAGATTAAACTGGATCCATAACTGTAAAATTACAGTATTTTCATCTGGTATGAAGGAATTGGGCCAAGTGTTGTACCAGAGGCCAAATGCCTGGGGTATTCTTCCTGCTGTAAGGCTGCATTCTGTCTATTTTAGTAACTATCCCACACCCAGCCCTTTCGCTGGCAGGATTTGACAAAGAGGAACGTTGTTTCAGCTGCAGTAAATAGCTAGAGATAGAAAGACAGAGATGTTTTGAACTCATGCATGCATGCAGGAACGCATTCATGTGCTTACTGTATTCTTCACACTGCAACCTTTTATATTTCACCCTCCAGCAAATATAAAGGTCTGAAAAGTGAAAAAAAAATAAAAGGAAGAGAACATGGGCTGTGGTTGAAATGCTTACTATTGACATAACACTGCACAGTATATAGTGTACACTGCCTACGATTTTTCAAAAATAGTATGTAAAACAGATCTACTGTATTTAATGATGTTAAGAGCCCCTCAAAAAGTGTACTTGGGAAATATGTTCTATAATATGATGAAATCTGTTTTTTTTTGTTTTTCGCCACATAGATTTCCACCTGCATAGTGGTGTAGTTACACTGTCTAGAAGTGGATCTTACAGGACATCATGTACTGTAGCTAACCAGCCAAAATTTGATATTACTTCCAGTTCACCCTGCAAAGTAAAGTAGTGCATTGCATTGTGGGATACATTATTGCATGCAGCTCTGTTGTGTACTCTACTACTTTTTTTCACATTTTTGCATAGTCTACACAATATGCATGCTATAGAAAGAACTACGGTAGTATACTACTATAGATTTACTATATACGTATGTTTGGTCAGATGTTTTAAAAGCCCTTTTGACAGATTTGATTTTGATGAATTTATATAGCTATAGATTCGCACTGTGAATTAAACGCATTCTGGTGATATCTCCCAGAATAACCAATTACACATTAACTAAGCCAGAGCTTATTCTAATTTATTCAACAGATGCTCACATTATAATTGTAGTCTAGCAATCTGATTTCAGCTTGTTAGCAAACTAATTCATCCATTACAATGTAGCAGAGACGACAGGCGCAGTATCTCTAACGCCTTTGAATAGTGTGTCCTTTTTATACCAGCTGCAATCATTGGCAATATGCTAACACTCAATGATTATTGGCAGTTTATAATGATACAGTCAAGTATTTCAGTAAATAAGCTCACAGAGATACCAAGTAAACATCAATATTCTGTTTTTGAGCAGGTCACAGTGGTTCGCCTTTGACTTTAAACAGGGAATGCATCACCTTGATGCTTTTAGCATAAATAAATGACAAATCCTCAGATACCATTCAGTTTAAAAGGTTGTTATTTTCATACCATTCGTCTTAGCCATGTCTGAGAGGTCAGAGGTCGTACTCTCACCTTTCCCCAAAGATACTGTTCTTCAAAGCATAACATTTCTTATTAAACATTTGACAGCACTCTTGACTTGACTATTACTTCATATAGAGGGCACTGTGTACAACAGACCTGTTTCAGTATGCCATTAACTACTGAACTATTAAAATATTTATTTTTTAGCAATAAGATATTAGGAAAAACGGTATTACTGGTTTTTATCTATTAATAATTGATCTGATCATGAGTGGATTCAGGTTCTGAGGTTGGAAAATAAGAAATTCAATGAAATTGCTTGAAATTATGTGCACAATGAATCATGCACAATAAGACCAATATCTGGGATGTGCAATTTCAATTCAAATTTATTTTCATGGTACTTTTCACAGTGTGGCATTGTTGCAAAGCAGTGTTACATATGAAAAGGAAAAACACAGAAAACAGGAAAATTATAATAACTACTGAAAGTTATGATAACGACACATTTAAACCATTTGAAAAAATGGGCGTGTATCAGAAATACCTGCCATTGCATTAGAAGGCTAATACCCACCTCAATGATTTATGATAGAGAAAAAGTATATAGAGGAAAGTATTAGAGCGTGGAACAAACGACACACTTTGCTTTTGAGTTGAAATCTTTTTAGTTAAAAACATAAATCTGAGAACAATTTTGAAAATAGGGTAACATCTTGTTCTTTGAAAGCCACTGTCGTCCTTTGCCACATGCTGTGTGGGCCTCAGTGGACCACTAGAAATGTTTTGAACAATATAATGTCAAAAAGAATTCTGTTTTCTCTGCTGGTGGAAAGGACATGAAATATCCTAACAAAATAAATAATGTCTGTACGACGCCAACCTAGGGCAACATCAGAGAAAAATTGTTCTTCAAAACCACTGGAATATATACAGTATTAACCACACCGATATTGCAACACCTCTGTTATATCAATGTTACATGAATCATTACCTGTACTGAGTTTCGATATTCGATAACATCCATCACAGAAGATTCCGGGAATAAAAATGAGGGCTTTCAAAATGGCACAAACATTGGTAGAAGCGTGTAGTCAGGGGCCTGGGCACGTTACCCTTGGGTGTGCCCGCTGCTCCTTTAATCAAAGCTGACTTTTTTACACTGCCAAAGGGATCCAGGGAATCAAAATGTCATTATTCTGTGGGGATACGCTCAGCAAACCTTAGTGACCTAAGGCAGGGGCTGTGTTGGGCTGTTAAAGCAGACAGTATACAGTCACATACAGACAAGGTTTTAGAAATGATCCCACACAGCAGACAAAAACACAGACAGTTTTACTGAGTTAGTGAATAGTGTCTTTTTGTTTGATGTACATTGGGTTCTTAATAGGTAACGTGGGTATTTTGAGTCATCTCTTTGAAGCCAGTATTGAGGAGGCAGATAGAGGCAGCCCTAAAGTCACTTGACTCCACCACACAGTATATACATGTTCATCACACCTGTGAATATCAGTCTAAATTGCTTTTCTACTCAATGCTTTTATTAGAAAGACTTAAGGCGCTTGGCTGTATCACAAAAGTTTGCTCAGTATGTAGGACTGATCCAGAATTCCGCTTATGACCTGAAAAAGAAGTAAAAAAACAGGGGAGTTCAAGGTGAGATCTTTACCTTCAGACGGTTGCTGAGGTTCTGCTCAATAGATTCAAAGGTCTTTGAACTGACTTCCTGGTTTGTTTGGAGCTCTTGTCTCTGCTAACGCTGTCTGCAGCAGACAAGCCTGTCTGAAAGTCTGAAAGAACGACACTGGCCTTAGCTTTGTGCCTCTGAGTCTGTTTAGAAACATCTCAAAACTTCATGTTTTGACTGACAGGAAGTCTGCTAAAATGTCTGGCTAAAAAGGAAAAATTTAGAACGAACGTGTGGGTTTATAATATCACTGCATAATGGAAAAGTTTGAAGGTGCCAGAAGTTTTGGCAGGGAGTTTTTTTATAGAGTAATTTAATACCATCAACATCATGTGAGGTTTACTGCACACTGCATGACCCAGCAGACCTAATGAATGTGAGACAGAGTTCCTCTGAGCTCTGAAATAGTGAGGAATTGGTTCATTATTTCCAGCCATTTTTTTAATTTAAATTAACATTTTTCATAGACATTTTTATTCAAAGAAACCTACAGAGCATTTAAACTATACAATACATTTTTTCAATAAGAATATTCCATGAAACAAGCCAATGTTTGCATCACTAGCGCCATGCTATACCAGTTCAGGTACATGAATACTTTATACATTTCTTATTTTGTGAGGTCTTGTAAAAGTTATGAAATGTTAGTATTTTGTTTTGCAATTGCAAACCTGCAACATTTACAGACGGGTTGAGAAATACAGTATACGTTGAAAAGTTTATGAAAAAGTGATATATATATATATATATGAGGCATTTTATCATTTGGAGTTGAAGAGAGAGAAAGCATAAGGGAATCAGGTTCAGGGGTAGAGAAAAAAAATATTTATGCCCCTAATCATTTCCATTTCCTAATCATTTCTATTTCCTAATCATTTCCATTTCCTGCCCACTTGTGGCTGTGCTAGTGTGTGTACATCATGAGTGTGGATGCATTATTTTTGTTTTGTGATTTGACTGGAATGGATAGCAAGCTGTGGAAAAGCAGTAGATTGGTTTATGTTTGCTGCTGTTTAAGAACTAGAGACGCGTCCTCTGTATTAGACACATCCCCACCATCAGCTATTTTATAAAAATCAGCCATAGCAAAAAGTAATGGCAGCTATGCTTACTAGGAATCTACAACACAGGCTAATGTTACTGCCCAAACCCAGAAGAAACAGTCAGCACGGCTTTAATTTGGTGTGTACAGCAGTCTGAATCTGGCTATGTTTATTTTATATCACATAATTCCCAGAAGGGACTCGGTGTCAACTCGGCGAAAATAAATGTCTTGCTGTTTTTTATGGTTCTGATTGAGTAAAAGTGTCAGAGTGTTTGGAGGCTACAGTTCCACTTAAGGGAAACTGAACTGAGATTCAGTGGTAATGTTTGTGGAAGCAAACCAGGCAGTTTAAGTTCTTTGGCTTGAATGGAATTTAGCAATAAAAACAGATCATTTAAAGCTATATGTTTAGTATATAGAGCCATGGGTGCCTAATTGCCAGATAGGAAAAGTTTTTGTGTTTGCTTTTAAAAGCGCCTATGCAGCAACAATCTACGCAGTGCATACATTTCAAATGTTTATATTGCAGTGTTTGGACAGTATTTGTCAAACTGAAATGTATTGTTTGCGCATAAAGTTGTGTAGGAGAAGTACAGTGCATTATTAGCTATAATAACTGGACATTCCTTCATGCAGTGGGTATTAAACTAAAGGAAATTACCACTTATGGCTGACTGTTTGTGACAGAAGGATTGCATTAGAGTCTTATCATGACTGCAGTAGCTCTTAAAGTGTAGTGTAATCTCTCAAATAATGAGGTCATAAAGATCCCATACATAATAATTATACAGGAATTAGCATAATGCTGTTTAAAATACTTTGAGTGAAGTATGACACGTCATCTGGTGTGACATGCTATACTTCACTCAAGTATTTTATGTCACCAACCCAGTTTAATCACATTCTGTATGTTTTTCAGTGGATAATATTTTAAAGCTTTGTAGTTATAAATTGCGCTTTAAAGTATTTTTTAAAGTATTTGAATGGTTTTAGTAATGAGGCTTGTACATTTATTTTCTAAACAGTAAGATTGTTTCTACCTGGCAGACAATAAAACGGCTGAAGAAAATCAATAGACCAGAATATCTAAGAGACTGTTGTTTTGACCTTGGCCACTGAGCAACCACAATGATCACACTAGCAACCGCATAGCAACAGACTAATAAACTCTCAACACCATAGCAACTGCATAGCAATGACCTGGCAACAACCCAGAACACCAGAACCCAAGCAAATATCAGCAACTTTTACACGCCAAAAAAATCCATAAAATTGCTCTTAATAATATCTTTGAATTTGTTGTTTTAATTAATTTCCATTGGATTTATTTAAAGCTTTAGCAGTAACTAACTTTGTTTTGAATGGATGTCTCACGTTTTGACTTGTATGAGCACTTGTTTCCTTCTAAATAATCTTGATTAGACAGTGATGGAGGGAAAGGGACTCTGCCGAGCCATTCTGTTCAATCCATTATGTGTGCGTGTAGGCAGGTAAGAAGAACAGACTGTTAAGATTAAAGGTAGTCAAGCAAATGCACAAAATTAAAACATGATTAAACTTAAAATAAACTTAAAATAATGATCATATCAGCATGAAAATTGCTCTGTGTGCTTTAATGGGAAGAATTACTTAATAAGAGTTGACAGCAGAGCTTTACGAGTGAAGCATAGCGAGCTGGGAAATAACAGAGTTTAAGGATTTGATATTGATCGTTGTGTTGGAGAGCTCATGTGAGTGTCAGCAGGGTTTCTTTAAAACTACAGCTTCTTCAAATGACTGAAGTTTGTGACTCTGAGACTGTAGCATACTGAGATTTGTTTGCATTCTCTCTTTAGTGTTCAGATGCATTCATACATACAGTGTGGTTGTAGTAAACATCCAAAAGTTTGGATACATTTCACTGAATTTGTTTCACAGTCTTAAAAAACCTTTTGATTTAAAAGCTTACACCTAAATTTGTGAAATGAGTTTTGTAGACTAATATAGTTTGCCCTTACGCATAAATGTTGAGATTTTTTTAATGGATGAGATGGGCAGAATAGTGAAGGAAAAGCAGCCAACCAGGAACTCCTTCAGTGCTTTTTAAAAAGCATCCCAGAATGCACTTCTTTAAGTTAGATGAGAGGATGCCCAGAGTGTGCAGAGCTAAACTTCTTTGAAGAAGCTGAAAGAGTTTTCATTTAACTTTTTGGTTACTACTTACATTTTGTTTGTTTGTGATTATTTATTACTTTTACTTTAATACTATTTTGCTTTAATACTTTTACATTTTAATGAATGAATGATGAGAGTGCCAAAGCTTTATTTTTATTCATAGATTTAAATTCACATATCTGTAAAAAACCTATTCATTTATTTATATGTTCATTTATTTATGTATATATTAAGTATGGTCACATAATCCTTTGTTTAGCATTTAAAATGTCAATATACTTTAAGACTTTGATGCTTTGATAATCTCATGTTAGATTATAGTGTAATAGTTGTTACTAAAACATTTTGATATTATATATTGATATTTTGATTTGTGCTACTAATGCTTTAAAAAAAGTGACACAGTTGTCCCCATGTGTAGAATGTCTCTTTACATACAAAAACTAATGAGATCACGCTAACATCCTTGACTCATATAGGAACCTTTCTGCTGCATCTCTTTACCACTGTTTTAGATCAACCACTTCAAAGACGAACATGAACGTTAACCAGATGACCCTTGTTACTGGTCTTTTAAATGCCTGGAGACGCCACAGCAGATGCAGGGCATTTGTCTTCTGTTAAAGGACTGTTACTGAGTAACTGTTTGGGTTCCAACAAGCTACTGCTTGTTGTTGTCTTGGCAGGGTGGCACTGCAGCCCCTCTTAAAGACACATCATGTTGATGAATGGCAGGTTATTTGCAACAACAAAGGACAGACTGCAAAGCAGAGAGAACTAGTTTATTCTATGTGGCTCGCAGATCATTTTAGAAGATCTGCCAAGAACACATGCTCTCCATCATTAGCCGGGGACGAATGAGAAGCACAGATGGTGAAGCAGTGATACCATATGTCCTTTCAGGGTACCCACCTGTCTGGACACACAGTGACATGAGGGTTTTACATTACGTTTACATTACCCATTAAGAACATTTTCAGCTTCATGTAGTCTATTTTACATAAGTACAGTCTTTAACCCTCTCAAAAAAAAAAGATTGTTTTACACCACTTCAGCATCTAAGGTTATATTTATGGCAGGAACTGGTTAAACTGCACACAAGTCAGGGAAGGGGGAATTTAGCATGTCCAGTTCACCTAACCTGCATGTGTTTGAACTGGGAGGAAACTGGAGAACTCAGCAGAAACCCACCCTGACTCAGGGAGAACATGCAAACCCCAAACAGAAAGATCTACTGTCACAGCCAGGGCTCGAACTGGGGACCTTCTTGCTGTGAGGCAACAGTACTGCCCACTGAACCACTCCAGAAAAAAAGGTCCTTTTTTATTCTTGGGCTATGATTAATCTTTAAGTTTAGAACAGTACAAATTTCTCTGGCGGTTGCCTAAAAATTTGAGTAATATTTGCAAACAATGCCTGCTTTACCTTTGCCTACTTTAAAATTACTTACCTGTTTCTGCTGTTTAATGCACATTGGTGCAGTTGAGACTATAAGTGCTAATGTTGTTATGTTAACAGACCCACCAAATGATGCCACTTAACAGCAGAACCAATATTAAAAAGCCAATCAGGTAGAAAGTGTGAATTAAGAATTGTAATTAAAAAACAAACAAAAAAATCGGTCTGTAAAATCGATTATCTCTTTCTGTATTCGCAAACTATGAATTTAAACGTGTCATCCAGGCTGTGATGTACATTGCATTTAAATGCACAGCATTAGCTGAAAAGATAGAAAGACAACAATGAATGCAACAGTAGATGCACATTGTGCAAGATACCTGATGGCTTGTCAAAAAATGTTTTTCATTTTTTCATCAAACATTTCACATCATTACATAGATTGTGTGTTCTCCCTCTGCATTCATAATACATTTGTCTTCACAGCACATATCAGGAATATAAAATGGAAGCTATGATTCAGCTCAAACAAAAGAGGATGACTGTTTTCTGTGTCTATTGAACAGCAGTCACATTGCCAAAAATCTCCTGCACGAGAAATTGATTTTGTCATACAGAAGATGAGAGAAGGTGAGAGAATAGATGCCTATAATGTATACTGTCACACATATATGAACGATAGGAATTGATCGCAGTGTTGTTTTGCTAATGGTAAAATCATCTTTTCGACCTCAAACCGGCTGCAGGTATTCCGTAATTTGTTCACAAAATTGGTGCTATCATGTTAAATAGTGTCATTATTTCCAATACACCAATTATGTGTAAGATATTGACTTCCTGCATTCAACAACAGATTCCAAAAGAAAACTGTCACTCAGGGTCCCATCTCCTTTACAGCTATTATTTATATTATTTATGAGGAAATTTGTGCACTGTGTGTGTGTGTGTGTGTGTGTATATATATATGTGTATATGTGTATAGTGTATATGTGTATATGTATGTATATGTGTATATGTATGTATATATGTATATATGTATATACACTAAGACTTTAAATTGAAGCTCTTTAAAAACCTTTTGGGCATCCATCCAAACACTATTAGTTTTTCTCTAAAATGCTCAGCATCATGACACTTCCCCATATATCTCCAGCCATCCATTCAGAAGTGATCGGGAACTATTAGTGTTTGGAGGCATTTAGAGATTTGTTTGTCATGTTTATTTCTTTGTGCTGTCAAATGCACTTGAATTATTCTCTTAAGCCTGTGTACTACCTCTGGCTTTCACTCGTACGCCTCTGAGCTTAGCACCAAAGCCTTCACCACTCTTTGAATCTCCCAAGATAGCTAAATTGTTCCCTTAAAAGAACCTTACCTCCCCCTGCAGTACACCCATCTGCTCCTGCGGATTCCACTGTTGACATAGAGTGACTTGTTTTCAAATTGACTGTCACTCTAAAGTTCCGTTGGTTGGAGGTAATTGTTTTATTTGCACTTGATTTTTAAGCTACTAAATCTGCAAACCTGTCTGCTCCTATTACCCTGCTGCTGTTCATCTGCATTTGACAGGTGGAGCTATGAAGTGCGTCTCACTTCATTCTTTGAAACGCTCATTTCAAACCACAAAATTGTCATGCAATTTTCTCTAAATTGGGACTGTGTTCGAAAACTTAGCGAACTACCTTGCAGTTTGCGGTCTACATTAGGCAACATTCTAACTGAGGTCTCATAAGGAACTGATGTGGAATGTTCTACATCAGGGTTTCCATAAAGTGGACACTTGTGCCTCTTGTTTAATGGATGTTTTATTGTCTTAGAATTTGGTCAAAAAATGTGTCTTAGAAACCTGCATGACTATGCTGTCTGTCTTGTCTTAAAATGCTCCCTACACAGGCAGCTCACAAGGTTTCGGATTAGAGTTGTAGTGTTTTTGCACTGTATTATAACTAAAAGGTGTCTAGAGAGCATAATGTGGATAATATTAAGTCAGAGCATAGGCCTGCAGGAGATGAGAAGTTTACAGGAGTAATGATTTTCCTGTTCCAGGCTCTACATGAAGGTTAGTGCTCTAGAAGACAACAGGAGACATGCTGTGTGGTAATGTCTGCTTGGCCATTTCCAGGAGACAGAAAAAGGCCCTTCTTGTGGAATGATGCTGGTCGGTCTGTGCCACTTAATTGAGACATAGTAAACATTCAAATGGCCATCAGTGGTGTGTATTCATCTTGTGAATTGGTTTGTACCATCTACGGAGGCTGTTATGAAACTCTTGTTCTTCGTCAGTGTTAGCATGACTAACATTAAAAGCCAGGGTGGGTGAATCTTTCCAGAAACATTTTTGTTATGCTGGTTGAAAGACTCTTCACATCCGGATAGCAATCACTAAGTGGTCTAAATGTATTTGTGTATATTTTTTTATATTCTGTAGAAGGAACAAGACCAGTCATAGTCCAATCATTCCATTTAGTCCAAATGCAATGATAGGATGTCATACTTGCCTGTCAAACTATGTATGTGTTCATGTGTTGGAGGAGGCGTGGCTTTGGAGAGCGCTCCAAAAGGGGGACAGGATCTTACTCTTTAAAAGCTAGCTTGCTATTGCTAGCGTCTCCGGAATTGCCTGAAAGTTAAAGGAATTACACAGTGCAATTTTGTTTTTGAGGCTCAACCTCAGCATAATGCTGTTTGTAGGCCCCAAAAAAGATACACTGACATCTCCTCAGAACCACTTAGTCCCACCGCAAATTTCATAATCATCTTAAATAAAGAATGAATGTAAATGCTTACAATACAAGCATCTTTGAAGTGTGTGGTTCTAATTGCTATTGTAGGTTTCTCAGTGTATCTGCAAAACCTGAATGATGAGTGAAAATTAATTTCTGTGGTAATGAGTATTGAACCACAAGTGCTGTTGATGGGGCTTAACTTCACCTCAGCTTTAAGCGTTCTGTAAATGGTGATACATTTTATTTAAAGGTTGTTTACAACATGTTTTAGTTAGTCTCTGCAAGAATCTTATAATTTACATTACTGAAAATAGCCCAGATTGTTTCAGTACCAAAACAGCAGCTGTGAAATTCGCATCGTCTCATTTATTGTAGGTGTTAAGCTATATTTCAGTGCTTCTTGCCATGGAAAGAAAATCTGTTTACATTTTCGTCCAACCATGATGGGTTGTGTTAAGTACAGAAACAATTATAACAACAGTGGATCACAGTGAAAAAGTCAAGCTTCGTATACAATGTGACACACGACTCGCACTCGGGGGCATGAGAACAGATAAAACAACTTTTAAAAAAGAAAAGGAAAGTTACTGGTTGTTACTGCGGAAAGTTTCAAAATTTTAAAGTCTGCAGATGATTTATTGATGGATGGATGCTTGTGTGTGTTTACATGTTAACCATTTGACATTTAAAGTTTAAAACTATGGACACACTCTGAACTCTAAAAAACTCCACAAATGTATGTTTTGATTTTTCATGATGTTTGATTCTCTGCTGTGGAAAACAGTAAGACAATTTTGTAAATTAACAAAAAACAGCTTGTGAAGTCAGAACAGACGGCAGGTCTGTGCCAAGTCTAGTTAATGTGTGAAACCTCCAGGAATTATCAGCAGCACCACTGAAACACATGTTTCCACTATAATAATGGTCATAGTGGAGGGGGTTATATTTCCTAAAAACATCAATATCTCGCTTCCAGGGATATTTCTTCACACTGTCTTTTTCTTTTCTGCTTATCTTTTCTTTTTATTCAAAGATCCATGAAATTTTAATGCCTGTCCCATGACATCCATAAATCTAAATGATCTGCCTGATGTAAAGCGCGTTATAAGAAGACCATCTCAGGGTAGCAGGTGAAAAGAGGCCGTTCAGCTCTACAGGTCGCTCTCTCGTGAGCTCTTACCATAAAGCTTTTCGTAAACATTTTTGATCACTCATTCATCTTGCATGTGAAGTGAGGGCTGGTGATTTCACTGTTGATTACCTCTGGGGTCAGGTGTGATTGCTTAACGTTGAGTAAATAGCATGTGCTGTCTTACAAAATAATAACGAAGGGCTTTTCAGGGCAATGTAAATAGAGGGATAATTTCTACAGGGAGGCGATATAATAGGATAAGCCTCAGCTACAGGAGGCGAAATAAACCTCTTAACTGGAAAAAAGAAATAGGCTTTTCTCTGGAGATACTCAAGGTCATGCCAAATCTGTCAGAGCAAAGGTGACTGAATATGTCAATGCAGATTTTGACATTTACACGGTTGGCTTTAAAAACAAATTATTAATAAAATTCTTAATCGTTATCTAACACAATCGGTGTTGCTATAGGACAGAGTTTTTCTGGACATGAAGTGGTGACCAAACACAACATCAAAATTATCATTAAAAAAATCATGAACTACTACCATGAGCTGCATATGCTCAATAATATACAAAATTAACATAGCATTTTTAATAGAAAAATGGACAGTTTTGTTTTCTAAATGTCTCAGTCTGTACTGTACTGTACAGTTAGATGGGACCCAGGGTTACACTGGAAGTGTTTAAAAGTTCATAAACATGCCCGGTTTTGTAGTGAGTTGCATTTTATTATTTATATTGTAGAATTGTTTTCCCTGCTGTCCTATCAGAACACATCTGCAACCCATTTTTGGGTCATAGCCTGACAGATCTAACATCCCACAGCAACAAAATAATCCAATTCAGCAGAAGTCATTTTAAGTGGGTTTTTTTTCAATCCAACAAAATGCAGTATCCCATAATGACTCACCAGCACATATCCACAAATTCTCCCAGCATGGCTTTCCCCCCAGTGGGTATCAAAGCTCTACATTAAGAGCCACTTCTAGCTCAAACTTTCAGCTGTAGTGACAAGGCAACCCAAAGCCTGCTGGGCAGCGGGCCTACGCCAGCGCGTGTCGCATCAGATTCCACGCCAGCATAATACCAACAAGTTGTCAACAGGGGATATTTACACGTTTGCTCAAACATAATTCATATTCCGGCTTGTCCTTGGAGGGAAGACAGTGTATCTTCAGACGAGAGGAGAGTGGAGAGGAAGTAACTAAATTTAGAAGAAATGTTCAGTTCTGTAGATTCTGTAAATAGCATTTCAGGTCACAAGGACAAAGGCATGTGAAATGCAGATGGGTCTGATCAATATGCATATGACAGTCCTGTTCAAAAGATCAGCATTTCTGGTCACCATACCATACAGTATGTTGTGTATTTTGTGGCATGCTGTTGATTACCACAGACAAACTTATTCTCTCAGTGTGTAAATGAATGGAAAATGCATTTAAAGCAAAGCACTTAAAATGGAACTGTACTGTCGCAGACAATCTGAGCAGGGTTTTTTTTAAATGCAAATACGTAAAAGTATTTTTATTAAATTATTTTTTTCAGTAAGGAAAAAGTTTTGTGAACTGCAAAACTTTAAATTGTCCTTTAGATGTGGGACTAATTTTCTAAATTTTTCTGTAAAAAATATACGGGACTGAAAGATCCCAGCAGGGAAAATAAAGGCTGTTCTTTCTGATTGGAAGTCAGTGAACGAGATTCCCTGTGTAAACTGCTTTTGTGTGCAAATAGATTGCTCTGCTGCTTATCTTCAACATGTTTGTCAAGAAGTACTTATTTTGGAGTGAGCTATTAAATGCCTGCGATGAAACCATAGATGTTTTGTGAGAAGTCAATGTAAAATTAATTTATGACACACCAGCATCCTAGAGCAAATCAGATGGCAACTCTCATAAAACATGGGAAAATTTAAAGACATTACGGTCTTCACATAAGGTGCACATAATCCAAATTAACCACCAAACATAAACATTCATGGTTTTTTTATGTTACACACCCAGAGTTTGAAAACCAGGTTTTAAAAGTAACCAGGTTTCTTTCTCTATTTTTAAAATAATGCTCAGGACATGAGTTGAAAGATTTGATAAAACTTTGCATAGACACTCTTTTGGTTTCCATTTCATGTGAATAATTACCATTGCAATCCCTATGTGACCCCTTTCCACATATAAATTTAAACTCTCAGTTATACTGTAGCACTGTGTAATGTGTGATGTGAAAAAGGTCATAGGTTAAAGCAGTTATTGAGCAAGTAAAAGAAACATGTATCATTGCCTTACCCTTATTCACAATAGTACATTTATAATATTGATTTATAATATGAGCTGTCAGCTCCTTTTTTCTGGAAAATGTCATTTGTGTTATGTCACGTCCGTAAACTGAAAGACCCATCTACTATATTGTGTGTGTGGGTGCTGCGGATGACTGAGTGTTTGTAGCTTGTTCTTATAGCAGTAGTTCAGATTTTAAACTTGTCACTCACCGATGTTAAAGAAATAGTCATGCAGTGTTCCTGCAGCTCAGCTGGTAGAGCATTGTGGTAGCAGTGCAAAAGGTCATGGGTTTGATTCCAAGGGAACACACATGCTGATTAAATGTATAACTTGAATGCACTTAAAGTCACTTAGGATAAAATCGTCTGCCAAATGCATAAATGTAAATGTAGTCCATTCAAAAATTAAAATTAGCCAATAAATTACCTTCAGGACACCTAGGTGCATATGACTCTCCTCTTTTAACCAAACAGAATCTGGTTTGTATTAAATAATATATGCCTCTTCCGAGCTTTAAAATGGCAGTAAATAGTGCTCAAGATGCAAAAGTCTCAAAAAGTGCATCCATAATAAAAGTAATCCATACAACTCCTGTTTATTAATAAAGGCCTACTAAAGTGAGTCAATGTGTTTGTGAAAGAAAAAAATTAATATTTTGCGTATTTAACGATTGATACGGTTCATTTTAATGAAAACAAATCTCTGAATGAGTACAGCCACCATGACCGCACACCGGCTCCATGTCAAGAACTTTGAATCTCATTTGCTCACATGACTATTACTTTAAGAAAATAACTTTTCTTAAATTTTATGTTTCAAACAGAGTTGGTGATAGAGAGGCAAAAGTGAAAAAATTGAAAAAAGTGAAAAGTTTAAAAAATGAAAATAACCACATGATATTTAGTTAAATGAGGCACGCTTATTTTGCATCATTAGAATTGAAAGGGCATATTTTGTGTTCGCTAACAAGTTATTATACACTCACCTAAGCAGGTAAAAATTGGTATAAGTTGAGTGCGAAAGGTCAAGCACTTATTTTTAACCTTGCTGTCCAGTTGATAATATTGTATTACAGTTGCAAGCTAGAATTAAGAACTCAAAGCACAATGGTTATGTTCACACTAACTCTTAGTCATCCCTGCAACCATTAACCTTTGTGGTAGCAGCCCAGATCATCAACCATCTGGCTGTTATTATCAAATCAACAGCACTTCCTCACTTTCGATAAAGAGTGACGTTATATTTACATTTCCTGAAGAAAATGTGTGTGGTGCTTGCCTGCAAATAGCTCAGTTAACACAATGCCAGGGTTGCTAAGGTGTTCATCTGTTGCTAAGGAGTTGTTAACATGTTCCAGGTGGTTGCTAATGGTTGTTTACTGGCCAGAAAAACAACAATCAACAATCCCGTACCTTTACTTGTAATTGTAAGGGTAGTCAGCCTGTGGGATTGTTTTAGCCTGTGTCATCTGCTGGGCGGAAGTCGTAAGTCAGATCATTTAGAAAATAATAGCCCACCTCTCTTCAACAAACTGCATAATGTTTCATTCATGTCTGTAGAGTAAGGTGTGGGATGAATTTGAATACTTTTTACATTTTTTTTAAATTTTGGATGTACAGCATTAGATAATCTTTGAAAAGGGCATGTAAAGATGACATCTCTAAAACCACGTTTTTTATCGGTCTCTGCATTTAGTGAATAAACATTCATAATATTTTATCATTTTTAAAAAAAGCTTTAGTAAATTATGGCTAAACAAGGTTCTCGCTTTCATGTATTAATGCAAATCGGTGCCCTTTTCAAATTGCCCTAAACTACCAGCAATTTAGCACATTCAGCGTAGCGTATCCGGCAGACTTTGTCTCATGTGAAGGTGTTGTTATGATAGCATCTTTCAGTGTTGTTGCTGTGGCTACTTTGTAAAACACAGACTAACGTTCTGTTGTTAAGCTGACAGCATCACCCAGTGTCACAGGTAGAGGTGAACGGTGGGTCTTGGCAGTGATAACAGGCATTCTTTGCGTTATCCCAGACTTCTCATTTTAGCCGTTTGTAAGAGGAAGCTGTCACTTTTGACAGCAGTCAGCTTGTGTGTTAAATTCCATTAATGTGACCACACAGCGACTGTGATTCAAGCCTTCTGCATCCTACAATGTGTTAATAGACATTTAGAAATCTGTGGCCACAATGCAAGGACAAACAAAACCAGATCAAGCCTGGAAAACAGCGAGCACACAAACACACTGCTGACATCCAACCTCGTCAATCATTTCTATTGCATAATGACAGTAAAGTTTTATTTTACAAATGAATAGAAATACTTAAAATACGCACTTTTGTTTTTACATTCATACAAATACATTTTGACTGTGCTTGTGTAATCCACTAAGCAAAAAGTCCTAAAAATGAAATCGCCCACAGTATGCTTTCTTTACCCATGAGACACTTTGAGTAAAACTGTCTATAAATAATAGTACATAAGAAATGTAAAAGTGAATAAACATTGTTTGAGGTGCCCCCCCATACATTGTTTTTTGTAACAATGTTCTACTCATTGGTTTTGACATTTGACAAATACAAGAACAAAAGCCGCTTTTTTTGCTCTACCTGGTGAACCTTGAATTTAGACTTGCTAGGTTTAGACTTTTTTCCAAACATTCAGGATAAAAAACAGTTGGTGGGTCAAGTGCTGTCATCCCATCTGACAAAAAATAATGAAACCAATAGATTCTGGTCATGGACGCCTTTTATACTGTATATACATAATTTTATTGATATATCAGATACAGTATGCAGGTCAAGGTTCATTTTTGGTGAACTAGTCCTGTTAATCATGGTATCTGTGCTGTATCTCTAGATTTTACTTGTGTCTGTGCAGCTCCATAGGGGACACATTATATACAGCACTGAGGTCCTCAGCCCCCCCTCCTTCACCTGCTCCTCATTTGTGGGCTCTTGAAGGTGTTCATGCAGTGCTACCTCAGGTAGGAGCGGTCAGCCCTGCCAGAATCGCCTCAGGCCAAAACAAGGCCTGCTGGGGTGAGCCACGCTTTCAGAATAGAATATGCTGCTCGCTCTGGCCATAATGTCTGCTCACGTCAGGACTTCTGAGCATTCCTCAGCACAAAAGAAGCATAATATGGATTCCGTATGGAATACTGAGTCTAAATTTAGGTTTTCCATTGGGGAAATGTGTCATTTTGTTCATGCAGTGAAAAGGAGAATTCTCTTTGTAGGCTGTAGAGATACTTTAAAATGCAGCCAAATGCATGTTAGACTGCTATACCATTTTAAATAACTGTCAGGATTATTGAAGGAACTGCTGAACGGTTTACGCATATAATCATAATCTTGTATTTCTCTGTATGACCTAGTGGCTACAGGGTTCCCACGCTCATAGAAAGTTTTAAATTGTTGTCTAAACCTAGCAAAGAAAGTCATGGTAACTTTTATTGTTAAAATGTTTTTCAGCTCTCTAATAAATCAAATGGTCAGAAGTTATTCAGTGCAATCTGTTTAAATAAGATTTACGGAACGTTACTTTCGAAGAATCTTTTGCTATCATGGTAAATTTGTGTGAAGGGCAGTAGTAAGTCACCATTAGTGGAGTGAATAATTGTTCATATTTAATCATATTTGTTTATCAGTATAATGCCCTTTATTAAAGTTGTAATAGAATGGCCACGTACCTGCCAGATTTTATTAGAAGCTTGAACAAGCATATTTAAAACCACTTCAAATTTCAAGATAATTTGTAACAGAAAAATTAGTCTTTATAATCCTTGTAATAGTCAATTAGGTATGCAAATAGATGATGTGATTGTGTTTAATGGAACTTAATAATAATAATCTACGGGAACAAAGACCCTTCTGAATGTCCTATGTGTTAGAAAAGAATGAAAATTCTACGTATGAATCAATCAGTGAATAATTTACACCTTAACTTGATTCTCTGAGCTACTAATTACCTATTTTAAATCATAAATTTCATGTATGTGAATACATATATATATAGACACACACACACATAGAGAGAGGGAGAGAAAGAGAGAGAGAGAGAGAGAGAGACAGACAGACTAGTCCTAAACAAAGATGTAGCAATCAGGATTACAAGTTCAATAATTTGGAATGCTTAATAGAAATAATTGCAAAGGTAATTCATGTAAATTAAACACACTTAGTTGATCAAACAAGTGAACTGTACACTGCAAAATGTCTGACTAATGTTTGTGAAATAGAATTTTTAGAGATATGGCTACACTAAAGCCAGACTTCTGATTATTTCTGCTTATGTTTTTAATAATTGATTGAAATGATAAAACAAAAGGAGACAATTTGCTGTTAATAAGGCAAAAATCTTATTCAAGAGAGAATGAAAAATCTTTCTGATTAGAAGTAATAAAACACAATGTAATATTATGGATACTAATATTTAGCTTGCATCTCCCACAATATTCTCACTGCATGTCACCGGTCATGTGGACGTAAAATATTGATTTGACAATTTTATTAGCTTAATCGAATAGACTGAAGAATAATACGAGAGATGACTATGCTATGCTATAAAGAGAGCACAAATTTCCACAGAGCACAAATGCCAGATTATTTGGGTTTGCACACACAATTAATTGCACAATTATCTTTCTGACACTTGACTGGAATAGCTTCCAGGAGACTGCACAAGCGTCTTCACTTCTATTGATAGTCGCCTCATCAAGCTGCTTCACATTTGTGTAAAGCTGAACTTTCCTCAGCACTGAGTCACTGGACACGACAACATCCAGTCACCCACGAGTGCTGTTGCTGATGTCATCAGAGGTATGAATGAGGGATAAACCTGAGAAAAAGCTCTTTTGACCTGTTCAATAAGCAGCTACTTGGCAATAGCCTAGAAACTACCCAGAAAACTACAAACTGCTTACCAACACAATAAAAAAACACATTTAAAAAACTCTAGCAACAGCAGAGAAATGCTATGGCAACCACCCACAACACCACTGACACATTCTGTATTTTTTAGTTTTTTTTTATCTAGTAACTCATGACTGTTATTGTGTCAAAGCTGCTGTTCAGTACATGCACACTCACTCATTTACAGTCACACACGCATGCTATTCAGCTGTCTTGTGTTTCCTGTAGCCCTGTGGGTTGATAACGTCACTCTGAGCTGCTGTTTTGGGCAAGAAGGCGAATTATTTATTTAGCACACACCTCTGCTGTCAGAGTTTATCTGCAGATTGCACCTCTCCTGCAACATAACACAGCCCAGAGGCCTGTGCGTCTGCACACGAACACAGTTGCTGCTGCGTGATTCCTGAGTAAGCGCATGGCTGTGATTGCAGAATGTTAAACAAATCAGCTTTGAATAGTATTGGTAGTAGAAATAATGCAGGAATCATTTGTGGTTTACGTTTTCATACATATTATATCATAGAATTCACAACCATTAAAGGAATTCAATGTGTAATAGTGGAGCATGATATGTTTTTCTCCTCATGGTCACGCTCTGAATTCTAATTACTGAAATTCTCCGTGCTTGAAACTTTGTGAAGAAAATAGCCAACAACTGTCACATCAAGGTCAAAATGAAGCCGTACAAGGACAACGCACGCTTAGAGATTACCATTAAAAAAATACATCAAATATTAGAAGAACAAGAGAGCAAGAGAGAGAACATACTAAAAGCGTGAATTTGAAGGACATACGGTCATTTGGAATGCCTCCGTAAGCACAGTGAAATCTTTAGAGTCAACACACCATTAAAATTGACCCTATTTACTTTCTTAATGGAACTCCTGGTCTTGCTGTGAGAGATTCATCCATGCACTGTAATCCAGAGAAAAAATGTTTGTTTTCGTAATCTCTCATCAAAATGTAATAACTTGCTTCACGTCTGAAACAATGTTTTTTCCTATTTAGGGGGCAGTAATTTTAACTTCAATTTTTGTGTATATAAAAGTCTCTCAGTCAAATAATGAAAAGAAAGAGAAAAGTAAAGAAAGAGTTTAGAATATTAAATTAATCAATTACACTGCATTCAGATTTAGTTGAGTGCATTGCATTGTGGCATATAAAATCCAGTGCAGTATGCTACATTGTAAAATACTCATCCATCTGTTGTTTACATACTGTACACACAATATACAGCATCCGTAGTAAAATGTGTTATTTGGTTGTATGCTATTCCAAACAGTTCTTTAGTAGTCAAATGTTCAATTCTTCTCAGATAATGGGCTTTCCCAGGTTATAGAGGAGTCAATTAATGCCTGAATGTTATTCATTTAAATTAATCAAGGGTACAATGGCATAGAGACACCATCTTGTGTCTGTTTTTATGCTGAAGAAATTAAAAATCAGTTCAAGCATAACAGATTATAAGAATTGCTATGGATCATTGCACTGTGTGCTTGACAACAGCCTCATTAAAATACAACAATGAACAATATTTGATTGTTAAATCTGATGATTGCTCAAGTGAAACATTTCAAAGTTTTGTCATTTTTGGAGGTTACAGAACTTCTCATATCTTAGCATAATATAGATGGTTCAATCAAGGTGTAAACAGGTTTTGTTTTTCAGTTTCAGTGCCATTAGTGGTGCAGATATTATACATTTCATACACCCTTCATATCATACAACCAGGTTTTTAAAATGTAAATGTAGGCTAATATTAGCTTCTCCTGGTGAAATGTCATAGATTGTGTTATGAAACTACTGCATCTCTATCAACTGCCTGGCTTTCTAACTTTCCATCAAATTATGGAAGTAAATGTTAGTATCAACGTCTAATTTTCCTAACTGGCAGGTACCTCCATACGTCTGTGAGATCTCAGCAACCCAATTAGAGAGCACATCTGTTCCATTAGGGAATCTAGCCATCATCCATCAAACGTGTCATATCTCACCTTACAATCCGCATATACAAGCGGCACATTCCACTCAACAGGATTGGCAATTTGAGTTCCACATTTCAGAACAATCCCATAATGGAGGAAGGTTGGAATTGAAGGAGTTTTCTCTAGCCATCTAATACATGTGCTATGAAAGTTGCAATTCCTAATAATCACCTCGGCGTATCATATCAACAGTCATAATCATATCTTATCACTGTCAAATGTTATTGTTCTGGATGCATTGATTAATACGCCTGTTCTTTAATTCTGTGAGTTCAAGCCGAGAAATTCAGTTGTGTAAAGTGCGTTTTAAAAATATGGTTTATGCTTTCTCAGCCAAAGAATTTCTGTCATAATTATATGCTAATTAGGTTGGTCTTTTGAATAATCAGGATTGTTAAACAAAGTGTGTGACATTCCGAGCTCAAAATGACATGACAGACATATTCTTTCAAAAGGAGCGTCAGACTAGACATTGCTAACATACTGATGTACTTTTTCCAGTTTCAGTGCACAAACAGTAAGACAGAATAATGAATTACCCAACAAAAAATATTTTATTGCTAAACAGTTGCTCTTTTATTGCTCAGGACTAAATTATGTTTCAGTTAGATGCTATGTTTCTAAAATTCTTTAGGTAATATGAAAACTGACAAAAATAACAGAAATGTATGGCATTCAGTGAGAGTTCAAAGATGTGATATTAATGTGGATAGCATAGCCCAGATAATTTGGTCTTAAAAACTTTGCTGTCTTGGCAAATCTGGGACATTGTTGAGATCTCTTCTGAAATCCCACTAAAGATACAGCACATGTAGATTGCTGGTGCCGTTTTTAAGGAAACTTAAGCAGAAGTTTCCATTCGATCTTGTTGCTTAGGAGAAACAACAGATATTTTCTCCATGTATGTATTTGGCAGACAGTTTCCCAAAGCAATTTTTTTATTAGTCCACGTGTTCCACGTGACCTATGAACCCATGATACAGGAACCTGCTTGTGATTTTTCTTTGTGGTGGGTCCTGATCGCATAGAATAGGCCAAAAATCATTTACTTGACAGGCAGCAAAAATAAATAGCCCTTGATGTTATATGTTATAAGATAGTGACATCAGCCTCTGGAAAACAACCTTACAACCAAAAACATACATAAATTGTTTTCTCATCTACCGTCACTTTTTAATCTAAATGGAGATTCATTTTAGTGTCATATGTTTGTTATTGAACCTGCAGAGAATCTGTATCCCATCTGAAATGAGGTGGCTTTCGAATGAACTGGCACTGGAGCTTTATGTAGCATTTTTCAAGATGTTATTCAAGTTACAGTTTGTGAGTGAGACACTGTGAAATTAAATTGTAGTTCATGTTATTTGATTTATGCATCTGTTTTCAATATTGTTGCTGTAGTGTTGTAGATTTGTTTGTTTCTCAGTACTTTTTGTTTTGGAAGACCACATATATTACCACGGTCTGAAGTACCTCTCCCAGAATACAAATACAAGGTTTTGACTAAGTTACACTAAACAATGCATAACTCTGCATAATTTAATACCATCCAGAAAATGGCAAACACTGTAGAAAAAGCAGTATGTGTAAATATGCCTTCCATGAGTCTGTTTTGATCTTAACCTCACCTGTGGTTTATACTTAAAGCTGCAGTCCATAACTTTATTTTGGTTACAAATGAACAAACATCAGTAATTAAGCAAGTGTAACAGATTAGTTTAAAGAATGGTCTCCCGCCTTGCCTCGATTCGTAATGATAATGATGTACTAATGATTTATAATTTGAGCTGTCGGGTCCAGCTTCCTGGGAAGTGTCAGTTTGACTTGTGGTTACGTCACGTCTGTAAACAGAAAGAAGAAACAAAGGCTACTAAATCATGTGTCAGTGGTGAAATGGTAAAGCTTATAGCTTGTACTTACAGTAAACTTGTTATCCACATTAAGAAAATAACTCTATAATCAGACCTTTCCTGTCTGAGCACGCAACACAGCTCTTAATCCAAGCACTCGTAATATCGAGGCTGGACTACTGCAATGCCCTACTGGCTGGATTTCCAGGCAATGCAGCCAAACCCCTGCGAATGATCCAGAATGCTGTAGCACGTCTGGTCTTCAATCAACTGAAGAGAGCCCATGTTATACCCCTCCTGTTCTCACTCCACTATCCACCTGTAGCCACCCGCATTAAATTTAAATCTCTGACCTTGGCATTCAGGACAGTTACTGGTAGTTTACCCTCCTTCATCAACTCACTCCTTCAGATATACGTCTTCTAACTACATTCTGTAAACAAGCGACGTCTTTGAGTGTTTCCTTTCATTAAGGTACCATATCACTCTCTAATACATTCACCAGCCAGCCTCCAACGATCTGCTGAGACCAAGAAACAACTTAAAACACGCCTGTTTATCCCTAATGCGCCAATGTTACAATGGGAAATGAGGTTAAAATGTAACTTTTTGGGCTAGGCTTGTTGGTTCTTAGGGCAAAATGTTAAAAGCTCTTTCTTTTTCTAAGTGACTTCGGATAAAAGCATCTGCAAAATAAATAAATGTAAATGTGAGCAAGTTGTAATTTTATGTTTTGAACAGAGATGGAGACAGAGGCAAAAGTTACAGATTGCAGCTTTAACCAGAAATGTCTGTTTCAGTGTTTAGGTGTGACTTTAAATAATGAACTACATTAACTTTTTCTTAGGCGCCTTGTAACTAATTGACTTTCTCAAAGATTTTTCAAATCAACATGTTGCTCCTTGTAAAATGACAACTGATTTTCTTGATTAATTCTCCCTGTCACTCTTGATGTACTGCCGTGTATTAATTAGACAGATGGACGATGTTTACCAAATTAAAAAAGCACAGCTTTTCTGTTCTAGAATGGTTGCAAGCATAGGGTCTCTAGATCTGCAGGCACTTATCGGGTTGTGATTGCCTCCGTTTGAAGTTGCCACTTTAAATATGTTTTGCTACTGATACATGCAGCAGATTTGTGTGGCCCCAAAACCTATTTGGACACTTCATGCGTACTTAAAAATGTGTTATTGTGGTAGATAATATAATAACCAAGTGGACAACAAACCAAGTTGCAATAATTTTAAAGATAGCACATGCACACATTTAAATAAAGGTTTAATACGCTAAAAACAAAAATAGATAAAAGTAGACTATTAGTTTAACCTTGGTGTTTTTTTGTTTGTTTGTTTTTTTTTGGAAGGAAGGAAGGAATTCCCTGATATTTTTGTCCAGGTTACAAATAGCAGGTTACAAATGAAAAGTTTTTATTGAAAAACTGTAATGAAAATACATTAACCATGGATTTTCTTCCAGCTTTGTCATACTTTTTGATAAGCAATAATATAATTCTTTTATTGAAGAAAAAAACTGGTGAATATTATAAGAAAAAAACACTCTTAATTAAAAAAGTAATTTCTTTATTAGATATTTTATTATTATTTTGAATCTATAACATTTACATCATAAACATGTAGTTCTTACAATCTAAAATTAATGAATAAGATTATTTTGTCACAAACCCCAGGCAAAAATTGTAATACAGGTTATATACCTATGCAAACAGATGGAAATACAAAATTTATATTAAAAGAAAAATGGCATTTTGCCTTATGAAAGACTCAACTTTTCAAACATTTACAACACTTTGAGGTATTAATCATTAGATAGTTTGACTTAATAGAGTGAGTTTTGTTTTCCATTAGCAGACTACATGAGAACAAGGCCTCTCTAATTCCACATTACTAATGGTAAACCATTAGCATACATAGTGCGTATTCATTTCACACTTAAGGTAATATAAATCCCCAGCAAGACAAATCGTGAAGATTTCGATAAAGCGACTCGAGTTCTGGGCTTTCCAGTTCTGAGGAAGCGTCTGATGGGATCAGTATTGGGCTGGAGTCGCTCGTCTGAAGATACTTTCAGTCAGACAACCTTGAGATCAGTGGAGAGGGATCATTCGCTTCTGCCTTTGAGTGCCATTATGGAAAAGGCCGTTCTTACCGTATCTCATTTTCTTCCTAGAGGTTTATTTGCCATTCTACTTTCCATTTTTTTACAGGAACACATCTTCTGAATAAAAGAGTAAACCACACAAGATTGAATTTCAAGGCGTGCTCCTCTAAGCAGCTGTATTAGGGAATGAAAATGGCTTATTTTTGGATATTTATAAATATCAGAGAAAAAAAAATATATATATATATATATATATATATATATATATATATATATATATATATATATATATATATATATATATATATATATATATATATATATATATATATATATATATATATATATATATATATATATATTTCCCCGTCTAGTGAATTGCTTATGTACAGTGTGTTTTTGCAAATCATCAATAAAATCTTACATTCAGTCTTATATGAATCAGAGTATGTCAGAGGGGTGCTGAAATCATTCTGTGCAAAGGCACAGAAAGACAAAAATGGACCTTTTTCAAATGTTATCTCTTCAGGGCACCAGGAAAGCCAAACACAGATTATTTACAATGATGAATGTACATAAAGAAGCACTATCTTTGATTTATTGTCATTCAGGCGTCCTACACCGCAATGTGCCAAAGAATTATTGCCTTTGCGCTTTAACAAAGGGAGCAGACCCCCCAGCGGTCAAAATGCTCATAGAGGGGTTCCTGGCATATAATAGCCTTTTTATACATCTTACATGTTGTGTTTAAATACATTGTTTTGCTGGCTAAGTTTTCCTGTGAAGCTAAAGTGGGCATATGCTACTGCATATTAAAAGTATGCAAGCTAAAAACATATGTAAATAGAATAAACTTCAGCCACTTCTCAGCAAGCAGTGCTTGTAGACAAGTTGCTAGAAGGGGGAATAATTAGCAAAAGTAATTAGCAAAACATAAAACAACATCTTTCTAAATTTATAAAATGGGCCCAGGAAGGTTTATGCAGCAGGGAGTCAAATCATACTTGTGCTGTATCCAGACAACCCTAAAAATCTAGGCTTGAAAAATATTAGTCACTTTCAACAGAAATACTGGCCAAATAACAACAGCCACAGATAAGAACCAGTGAACATCTTGGGAAGTGTCTGGATGGCTCAGTCCTCTGTGTATTCTGTCAGGCTTGGCCAGCAGAGCAACATAGTTAAATATCAGACCGGAGTTCCTCTTTATCCCCAAACTATTAGAAATTCTCTCAACTAAAGCACATGTTTACAACACAATGATTCACTTCAGTGGCTGCCATATTTTTTTCAAACACTAACTTTTCAGCCAACTCTTCCTCTGTCCCTCACACACATACACTGGAGGCCTTTTAGGTCGTGATCTTTAAAGCTTGTCTACAGAAATAAAACGATTTAACCCATTGGTGGATGACAAGACCTGTTTTCTCATTGACTGCTCATCAGCTGCTCTGATGGGCGTCTTTAAATCAAGCGCTGCGGATGAGTGCAAGCTTGCAGCACTGGACTCACAGAAATGTGCTTCTGTTGTGGACTCTGTAGTTAAAATAAAAAAAACCCATTAGATCCCTGAGCAACACTTTATCCCACATGTATTATTTATGTTAGTGTTTGATTTTTTTATTTATATAGCTTTACATTGCTTCAAAGCAGCTTTACATATAATAAAAAATAATACGCAGAAAACAGGGAAAAACGTCAAGAATGGTATTATCACAAATAATATGTGTTCAATGTATATTAATAAAACTAATTAGGGATACTAGGTTTGGTTTATGAATAAAGAGTTGACTGAATTGGTAAAAACTACAACACCTTTGGACCATTTGAATAAATGGACGTGTATTAGGTTATGATTATGAAATGGTTTATTTTGTGTATAACATAGTGAAGCATTCATTAATCTGTCTGTTCTTGGTATAGTCTAAGTAAAATGACAAAACTGAAATCATCTTTTAATTATGTAAATCTTAATGCAGTCCAGAGATAAACAGGGTCTGATTCTTCTTAAGGTATTTCCTCCACCACCACTGAACATCTTACAGAGCTTTTTCTTGCCACAATCCCTTTTGGATGCTCACCAGGGTCTTTAAAAAATTGAGGCATCTGCACAGCTGCTTTGAAACGTAGACTGTGAAAAATGTTGCAAAAATAAAAATTACTTGAATGAAATTACAGGTGGACAAGCCTGTGACATGAGCACAGCTGTCCACGCCTTCATAACAAAACAGCCTTATTAAGCTTTTAAAAATTGAGCAGCAAATATTGATCCTGATTAGCGGGTGTCTGTTTCGGTGTGCCAAGATGTCCTCACAATTTCTCAGCATTGTTTTAACAAGGATCCAGGCAGCCCGAGCAGTCGGGCTTCAGGGACCAGAGGCGCACATAATATGCAGCGTGCATTCAAGATGAATTCGAATACGAAAGAGACCAGAAACCTGCAATGCGGTGGAAATCAAATCTCTCCTCCGCTGGTCCATCCTTCGTTCTTCACCTCGTCTGTCTGCTGTACGTGCAACAGGGAGTCTGTTAAATAATTTACAGCATTAGTATAATGATTATACAAGAAGTGTATAGTATACACTCCCCTGACGAGGATGCGTATACTCTAAGGTAAACCTGTCAGGTGTGATTATGTTCGCAGCATCAGGCTATGACACGCACAAAGGTAATTACGGCCTACTTACTAATATGAATATAGACAACATTAGATCAAAAGGGAAGTGGAAAATTCTGATGAAATGGGTTCAAAGGTTTGCATTGTTGGCTGAGATGTATCTCTACCGCGAGGCAATTACATAAAGAGCCGACGAAGACTGAATTTCAATTAACGACATGATGTGGCCAAGATATGCTACGTGCAAAATTCCTGTTTAATGGAAAGGTGCAAGATAAAGGTGTATTTGGAAAGGAAACACACAAATCATAATTTGGCTTTGTGCTTGTTCTGAAAAGTGTATAAAAATGACATGCATTTACCTACTGACGGTTGTTTTTACTGCAGTCTTTGTGCTAGCACTCAAACTAATGTTATGACTGCAGATAATCCGCTTAATTCATGAATATGGAACACCTTAGTCATGACATTTTTTTAAGTAGTTCGGGCTTGTCCTATCACAGTTAAGCTAATTTACATGTTATTTGGTGGGAAAATAGATTTAAATCAGGATTTGGTGTTCTCTAATAATACTGTGTTGACAGGTATTTCAGCTGATGAAAAGGCAACTTAAATGTGTCTCCCACTGGATACAATTTCTTCTCATAAGCTACACGGCTGTTGATACATTG
The DNA here is from genome assembly GCA_036877525.1 of Chromobotia macracanthus. Lineage (NCBI taxonomy): Eukaryota > Metazoa > Chordata > Actinopteri > Cypriniformes > Botiidae > Chromobotia > Chromobotia macracanthus. The sequence goes on from JAZGTH010000058.1 coordinate 6,598,972, forward strand.
TTTGTACTTTGTTTGCTAAAAGCCCAAAATATTGTCTGTCAAATGGATTGGAAAGGTTTTAAAGAGTGTAAATGGGTCTATGGCTATTAGGACAGTGCTACTATAGGGTATGATACATTTTAATGCCCCTATTCTGCAAGTCGTGTATTGGATGAAAAAACTACAAATTTTTTAATATTCGGGAATTTATATTACTGTAGATATCACATTAAGCAAACAGATTCTGTCTTAATTGTTGTAACTAAGCAGGTCCAAAGCACAAGGTAGGACATCCTCACTGTTGTTTAACTGGGCAAAAACAGGGACAGGGTCAAATAACACATAAAGGTTAGAACCAAAAACAGACCACTCAAAGATCTACTCAGGGACAATATGCAAGACTTTGCAAAGCAGTACTATCATAAGTATTGTATTTATGCACAGACCAGTGATGTGATGTGATAGGAAACAGGAAGTTAGAATTCAGGTGAGGATGCCCTCTAGTGGTGGGAGGTGGCATGACTGGTGCTGTCGCAGATATGACTTGTTTAAATAAAGTGCTTGAGTTTCACAGCATGTTTCTGAAGTAAACTTGTACTTCAGTGACCCTTTTACACTTGATAGTACCCTGAATGTACCTGCTGTGTACCAGAGTTTGATTAGTGTTAGTTTAATCCAACCTAAATTCACGAATACCCCTTACAAGACTTAATGTTTCCCCTGGTCCCAACACTCTATGCACAAATCTACCATAACAAACTGTTTGATTTTCAAGTGTCAGACATTTATTTAGTTGCATGGCCCGTGAAAATTGTGAAATTGTCACGACATCTGAGTGTCTTTTACTACATGTCTGTATCTCAACATTCATTTCAGTTCATTTAAAAGGATTCATCGCTCATGTGCCAAAAACTAGGTAGATTGCTTACAGAATATGATGTAAAGCCCTACATATTGTCTCCAGCATCAATGTATCTGTCATAGACAGTGTTGCTTTCATATATCAATTCTTTGTTTATAGCTTTGATTTCAATGGAGCCTTTTCTGCCAGCAGGCATTCCATAACTAAACATTGTTACTTTGTCCCCCTGGCCAGATAAACAATGCGCATCGCTACTGCAGTCATTCAAAACGGAGAGAATCGCATTAAATGTGTAAACTTAAAACACAAGCCTCTCTGTGGCTACGATCACCACCTGTTACTAGCACTGCCAGCTAAATACTATTCAGACATCAACAAAGCCCATCAATATGTCATGGCCGCTGCTCAGGCACAAAGCTGTGGCACCAGCCGTAGTGACCGCGCAGCAGGCGTGCAGATGGCCTTATTGAAAGACTGGCTGGCAAACAAAAACCCATGTTTGTCTAAAAAAACAAAAAAGGATTATTGTTTGTAATCCTTCTGTTTCACGCAGCCCGCACTGTGGTCAGTGAGTTCCTAGCGCAACATGTGAACGTGACATGTACAGTGTACCGTGTGATATAATGAGTGTAATATAAATATATAATGAGTCTTAAATGATGTGTGATATACAGTAGTGTAATAATTCTAGCTGTGATAACCACTAGCATTTGGATGGCTTTGAAGCTACTTGGCATTCCCTTATGAGAAAATTTCATAGTTCAAGTTAATTTTATTAAGCAAATTTCAAGTATATTTTAAGTATACTTTATGTAGTAAGCACTAGCACTAGTATACTTGTAAGTGTATTATTTCAATACTACTTAGAATTAAATTGACCCACTTATTAGTTTATGAAAGTGTACTTTTAATTGTAACAGCAGTAAACTTTAACTAGTTTACAATTCCATCTTTCTGAGGAGTACAAAAAAGTAGACTGAAAGTATGCTTTCCTATTTTTTTGTTTAAAAGCAATATACTAATAGCACACTTGAATACATGTTTTTTTTTTGCTAAAGGTTGACTAGAAGCCAAACAATTTCAAGCTTTAATAATGCATTTAGATAATGACATTCAGCACATTAAAATTGAAACTAAAGTCATTGGCTTTGGCAATATTTGTTTTGCAAATTGTATAAGAGGGAACATATTTGTATACATTCATGTGTGTTTAATACTATAATGATGTTTGCTTTCGAGGAGAGAGTTTTCTAATCAAGATGAAGTCTCATTAGACCTGAAATGAAGAGCCCTTAATATTACAGTAATTGTGCACTAACACTGACCTCGATTAGCAGCAAATTTAACAGCAGACTTGATCACAGTCATGTATTTGACTGCAGTGCACATTAGGCTGTGATTACCTCTATAATATGCTTTTTGTTGTTGTTTATTTGTTCATTTAAACAGGATGAATTTTATCATACACAGTGTAATCTGGTTTTCAAATGGTTGTATTGCAAAGGCTTTCTTTTTTGTATCTAAAAGGCTGATTTATATTAGAACTTGTGTTCTCAATAGACTCCATTTCAAAAGGATGAGTGGGAGTTTTTTCTCATGCATCTTCCATGTGAAGGTAAGAAAGAACGAACTGTGAGGATAGTTGAGTACAGAAACAGCCCTGTCATAGATTCCGGGTTATTTGGAACCCCAGGGCTCTCACCACAGAATCAGCCCACATACCTCGCCATGAAAGTCAAAGCCAAGCGAAACATCCCTTGAAAATTAATTTCACCGCTGAGGCATTTATTACCTTTTAATTTCATCTTTTTGCATTGCAAAAGAAAAAGCCCCAAGGCCTCAAAGCTTCAGCTGCAATATATTCTTTTCAACCTGGCTATTTGTTCAAGTGTCTCCCAATTAAAAACTGCATTGTGCCGTCCTATGAAAATGGGCAGAGATTTGAAATGCTGAGTTGCTAAGGCTGTCAGTTTGTAAAATATACAGTAAGGTTGTTCTTTCCACAAAAGCTTACTGCATTCATACAGTATTCTTCGGCTAGTATCATATAATACAACAATACAACAAAAGAATGACTCAGCAGAATTTTGTGTCATTCTAAAGTATTAAGCAAACTGTTTTTGCCATTGTGCTTTTAATAACTTTTTTAATAACTGTTATGATAGTTTAATGTGCAATGATAACCCAATTTTACTGGCTTTCATCATGGTGAGTCTGTAAACACTGAATTGAGCAGTGTTTTGCAGTGTTGGATCCAGAAGTTTTTCCTTTATTTCCTTCATTGGAATTTCAAACAATTTTGCAATAAACGGTTCTAAGCCATAAATCAGACCATCCAATTGAATGAATAAATCACATTACACATATGTATTTAAAGAAATATTTATTTGAAAACCTAAAATTTCTAAAAATGCTAAGCCTTAAAAATGTTAAATTGTATGATTGTTCATAATACTTTTATCAAAATTATTTAATTTGATTGGTAGTTTTGGGAGACAGACAAGTTCTGTTATTAACATTGCTGTGCAGGAGTGGGCTGAGTTTCCATGGAAACAGAACTTCCCTAATGTATGACCTCTTCATGAATTATGGGTAGTATAGTACTTCACCAGAAATTCAACTATTAAACATGATTTTCAAAAAAATGAGGTTGAAAATATAAAACTTCTACACGCTTCTCAAGAAGCATCTGTCATTGGTTAAAGCTTCAATCTTTTTTTGGTTAAAAATAAACATCAATTATTGAGCAAGTAAATGACAGATCAGTGCACTATATTGCGTATCCGGGTACTGTAGTTGGTGCAGCATTTGTAGCTTGTTCTTATTGCAATTATTTAAAATTTAATTTGTCATCCACATATAAAAAAGAACTGCAAGTACCCTGAAATTGTATGTTTCAAGCAGAGACGGTGATACAGAGGCAGAAGTTATGGACTGCAACTAACAAGCACAGGGCTCATGTATGTCTCTTTTGGTTTACGCATTGTCACCTTAAAGAATATTACTGGAAAATGTAAGGAAATGAATGGGGGTTTTACTTTAGAGACTTTACTGTTTTGACATCGATGTGTAAACATGTGAGGTGTTATGTTAAAGCGATCATTGTTGTGCGACTTCAGACAATGATTTCCAAATGACCTGATTTTGTTGCTTTGTGTTGTGAACAAATGTCTCATCAGCACATTGAACACTTATTTTTGAAAGAGCAATGAAAATCCTATTTGCTATTATTGTCTTCTTTCCACTACTATTTCTTTCTCCTACAATATATAATTCATTTGACATCTGTTGAGGCCAGGGGCTACGTGGTGCTCTGGGGGTCTGGCTTCCCTGTACCTGTGATTAGCTGATCCGATTAGATGAACTACAAGGACCATTGGCACTCTTCTTTCCTCCCAAAAGAATCAGAGGGTCTTATCGACAGCGCCATCCTGTACAATTAGCATGCAGATCCCCTCTCCAGTCTGATTAGAAGGTGGGAGTCAAATGATTTAATTTGAAAGTGCAGGCTGAAAATTAAATTCACTGGTAGGATTACACTCAATGACCTTATCCAGTGCTTAAGCACACATGCGTCCCTCTCAGCTAAACCAACGAGCAGTCACTCAAGGGGGCAGAACAGAGTGGCGGATTTTTGCTAATTGACTTTATTTTGACTATATCCCTTGTACAGGATGAAAATGAAGGGCAATATCCTGCAGCAAATTTGTGCATATGTCCTTTTGAAGTATACAGATGATTTCAAATGTGAAACCAACATAGCAGACTGCATTTATCAAGTAGTCTTTAATATGCATACTAAATAATCTCGACACAACTCATCTGAGGATCCTCAGGGCAGGATGGGATCAGTCTGGCATAGCATTCCTGATGCACATCGGCACGAGCCACGTTTTGTTTTTAAGTACATCACGTAATTTAACGTGAATTATGTTTTAGGTCTTTTACAAACAACAAATGGTGTTAAAGAAGCCCTGTATATTTAAACCTAAATATTAACCTAACTCAAACGTTGGCCCAAAACCTAATCCTACAATCTGGTTGGCTGATAGAAATGTTGGACCAGGACCAACAATGTTGATCCAGGAATTTGTTGTACTCGGTGACAGTGTAAATAATTAGGTAGCATCCATCAGTTCTTTATTAGGGCAACTTAGAAGTGAACAAATAAATACACTAACTAGAATAAAAGACAATAAAAAGACTACTTATGCAATCATAAGTATTCATAAGAAAACCTTCAATACAGCAATGCAGTAATGTAACCTAAAGGCTTGGATTTATTAGTTTACGACATCTAAATGATGAGTCACATTTCTCTGGTGATCCCTGTGAAAAAACATTGTCCTTCAGGTTAATTCAACAACATCCTGTAAGTACCCCTGTGGATCCATGTAATAACGGTGACATTGCTCTCAACAGGCCATCTGAAGTCCGACAGTGTTTGTCTTCATTGGCTGTTTAATGTGGTGGAGCTTTAAATGAGTGGAATTAGGAGATGAAACTTCTCGGGGAGGATTTCATTGTGTTTACTGTGAGCACAGTAAAGCACAGTAAAGCACAGCATGTAAAAACCACAGCATGAAGACTAGGACACACGACTAGGACATTTACTTACACATTTGGCAGACGCTCGAATCCAAGGCATTATCTAGTGTGTTTAAAGTATATTAACTGTGCTGATATGTGTGTGCGTGTGTGTGTGTGTGTGTGTGTGTGTGTGTGTGCTACCTGCATACATGTGCTTACTGAGTATTGAACCATAACCTTAGTGTTGCTTGCACCATGATCTGCATCTGTTGGAATTGCAAGGATATGTCTTTATCTTACATTGTATTTTACTTTATCTTTCTTTCAAATTGAGAATCCTTATTTACTCACTTATCTACACTACTGTAGTATTGAGGAGTCACTCAGAACAAGGGCTGAATTACTGAAATTTCATCTTCATTTATCTCATCATTTTCATTATGCAGAATGATTTAATGCCATATGTTCTGTTTTTCAAAATTAGAGCCACACAGAGGTAATCCGATTCAAACGTCCAATCCACGAGTACTTACGGTAGGTAAACTGCAAAAAGATCCTAATGCATAAAAACATTGTCATGAATCGTTCTGTTGGATGAATATAGGATGAAATGCACCATGTTTTAATGTCAACATTACACAGCGCTGCTCTCATTAAAATTCTCCCATGTTTGGAATACATTCACCATTTCTCCCAACAGCACTGCTCAGAGCACAACGTCTAGACATTACTTTACAAGTTGTGAAGGAATCCAGGATTTGCTTTGCTGAATTTAATAAAAAATATGGGTGTCTTGACATTGTTATTTTCCAGCTCCAAGAATATTTATTCAGTAAGGAGAAAGGGAAGGGTGATAGATTTTTTAGGCAGTTCATTTCTACAGTTCACTGCACCTCTACAAAGCTCCTCTTTTATTCAGACACTCTGAAGTTGTTGGAGATCCTCGCATCCAAAGCGAAATTACGTGACATTTCATTATCCCAAGAGAGAAGTCTTTGGTATATGAAAACAAACATTCTACCCAAGATTCTTTGCATTTATTTCGACCTGACGTTCTTTGCATTGCTCGATCAAAGACCTCGCTCTGATTCTCATTCTTGATGCTCCACCCAATCAACAGTATATTCTCCCACTTCTTCTGGAGGGTAGCTTCATTTCCTGTTTCCTCCAAGCAGAGAGCCTCCATTTCAAAGCAGTTGTTTCCTGCCCTGTTGTACGGTTCTCCTTGAACTGAAATGTCATTCTTCAAAGGGTTCCTTTGTATACTGCCAGGAACATTTTATTAGCCCTCATGTCCAATTTCTGTATCAATCTGTCCACCAAGGTTGCATTCTTTTTTCATTAAATAACGTAAAATTCTGAATGAAGGACAGAAACACGTTGTCCTTGATACACATTGACCGGGGTCTAAATTACAACTACACAATAGTTTTTTCCACATGATTTAATAATTTGTTGTGAAATCTGGAATTCTGAAAGTCATTATAAGCTTTACAAATTAATCTGTTTGTATCATTTTATTTTACTTTCTGGAGTGTTGATCCATTATGAAAATATAAATAATAATAATAATAATGCAGTGGGTGTACATGTCAGCTCAGTCACCCATGTAAATTTTTATTGTAAATACAAGAAAACATGAACATAATCAGCCAATCAAAACAGATAAAGAGCTCCACCAGTATGTACATAATTGAAATGGGAGCAGTTCAGGAGTACATGCAGTAAGTGTTTCAACCTCTGTGACTTGAAGACAGAGCAGAAAAACATTGAGCAGGATCCATTGGGGAGACACATGCTGAATTATTCACATGTTTATAATCGCTTAAACTTCACATGGAGACAGAGTCTGTGGGGAGGCTGAGACTCAGTGTAGAAAAGAGGAGCCATATTTCTCCAAGTCTTTTTAATCTCCATTTTCTTTTGTTCATTTTTTTTTTAAATAAGAAGTCTGATTTTAGTCTTACGTTTGTGCTGTTGTCTAGCTTCTAAAGGTAGATTTTTAAATTTTATTTTTAAGTCAATTTCTATACAAGCACATACTTTGCTGTCTTGGCTAGAAAATAAGCTATTAAACATTGCCACCCAGGACAAAAGCAAATAATAATAATTTAGCAAACGTTTATAGCCCTATAGTGACAGGTTACCTGTGTGACAGCTAGCCCCAGTCTCCCAGACCCAAAGATTGCTAAAGGCTAAAGAACTTTACTGCGTAAATAAGAAATATTTCAGATAAAGTTAAATTTTAGGTGGTGCTTATTTGTCTCATCCTGTTGCAATCGGTCGTCAGTCATTAACAATTTAAGAATAACTTTTTGATGAACTCCAAGTAATCATTTCAGACTTTGGAAACATCTACAGGCCCACTCAGCGATGTTCTTTCAGGTTATTTAACTTGGACACTAGAGTGTCATATGTTAAAAATACATTAATGGTGAGCTGAGGTGTTATTCCAACATCTCACACACTTCTGTGTTATGTCATGATGTAATTATGTGCGAGACAACTAATAATACAGTGAGCTCCATTATATAACACATGAAAGGAAACAGTCAGAGCTGTAATATAATTGGTGAGCTTTTGTAACTATGATAGACTAGCAGATACTTCAGCAAAACATGAAAGACGCTTATCTGTTCTGACTTAGACAGTTGGTTGACTCAAATGCATTTTGTAGTTGTTCTTTGTGTAATTCATGTTGCAATTGTATCATTAGTGATTCAAATTTTCTGTATTATTCTAAGAAAACGCTACATCTGCTCTGACTCAGGTTGTTTTCAGAAGAACCAGAAAAACACCATCCTTCATTTTTAAGGGGACATATAACGTCACATGAGGACATGTCTGCCATTGACTGAACTCATGTCCTGTTATTTGACTTTCTGAAACCACCCTTGCCATAAAGTAACAGTGAACCTGTACATATTTAACAACCTCACTGGGTGACTGGCCATTTGAAAGAGTAGAGAGGGTATTGGTTTGTGCTTGTGTACTTTTTCCTCAACAAGAAATATCTCTTTCACAGAAGTAACCATTACTGTGATGGGCAGGTTGATGGGGACAGGCTCCAGGTGCCCTCCATTAGTAAGTGAAGGCCGAGTCAGAGCACAGAGAACAGTTGGACTGTTTTTTCATCATAACAGGAAGACAAGAAGAAGAAAATGTCCTTGATGCATTCTTTATATCTTGAGTTTAACTTTTAACTCTGATGCATGAACTGTGAGCTTTCATTTGAATGTAATTAAAATATATTTCAACATGAAACTGGAAATATGAATAAGACACATTTTTGAAAATATTGCAGGTATATTTATGTGGAATGCTACAAAAGCAAACCATTAAAATACCAAATGAAATCACATGAAAACAGTTTAGTGGGCCAATGCAGTTTAGAATGGTTAAAATGTTCCAGTTACAGATGATATTTAATTTCTGTCTCATTGATGTGCCAACAACATTCTAAAATAATAACTTTTCCCATCGGTCAGACAAATAGTCCTGCACCAAATTTATGCCATTGAGCCAATGTTGCCATGTCAGACTGGTGAGGATGCTCAAATGGAGCAATGTTTTGATTGCTTCACAGTGTTTACACTTTTCAGGGGAATCATGAATGTTTTATTTGTAGACACCTCTGCATATTAAGGTGGTAAATGTTTTAACATTGAAATAATGACATCACATTTAAACATTGATCAAAGAGAATTCACACATTTCATCTGCAGTGAAGTGAAAAGCTGAGAAATTTTCTACAATCCCAGGTTGTTTAAAACATTGATGTTCATTAAGGTCTGCATAGATTATTTTTGAGTTATTTTTCAAGGTCGCGGTTCACATCTGGCAGTGGGCAAAACATTCTAAAACACAATAAAACACAGCAATTAACCCCAAAAGACAGTTTTGAATAAATTGAAAGGTATTGTGAGAGGCTGGCAGCCCATGTGGTTGTGGTCATTGTTTGAGAATGCTGGAGCTGTGCCCAGTCATAGCACACAGGTGTGCCAGATTGAGAGCAGTGGAAAACACAGGGCAGGATGTAAGGATGTTGTGGGATTACAGGCAGCCTGGTTTATTTGCTCTCTATGCATTTGGGAGGAAGGAATTTGTCTTTAACTACTTCCTGTCTGGTTAATCTCCAGATTGAGAGACCCACATTCTTTCTGTGCCTTGTGTTGATGAGACAAACGGCTGTGATGTCATAAGGGAACCAGAAGTCATTGGCTATTTTTAGTAAAACAGTATAAAAAAATAAACAGTTAATAACAAAAATTGTTAAATACAATACAGTACATTAGCCTACACTGTCACGTGTACTCATGATGCAGTAAATGGCAACCAGTTATCAAGGATATATAAAGGCTTTTGTATACATTTTAGCATTCGTGCAAAGAAGTATTTTCTGTAAGCCGATTTCCATACTGTTTTTCTCAAATCTCTACTGCTTTGTGCTAAAATGTGTTTTCTGTAAAGCTGCTTCTGTTGTTTGCTGTTGTGAAAAACACTACAGAAATAAACTTGAGTTATTCAATTTTGTGTTGAAATGGCTTAACAAAAATGCAAAGATAAAAATTAATAAATGAAAGGTAATTTAATCAAATTAGGTTGATAAATTAATCGGTGGATACAGAAAATAATACACATATATATATATATATATATATATTACAGAAACTGCAGAAATAGTTTGACTATGTTATGCATTTCGAACATTAACTACATACTGTCACATGCCGAAGTGTCTTGATCAATCCCATGAGCCTCAGTGAATTGGGTGAGCACAGTGAATTGGATGACAGTGTCCCCAATAAAATGTGGAGGGTTGGAGGCTTTTAGGGTTGTGACACCACTTTAAAGCTACTTACAATGCCGTTAGCATGCATAGCCCATCAGTTGTGCTCTAATTTACATTCACACAACGTTTGTGATTCACGGCATCAGATACGAAGGCGACTTTCTCACTGTTTGCAATTCATGAGGGGATCCTGAGTAAAGTGACACTTAACCTCTGTTATGTTCTCTGATATTGCCATTAACACAATTATTCATTCTGACATCATAACTAATTTATTCTTTTCTACGTTATTTACTAAAACTTTAAGGCAGGTCAAAACTGTTTAAGTAAACAGAGAAAGACTCATTTTACAGGCGATGTATTTATAAATGACACCCAGATGGGACGTTAAACAAACATAAAGTCATTTAAATTCTTTGTTTGGTGACCTCTGGCAGAGAGCTGCATCTTTACACATGCAAGATTTCACCCATAAAATAAAGAGTGTGGGAAGTTGTTTTATTATTGTCTTAACATGTCACTGCATTTCTGTTTTGATGAAGTTCAAGTATCAGATGTTATCTATGCAAATTTCTGAATGTAATATTTATGCATTTTAATTGATTGACAGCCTCATTATCATCTTTCACAACCCCAACACACCCTCAGCTCTGAAAGATAAACTACACAATTCTAGTAGTTTTAGATCTTTCCAATGAGAAGACATCTCACTTTTCGAACGCTGTCTCTTGTCTTTGAAGTCTCTTTGTTCATGATCCAACTCAAATCCTGCTTTACACCTTCATCACAACGGCCTGAAGGTCTCAAGGAGACCAGAAAAGATGCCCGGCCAAGAACAGCTGACAAAAGAAGGGGAAAATACACAAATAAATTAGCGTTCTTTGTCAAAACTTGTAAGTTGTTTGTAGGTGGTTGCTATGTAGTTGCTATGGTGTTCTTGTAGGGTTTTGTAGCATGTGGCTGTGTGATCGCTAGGACAGTGATACAGTTTGTTGTTATTGGTGGTGTTTTAATAGAATGATGAAGAAGAAGTTTTATAGTCAGATGAGGACAGATTTGAAGTTTCATGAAGAATGAAGTTGCTTTAACAAATACTATTTAAATAATACAACAAGATTTATCACATGTATGGATTAAAGTAACAAAACCATGCCTCTCCACACCCTGTCTTTTCTCTGATGCTTGAAGGAATATGAGTAAACGATGACAGAAATCCTTTTACATTTATTTTTTTCTTTTTTAATTTCTTTAATACCTAAATCCAAGATTGAGTTCTACTTGGCATGCCCTTCTCCATCTATCCTACCCTTCCCTCTCTTAAATTCTTCTTTTGAATAATTAGCAAAATACTGTTACAAATCACATTTTTGCCTTCTAGTCCTTTTAAATAATTCTGCAGTTTGACAGAGTCTTAAAGACCCAAACTTTCCATGTGGTCTCAATTAAGGTGAGTTCTTAAAAGCTGCAGGCGTAATAATTAAAAAGTAATTAGCAAAATGCATTTAAAGTACTTTAAGATGAAGCTTAGCATGTCACACAACGGCACGTGTCAACTTTCTTAAAAGTATTTGTCACCTACCCACAAGCACATACTGTATTTATCAATTCCCAGCATGCCAAGCACTAACCACAGGAGTTTAGCTTAAAGAACTTAACAGGACAGTTGCTTTGAATAAGAGAGTGTTGCTGAATCAATTAAATGTAAATGTAAGAAACTCACCTAGAGAGGAGACATGAAATTTAATTAGCACACTTCCCTTTTGTTTTGATGAGACCTGACAATAGTTGCACAACAGGAGTCAGGGTCTGACGTGCGACTGCGGTGTAGCTTTAGGATATCGATTGACACTCTGCATAAAGTTTACGGCAGCACCTGTTCCTTCCACAGCGTGAAATCGACAGGCATGGAAAACCAATCCGTTGGAGGCTCCGTGTTTACTGCATGCCCCACGGCTACTTTGAGCTACAAACACACACAAACACACATATACACACAAATGGACACACACAATCAAAAACAAAACAAAGTGGCAAAGTTGTTTAGAACCAGGTAGGAACTGTTTATGGCGAAGATTTGTACAAAAAGGACAGATTTAATTTCTCCCTGACTTGCATGGAGTTAAAAGGAATTAGATATTTTTATCAGATGAAAGTGGGATGAAGTGTTCAAACTGTTCTGAACTTCTGGGGAGAAAGTTTAAGAACAGGAAATGACAGGATACAGCCATGCTCAATTATGGATGATGGTCTTTTATGTTGACATCACTAATTAGGAAAGCTACTCCGCTTTCAAGTTCATCTTTACATTTCAGGCTTTTCATTTAATACTGCAGATAAATTTGTAAAACACCTCACTGTACTCTGACCCTAAACACAGTGAAGTGACAAATAAATACATATTTTTTTTGCAAAATATCATTTTCTTATACAGACATAAATAACATTAACCTACATTTATCACATTTTGCTTCTGTATGTAAAATTAAAGGAAGAAAGGATTTTAGAGAGCTATAACTTAACCCCTGGTATATAAAGTAAGATGTATGTTTTAGTTTGTAGACTTCTTTTATCAATCCCATGATGCATTGCGACAAGCTCAGGGTGAGACAAAACATTCAAGATGGTGGATGGGCAGTTGCTCTCTTCAATTTATTGTAATGAGGGTGTTAGTATAACGTTGTTGCCCCTGTAGAGAATTCCAAAACTGACACTTTAAAGGTTTTTGTTTTGCCTTATTTAAAAGAAAAGAGAAAGTTTTAAAGCACACCAATCAAGCAATAAAATGTAGATTTGTTTTAAATAAACATGTAGAGGGGAGGTCAAGCATGAGAGGACTTTGTGTCTGATGAAATGGGGCCAGTTAGCCATCTTAATTAGGGACCCGTGACATCTGACTCAACAGAGCTGTGTTGTGATTGGTCGATTGGTGTTACATCGCTTTTTCCTGTAGCGCATATTCCCAGTGCTGGGGAAGATCAACACAATACTAGAGAACAGACGAGTCACGAATCCTGCAGAACACCCACCATGCTCTCATTAGAGGAAACCTCTGACGCCCACACAAGGGGGTGATTATCTGGCTCTCCTCTTCCTCAGTGCTTCCCCTACTTCCACACACTTTTCCAAGAGCCTTTTCTTTCTGTAAGAAACTCTTTTCTAGATGCTCTCATGAAACATCCCTCTGTTTCAATTCATCTCTTCTCTGTGCTTAAGATCTCCATTTCACTTCTCCATTTCACTGTATTCTAAAGGGAGCAGTTAGTCGAGAAATACTGTATTTTGATCTTTTTATCTTATGCCCTTTATATGTACAGATTTTTACATCAGTTGCAAGCATTTCATTGGCTAGTACTATAGCTACTGAGAAGATACAATAGCTTATCAGCAAAACTATATGAATAAATAACAGGAATGAGTGATTTCTTCATAGACTTAGAATAGCTTTGGCCCAAATAGAAGGTCCTGTGGGATGCAGTAGGCAGAAGGCATTGTGCAGAGAGAGATTCTTGCTATGTAATTTTTCTATGTGCTTTCTATGTATTAGGCAAAGCAGAAGATCACATTGGACAAAAAGGAAACATTTTAAAGGTCCTTTATGCCATGGGTTGGAATAATGATCCAGGTTTGGCTGAACAAGGCTGATTAGAAATGTTTGTTTGTTTTGTATAAAACAATCATGTCATATAACAAAAATCTGAGAATTTGGTTTAAGCTGTTATTTCACTTTATCACACTATATTATTTAATGAAAAATAATCATCAGACATCACCCATATCTCTCCCTTAGTCTTGAATCCAAGAATACAAGTAGTTATTTAATTTAGGTAAAGGCGCATGCACACAAGTTTCTACACAATAACAAATTTAAAGTTCCATGGTTGTTTATATATGTCAGCCTGAAAAGTGTTAAAGCTTTTTGTTGTGACTCAGTGAACAACAAGGCATGCAATATGGTAAAAAATGGTAAATATATCTAGAAGTAACTACTTAGCTACATTTTCTCCTAGCACCGTGACACCTCCTTTAGTAAGTTTCTGTAAATCCCAGAAAAACGTCCTCTAAACTGCAGGTGTCTCTTGCATCAGCAAGAGGTCAATGTTCATGATTCATCAATAAAAAAGACTTGAGTCCAATGGATTTCACGGTGGAACCAATTGATTTGCTCACGAAGAGCAAAAACAGCTCACCTCATGCTTGCTTAAAAGCACATGAATGAGCTAAGAATTATGGGAATTATAGTCTATGGACCGATGTGTCTAAAATTAAACTTTTTGGTGTAAAGTGACTACAGCAATCCACTGTTAAGAACACGATGGGTAAAAATGTACAGAATAAATATGAACAGTGGTATATCATTTGTCATACTACAAACTCAGAAATGCGGCCCCCGAGTTTACAAAGATTGAACTAGATTGAACAAGCTTTCATTATTTAAAAAGTTTTATAAAGGTGTCACCACCTTGACTTACTAAGCAACAATATTCCAATAACCTTTTTTCACAACAACAGGACTGTCACTGTTTTGATTTATGATTCCTTTATTAAAGTCAGATGACATTAGATCGATACACAAGAATTGTAGTGTTGACATTGGATTCTTCATCCCCAACACGCCTCCCCGCCCAACAACCCCGATTTTCTTCTGAGGACAGGGTGGGGACATGTTGGATTAAACCTGAAGGTCTCCATTAACAGACAGTTGTGAAACAAAACATTACATATCAGCACAAACTAAAACTCAGAGCACTCTTTATAACTACAATCGTACATCACTCAAGGAAAGGAACATTTCAGAGCATATTCTTCCAAACATAGTCTCATTCTCACAGTGGCTTTGTTTTCAGTCATAAACTCTGTTCTTTTGCATTTGCTACAGAAGGAAAGAGCAACTCCATTGCTGTTGTTTGAAACAAGCTGTTAACAAGGCATTTACAACTGAATGAGAAATCAGAAATATAGAATCAACTGAAAACAACTGACATTTGTTCATTGTGCCTCTATATATACTTTCACTGTTTTGTACATTAAGTTGGACACTGTACTAATAAACGGTCAGTTCATGTTAGAGTGAGTGGTTGTGTCCACTCTGTAGTGAATGGAGTGTAGACTTCTTTCATATCTTTCTTCTTTCATCTTTCATATTGGTGACATTCCAGGTAACACAATTACCTTCCTATAAGGAAAGTATGGGAGTTATTTATTCAAATCTGTAGGACTAAATTAACACTTCACGTCATAGTTTTTTGTCACGTGACAGGCATCATATTGGCTTGGTTTGGTTTGGGAGAGGTAATGTAATAAACATTGATCATCCGTTAAAATAATTTAAAATAAAGTGATTTTGAAATCAGGCACATCAAAATATGACAAGATTTAATTGTCCCGCAAAACAGACAATTTATTGAAATTGTAGTGTGATGTCTGGCATAGAATATTTCTCTGCTCACATTTAAATCTCTTATTACAGAATCAGATACAATCATGCCACCCGAGTGGCTTTTATTTGTGCCTGTTAGCATTGTAATTAATGAGTCAGTTACCCAGGACTTAGAGTGTAAGAGTGCAAGTACATAAGAAAAGTTGTTTATGATACAGGTTGTTCATTACTATTACATCAAATATGTCTGTCCGTCTTAAAGCACGTTGAATCACCATATTCCACAAAATGATGCATTAAGTCTGTCTGTCAATCTATCTATCTACCTAACCATTTGAGACACAGATTTTGTCACAGTAACCAACAGTAAATCGGTTTTAGAAACAGCCTGTGAAAAGAGGTCCAGAGGTGCTTTGCATTTTTTTTTCCTTCTCACCCTTGTGCTTTTCACTGCTTGCATACGTGGCGCATCATTTTGAAGTGTGAACAGAGCACATAACAGTGTTTGTATGCCGTATCTAAACTGTGTTTGTTTGCATTCGAAGACACTTTTGCCTTCTGCCTGTAGTGCTGTAACAGACCCCAGAGAATCTGAGTGCAGTCACATGAGCAGTCAGTCTCTCTCCTCCCTGGAGGTCCAATTACTGCTGGCTTTAGACCACTGGTCAGACTGGGAGGACAGCCTGAGCACTCCGGGTCGGATACATCTCTGATGAGTCAAACACTGCCTGAGAATTAGAATATGATCTAGAACACAGTAATTTTTAACAGTTTCTAGTGCTTTAGTGCCCTTAAAAGCTGGACGTTTAAAAAGAAACAAGCACACTGAGTACAGCAGAATATAGAATATAACAGTCTGATTGATACAAGATGTCATCATGAGTGCTTGTGTATGCCTGTAGCTATGGAAACAATGGTAAAATACTTTGCCAGCTTTATCTCTATGAAATCCAACAGTTTGTTTGTGCACTGTATTTGTCTATACAATATATATAGTTATATATAAGAGTGATTTCTCATTCATTTCTGTTGTTCTATATTCAAGATGTGTTTATAGTTATTATAAACTAATTCCTGACCTTGTTGTTGCTAAGCTGTGTCAGTAAATTTGGCCGTGGCCTGAAAGTCTCTGGTGTGTTCATATATTACTTTATGAACTTCAGGTGTAAAGGTCAGTACCTGTAGGCAGTGATTCCTGAATGCAGTCCATCAGCTTTTCCGTCAGTCTGGCATATAACGTCTAACATCCATCAATGCTGTTTCAAAGGCCATAGCAGAGCACCTCACTGACTTCTAATACACCCTAGAAGGGCAATAGGAAGCTCTCTGCTTAGCAATATGGTGGAAAAGGTTGAATCTCCCCTAATCTTGCGGTGATAGACCTTTAAATGTTGGTATGAAGTCCGGACTTACTCTGGCCTAGAAGCACCCAGTTAGACTCATAGGTTGTATAAACGATATTTAAAGCAGCCAATCAACGTTTACTATATAAAGTGGTTAAGGGTGTAAATCTGTAATTGTAGTTTTATAATAATAATAAATTATTAACAGTAATAAAACAGGAGTCTTTATAAAGAGTTGTACAGAACATACAGAAGAAATGATTGAAAAGTATGTTTAGACTTTGTGATCAGAGCTTCAGAAATTAGAAGTGGCGGTTATTCCTGACATTGTGATTGTGATAAAGCTCTAAACATTTTTATTTGTGTGCTAATGGAAGGTTTTATAGCCCATATCCTGGTGGGAAATCCATTCAGTCTATGATTAAGAAATGTCCTGTAATTCAGAATGAGCTGTTTAGAAGGTTTTTTTTTTAGTTAGTTTTCAGGTCACATCTTGTTCTTACATTCTACACTCTGCATGTCTACACTCAGGGTTTGTTGTGGTTTTTCCATGTTATTTTGCAGCAAGGGGTTTTAAATTATTTAAAATGAAATGGTTTTTATGCTCAAAGGTACATTTTATTTTTCCCTTGAGTCATCAGTCTAGCTTCCAAATGGCTTCCCTGAACCACAAGGGGTAACCAGCCATACATTTACCAGAAACCATCTACAGGGAAACTTTCTCAAGGGAAACTTGCTGCTTTACTCCCTGTACATGTGAATGCTTGTAAATAACATTTACAGTGTTGAGTGTTGAGCTTACCGCCTTATATATGAGCTTACCACATTTTATTCTATTTTATTATTTGCAATTAGCATTGTTTTGTCAGAACTGACATGCCAGTTGAAAATCTCTGCTGTAGATATCTTAAAGTTTAAATAACCTGTTATTGTGTTTAAAGGATATAAACCCCAGATATAAAACTTGTATGGGTCTAGTGCCTTTACGCACATAAAGAGTCTGGTGTTATTACAATATCGATTCTGTTTCAAGTGAATGAATGGAAGAAATTTAGACAAGTTCTCTTTGGTTCTCTTTCTCTGTCTGTCTCTCTAACCGAATTAAGCTTGCACGATACAATAATGTCTTCTTTTCGGGCAGTTCACCTCAGTTGAATGGCAGCCATTAAAAGCTCTGACATAAAATATCTGACGGCTGCAATTAAACCCTGCCATTTGGACCAATTATTGTGACAAAAAGGCTTGTCTTATCACAATGTGTGCATGCAATCACTCACTTCCACATTCCCCTCCAGATCCAGTGAGCAATTTCATTCATTTTTTTCTCAACCGGTTCCAGTTTCCTTCTGTAGCCAGTAGGGAATCAAATTATATTTTTACCTTGTTAAAGTTAACAAAAGGTTTGGATATTTAAAATCAATGAAGTTATCAATTAAAAATCAATTTAGTTCATTAATTAACAAACCTGTTCTAGGCGTGTCCCACGCCCCCTTACAATAGCAGTGTTCTGTCAATGGGAGGCGCAGCCTACACTTTCAGAATCATGCTTTAATAGCGATTCTGGATTTTCTAATATGAGTTTAGTGCTTGTTCATATGTCTCTTTCTCGCATTGATCATTAAATAATATAAGCAACCTTTGACCACGCGGCAATGAGAGGAAGTTGAGAATCAGTTATCTTTTGATTCATAAAGATTATAGCCTGAGAATCTTATCCTGAATGATATTCATATCGAATGATATTCATATGAGATATATAAGGCTATATACAGTTAGGTAGGGTTTGTGCAGGTCTTTCATGACTCTGCACACTAACTGGTGGCTACCTTTAATGGTCCTTGAGTTCATTAGTGCTCCATTCTACTAAAAATGTTTGTCTAAGGACACTGTATGCTTGATTCTAGGCATTTGTCAGTATTAGGAGTTATTGAACTAGACAGACCCAAGACAGTGTCTGTATAATTTTGGCCATGTACTGTATTTCAGGCTGACTAAGATGCTTGTACAGCTAGTGCAACATTTTGATAATGCTGCTGTGTTTACACTTCAGGGAAACATAACCATAGCTGACTTTGCATATCAATCCAGATTAGAATTATTTTAACATCAAACAGTTACACACATTACCTTTAAACTGATTTGGCCATATTTATGAAACACAAGCAGGGTTCATTTCTGCATAAATCACACGTTAAACCATTTTATACGTTTGTGCATTTAATTCGATGAGACAATTTATGTTAGAAGGGATTTATAAAGGATTTATGCAGATCCGCCCCGCTCGTATTTCACAAATAAGTCCCACTTGCCTATATTTTTACACAGATTAGAGTTTTAACTGTGTAACATTTGTTGCCACTTTTTGATCTTAAATCATTATGACATCACTAATGACTTAGCCGTCACCTCGCCGTGTCATCATGCTATAAATTCATTCTCTCTCCTTCTGTGTGGTCTATCGTGCACAATCACCAGCTAAAATCGTCTGCACCACCCAGATAGCTAAAGTCTCTCTTCAATCATCACAGAGCTTTCAGGGGCTAAAATGCCTCATTAATAGCTAAATGAATCACATAATAAAGCTCTTGGCATATGCCCGCATGCACCGCTATACGTTCATGTCAACTTTATTGATCCAGTTCCAGAGGGTTGATATACAGCACCGATCTAATTGTGTTCAGTGAAGAGTTTATGGCGTTTGCAAGGAGAGGCATCTATTAAAGGCTGCTTGGCCAGTAACCCACGTGACAGACGTCAACAAAGCCCTGAGATGAAATGGTGTTCCTGTCATTAAAAATAATAGCGATAGCAGAGCGAAACGAGGAAAAACAGCCTTTATGCTCTATGGAACACTGTTTTGTGAGTAAAAAGACACTGAAAGACAGACAGGAGTCAGAAACGAGAATAGAATGAGAAAAATAGCATGACACACTATAAAACAGCCACAAAGTGCTAATTAGAGAGGCCTCGACTTTTTCATAGCTGCTCATACAGCTTGATTTGTGTTGTTCTGTTTTAAAGTGAGACTAATTTAATGGGACTTTTTATTCTCACTTTCCCAGAATGCACCTCAGCTGGGATTGCACATTTCTGACACAAGGTGTTTGATAGCTGAACAGTGTGAATAATATAAGTCAGTACTGCGGAGTGATGAAGGAACCGTGCCTGTCACATGTTTGATACTTCCTGTACAACACTAAATCAATCTAAATCTGAAGTGTTCAGGCTATTAAGTGATTGTTTTCTATTTTTTCAGCAATGTTGTGGTTTTATTATTAATTTTATTATTAAGGGCTTCGAATGTATATGGCTTCTAATGTATATGTAGACATCTAAAGGCCTCTGGTAAATGAAATAGCAAATTTTTTTTTTTTTTTTTTTTTTTACCCAAAAAAAAAAAAAAGTTTGGAAGAATATTTTTTTTTTTTTTTTTAATGAGTTTCAGAAGAGCATACATTGGGCATATCTTAGCAATGGATGCAACAAAAATATGTAACACAGTGACCTTGTTTGCCGATCTAAACTTTGACCAAAAATGAGTTTGACATCTCTGGCTTAAGGGCAGGGTAGGCGATTTGTTTTCCAGAAACATTTTTTGTTATGCTGGTTAAGTCTCTTCACATCCTGATGGTGATCACTAAGTAAAGTGATCTAAATATATTTATATAAATATATTATATATATATATAATATCCTGTCTAACTATGTATTTGCATACTTCTGTGCACTGCTTTCATGTGTTTTGGAGGAGACTTTGGAGAGCACTGTGATCTTCTGCTTCCAAAATTGCCTACCCTACCTTTAGGGTCAGTAGGGTCAGAGCTCAAATCAATAAGCCGTGGCTCCAACAAGTATGGAATATTTAACAACACTGAAATGATGAACAATGGTATGAGAACAATGGCTTTTGAAATTGGATAATACATTTTAGATGTCTTGTTATGAATTATTTATAAACTAATTATTTTTGAACTTTGTCAGTGTAGCAGTTAATGTAAACTACTGGTCTAATACATAAAAATTAGTGTGCAAGATATATATGCTGTGGATTTATTTATGATTATTAAAAGCACCTCTGTGGGGGTCATCAGAGAAGCAATTAGATGTTTCTCAGCGGAGACTGGGGAGTCTTGTGTTTTTCACCATGGTGACCTGAGAGAGGAATTGTTTACTGAAAGTTGCTCAAATGTCTTCCAGCCTGCTAATACACAAATGTCATAATGATGTCAAGCACAGAGGAGGTTTGGGTGACCTTGGGTTTCACTGGAAATGTACTGCATTATAAGGCAACAATGCATCTCATTTAACTAGAGTGGAATCAAAACTGACATTGCAGACTTGCATTAATAAGGAAGAAAATAAGTGCGTAAATAATTCTGCTGCATCTACTTTCCAGCAGAATTTCCCCTACAGCACGTCCATGGCGAGATAAACCATGAAATACAAGTCAGTTTGGTCACTGGCCAGCAGATGGGCGGCTGAAGGTGGTAATTAGCTTTCATGACAAGTTTGCATATTTTCTCAGCAAGCTCTAACAAGATGCTAAAGCTCTTTCTGTTAGCGACTCGCTGAGACAAGTTCACACTAACGTCAGAATAATTGGACATTACATTGTCTCATCATTGCAGACAGTTCAGTATGTGCATGCGCGCTTTATTTTAAACATCCACTGCAAGCATGCAACTGCATATTCAAAATTAGGCACCGAATGTAATAATTTTACAAATCACATTTGGTCATATTGGTTGATTTAAAATAAAATTGAAACATTTTTTGGTGTCCACAGATAAAAAACAAGTCCTACAGGTTTGGAATGACATGAGTAAGTAAATGATGACAGAATTTTCTTGGATGAATTATTTGTTTATCTAAGCTGTTTAACAGTCTTCCCAAACAGATGGTATAAGTTCAGTGTGTACTGTGACTAAATCCATATCGCAGCTGTTTATTACACAATGGCGATGTTAAGAAACGTCTGAATACTTATCAGTTTATTGTTGAGGTCTCTATGGCAAAGCGTGATAGAATTCCAGGTCAGCTGACCACTTTGACAATCTCCATTTATGAATTTTTAGAAAATTGAATGTAACTTACTGTGACACTGATGGACTAATGCTGAACCAAATGGCTAACAGAAAGAGAACTCCAGGCAATATAGTGTCTGATTTAACCTTCATCAATCTAAAACGTCATTAGCATGACACATTCATAATATCTAAAATTAAACCTATTCGATGAACTGGATGATACAACCAAATGCGTATTATTAATGAATGACGTGAAATATAACTCACACATGCAGTGGCTCAAACAGGAATTTCTGGGTAACCCCTCGCCCCCACTGTGAGCGCTACACAATTATCGCACTAATTAATGTAAGACTTAGCTCTCATTGACGTAAAGCCCATTCAGTGTGACGTCCATTCAGATTCAGTATAATAGAAACAATGAACCTCTTATGTATTCGTGTGCAAATCTAACTGTACATAATGCTGTCTGGTAAACATCTCCAATATTAAACAGGTGATATTAGGTACTTTGATCTTGAAAAGAGTTAGAGTCAGAGCCAGCTGTGGCCTGATACAATTGTTTTCCAATATTATTGTTTTCTTTTATGTTTACCTATACTTACCTGTAATATTTACAAGAGGAACTCTTCTACGATGTCTGAAATCAAATATGTCAGTATAGAAAGGTTTGGGGGATGTAAGAAAAAAGAATCAAACCCAACATGGCCATCATACCAAGATGGGAAAAAAATGAATTATCCCTTTCAAATGAGTTTGTCACATCCTATGTGTTAGAACTGCATTATGCTGGAGAGCACAGCTGTCAGAATGAGGCTCCTTTAGGAAGAAAGCAAAAATTGAATTTCTTTTCTTTGTGAAGGCTGACTAAGAACATAAAAAAACATTAAAGTTCTGACATAGATATACCATTCTTACAAAAAGAACTTCTGATTCTTTTCACATAAATTAATGAGCAGTAGACAATGAAAGCTAAACACTGCCAAATCTAAATAAAATACTTTTTTGAAAACTTTTTCTGTGATTTTGCGGCCTTCCAGATTTTGCCAAGTAAGAGATGTTTATCATCACATTGTTACATCATTATATCATTGCTGATCTTGGGACAACATTGCAATCAATTAGATTTGAAAGATAAGTTTACAGTCTGTATGTTTAGACTCACCCATCATTTCCTTCTGATTGTGGGGATAAGTTATAGTTGGGGTTTGAAGGAGGAATAGAGTTTTTCTACCAGGGTCAACAAAAACAAAGTTTACCTAGTAACATCTCTCACTTGGCAAAATCAGGTCAAGTGTGATTTTAGACCACACAAACTCCAGTCAGCCAATCAGGTCACACCACCTTGTTTTCATTTGGCTAATGAATATTAATAAGGTAAATTAAATTAACAACCTGTCACATCATACAAACACATGCAGAATAATGTAACACAGATTAGGCAGCCAATTACCTGTGGAATTCAACAGGACCTCTCATCTCCAAGGGCTTATTAATGCCTCTTTGAAGCTTACTATTTGACTCTTTGAGATCACATTGCATTTACATTGTTTACAACCGAGGGTACATAATCTCACAAAAGACTCATAACATATGTATGTTTACAAGCCCATGCACTACAGATCATCTTGTACTGTTCTCCAGCCAGGAACAGTGCTTGACTTATATTTATGTGGAACATTTGTATAGTTTGTATTTAAATAGTTTATGTATAGGCAACTTTATATATATTTATATATAGTATATTTATAATCCAATTCTGTTAGCATTTGTGTTTAGATTTATACTGTTTCACGTCATTGTTGTATGTCTGTATTTATGTAGCACCGTGGTCCTGTGAGGCACGACATTTCGTTCCACTGTATGTCCCCACATATAGCGGAATGACAATAAAGCTCAACTTGACTTGACTTGACTTGACTTGATTGCAGTTAACACATATAATAAACATCTATAGCAAAGCACTTCTCAGCTGTCTGTTCCTGCAAGCTTAAAACCCTGAAGAGAAAGGCCCATCCCATCATATTCATCTGTGCTAAAGGTTAGTATTAAAGGTTTTAGTCTTTTGTTGTGAAGCAAATTATTTTCGATGTGAGTGATGCATTTGCTATCTTAACATGATCTCTGTGGAGTTCCACTCTGTCAAGTTGCATAGCCAGTCTTGTTTAATCAAACTGGAGAAAACGACATTGAGGGTCAATTGCAAAAATAATTGATGGTGAGATAAACGAACACTCATTTCAAGCTTGTGCCTGTTTACTTGCTAAAGTCAAACTGATGTGAACGTCTCTGTGCTGCGGTTTAAATGTTCGCCCCAACTGCAATTAACTTTAAGTGATAAAGTGCTGTTTAAACACATAATTGGCATAAACATTTCAAGCTTTACTTTTAACTTCTGTGTAAGCTCCAGCAGTCTGCACATGGCTTCCAATGTTCCAATGAATGTCACTTTTGCAACTTGTCACTTCATAGTCTCATTGTCTTGTCATTTATTGTCTAGCAGTTATTACTTTTAGTAATTGCTGTACGTATTTGTAATTTCTGGACACGTGTATGCCATGTACGTGGCAGTGCTGTCGTTATTATATTCTGTCTTGTCTGTAGTCTGTGGAGAAGCATTCAAGAAAGTTTAACATTGTAGCACTATATATATATATATATATATATATAAAACAATAAATAACTTAATTTGTTCTTCAGACATTTTGATTATTATTCTCTAAACCCCAAACCCTCAAAAATCAAACCTATAATGATATATTTTACTCAGTCATCTAACATGGGAGTTTTGAAACTTTCCTCACATTGAATTAAATTACCAAAGGTACACAGTGGGAATCCATGCTGGTGCTACAATGCAGTTCTAGGAACAAGCATTTGCTGCTACGCAACAAATTCTAAAACAAACAGGGCTTACCCCATTAGATAATTATACAATAATATAATAATTTCTTTTATTTTGCTATTATTATGTGTATTTTTTATTTATTGATTTTTCATTTCTGCAGGTTGTTCTCTTACAGTTCTCTTACATAGGTCCCTTTAAGTCCACAGTCAAAAGAAACAGGAAGTGCACTGGGTAACATAACAGCGGCAAAGCTTCTTTAATGCAGTATTTTATTTAGTGAAAAGCCACAACCTACATTTTTCTTAAACTTTAACGCTATTATTTTGTCTTGCAAGCCCTTTATTAGGTTTGTTTTTATTTATTTTCGTTGCTCTTCAGTTGCT
This sequence comes from Chromobotia macracanthus, assembly GCA_036877525.1. NCBI lineage: Eukaryota > Metazoa > Chordata > Actinopteri > Cypriniformes > Botiidae > Chromobotia > Chromobotia macracanthus. The sequence continues at coordinate 6,624,113 of JAZGTH010000058.1, forward strand.
GTATATCACTCTGTACAAGCATTTTATAATTATGCTCATTTAAATTTTAATAGCTACTTATGCATATGTTTATGCAAATTAGTTTTTCATTCAAATAGTACTTTTTTAATTTTGATAATATTAGCGTACCTAATATTTACACATATAAATTTTGTATACTCTAAATTTATTTCCTTGGTAATACACAGTTCCATACAATATAAATACAGTAGTATACAGTATTTCTTATTTATTTATTATGATCTTATCTTATTTCTACTGTATTTTAATGAATGTAAGAATTTCAAACCTCATGGTCAGTTTCATAGGAGACTTTTATAGATAGAAGTATGTATGATTCATAAAAGTTAGTATGTTATATGTGAGTTTTGAAGGTTACTGTTGAGTTAAAGTTCACAGATTTTACTTAGTCAGTGCAGTAAGCAGATGTCTTTCTGTTGATTTTTATACAGCACCATGGTAAAAAATACTTTTTTATTTTCAAATGTTTGTCCCGCTACAATTAAACATAATTGGATCAACACAAATGAATTACTTGTCTTTACACCTCACCCAGCTTTATATATATATATATATATATATATATATATAAACGGCAATATATTTACAATCAAATACATAAACTTCCAGAAACAGCCCTACAGATTTTTCAGAGCTGTGATTGATGTCTGCAACTAGTCACATTTACAAGCTTTGGGGCTTCCCAAAAAAAGAAGCAATGCCCTATGGGTGATTCATCTTACCACATTGATCATTTCCTAATCACAAAGGCGCCTACTGAGTGCTGTGCCCCCCCCCCCCCACCCCCATGAGGCTTAAACACTTTCCACAAGGACGGTAATGAATAATGTTGAATTAAGGACAGAACACAATGGTTTGTGCTCTGTATGCATAAATTGCCAGTGGGGTATAAATTGACTTTGAAGTGTGATTAGTCATTACGCTAATTATTCAAAAATGCAATTAATCTAAATTTTTACCACTTATCATGCATGCTAAATCAAAAGAAACCCTGCGATGGTTTTAGTAACATGCCAACATCATTGTAACATGCCAACATCATGTATAAAATGTTTTCATGTACTTTATTATGAAGACCGAGAATAATAAATATCAAGCAACAATGTTTAATAGTGTTTCTGGGTCAAAATCTTCTGTTGGTCCTACAACAGGGAAACAAGAGGGAATAAGTTGATTAGAATAGTGTACATGCCCCTAAACCAGTCCTAAACCTCTCACTGATCATTGGTCAGACAAACAGATTGTCCCGCCCCAATCTCATGCTATTGTTTGACTTTGTGTTGTGTTGGCTGGTAGGAATATTTACACAATGTTTACACATTTTAGTGGAAACAATTTAAGAATGGCTTACTTATCGTTGTCTCTGCATTTTAGGCTAGAATATAAGAAATTACTAAAATTACATACACCACCTTAAAAACAGTGACACTTGTGAAAACAGGAACTACAAACTGGGTAGAGTGTCACTGATCATAACCTGTGGGTGAAGAGTTTTATATTTATATTTATAATTATATTGTGAACTCTGATTTTCCTGTATGTTGTTGTTGTGTGGACTTTACGAGAGGACAATAATTGTGTTACAGCTGTGTCCTTAGGCCCAACACTGTAATTTTATTGTGGAAGAGAAGAACAACTTCATCATTTACTTCAATTATTGCACAAAAATTGTCAGTGTGCTGCGAAATGAGACAACATACACTCATAAATCAAAGAAGCATAAAAGATTTCCCGCTGAGACTCATTTTCCTTCTGCAGCTTACTGTACACCCCTGAAAACACACGACACAGACACACACACACACACACACACACACACACACACACCTGTTTTGTCAGTTAAACATACACACAACACACACGCATCTTTGTATGGCTGTAAACTGTATAATCTGTTCCCTAACCCTCACACAAACATTTTACATGTTCAAATAAACATTATTATTATTGTTTATTAATCAGTTTTACTCATTTACACACACACACACGCACAGAGCCATAAGAACTAACTGTTGGTGCTAACAATACTTTATAGCTGTTAGATTTGTTCTGGAATAGTAATGATCAGCTATGTATTACTAAACCGTCTCTTGTTTGTGGAGTAACGAATGTCAGATGTTGTTGAGAAGATAACTGGGTTGTCCTGTGGAGTGTGACAGTGGGGTAGACATGACCGCCTGCCAGTCTGAAGGACACTGAATCCAAGTAGAAGGGTTCCACTGTTATGCCTGTGAGCAAATCACTTAAACACCTTTCCCAAAAAAAAAGCCAATAGGTGTTCCAGAAAACAGTCGCTTCAATCTTTCTTTACTTTCTAGACCCTCTGGCTCACCTTGAAAATCAGAAGTAGTTTTCAATCAAGCTGAAAGATTGAAGCTGTCAGGGTCATCCCGTCTTGATGATGAAAACTGTCTTTTGGTCAAAGTCAAAATGCTGGTGCCCTGTGTTAGAATTATTAGAAAGAGCTGGGGAGTAAACTTGTGTAAATGTTTATTAAACATGGAAAATTATTTAGGAGACCAAGATTCAAGATTGTGAGGCTCTGTGAGACTGTGGAAAAGGTGAATTCACCAACCCAGATAAAAATGTTTGTGAAACGGTTAATTAAAATGCATTCTGTAGAGAGAAGAGTAGAGAGAAATTGTTCATATTCATAGAAATTCATACATGGCGGATAGACATGTGAACAATGACAACCTATTGGCACCCTCTAAAACATAAACTTACATATGTGCATCTTTAGAGATGTTGAAATCTTTCAGAATGTGAATGGATTCATGAATATTTGTGCATTTGTAAATTCAAGCTTAACTGGGTTTGTTTAAAAAGTTGTCAGTTGTCATGTTAAATATTGTACACTTCACTGTCTATCCAAATGTATAAAAATAAAAGGTGCTAGAGCCACACTTCACCTCTGAATACTAATAAGATCAAAAGTGTTAAGACACATGCATAGTGTGTGTGTGTGTGTGTGTGTGTGTGTGTGTGATATATATATATATATATACGCATAGCTGCTTGAGAGCCGTGCATGTGAATAACTGCATATGAATGACTATGCTTTTACATGTCTGTTAGCAATAACACAATCAGATGGGGACCAGTTCTGAGAGTGACAAGCGTCATCATGCTGCATTCTGCTTAATGTAAAAACAGCTAAGCACACAGCTGGATGTGAAGCTTCTAATAGAACATTCAGAAGCATTTATATTATAGGGTGAAGCATTAGGCGTCTGACAAATAGCCATAATAAGAGCCTATAGCTTGGGGGTTGGAAAGGAAGAGCAAGCACACACATACACACACAAGCTCACAATCTCTGCAGGGGTTTGACATCTTTAAATAGATTACATCCATAGGATGTTCTTGAGGCATTATGGACTATTAAAGGAAGGAACATTAAGGAAGCAAAACATTGTTTGTTTGTGCACTACTGTAGATTTTGTCATGCAACTGTATTGACGTATATACAGTACAGTACATTCTGAATTTATCACTATATTTGTTTGTCTGACTGTACATTGTCGTGTAAAGATAAAAATCATTGTACTTTGCCAGAATTTAAACTGTTAGGGGTGTAATGATATACCAATACCACGGTTCGGTTCTGTTTGCTGTGGGGGTTGGGTTTATGGCATGGCACCAGCAACAGTAAAGAACACTAGATTCACTTTTAACATAAAAATAATGCTTGAAGACAGTAACTTGTACAAGGCATTCCCCATCAGAAGATCATGTGGGGGACTGATTAATTTTGGGGGTTGGACTAAGAATCGTTGTAGAAAGACATTTAAAACTATCCCTGCATTTTTAGGAGGATCTACTTCACTCAATTCAATGTTTTTGTATAATGTTTTTGCATATTAAATAATACGTGTTATTTTAAAGCAGTTAGACAAAGAGCAGTGCCTTACAAACCCTCCAGGAAACCAGCCATAGGCCTATGTCATACTAAACATTATTACACTATACACACTTGTTTTCCAGCACAGTGTGCTGTAGTCATGTGTTGATTAATTTTTAAAGTTGTTTTTGGAATATACTTGGAGAAATACATCATTCATAACTACTTTAAAAACATACAAAAAGCATGTAAAACAAGTGATTTATTTAGGAGATACAGTACTTTAAATAAATGCTTATGTTGAGCATTCAAAACCAACACAAAGTGTGCAATGACATTTTAAAGTTTTTGTAGATATTCTGCTCACATATTTTTTATTATCCCCCTGTTTGGAGTTTGTTGTTTGTTTGCTGTGATTGTTCCTAGCGTTCAAGCTGTTTGTCTAACTAACATTCCCTCATCCTTCATTACACCACCTCACTGCAAAGACTGGATTTCCCATTTCAAACATGTTCCCAGTTTCTTGTGAACCCTGTTTTCCCAAATCACATCTGCTCTTATGTAGCAGGTTAAAGTCCTGTTAGAGGATTTAGCCACATAATGGCAACGGTTACACTTTGACAGCCCGGGGGTCTTGTTTTGCACTCATGTAATGAATTTGGGGGAAATGGGCAGAAGGCAGCCTGTTTACTTTTGGCTGGAGATAACAGAAAGCGTCCATCTAGTGGGCAACCTCTCGTCCTATGGAGGAGCGGTAATGAGATGACAGGTGCAATGTTTATACTTCGATTGCTGCTCTCGTTTCAGGGGTCAACCCTGTTTACTGTTCAGACCCACAACCTTAATGACTAAAACTACAGAGTTGGCCCTTTATTATGTGCTGTGAACATTCAAAAGGTCATTGATATGCTAGACACTGTAAGACACCATAGGTCCATAATCTGGTATTTCTTGTCTGAAGTAGTTTATACTTCTGGTCAGTTTTGTAAATGGCATTTTGGTAAAATGCAATGTTTGTTTTGCAAATAAATTGTATCTATAATAAATCTATACCAGTGTAATTGTGTTCAACCTTATAAGGCAGTAGTTACAGATTACATTTTTAAGTTACTTGTGACTAGTAGAATGTATAAAGTAGACTACTAAAATTACAAATAAATGCCCTTTCAAAAACAGAAATACAATACATTTTATTAATCCTTTAATCTAGAAACATAAGAGTGTTGGGATGTGTCCCCATCTCTTTTCATTTCATTTTTCTCCATCAGTCATTTCAGAATTCTGAACCTTGTCATGACGTGAGAGAGATGTCCACAACATTTCATGTCACAAATGATTTGGGGGAAACTCTTAACCAGAGCCACGAGCCAGCACAAGGCTGCTATGCTTGTGAAAAAAAGCTTTTCAATCCCTTCTTCTTGCTTAGCTAACAGTACTTCATCCAGATTGGCTGCAAAATAGCTCCTCACCTCCCAGCCTGTGGTCACGGTGTGGGCTCAACTCAACAATAAGGTTCTGACCTGTCCGGAAATTATCCCAGTGTCTGTCCAACACCCCTGATTACCTCAGCTCTTGTTCTGAGTCTGGAGGCTGGATGAGGTATAAGGATCAGATCTAGAGTAGATTTAGGGGGCTGATGGAGTTTCCTGACTGCCTCTTTACTTTCTATAAGGCTCTTATCTTTGATATATATTATTTAAAATTATCCATATTTTTGTTCCAGAAAAAGCAAAAGTCATGTGTTGCATTGTTTCAAAGTTTTGTCCAGTATGTCTGAACTGATATCTGTAGAACTCAAACCCTTTCCTTGTTGACCTGTATTCATATTTAACAAGAAGTCATTAATCAAGATTAAAATAAAGATTAATACTTGAATCCCTTTACATGTGCACATAGAGGAACAAACATTAAAAGACTAAATTAGTGTTAGTTTAACCTTTGAGGAGAACTAAATGGCAAATATAACAATTTAAGTGATTTTACTGAAAGACTTTCATCTCCTGATGTATTTGTAGAATGACAGCAGCTCACAAAACTGTCTGAAATTTCCTGAAACTCTTTAGTCATTGAAGTCAACTCATCAAACGAGTGACAAAGCAGAGCGGTGGATGATTAAAAACATATTCCATTTCCTGTTTCTTCTACAGAAACTGACTTATGAGCTTTTAAACGTTTATTGAATGCAATGTGTATGCAAGAAGGCACAGACAATCTAAAAATGTAGCCCTGTATTTGAACACTCAGCTAAACGATGACATGATGCTTTAACATTTCGAAAAAAGTGAGATCTTGTTGACGTTCAGAAGAAACTTAAAGCTGCAATCTGAAACTTTTGTCTCTCTACCGCCATCTCAGTTTGAAACACAAAATTGCAGGTTACTTTGCATTATGTTCAAATGAAGCCAATCTGGCATTTCCTGGAAATCAGACCCGACTGCTCAAATTATAAATAATTATTATAAATTTACCATTGGGAATCGAGGTATGGTAAGGAGATAGTTTTGCACCTTGATCTGTCATGTACTTGATGTTAACTGATTTTTTGTTCATTTTTACCCAAGAAGTTAGATTTCAGCTTTAATTGGTGTTTTTTATGTGTATTTTACTAAATAAACTCCCTTGAAGGACACATTTATTCACATGTTATTCACTGACACTTGTTGTTTTGGCAACTAATTTAAAGTTTGTGAAAACAAGGCACTTTTGTAGTGACAGTGATGCCAACTGAAGAAGAGTAATGGATTATATAAAAATGAACAAGCCATTTTCACACTATAATTTTTACATTTATTTAATATGTAACATTTGATATTTTATATGCATTTTCTTACTGCAAAGTTAAAGTTAAAAATAGAGTAAAACAATAAAATCTATACACATAAGTGCATGTTACAAGTAGCAAAAATAAATGTCATAGTAAAAAATTTCTTAGTTTTAATGTAACCAAATATTTCAGTCATAATAAAATCTCCAGGACAGAAAAGGGCTGTATTGAGGAAACACCCAACTGTAGTTGCACGTTTCTACCAACAATAAAATTCAATGTGTTTATCACATCATATCTGACTATATGACATATGGTCTGATCTATGACAACAGTATAGTGACAGAGAAGAGAAGATCAGAGAAGAGAGGCCTGTAATAGTGGACTGTCTGTCTTTCCGGGAAATGTAATGGGAATTATGATTCTGTTTCGACCATGAGGATCAAGCATATTAGTCAAAGATAAGCCTCTGTTTTAAAGCTGCTTTTGATTTTTCTACTGAGCTCAAAACAGAAGCCATATGGTTTTAAATGATTTGTGGTCATTTATGGCTATTGAAAAACACGCCTCTAATCTTTACTAGTAGTAGTAATCTTTACTACCACCACATAGTTGTAAGTCCAGCCATTACTATAATGTGGGACATCATTACAATGATGTTTTAACATCTTTATCTTTAAAAGCAGAGCATTTCCTATTCCTACATACCTTGGATGTGTTTTTAGTGATGGTTGCTAAGGAAAACATTCATATTACTCTTGTTCATACTTCAGGTTAGGAGTTTGTTCATTTTTGCATCCCATACACCCTAGCAACCACTAACCGCATAGCAACACACTAAACACCTTATAGCAAATGGAATTAAAGATCTCATTGACAACACAGAATGTACTGAATATATAATCCACAAGAATCTATTAAATCTACATGTGATAATTAATACCTGAAGAAGTGACAGCTGGTCTTCACAATGTGGTTTGTTCTTCTATAGCACTGAGTAAAGTTAATTGTTTGATAATTACTAATCTATCCTCGTGCTGTCTTGTAACAAGTCATCTCTTTGTTTATTGCCAGTAGGCTTTTGCATGTTCTGATTGGTCGATCAATATTACAAATGGTAATATTATAATTTATTGATGTATACAATTAACTGATCTTAACATTGTAACATTAATTGATGTCTTGTGTAGGTGGCTGGATAGCCAGTGGCTAGCTAGTCATTTCTTATGCAGGCCTATAGGAGCGATAGAAAATTAGCTTTTTAATCTGTACCTTACGTCGAACTTAAAGACAAATTACGATTATTTGATCAAATAATAATTTGTGAATAATTATCATCAGCATTTATTCATTAGTGGAGAAGCAGAATCTTTCTCTAGCAGATTCTGGTAGCAGTACATTTTAAAACAAATAATTCATCCACTATGGGCAAAAGGGTGCTTTCAAAAGAACATTCTGAGAGCTGTTTGACTATTTGAATGGATCTTACAATGCACTTAGCTCAGGAATAGCTGTTGAGCATCACCATCAGGAAATGAACCCACATTATAAAGAGACTTTTTGGGTGGAAATCTTGTAACTGATGATCCAAAGAGAAACCAGGTCTGCTGTCCCTTCTGTGAACCCTTACATGAATGTTGCATTGCTGTGGTTCAGAGCATCAAAACACATCGTTATTTCTCCAGGGAAAGAAATTGCAATTACTAAAGATTGCAGGTCAGAAATTGTACAACAGGGTTGGAACATTTACTCTTAGGCTACTCTTCAAAGTGGTTTGTAGAAATCTCTTTCAGTAATACAATCTCTGAGAAAGTCAAGCTTATTGTGTAAAAAAGACATTAATTCTCTTTAAGGGACAATGAATCTGTTCTCTAGTGTTCTAGGGAACCGAATCTGTACCACAGTCACAACAACCATTCAATTACCGCATTCACTCGAAACCTCTGTTTATATTGCTTCATCTCCATAATTCTTCATTTAGATTCCTTAACAGAAGTAAGGCTGGCAATGTCACAACGTGCTTTTTTGAAATTAAATTATAAATAAAATGTTTGTGAATAAAGAGGTAGTGTTTGTAATACTATTTTCTTGAGCTGAGTATTTGATGTTGTGTTGTTATTGTGGATTTTTATTATAGTGGATTAGTGATCCACTAGTATAGGTTTCAACCAGGCATGCATAGACATCACCAAACTAAACAACGGTGAGTTAGCAAACACAATTTAAGAGTTTAAACTTCTGAACATTACAAAACAAGTTACTTAATTTTACAATGAAAAACAATAGCCACTTCTGCACTGTCAGACTGGGCCAGCCAGCTGTCAGGAGCAGAGCGTGTGCGGCCTTTGTGACTCCGTCTCTTACCTGGACCACATCTATTCTGCAGTGAAGGCTAGCCCTGATGCCACACCCACATTGTCTGTCACTCCTCCCACCACATATGGTAATTTACTGATGCAGAATGATGAAGCAGAATGCCCTTATAAAGTCATTATTCTATTAGAGCTTGTGTACAATGTGTAAAATTAGAGTTTTATGATCTGGCTGCCCTTTGTTGTGCTATATTAAAAAAGGGACAAATCTGTGATAAAAAAGTATGATATTCTCGTTATGGCTGATTAATGCAGTAAAACTAGTAATTCAACCTGCTGCTGGCTTGTTACCCTCTCTAATGAAATAAAAAAATAATCATTCATGCCTTTTCTACTGTTTTGTGTGTTTACTACTGAATATAAATGGGGGATTGTCTAACTGTCGTTTAGTCGGACCATCCAGGGATCTGGGATGGAGTGTTTTTTATTAAAAGCTTTCATGCTTTTTAAAATTGTGCTGAGATTGTATTTTAGTGAATAAGATGGCAAAACCATATCTAGAGACCCTAGCAGCAACAAAACATTGTGCTTTCCAAACACCACAAAAGCCCCATAGCGCCACCCACAACACACTAGCATTGTGACAGCTAATTTTATACAGGCAAGCTTCAGAAAATGTAAATATCTAGTTACAGTGCCAATTTGTGAATACAATTGACAAGGACCTGCTAACATATACGCTGGTAACAAAATTCCAAAGTATCAGCCTTAATGCTGTAGGCCAAAATACAAAGACTCAGAATTAGTCTATTGCTTAACAACTGAAAAATGGATGAAAAATGCCCTTGTTACCTTGATAAAAGAAGCGTTAAACTATGCATTAAAGATTCACCTCACGCAAAAGGTGCAGACACGTTGACACAAAAAGAGAGCAGTGCATTGAATCCGATCTCTTCAATCTTAGCATGTTTTATTCATGACAGTATCGTATCTGCTCCTGTTTGAAATGACACAGCTGTGATTTGAAGAGGCTGCACATTACAGAACATATTTCCACATAACGCATGTTTTTCAGCCAGGTCATTACAAATGTAGCCGATGTCTCTCCCCTGAACACAGTGTCAGCTCTCAGGGTTAAACCGAGTGAGTTGCTCTTTTTGCAGATTTAAATCTGACTTCCCTTAATGGAAGGCTCATCTTTACTCATGTGGGACCTGCTGAAAACATTAGAAAATGATTCAAATATTTCAGAATGGCATAATAATGTAAGGAAATCTGTGTGTATGGCCACAAATGGGAGACTGGGGCTAGTCATAGTGAATAAGTCTCGGGCAGGTTTATTTTTAAATGTCAGTTTCTGTACAGATACATAATTTATAGTCTTGGCTACAAAAACCTGTTGCAAAAACCATTTCCACCATTATAGTTCATTTATCATGTTGACACCATATGGAGTATGTTAACACAATGGAAACAAATTTAATGTTTAAAATTTTAACATGTAGTAACTTATGTAGGAATATATGAAAAACAGTTCAGCCTTCCAGAGAATATCTACCTTCATTTTATACTGTACTGTATATTATTATTATATAACTGTTTTCCTCATTTTAATTCTGCACTGAAAGCTCCTGTCACCAAAACAAATTCCTTGTGTGTGTAAACATATTTGAAAATAAAGCTCTTTCTATTCTATTCTTTTCTGTTTTATTCTACTGTACATATCCCATAATAGGCAAGCAAGCAATGACTCTACACTCTAAGGAACACTCTAGCAACCTCATAGCAACGTTCTAAAACCATTCTGAATAGCTAAGCAATGCCTTGACAACCAGTCACATCTTCTTGCACTACACAGTCGAAACTTAGTGTGTTATCTGCACATATTTCCAGTCTCGCTAACATAATGGGAGATGGTTGAGCGCAGCTGTTTGTGTTTCAAATATTTAGGCCATTACTATAAATGTTTCATTATAGTTACTAAAATATCCGCAAATGCACTATTCCCCCACACACAGACAAACATCAGTTCACTCAGCAGTAGTCTGATTTGGGATTCAAGTACATATGCTTGTGTCCCCTGCAAAACCAAAATGCTATACTGTAGCTCCTTTGTATATCTTCCTATTAAGTCAATATATACCAGATGAATTTTGTACTTGACATTATTTTGGAATTCCCTCTACATGCTTTGATGTCTCTATCACATCTTTATTTCACAACCAGCATTACTCACAAGATCTGCGATAACAATTTATAGCACTAATATAGGTCTGCAGACATTTCTATTATAGGAGATCATAAAAACTTGCATTTTCAGTTTTACATACACGTTCACATTTTGTCAAGGTTAAAATTATGATTTTTCGATCATGAATAATATTTTGACCTTGGGGGTTTTCACACCTCATTCTCTTTAAAAAAACGAGCAAACTCAGGCCCTTTAAAATGGACCAAAATGTTAACCTGGTATAAAGAGTCTGATTCTCTTTACATTTTGTATTTGTTTATTTTGTTCTTGTTAAACAAGTCGGATTGTAGCAACATTACTACAATTTAAATTATTGACTACTGTACAAAACTTTGACATTGTTTAAATGTGTTGCAGATACTTCTCAACAAAAACATTTCATAACAATCTGATAACAATAATTCCTGTTTCATTGGTAATCCATATAGTGTTGATGCCAGTCCGTGTAATTATGCAAGTTGACGCCCTCAGTGATGAGTAATCAATTTCTTTGTGACATGTCTGATTACCTTTGAATGCAGATGATTAAATAATGTGACACTGATGTAAACACAACTAGACAAAACAGCTAAACAATCACAGAAATAACAACAGACACTGGCATCAGATTAGCATTTGTTTTGCACATACAGTGCCCTCCATTGGCACTGGAACTGTAAAAGAAGAATCGCTCTCTAGAGTCAAGAAATCTTTCATGATTAAAAGAATGTACAGAATATCACATTTTTCACTGCTTTTCTGTCAGAGGCAGCTCCCTCGTCTTCATTTTGGCTTATGTGTGTTCTCAGATTCAGACTGCAGAAACAAAGGACAGAACTGATACTACACATTCCCTGCTTTAAATGTGTGAACAGATAATGCAACAGGACACAGCCGATCACTTAGAAACAACCGTGAGCCAGTTGTCCCAGTACTTAGGCTCATATTACATAGAGTAATGAAACTTTTGCTGTTTTAAAATGGTAAACCATATATGTTGAAATAGACAAAATGTGACTTTGTGTACTTCCGCCTCATTTTCATCCTTTAATTATGAAAGATTTGTTGACTCCAGAGCAAACAGCAATTTTTTCTTCACTGTCCCAATACTTATGGAGGGCACTGTAAGTGGGGCATGTAATGAAATAAGCTATGAGAGGCTATTTACAGTGATTAAATCTCTTTGTTGTTTGGCACAAGGCAACACGGTAAGATTTTACTGCGGTAAATTGCTGTTGAACACGTGCTAGGGAGGCTTATTGTTTGCGAAATAACAAGTCACTAATGTTCAACAGAATATTACATTAATTAAAGAAAGCACAATGAACATTTGTTCCGATAAGTAATAGTAACATTATTATGGAAATAAACTGATGTGAAGTCATGTGTGCTCATATAGGCTATTTAACAATATCTTCTGAGGTTTTATATCTGGAGCTATCCATTCTATGAATGCATATTAACAACCGAAACAAACAACTTCCATTGGGCCACTTATTGATCGCATGTATTCTAAACAGAATGAGATGCTTTAAAAAGACTCCATCTGGCATTTCAGGAGATTCATATGCATATAAATAATTGATACTGAGCCACATTCATTGGCATAAACTCAGGTTTTGTTAACAGACAAAATGTTCCTGGAGCACGCCAGCTAACCTTCTGCTTCTCTCCACATCCTCTCACATACACTGTAAAACACTAAGTGTTTTGTTGAAAATGAACCTAAATATTGCATCAGACAGTATTTAAATTAACATTTTAATGGACTTTTCTCTCTGCATATGAGATACTGAGACAGTGTTTCTATATGGTGTGATCAATTGCACCACTGTGTTACTTGGTGATGGGACTTACAGTGAAATATAATTGGGCACTGTTAATTCAAAGCATTCTTGGTAGAGCCGACTAGTTATTCCTCATCTTAAACTTACATTAAGCTCATACTGTAAACTTGAATTAAAAGAGAAATCACCCTTCATGTTTTATACACTAGAAAAAAACGAACAAGGTTTAGAGGCAAAGATAGTTTAGATACTTGTAGTACATATGTTGAGAGTTGACTCACAACAAAGGTGATCAAATTATTGTGTTGGCCATTTCAGTTTAAAAGTATTAGTTCAGTTTAAAGCAAATATATTGAAATAATTGTTGATTTGTTGATTATGGACTATAAAATGTATGGTTTTAAATATAATTTATGTACATCATAAATTTGAAAATTAATGCTATTGCATTTGAATCAAAAACATTATTATTTGACTTGATTTATTGTTTGAAACATAAATTATTTGAAGATGACTTTAATTTTGGCATCACCTGATATCTCTGAGATTATAATCTTGAGTGGAAGTTCTGGGGTTTTATTCTAAACAGGTGTGACTCTTTCCTACTTCTTAAATGACGTTCATTTTTATAAATTCATATATATTGCATTGCCACACCAACCAGTAAGGTTTATGTGCAGTTTATTTTCCTCTATCATTATCATCATCATCAAATAATATATGGATTGCGCTCACTGTATCGCACTTATGTAGCACAAACACATTCCTGTTTATCACACAAAGTTTTCAAATAACTTCAGAATACTCTGGATATATCGCACAAATTCCATGGATTACCTTTTCATACTTTATAATATGAAATTTTTGAAGCGTAACATCCAGGTTACACAGCACCTGCAAATAAGGTGTTATGTGATTGTTAATATTATATTTTATTGCAATACTTATATTAAAATTACTCAATTTGAAAGTAGAACACACAGAGCTGCTGGAAAAAATGTATTTCTTACATTTGTTTCAGGGTATGAAGGTATGACAAACGATTTTTGAACTCATAGGATTACAGATAACACACTTGTTTGAATGTGTAGTTTCTCTTATTTTGACCATTGGTTAGGTGTCTTGTGGTCTAATTAAAATAAAAACTAATTTTGAATAAGGAAAGCACTTATTCAGTGCTGTCGTTTGGTTCTAAGAATGTTATTTAAACATTTTTACAACATTATATTAACAATTTAAGAATAACAGTATTAATACATGATATATGACATTAAAATAAATTCTAGCATTAATGCAGAAACGTTTTTTATAACTTTGGGAGACCTTTAAGAGAACATTAACCAATGTTCTGAGAATGTTCCCTGTTAGCTAGGAAGGGTTTTTGATTACTTTGGCTTTCCTTACTCCCCCATTTGGTGTATTTCCAATATCTTATCCTTGATTTCTTTGCCCTCATTTGCCTGCAGGTGGTATTTTTATTTTGAGTTGATCCCTGTTTAGTGCTTTAGTGTTATGGTACCCTATGGTAGCAAGATATTTCCCCAAAAACAAGTTTAAGGGCAGTGTATTTTCTTTGTTTTTGTTGTGTCTGGTTGGCCAGAGCATGGATCATAACACTTCAAATGAAATTCAGCAACCATATGGCAACTATTTTGTTGGTACCCATATCTGTTTTTTTTTGTGCCTTCAGTTTTTGGTGTGTGAAAAAAGTGTGTTTGTACTACTTTTGTAGAAGTAAGGTCATGTCCCAACAGTCCATGTCCTACAGCTAGAGCTTTATCTTATTTAATCATGCTAAGCCAGGCTATTTTGTTGTACCCTTTCATAAAGTACAATCTAGTTAAGTGAAATCCCTCAATCCATATTGGATATCAGCCTGGACTAACCTACAAACCTAAAATCCTGACAACTTTAATTTTTAATCCATGGACAAGAACAGATATGATTTATACAGAATCCCCACCTGTCCTTTTTTAGTTGTTGGTTATATTCACAGTCTTGATAGTCTTGATAATAAATTTATAAACACAATGAGTTTCAAATATAAGTGTATTTAATGATAATACAGTCTTTAGTTTTTGTAATGTGTATAAATATGTATATATTATATACGTGTGTGTGTGTGTGTGTGTGTGTATATATATATATATATATATATTTATAGTGATTATATCACTATAATCTGGATTATTATACTCCACAGTAGTTTATGTACGTGTGTATTGTTCATTTACAAATTAACCCCATTTCATCTTAATTAAAGTAGTCTTTTACAGTGTAAACAAATTTTACTGCCAACAATAAAATAACAAGCAATTAAAGTATGTTACATTAAAGATTTTGCTCTTTTTTCATTTGAACACTTTATCTCTGATGTAACGGCGGAACTCGCTCACTGTTCGACTGTAGTGGAGGAACAAAACTGAGATAAATGAAACATTTGTCTGCTTTGACAGAAGAGTGCAAATTGGGATTAATAGAAATATATGACACTGCTAGCAGAGCCAGGTAATCAATTCGACTCAATTTTCAGGCCTGGCGCACTCTCCTCACCTTTGTTACTGGGGGGAAAACATAGCTTTATCAGAAGCTTGTTCTTGTGTTGTATCATCCCCTAGAGTAGCTTTTTTATCTGACCTGATGATATTATATTAATAAATATATGAACATAGATACGGTGGAGCTAGCATGCTAAAGACATGAACATGAAGGAATCTTTGAGGCCAGAGATGTACTGTATGTAAGTATGCAAAGCACATGTGAGTGTTTGCATTGTAAACGTGAGCTCCTTCAGTACTCAAGGGGGCGATAGAGCTGCCTTCATCTGATCATTAGGCTCTTTTGACTTGACATGGAAAAAACATTTCTGAGACCCTAGCAACCACCTAGCAACAGGCATTTAGAACTCCTTAGCCACTGACCTAGCATCAGACAATGAACTTTTTATACTAATGTAGAAATCTAGTTTGGATTGAGGTTATTAAGCATTTTCGATGGACAAACACTGCCTGTTCTTTGCACTGCTGACAAATAATACCTCTCTTTTAAAAAAACAAGAAAATAAATCCTGTTTATTCAGATGACAGATGGGTTGCCCAGGTTTTTTTCTACACTCAGTGAAGGTTAATGGCATTTCGTGCCGTCATGATCCCCGGGCATATATTCCCACACACACCACACGTAGCTCTCTTGGTGTTCTCCGCTTAGTTCCAGAGTTATGAGGTGACATTGATGAACCATCTGTTCGGTGCATGTCACCCCCGGCAGTGCCTGTGATGGGCGTCAGGGCGAGAAGCTCTCTGACACTACAGAGCTACTGTACTGCCTGCTCAGCTACTTTAAGCCCCAAAATAATTACCACCACCCAGGAGCAAGTCATCAGTCTGGACAATGTGACTCACAGGAGGGTTCATGGTTCGAGTTAAAGCAGATGTGAGGGCTTGTGAATGAGTCTTGATGAGAGAAGCACAGGAGTGGATTTCACCTAAGACTTATAGAAAGAAATAAGACATTATATGTTTCTTGAAGAAAACAGTGCCCTGTTATTCAGGACAGGTTAAGCACCCCTCTTCTCATTTATTATACTGTATATAATAAATAAATAAACAAATAAATTGGTTTACAGTATCATGTTATACAGTAATCATGTTTTTAATACAGTAAAATGAGAAACACAGCTGAGAATGCTTATTAAAAATAAAAGTTTGGGTGTTACAGTTTTGAGGATTTGAGAGGAAAATGTGCTTAAGTGCCGTGAAAATAATGTCACATTGCAAAAGATCCTAATGGGCCTTAATTATTCAATTTCTTTATGCTGAAGGTAATATCTGTGAGCAGGGCATGTTTTGGGTCACCTGCTGGGTTGTGTGTATGTGTGTATTCCATTTCAGTGTGTATTATTATGATTATACAGAGATTAAAGTCGTTTGATTGTACGTTTGATTGCACATTTTACATTTTGAACCTTTCCCATTTGAAAGTGGGCGAGCAGCCTATTTTTTTTTGAAACACCACTGAAGTTCAAACACATGGCTCTCTCCACTGGCCTACCCACTCCACGCTAGATGTGTGGCTATATGAACCATTTGGCTGGTATGTAGTTCTGTAGGAGTCATGCCGGTTTTGGATTTATTTGTGGATCAAAAGCAGAGCGAGGAGGAAGCATTTCAACCTCCACTCACAAGCCTACAGATTCCATCCCAGGGCCACGAACCTTCAGCATTGAGTCATTCCTGCTTTGTAGAACATCCCTTCAGCATCTGCTGTTTGCACCTTGTTGCACGCAAGATCAAGGAAAATCGAATGTATGTCTTTTAATATCTTCCAAATTTAAAGAAGTTTATTCAGACTGCTTATGATGAACAAGTTGTGCCACGTGAAGTCAAACGTAGTGAAGTATATTAGACATGAGTTAGAGAGGTTAAAATAAAATTCTGTTAGTAGTTTGCTCACCATGTCTTAATGTGCTTTTATGTTTTTTTTTCTCCCGAAAGCACAAGTAGAAGTTTTCTGAAGAAGTTACAGTTCAAATAATGAACTGACTCACAGTTCATTGGTCACACTGGAAATAGAAGGTAATGTCGAGCAATGCATTGTGGGATATTGTGCTCTGTTTGATACTGCACATTTGATACTGAAAAGGTAGTAGCTCCCATCTCATTCTGTATTGCCTTCTTTTTTTTTATGAACACACGGTGAAGTTTTTATTGAATAACCAGACTTCAAACTTGTTGGCCCAGCTTCTGTGATCTTTACTGCTTTGCTTTGGCATTTGGCACAATCATGTAGTTAATAAAATTCAGTTCAGATGGCTCCTTGATGTTTATGTGCTCGCTTGACCACAGGCTAAAGCATGTGAAACATCTTTGCTAGCTGAAACCAGATGGCCACATGTCTCCTGTGCTAAATGAATTTAGCACTAATCTGCAGTTTAACATAAACATGCAAAAATAGCATCTTGCTTTATGAAATTTATGGTAAAACAACACATTTCTTAGAGCTGCTGTACCATTCAGACTGCGCATAGACTTTCTCCTCAATTAATTTCTTGTTTGCTTCACCATATGTTTATTGGGTCTTGTTGGGGTTTGCCTCTTGCTCTCTTGATAAATTGGTTCAATTAATGAAGACCCTTTGAACAGTGAAACAACTTTACATTTATAAGCCGGTCCAGTTGCCTCTGACTCAGTTTTCACAGAATGTCATTTTCAACAGTATGACTTTGAAATGGTAGATGAGGAGACTGTATATGTTAGTAGCAGTGTAGTTTAGTAGCTTTCTTGTAACTCCGCTGGTAGAGCATCACACTAGTAACGTCAGGGTCAACACCCTAAATTACTGGATGTCGCTTTCAATAAAATCATCTGCCAAATGCATAAATGTACCAGTAAAATGTAGTATGGAAACTGTGACTCAGTGTCTTATTAGGGTAATACTAGAGTAATACTGGCCTATATAGGAGAAGTGATAATATGACATGAAAACAAACCTGAAGCTGAGTCATTACTGAGTCATTTACTAGCGACAAGCTACTTTAAAGCTTTTTCAGCTTTAGTTTTTCATTCTGAAAAATTGAGTAAATATAATATTAATACACATAGTTGTTCAAACAAATTGTCTTGAATAAGAATGTCCCTACTAGATAAATCAAGCAGCATAGTTTTGTTGAGCTGTGAAGTAAATTAAAGGTACTGTACTGGCTGTTTGGTATAAGCCCTTCAGTATGTCTTTATTCAACAGGACATTTTGTGAAATCATAATGGGGGGAGAGCTAAATCAGCCAACTTTCTGTAATTCATGTGTCAGCAACAGTTGTTTAAGTACTTTGAGTTGCATTCTTTGCATATATTGAGATTTTGTTTCTGTGCCAAATTGCCAGTAATTAGGGATAATTTCCTGCTTTCCATTCTTATGATAGCTGGGTAATCCTCCGATTCTCACAACTCAAATCCCAATGTAGCAAAATGTCTTCAGAATAGCGGAGACGCCCACAATTCTCCACAGACAAAAACAAAAATCAGATTGTTGCTGTCTGTAGACTCAGGCTGAATGGCACATTCAGTTGGTTTGAAGCCAAAGCTGTTTGTGCGTATGCTTTTGTGTGTGTGTTTGTTCATGAAATACAGAATAGCGTTTAACAAATATACAGTACAGTTGTCATTTTATTAAAACAGTATTTCAGAATTGGTCAGAGCCTCAAAGTGATCATTGTAAAGTCACATAAATATAAGAAAATTAGTGTAATCACTTTTAACTTACATTTTGCATTAAAGGCAGGGTAGGCAGTTTTAAAGAGGCTAGAAATAGCAAGCTAGCTTTGAAAGCATAAGATCCCGCCCCTCCTTCAGAGCGCTCTCTAAAGCCACGCCTCCTCCAATACATGAATGCATACATAGTATGACAGGCAAGTAAGACATCCTCTCACTGAATGCAATGATTAGACGAACATTTTATGGTCCTGTGCCTTCCAGAGAGGCATAATATATAAATATATTTAGACCACTTAGCAATTGCTATCAAGATATTACGTCACTTTCAACCAGCATAACAAAAAAATGGAAAAAATCACCTACTCTGCTACTAATAAAATTTGTGGCTTTATGGAGCTAATTTAAAACATGCAAACATTTTTGGATTTGGCCAAGACTTTATAGTGCATTAGTAGTTTTCCATTCTGCAACTTATTGTTTGTTTTCATAATACAACAAGGTCTTTTGATCCAAAAGATCAGGCATGATTCCTCATGATATGAAATCTTACCAAGTGGATTTTAATCTCGTTCCATTGGAAGATTATTCTTCTGTTTAAAGCATAAATCACACAAAATGTGTGTTTATTACTTATTTTCTTACCAGATCTGTCCCAGTTACTTACATTGACTGGAGTGATGTTCTCTGTGTTGAATTGTCACTTATTTCCTGTTTCCTGACCTCAGCCACTGATCAGTGTCTTTCAACAGTTCCTCCAAGCAATTTCGTTTCTGAAGGTTAATCGAAAACAATTGCTAGCTGCCGGGATTTACAGCGCTGCCAAATTTAATCCCCCCTTTCACTGTGAGATAAACTCAGGATTTTCCCCAAGATCTTCCCTTAATTTGTGCAGATTATCTACAGAGGATGACAAATTTGCAGACGCAGTTTGCCATCAGGGTAAGCAGTAGTGACATATTTACATTTACATTTAAATAGTCAGAGATTTTTTCTGAACCTGGAAATGTAAAGTTAAATTGAACGACGCCGGGTGCCTTTTCAAACATTTTCTATTCTTGTTGCCAATAATGTGGATCTACTGGTCCCTTATTCCCCTACTGTAAATGCCCTACTGTTTTTTTAATTAACTTGAGAGATTAGGCCATTCATTTTTTAAGTTATTGATATTATGCCACAGATGCTTTTGATAATGCTTAACTTAACATTCCTTCAGTTTTGAAGTGTGGCATGAAAGCATTTTCACTAGTGTTATTAGTCTCTGGATTCCACTATATTTATAAAACCATTGAGAGATGATTGATTGAAAATATGAAATGACCATCATTTACATTACAATCAACTCATTAGGGGAACACCGGCTGGTTGTGAGGACTCTCAGCGTTCCTCTGAGTTTGTTGTTCTTTCCCTGCAGAGAATCGTGATGGGTGATATTGTTCAGTATGATGAGTGGGTGGTGTAAATAAACTCGATTTCATCCTTGCGTAAGGCTGCGGCAGATGCCTGGGGCACATGATGTAAATACGCTTTCTGCTCAGCATGTTGAGGGGTTCAGCTCGGTGCCTGGAGAGCCAAAGACTGATAATTACCACAGCGCATTATGACTCCAGCGCTTCCTCCTCCCCACTGTCATCGTTTACCTCGTTTCTCCTCACGGCTGTCTGCTATGTAAACTGGATTCATGAGCCTCATATACAATAATCCAGCTGATTGTTTTTCCTGTGGCTATAAAGGTTAAATGCGAGCTTTGATGCCATTTCCAAGGAACGCGAGACCTGACAGCAGGACGCTAACCCGCCGCACGACAGTGCTGAGACTTTTTTGATAAGGGGTAGGTGAGTTTTTACTCTGAGACTTCATTTAAAGCCACAAGCTATGAAAAACTTTGAATGTCAGACGGCCAGAACAGATGACACCAAAACCAGTGACCTTTACTCTTAAAAAGAATAGAGGAAACACATCAAAAGAGGCCTTAGATAGTTCCCCAGACAGCTCTCTCTCTCTAAGTCGATACGTTTTAAAAATGTCCCTCACTATATTTCCTGCTTTAAACGAGGGGGTTCATCTCATGGGGGTTCTTAGACTGTTTAGGTAGTGAGAAAATGCTGTAGCATCTCTGGAATATCAATGTTTAAGGACTGAATTTCAAATAATGCTGTCTGAGAGGATGCACTGTGTGTATTACGTGGCATATGGCTGCCTGCATATTTAGGTTAACAGATTCCTCATTTGCAAGTGATATTTAACATTAAACCATTATCTGTCATTCAACCTTCATTATAGTACTGCTGGATTTGTTAAATGGGATGGTAAAGCATAGTTCTGTGTTCTCCACTATAGTCCTCACTCATAGTCCTAAGCCTCACTCTGGATTGAATACATTTCTAAAGCTTAGGCTTTCAGACACATATCTCACAGCTAAAGATTCCATAGTTTCATATGATGTCAACCTTTTCTGACTACTAATACAACATGCCCCGCCTGTGAAACAAGTTTACTTTTTTGATGACATCACCATGGCCTCTCAGTTGTCAGCCTTTGGCTGCCTACAGTGTTTCAGGAGGGGAGTAATCAACAACAAACTTGTGTTCAGGATGCCACGCTGGCAGGGAAGACAGCCGAATTTATTATAACGGGAGCATTCTAATTTTGAACGTCACTAGCAGTGTACATGGGGTGTAAGCAAACTGACATGCTTGTGTTTAGTATAACATACGACTGACGGTTAAACCTCTCTCCACTGAAGTGTGTGTCGCGTCTGTGCCAGACTCATGCAGTGCAGAGGTAGTTGAAAACAGTAGACGATAACTTGACCGCCTGCCAGATTTGACAAAGCAATAGGTCGTCATCCGCAAACAATCCCAGCACGGCCCGCCATCTGTTTATGGGAGAGGACAGAGCATGCTTTCCTAGAGGGTGATGGTCTATGACCCATACTTGAGCATTGTCAGTAGGTACAACAGATTAGAGGTTGTTCTGTCTGCATGTGACATTTCAGTTTTGCGGTACCATACAAAGGAGCTGTGCTGGTTGGCATGTGCTTTGGATATCTCTTGAATCTGTTTAGAAGCAGCTAGGTAATGTTTCCACAGTAAATATATTTTGATCCAGTTATGTTAGTGGGAAATCATTTATCGGCAAAATAGGTTATGCATTTATTAGCCTGTTGACCTTGTTGCTAGTTATGATATGGGCTTTTAACAGTGTAATTGTATTAGGCCTAATGGTTATTGTAATTTCTACTGTAATCACATGATATCATGCTTGAAAATATTTATTCTTTCATGTAAAAAGGAGTAAAAAGTAGTATGGCTTATGTAAATCCTTGCTAAACTTCATTTGAATTATCATTTGTTGATGCTTGTCTTCATCATGTTCCTGATTATGTCCTGACAAGCTTGATATTCTACATTCCTAAATGTCACACATGGACAAATCATTAGCAAGTGTGTTCATTAATGAGATTCATTAAAGTTCATTAATGAGCAGAAATATGTGACTTCAATTAAAAAAGAGGTTCCATGTGCCCATGAAAATTATTCTTTATTCCCTCTGTAAATTTTATTACCCATACCCTGTTAAATGCAGTGACACAGCTCATCAGAAGCCATCTGTAAAAAATGAGATATTTTATTTGTCATATATTTATGCTTGTACACCAGCAAAATAAAATGCATATCTATGATGCCATCGCAATTTCAGTGAACAACTAGACAGCATTCCATCCAAAGATGCCACCTGAAGTTTGTGTCAGGACTCAAACAGAACATAGCACGTATTTGGGGAGAGTTAAACATTTGTCTTTACTGAAATACTTAGAAACATAAAAAACAGCATAGAACAAATGTATCACAGAAATAAAATAGGGAATAAAATCATGTCACTCCCCTCTGTTTCAAATCTGCAACATTCCTGGGCGTTCTGCGTTAGTCATGGTTTAAGGAATTTTTTAGTGGTTCATCTACATTAGTCACGTTCTGAGTAGAAGCTTTTTTAAAGTGATGGGAATAGGGAACCCTCCGCAGTGTTGCTTAAACACAGCACATTAAAAGTACATAGAACAAACATTTGGGCACCAAGTTTTATATACATTAGATCTCATGTTGTATTCTGTAAAGGCATTCATTTCTGGTAACATGTCTTTAGCTTTGCAACTGATTTATTCTCATCCATGCGGGGTAACTTCATAACCCCCTTTTCATTGTCTTTGCCTGTCCACGTAGGCTACTGCAGGTATTTTGTGTCATTGTCAAGAGCAAACTGATGGGCGAGTGTATGAACTAGGACAGGTACATGGAAAACCAGACCATGGGAACAAAAAGAAGACCCAATACTTTGATGGTGGATCCGTGACCCTTTAAACATGACTGGTCTGATTTGGGCTTTTTGGAGCACTTTTTTTTCTTTCTAGATGGTGCTGTAGAAGGTTCCAGATTGTCCAGCAGCTCTGGGTTCATTTTGTCCATGGACTGGTCAAGGTTGTTGGAGAGGGTTCCCAAAGGACCATCATTCAGACTCTGCTTATTACGAGTGTCATTTTTTGTTCGCTCACTCTCACGTAACTTGGTCTTAGAAATGTTCTCCTTCTCTTTCAGGGGATTGTTGGTGATTTGACGGTTGTTGTAGGATGAAGGATCAGGGAGAGATTTGCTGGAGATAATGGAAGATTTGTCATTATCTGAAAGACAACACCTGGGAATGCTTTCTACTAGAGGGTCATCAAGTGAGAGGAACTTTCCAGAACGTGCCTTGGTGTTGAAGATGCTGGTTTGGACCTGGGATGGAGCATCTACGCAACCCTCCAGATCATCACTTTTAAGTTTTTTTAGGTCTTTCCCAGTCAAAGTGGTTGGTAGGTGGCATTCCAACTCAGAGCTGGATCCTTTGAAGTGTTTAAACCAGTCCCACAATGGCCTGGCTCTGCAATCACAAATCCATTGGTTTCCATTGAGCCGTAGATACTGGAGGGAAACTAGCGGATTCATGGCCTCCCCTGTCAACATGGTGAGGTTGTTGTAAAAGAGAAACAATGTGGTCAGCTTGCCAAGGTCATTGAAAGCCCGCTGTTGCACGTGTATGATGCGATTCTGATGCAAGAGCAGGCGGTCAAGGTTGATCAGGCCTCGCAACATATGATCGGTCACAACCTTGATTTTGTTGTTGTGTAAGAATAGGTAGGTGAGGTTAGCCAGGTCCAGGAAAGTGTCATCATGCAGGGCTAGAAGATTGTTATCCTGCAGGTACAGATACTGAAGGGAGAACAGTCCTCTGAAAACTCCAACTGGGAGATCGGACAGTCCGCACCTGTGCAGGTGAAGGGTATGCAGCTTTGTCAGACCCCGAAATGCAGTGGGGCTTATGATCCGAACGTTGCTGTTGTTGCTGATGTCTAATTCTTCCAGTCTCTCCAACCCGTAAAATGCCCCTGCCTCAATATGGCTAATATTATTTGAGTACATCCACAGGACCGTAAGATTATGCACAGAACTAAAGCTAGTCGATCGGACCACTGTAAGTTTGTTGCTCTGGAGAAATATTCGCTGGCTACGGACGGGGATCTCAGTGGGAATGGAGAACAGGCCCTGCTGTTGACAGGCCACAGTTGGCCTCGGCTCACTGTAGCACACACATTTTGCTGGGCATCCGTTCATCACTGGCACCAGGTTAAGCCATAACACCAGGCAGAGAAGGCGACCACCTGTTGAGAAAAGACAAAAAGACGAGGGGTCATTTTAAGGTCATGACAGAAGCTACTTCATTCTGCATGATGAAACGTTATTTTGTTTTTTTGTCATTTTTATACAACCATTTTTAGCAGATCTTTTACATTTAAATATAAAACTCTTTCAGTTTCAAATGAAAAATGTTAGTTTTTAAAAGTGTACTAATTAGTATTTAATCAAATTTCAAGGAAGAAAACTTGACAATGTAAAGTGAAGTCAACCTTAACAATAGGCCAGGGTTGGTCTTGGGCAACAACGGGTGACAGGCGTGCAGTACGCCATGAGGGTACCGCGGTATGTACCGTGGGTGGTGTATTACTTTTTTGGTTCTGTTTTGAATATTGCTACACCCCTAATTCATGCATTAAGTGTGGCTTAAGTGGCTTTACATTTCAAGGAAAGCAAAGTGTAAATCTCTCTGTGTGATATAAGTCAAAGTTAACAGCAGGGCTTCATGGCAGATTATTGCAGATGAATAAATGTTTATCCATAAAAGGGGAAAAATATAAATCTACCACAAGTCATTTCAAAACAACATAAGGCTATAAAATGTGTTCTTCTATACATTACACTACAAAATGGCTGCTTGCCTATCTGTGCACTACCTGTGTGTGCTTGTTCTGGATTGTGTGAAAGCTGCTGGCAAAAATGTGTGCCCCGGGACCAATTCCCACCCAAAAGCCAGCCAATTGAGAGGACTGATAAATGAAACATAGGAGGGAGTCTTGCCTGAAATTAGCAAGTGCTAATAGGACCGATTCCAATATGGGTCTGACATTTAGTTTGTCCAGGGGCAGACAAGTGCCGTGTGGGTGTTCGAAGGGTGGGATAGCGCCAGGGAAATGGCTCTGGATGTTAGATTTGATTCTCCTGGTGGAGAAGCGAGAGTGAACATGCTTGAAGTGGCGGTGGAGTGTTACAGGAAGATAAGATGGTCTCTGCTCATCCCTGATCTGAAGGCCACTGGTCTCTGTGTGTGTGGATGTGTCTGGGTGAGGGCTTATCTACAGGAGGCATGGAGATAACAAATGTTGTTTTTATTCAGTGGTTTTTAAAGTCAGACATTATTCAGGAAACCTGGTGATGAAATGCATTCATCAATGATGTCTCCATCATACATCACTGTGAGCTTGATGCAGGGAAACATTCACATTTGGAAGATTCAGAACTGTTCTTTCTGAGTGTCTGCCTGTATGTCTGTCCATCTGTCAGTATTTGCAGTATATTAGCTAACAGGGAACGTTCTGAAAATGTTATCTAAAGTTCTCTCATTTTTCAAGTTATCAAAAAAATTATGTATTAATGTTTGTAAAACATTTTTAAGGTTATATATCAGTATATCAAAAAAGTTATTTCTAAACAGTTAGTGGAACTTTAAAAAAGGTTACAGAATTTAAAAATGTTTGAAAAACGTTTTAAAACGAAGCAATAATGTTAATACAACATCTAAAAACTGGATGTTTTGGATGTTCCTGGAGCTTTCACAATAACATTTGTAACACTTTTGTTACTTAATGGAAACATTAGGGAAATGTTCTTACAACCTAAAATTGTTAGCTGGCATGGCACTGAGTCGCTCATCCATTGTGAATATTATAGGCTACTGTTCATATGTTTATGCATCATAATATCTTGATTTGCATGACACCTCCTCATTCGCCAGCAATATTTACATAAACCCACGTGAGTTATTTTCATATGCACTGTGCTCCATGCAGAGGAGTCACACTGCGGATGTGCAGTAACATCTCTTAGATCCTCCACCCATTTCCCTAAATTCTCCTCCATCCCTCAATCTAGCAGCTTGTTAAATGGAGCTTGCTTGAGGCTTGACAGCATCCCTGTGTTACACTTTCCCTCAAATATCCCCCTCCCTCTCTCTCTCTTCCTCACCCTCTCCCTCCCTATCTCTCTCTTCTGTCATCTTCCACCAGTGAGCTGTCAGGCCTCTTCTCCTGCTTCGTCTTTCTGCTTCACAGCGCTTCTCTCTCACTCTCTCTGCCGATAAAAAATATTCTATTGCCTAGCTTTGAAATGTTAGGCTTCGTGAATCCACCAGACCTCCTTTTTTATCTTCTAGTCATTAGCAGACTATCCCCACCCACACAATGCACATCGGAGATCATTTTCTCATCCGTAGCTGACCGGGCTAACCTTGCAGTTCCTCTGCATCTCTCATCTATTTAGTGCTGAGTAAAGCTGCTGAAAATGTCATGCGCTGTTCTCCAATTATTTCAGTGCACTGTCTCGTCCCCTGGACAACCACGTGTGCGTGTCCTTTATTGCCGGTCGCCCTTCACTGTAAAGGCCATTTGGTAGCGACATGGACTACATGCAACCACTCAATGTTTTCTGCCAGTTCTCTATCAGAATGCCAGTCACACTTCCCCTAATCCCAGTTAGAAGCCTCACTTTGTCTTTTTTATTTTTGTTTCTTGGCTTATCTGTCAAGGGATGCCCGGATTGTGCCATCAAAACTGCAGCTAAACAGGGTTGTTTATAAAAGATTATTTGTATGCCTGACATCCAGCCAGCTAATAATTTAAAATTTCCCTAAAATTTTCATTAAGTAACAAAAACGTTAAAATAGTATTTTGAAAGTTCTGGGAAGGTTCAAAATGTCAAAATGTTTTTAGACCTTGAATTAACATTATTGCTTGGTTTAAGAACGTGCAAACGTTTGTATTTGTGTAAAGTTTTAAAAATTTTCTACTATTCACTTAAGAATAACGTTTTTTGATATAATACAAGTAACATAAAAAAATTCTACTAAAGTTACTGCAAAAAAGATTTTTGAGAACTTTTAGAGAATGTTAGCCAACATTCTGAGAACGTTCCTTGTTAGCTGGCAACTGCAGCCCGTGTCTTCCCTCTCGCTTATAGCTGAATAGTCAAACTGTTTACCAGCCTATTAGTTTTGCATTACCTCTGGTATTTTTCTAAACTCAAGAGAATCCCCGTAAACAGTGCTGTTAAAGTCACCGGCTCACTTGTATTGCATGGAAGCCAAACTGCAGTCTCAATTGATGAGCTTATTAGGAGAGAGTGGTTGAGCATGCTGAGGACCTCCCTCTTTCATTACTGACAAGCTGAACGCTGCATTCAGCTTTGCATAAAATGCACTGATTGCTGCTCACTCCCCACTTATGTGAAAAGCTCTCATCCCGATATAAAAGACTCCACAGGAGAGCAAATAAACCACTGATAAACAGGGAGGAAAAATCAAGGATATTTCTCTGCTGTCTAATTGAATGTTTTGTGTGGGAAACAAAAGGAAACAGAATACAGAGCAAGAACCTGAGATAATGGTGCGTGAAACAGAGAGAGAGAGAGAGAAAGAGAGAGAGAGCTTATTTGCATATGACTCTGGCATATGGAGTTTATGTAACAATATTTTTAACCGTATTTTTTATCTCACGCTCACAAGTGAGTATGAAAGCTGCCATTTTTCCTCAAACCACCTAGGGTGTGTTGGGCTTGAAGTGGACGAATTGGATGCTGTTCGGTTTTTGAGGTATTATTGGTGTTTGCTGAGGCAGATAGCACTTTTGTTATTGTTCATACTTGGGGTCAGGTGTTTCGTAAATTAAAATTGAACAAAAAATTACATCAAGCTAAGCTGAAACACACTGAGTATGACTACTACAGCCACCCGAGTACAGCTTTAGTATTAAAATGTTTAAAATGTTACTGTAAAAACATTTGCATGTAACTCCAAATGTACAGTTTTGTACTGTACAGTAACCAATGCAAGATTGTATACTTTAGTGATGTGGCTGGGTAGCAACAGCAGGATTTCATAGTTTTGATTTGTTCGTTTGTGAATTAGTGTAATTGACAAATGGTTAATGAGTTTATACTCAGGACCTTTAAGAGCGTCTGAGAGGCCCACAATTCATTATCCATAACGTAATTTTTTGCATTACATGAATTTACAGGATTACTCACTTCCTGACAGTTGACATAATTAGACTCATTACTGCAAAAACAAATGAGTGACTGTGCCAACATCTTAATCATGCAGCAAAATATAAAAATAAATTTACAAATTTCAAGCCTCTTAGCACCCACTGGTTTCCTATGTGAGTTTTTTGAAAAGGCCAATTAACCACAGAATTAAATGCCAGTTATTATGGAATGACACTTTAAAGGGTAGAGAGAAAAGGAAAAAGTAGTTACCATGAGTTCATGTGTTTTTGTTCGTTCATGTCAACTTAGAAGACACCACACTGAAATTCAGTTCCATTAAAATCAAGACTGAAATGCATAAATTAAGGCTACATGTGTGTGTGTGTCTGTGCGTGAGCTGAAGAGCTGATGGACATGCAGAAAAGCTGAAGAAATGCAAGCAGATGAGCTGAAGAAATGCAAGCAGACGAGCTGAAGAAATGCAAACAGACGAGCTGAAGAAAAGCATGCAGAAGAGCTGAAGAAAAGCATGCAGACGTGCTGAAGAAAAGCATGCAGACGAGCTGAAGAAATGCAAGCAGAAGAGCTGAAGCAATGCAAGCAGACGAGCTGAAGAAAAGCATGCAGACGAGCTAAAAAATGCAAGCAGAAGAGCTGAAGAAATGCAAGCAGAAGAGCTGAAGAGACACACATGCAATAATGTTACTGGGCAAGAGAATGGAGAGCAGGGGCGGTGAGAAAGAAACATTAAGACCTGTGCGTTTAATGGATGCTCAAGGACAACAGATGTCTGAGGTTTCTGCAGTATCTGTGAGTATAGGGTGTGGAATGCAGATGATATCATTGATCATTCAAAGTGAAGTAGATCCGGACTCATTTCTGATTTCTGTCTGCTGTCTGGGCCTCATGCACTAAGTTCGCCAGATGGTTCATGAATACCCAAGACTCGAGCAGGTTGCGGGAAAACTAAATAAAGGCAAGCACACATACTTAGGTTTACTATTGTAAAGCCCGAGACAGCCTGTGATACTGAGAATGTGACTCACACTTGTGTTGGGAATAAATTGTGTTCTGACACGTTTTGGAACATAATGATGAGTGTGCATTCACATACTTGCGCAGAGAATGTTTCAGGCCTAAGACTGCTCAGTTGAAATTGATTATCGATTTTTTTTACAGACCCAGTAAAAATGTTTTAAAGTGACTTGTGAAAAAGACTTTGGAAGATGTGATTTTTAGATTGGTCCAAAACACCCAGCTGGATTACTATGTCAAAAATATTAATGTTTCCTGTATTCGGTTAGAACACTGTACCTATTTCTGTCTGTAAAACTTTCCTTTGTTTTTACTTTCTTCACAGTTTCCTCCTCCTACACCTCCTCTCATCTAACAATTATGATTTCCCGACCCATTTCTCAAAAGCCCACGTTCTCCACATGGATTATAAGACAAAACAAAAACACACCTATAATCATATTATATTCATAACTGTTTCTCATCAGTAGTCAGCAAAGCCAAAAACAAGTTGTTTTAGTGTCCATGCTAACATAACATAGAAGATTTGGGTTGTGAGGCATAATATTTAGGATTTAGTTTATCTAACGTATCTAAACTGCATTAGAGCAAGTGTGACTACAGTAGATTCCTCAGTGTCTATAGCTAAGCAAACCTCCAATCCTGAACCTTTGTTCATTGTATTTATTGTTTTTATTATGTATTATGTATGTCATTATAATTGAGATGCTTTCTGTTTGAGGTAAACACTGTGTTGGTTGTTTACATTAGGATAAAAGGACATATCTCTCTCATATCTCTCATATATATGTATATGTGTGTGTGTGTATATATATATATATATATATATATATATATATATATATATATATATATATATATATCGGTCAGTCAGTCAGTTGAGAGTCTAAACAGCTAGCTACTGTTTTATGTGTAGTGACTTAAAAATGAGGAATGTCACAAGCAGTTTGTGATGAGATCCAGCAGTATGTGTAGTGAGCTACTTCAGTTGATAAGTAGCTTGTTACTTGGCAAACAACAGTTACAGAGTTGCTTCCTGGACTCCCTGCTGTGCCTTTCAGGTGAGATCCACCATATTTACACTACTACAAAGACACATTTTGTTTCAGATAGCAAACTCCATGAACTGATGTGTCAAAATTAAAATGCTTCTCAACGCCGCCGTTCCCATGAAAAATAATTTCAGCTGTGTGCCAAACACAGTGCTTTCATCATAATGTTAAACTATTTATTTTCTGTGAGTCAAGACACACATTGGAAATCCCCCAGCTTTCTCAAGACTGACAGAGGCGTTTTCTAGGTGCCTAAC
Source organism: Chromobotia macracanthus (assembly GCA_036877525.1). Lineage (NCBI taxonomy): Eukaryota > Metazoa > Chordata > Actinopteri > Cypriniformes > Botiidae > Chromobotia > Chromobotia macracanthus. The sequence continues at coordinate 6,655,253 of JAZGTH010000058.1, forward strand.
TTAATGAGATCCTGGACTGGCAGATAAACATGTTCAGTCAGTTTGGGTGGCAAGGTGACTGAAAATGTAATGTGGAATAAAAACAGCAACGAGTTTAAATAGTTGTACATAGGGAGCAAATTGGAAATTTACTGACATACATTGAGTTTTTTATCACCTTATGTAAAAATAAACACACAAAAGTTTTATTACAAAGGAAATGCAGCAGAAATCTGCTCTCCCAGAAGAATTTTTTCTCTGCGTTTTTAATGTTCTTTACAGATAACTGAGGGGATGCTGTTATTTTAAAGGGGCCAACTACTGGTCATTATCTGGAGCACAAACAGTTTACAGAACAGCTTTAACAGAAAGTGAAGTATAGGAAACAAAAATTAAGATAATTGTTTTCCTTGTTAGCTGCTGGTATTCATAAAGGCTAAACACCCACAGGGGTTAAGTGACCCCTACCTGTCACAGGGTCGGGCAAAATATCTAATTGGAATTAATTGTGCATACATTTTATTCTTTAGGTTATTTGTTTTTCTAGTGCGGTAATAATTTCTGATCAAATATAAATGTGATTAATTTTATAGTAAGATCGTCACCATTGCTCTTGTTTATGAGGAGTTTAAACCTTGATCATGTGCTAACGAGGGAACCAAAAACTGCTGAAAATCAGGTCATTTTCTGCAAAACTGATCACAAAACTTCGCAAACCCTGCAGTATGTAAATTATAATTACAGTACAGTAGAGCACAATACCGTGCAATAGAATACAAAACAGTTCAATTAGGAAACTACAGTGTTTTCTGTAAAGATGCATCGAAACATTGTGAATAAAGTTACACAAATAAATGCGATGATGATATGTTAACCAAATGCCTCCCTTTGCTCTTGGGTGCTTTATAAAGCATTAAAGTAATTCACAATTCACTGCCATTGTATTGAATTCAACCAACCGCATATTCATTCAATTCAATTATGTCCTTTTGTGTTCCACAGAATAAACAGAAAGTTACAGAGGTTTGGAACGACATGGATGAATAAATGATGACAGAATTTCATTTTTGGCTGAACTAATCCTTTAAAACTTCACAGGCCAACACAGGCACTTACATTGGATCCAACCAAGCTTCTGTACTGTACTGTACTGTAAAATGTGACATAATTTTACAATATTTATTTTTTACAAGGTCATATTTTAGTTTCCCCTGGACAATTAATGCCCATGGTGCCATGATTTCATTTCCTGTGTCCACCTGTGGCTCCTGTGCTAACATAATGATCAGCAACGATCAAGTTTCAATGAACCCTGAATAAAATAGCTGAATGGCAATGTTGTGCTGTCAATATTGAGCTCCCATGATGAAGTGTTTGAACGGGAGAGTCTAGCAGCGCTCTCTCTCTCTCTCTTTCTCTCTCTGTGGTAAGCTGTAGGTTAGGTGATATGGCTCAAATTCTTCACAGCCACAACACTCTATAAAGCACGCAGTGTGAAATACAAGCTTTTCATTTCTAAGTAGTTTTTATGGCTTCCTGAAAAGAGACTTTTTTGTGTGTAAAGGTCTCTTCAGAAAACGCTACTATGCCGGCACTCAAATGAAAAAACATTGGTTTTAAAATGGCTGCTTTAAACTCTGACTGTTTATTTTTTGTCCTCAGGATAAAACAATGGATTTGTCCCCTGTTCTACATGCTCGGAATCATATACGCTATGTAAATATGCAACCAAAGCAGCTCTATATTTCTTTGGCTTTTTAAAAATAGCATGCTTCAGAGTCCAACAAAAATTGACTATGTACACAACAAGCCTTTCTTAAGGGATGCTTGCATTTCATCATTCTGTGAGTTTTTTTAACACGGTGCATGTATTATAAAAGTCGTGTTATCAGATAATCCATATTCTGGCAGAAGAATCCCAGTTTCTGTAGTCGTTTTATGAGAAGGTATGGGGCACGGTTTGCTCCAAATGTCACATCAACATATCATGTGACACGGTTCGGGAAAGCCTGTATTTCAGGAGACCTGGAGACCTCAGCGTTTGAATAATGAATTTCCAAGCTGTTAGCGATTGGTAATGACCGGACTATTTTATGTTTCTAGGGAGGTCTGTCATGTGTGTAGTGGTACATTTAAATAATTACACTTATTAGCGTACAAAGGTCTCAAGCCAATAAACATTTATGGAGTTTCTCAAAAGAATATAAAGCCAGACTGGTGCCTTTGAAGCTGAGCATAACAATAATTTAATGTTATTTATGGCAATATCATGACTTGTGGACTTTTGATCATGAAAATAAATTTTTACAGGCTTGGAAATCAAAATATGTCCAGGTTTTCATGACAATTCAACATAAATAATAAACTTTTCTGCACCTTCAGATTTGATGTGATCATTCCATGTGCATGGCAAGGCCTACAGTATCAGAAATCTCTCTTTAATTTAAGAGGAGTGTCATTAAAGATAAACGCTGAGCTTCAGACTGATATCTTGGCATGAATAAAAACTCAGAAGACAGAAGTTTTTAATTTAGCTGTACCGCCGAAAACCATCTATGTACTGGTGCTAAAATCTTCTAGTTTTAGAAGAGATCTTAACTGTGTCTCAGACTATAGTCGGATGTGCCAAAATACCAAAATACGAAATTAAAAATAGAAGACTTCAGTATTTGTTATAAATTCCTCCAATAATTATCCAAATAATCCAAGTTATCCAAATTAATTTCATTTCTCTATTTTGCTGTATGTCAACAATTGTCTTTGAATTTTAGAAGAAACACCTACCTGGTCTACATTGTAGCATTGGGCCACTTTGTCATTGACACACAGTATCCAGAGTAAAAATAGAACAATGTATTCATCTCATATTCATTGTTATTAAGAATTAAGAATGTATTCATCACGTACATTCAGTGATTTTATGAAACAGAGACGTGTCTTTGCGATGTGGCTCACAGACTGAGAGTTTGAATGGCTTAAAGCCTGCGGTTGCACACAACTGCTAAATATTTCATAGTCAGACATTTGACTTGTCAGGAACTGTCTCGTCAGTTTAACATTTTGCTCCCTTGTGTTGACATGCTCTGAGGATGTGTAGCTGTTTCTAATTCCATATTTGCCAGCATTTTGCCAGAGTTTATTCATTTAAGATTAAACAAACTATTTTAATATAATTCCTTAAGTTTTGAGTGTTCAGATTTGCATGAAGTGAAATATACAGTGTATGCTTTACTGCGCAGTACTCAGTAAGAAGCCATATTATGCCAGTCATTACGTTTTTAATCACAGGAAGTTCCAAGTCCATATTTGTCCTTCCTGTCTGTCTAAGCCCGTCCCACCTATGCATAAAGCCATTCTGTTGTATATTCAGTCTGATCGAATCTTCTCTCTAGTTCCAAGTACATATATGTCCTTCCTGTCTGACTAAGCCCCTCCCCCTTCCACCTATGCATAAAACCATTCCTTTGAATATTCTATCTTATTGAATCGTCTCTCTGAGATTCTCCCTTAATTACATGGCAAATGAGCCATTCACAGCACCATTAAAATGATGTTCTTTCTCCCTTAGCATTGACTAACTGTCTTCTCCCTTTTCCCCATAGCTTTTATTAGCAATAAAATTCAATTTTGTATTTGCAAGGTTGCCAGCCTAAGGGGGAAAAATGCATTACCCCAGTGTGAAGGAAAGTAGGAGCTAATGATTCAGCACCACACAATTCAAGAGCCGTTCTATCATTACTGCTGAGTTATTATTCTGATCCTGTTGGCCTGTGTGTGTTTTTGTGATATGAGAGTGCAGATGAGTGAGAAAATGAAAGAGAACGTGCGATTGTGCTTTGATTAAGATTAATTGTTCACCATGTACAGTAAATGAAAAAGGGCCGAGTCAAACCTGTTTGTTTTTCTTTGTTCGGTCTATTTTAACATTTACAGTGGTAAGCAATGAATAGGTTTTACATTAGGGCAAATGTCTGTCAGCAATTTCACACATACAGTATAAATCATGTCTGGCTATTTGTAATGACAGAATTCCAATTTCTGTTCCTTTAAGAAGTTTTCACACTTCCTGTAACATTCCGTAGTGATGCGTAACATTAGCGGTTGAAGTGTCTGTGAGGTTGGAATGCTCTGACATGAGAGGTCAGTTAGTTCTGAAGGATCTGATGCAATTATTGGACACTGCTTACTTGAAGACCTGTGTGACATGAGTATCGAAAATCTATTATCTTCATTTAGCTAGCAAACATAACATTGTGGACATTCAGCACAATCGTGCCCAAGCATTTTGTTTTAAACTAACAGCAGCCTATTATACTTCTGGTTAAAGTTGCAATCTAAAGTTGCAAAACTTTTTCATTAAAAAAAATCAGTTATTGAACAAGTACATAACAGATCAGTGTTTAAACCGCTCTCCTTACCTGAAATTTATAATAGTGATGTATAATTTTAACAATCGGATTGGATTTCCCTGGAAATGTCAGTTTGATATCATTTGAATTCAGCATACATAAAGACAAGTATGTAAAATACCCTGCAATTTCATGTTTCAAACAGAGATGGCGATAGAGAGGCAAATGCCACAGATTGCAGTTTAAAAGTGAATGCCATTGAAGCGTTTTAAAGGCATTTTGATGGTGGGTTTATGGTAGCAATACATATAAAATACAAAAATCCTTTCTTTGTGTAAGCATCATAGTGTCTAAACTGAAAAAAATAATCCAGCATTTTTAGGTTTTGTGTTTTAAGTGGCTAGTGTCCCATTTATAGAAATATTACACATCTGTCATTGATGTATATTGTGTTGCACCTAAGCTCAGGAAAACCTGCTTATCTACCCTCCTGCATGCTTCCTCTATAACGCACTTGTGCTGATGAAGCAAAACAGCAGCAAATGTGTGCCATTTGCAAACAGCTGAGTAATGTTAGCCAGTACATTACAAAAAGTCTAATGAGACAGTGCATGTGTGTTGGAGTAATGAAGTGGGACTCAGTAACAAGCCAATGTGTGACTACGGGTGAAAATTGGGGCTAGATAGAGTCTGTGTGTTTGTTTTTCTGTCTGTGTCCAGGCAACACAAATATCAGCATGTGTCCAGTTCATTTTGCCAAAATGTTTTCTCAAGCCTCGCCTCCAACTTTGGTCTTAAAGATGGGCAATGAAGAACGTGCATTGCCCATCTTTAAAAGATGGCACAAAATCAATTTTGACCCTCTTTATCAATATGGTATAATATATATAAAATGTCATTTTGTACCTAATTCATAAAGGAATGTGTTTTCATAATCTTGCAAAACATACCTAATAATTTTCTCCTCCTCTGCAAGTAATTTTCTTTACGGTGATTCAACCAGGGCAGCACAGGAATAATTTTAATAACCAATCATGTCACAGGACATCATACTGACTACATCATTTAGCAGAGCTGTTGTCCAAACCTTGCATAGGATGAATGCAGCAGCACAAATGAGGGATAATGTACATTCTGATAGTCTTGTCATTTGTGAAGGGATTTGTTTTGTCATAATGACCGAATGACTTTTCCTGCTTATTACATGACTGCTTACCTAATAAATAAATAGACATTAAACACTTTTGATTTGATTTGAAAATATTTTTATGTGAAAAGAAAAAGACCAATTGACCAATCAGAATCAAGCTTTCTGCCACATATATTGAATATGCTGCTTTACATGTGTCAAATTATGAAAGTCTAAAGTTTCATGAATGTCATTTCTGTTGTCAAGAACTCCACTGACATTTTACACATGATGTCAGTATATTTGTATGGACTGTGGAATAGAGGACCAGACAAAACAGTTTCTTGTAAGAGAATCGGAGGTTTTGAATCTTGTTCAGTCTTTTGTTATATTAGAAAGACACAGCATGACATTTACCTACAATGATGTGGCTCACTGGAAACAAGCCAGGTAGAAAATGTTCAATCCCTGGATTTTCTGCAGGGGTAATTCTGGATATATTACAGAGTCTTTTTCCAAACTGGTTTTAAAATACGTCCCCAAATGAAAATCTTTGCTTTTCTCTTTCAGCAGAATCACTTGTACTAATGAAATCAAATGAAGCGTTCATGTAACGTGAAATCGCATTGCTCATATCCACATATAATCTGAAGATGTAGCATGCCACGCTAAAAGGCTGATTCAGATATCCTTGAGCAGGGGACGTTTGAGACATACTGCCCTCCGTTAACACATCTGGTATGAAAAACCCTTTTTACCTAATATCTGCAACTGTAACTATATTATGGTTCGCATAATGGCAGAGTCGTGGGTTTGATTCCCAGGGTATGCATGGACTGATGAAATGTATACCTCAAATGCACTGAGAGTCACTTTGGATTAAAGCTTCTGTATGAATGTAAATGTAATCTAGATTGAGTTTTTCCCCTCCAAATCCTAGTTAATCACAATGAAATAGAATGTGAGTAATGTTTCATGTCAGATCAGCATGAGAACAGCCTCTAGAAGCACTTAGAGTGGTGTGGAAAGGTGTGGGTTTTCCAATAACCCAAAGCTGGAGGCTCCTAATTATCATACTGGGAATTAGACTCTGGTTAGGGTTTCATTATAACAATCTGAAGACGGATTTAAATACCAAAGCACCGATCTTAACCCTCTGACGTATGAATTATTAGTTAATATCTCAATATTCCTTTTTACATTAAAACTATAATTTAATCTTTCGCAGTATATTTCCCTAATATGATGTATTTTAAAAGTTACACATTTGTCTGTTATAATAGGTGGCAAATATTCCAGAATTACTTAGGAATTACTTAAAATTATCAGTCATTATGGTTTTGATGTACCATCCCACCTTGAATGACTAAAAATGCCTTTAAAGACCTTTCTACTATAGCAGACACCATCCAGCTGAAGGTTGTATAAATACAGTTTAAGCTGTTTTGACAGCATATGTTGTCATTCTGTTAAACACCCCAGAAAATCATTTTTAACTCATCTCCTAGTCTGTTAATGTTTGGGGTAAGGTTGACTAGTGCCCATACAATTGAAGTTTATAGGGCAGTTGTACAGTACAGCCAATTTTTAACATGCTACTGTTGCTTTAAGTGATAGCCATAACCATATAGTGGGATGTGTGCACTTGAATGCTTGAATAACCACGTTTAAATTATCAGTGGGAATTTTTTTGTGCCAGAAACATGACAGAATGACATTGGTATTGTGAAAATGACTGCACATTTGTGTAACGTTAATGAAGAATGGCAACAAAGCTTATAAAAAAAACACTACTCATTCTGCCAGTTTATGAGCTGACATGCTTTCGTGAGCAAACAAATTTTCCCATAATTCTCTGTGGCAGCACAATAAATCAGTTGCACGTAATGCATATCCTTTGCTTTTAATTTTGTTGCACAAGCACAAATGGCATCCATGCAAAAATTCCATGAAAGTTCAGTATGTGACAAATCTTTGTAAAGCTGCTTAATTAAACAAAACTTCACCTATAGCACTTTTGTTCGTAATGTGTAACTACAAGTTCATTCAGAAGAAAAGAAAAGCTTAAGATGTGTTTAGGAAAGAAAAACCAGACCAGCCCTAGAGACTCCAGGTAGAGGGTTATAATAAACTGTAAAGTAACTGATATGCAAGCTTTCTATTTATAAAAGGTAACTTGAATCAGGGCTTATACAGACTAGTCACGCAATCACACTAGATTTTGTGCTCTATTCACTTCCATCAATCTGCGTGTAAATGTGGGATGCTTTAGTGTTTTGCAAAGGTCCTAGAATGTGGGGCCTGCTGACGATATATGTTATTTTGTTAATTTGCATATTCAAAGCCTGTTGTGACTACACCATATGTAAGCTTACCTTTTATTTTTGTCCCCTTTAAACATTAGTTGACTATAAGTAACGTTGAATATACATGTTAACTAACATGCTCATTAGAGTATTAGTAGAGTGTTAGGGGTACGGGTTAAGGTTAGTAGAATAAGTTGAAGTCAACAGAATGTCTTTTAGGGGACCTTCACAATAAAATGTATTTACCGTATGTAAAAATACAAATAAAGGAAAGATCTCACGATGGACCGCTGAAAACGAAAAACAAAGGAACACAGGAAGTTGTAGGCAACAGGTTCAGATAATTAAAGCCACTCAACAAGACCTGCAGTCAGTAGTCAAGTGATATTGACCCCCTGTTTGCGTGATGAGGTTGTTAAATTTGTGACACTGATAAGCCAAACACTGTTATCATCTTCAGTTTCTAGCTCAGCCTGCACTGATCTCTTTAACTTTACTAGGCGTAAACACCCTGGAGGAAAATTGACCTGAAAAAAGCAGACTGCTTTCATGTCTTCTCATTGCAGACTATAGAGTGCATTACATCCAGAGTCCAGGGCTTGCTTTTCTGAACTATTTTGCCGCAGTAGGAGTTTTTCCAAAACCCCTAATTCTAAGTATTAAACTTTGAAAGTCCCTTACAGGCAAGTCAGTCCACTCAGTGGGCAGTTTGGTAATACCCCCAGGCAAATGTTTCCTGTGTAGTGTGGTTTTTCTCTTACTGAAAGGGTTAAGACAGACATCTCCAAAGCTGTTAGTCAAGATAATGTTTCAGTAACATCATTCAAATTAACTACAATAGTATCATACATTTATCTTCTTTACCTCAAATCATGCTGGCCTGGCACAGTTACAGTCGATAAATTGGCTTGATTTTCTCTGCTGCGATGATTTGCTACATGGTATTGCTAGTCAGAGGTAAGTGCTATTAGGGGGATGGGCTTTATCATTTTAGAGAGCTTTTTATTGGACAAAATGATTGAGTGCAGTATGAGTCATCAGTATGTTTGGTTCGCATTCCAGGAAGTGAGACTGTAAATTTTAAATGCACGTAACTGTTGAAAGCGAATGTTTAAGAGTTTACTAGTATATAGATGGCTTTAAAGCTAACAGACATGATCTGAAAGCTAATGTACTTTGACATTCTGGAATAAACAAACTCTATTGGCTCTTTTAACTGAGAGACATGACTGCCACATAATAAGAGCTATTTCTTCCATTTAATTTCCTATGAGTGTCTCATTTCCTTCCCTCATACTGTCTCTAGCTTTATTATTCTAACACCGGTTGTGGTACAGTTACACAAATCATATGGCCTGTTGAGGAGAGGTGTGTAATTGCTTCTTTTAAGTGTTTACACCAGAATATAATGAGATTTGGGGATGGACTCTTTTGACTTGGTGTAGCAAGAAACCATGTAACGCTAAAAATAACAAGCAGAAGATCAGCAACACCCTGGCAACGGCATGGCAACACATTGAAATCACTCAGAAGACCCTAGCAACTGCGTAGCAGCAACTCCCTGGCACCTTGGTGGTGAGTTTTGCACAAGCAAACACTATTCACATTTCATCCAAAAATATAAAAAGTTAACCCTGTTACTGGTTCCCACAATCACAGTGGGCCAGATTGTGCCTTACAAAGACTTCTATTTTGATCTGCTTTAACTACCATCATCTCTGTGTCTGCCTGTCCCAGTTCTGCAGGGGCAACTTATGTGTGAAAGCAAGGTGGGTGTCGTTTGTTGAATGACTCACACTGTGACCAATCAAAGAAAAAAATAACAGTTTGGAGGGAGCGAGGAAAACAGGAAGGACGAGAAAACAGGACAACAACCAGGAAGAGAACACAGAAGCCATATGACAGAGAGTGAGACAGTGAGACAAAATGAGAGAAACAGTGAGAGGAAGAGAGAGACAAATGTTTGTGCAAAAAACCCTTCTTTCTCAGCTGGAATGTGGCACTGAGGCAGCAGGCAGGCTTAGAGACTCAACACTTGAATTCAATCAGCTTGCCTGCTGAATCCCTTCCAAAGAGGGATGTGAGAGGTAGAACCATCTGTCTCTCTTCTGATGTTTCTGCTGTCCACACTGTAAGCCAGCAATTACAAGGCAAAGCGGCGAGCTGGCCTGAGCTGACGTAGGACAGGCCCAGCCACCCTGACACCCCCCCCCCCTTCTCTTCCGTAGTGGGGGATTTCTGGGCCAAGCCAGCTAAGGCCTGTTACAGTATATGGGCAAGGTGAGTTCTGTTTTGTAGTTATGCAGAATTTAAAGGTGCTTCTACACCCAGAATCACCAGAGTTGGGTTTATGTGAAAGCTGTTTTCAGACTGTGTTATGTTCTGGGCATTCAGATCTGGGGCTGATAAAAGGAATGCTGGGATATGGTTCTTAGTTAGTATTAAACAATCAAGCCTCATAGAAGTGATTGATAATGTATAATTTGCCTGTTTGCATGCCGGCAGTCATACTTATTATAGTACAACTAATTCCTCATAACTGCTCATCTCCAAATGCCTTTGTGCATGACGCAAATGCACCGCGGTTCGGATCCAAAAGCACCATGAGAACAGAGACCTGTGGGGGTGGGTGGAGAGGGATGGAACAGATCTTGGGTTCAGACCCAAGCCTTCAAACCAAGTGTGAAAATGTTTAAAAATATAGCAACTAGAGTAGCTTTTCCTTGTTACAGGGACCAGGGCTGCCTACTCAGAGGCATTTTCATCTCAGAGATGGGAGTGTTTCTGACTAAAGCCCAGGAAATCATGGACAGAAATGGCCACTGTTTTAATAAGGACACTTTGGAAAGGGTGAGCTTGTGAACTCTGCTGAAATAAAGAATATGCATTATTTAGCCCCTGCCTGTGTTTCTCTGCTCTTCCCTGCTCAGATAAACCTCCAGATCCACTGAAGAAAAATTGCTGTGATGAGAAATGAAGCTCAGGCCAGACCTCTTCTGAGGCCCTATATCTCCAATGTCATTTATAATACAAGCAGTCCACTCGACGGCCATCTTGGAGTAGGCAGCTATTTCAAATCATGCAAGTACAGCTCCATGCCATGCACATTTTGGTTGATAAAGGAATAGATTACATCTCAATAATGTATTGCTGATTCATGAAGGTACATCTGCCCCCACTGACTAATAATCATATTGTACCCAGTTACCTTACAGAATAAGTTTGATATGTTTTAATGTCAGACTGTTCCAGTTACTTCAGGGGCTGTTTTAATTAAAGACAAAAAAATATGTTTGTTTTTCATGTTGCTCTAGCTAGTGTGCAAGCATGCTCTGATCATTTGCATGGATGAGGGCACCAGTAAGGTAACTGGTACTTTTAAGTAATAGGCAGGACTTCCTTTCCTTCAGCTCTCATGCTGAGTGGTACAATGGCTCTCTTTCATTTTAGAGAGCGACCCATGTCCTCCTCAAACGCTTCCTGGCCCTCAGTCCCTCCTTAAAACAATCTGTGTTTCTCTCCTATGCACTTGTTTCTGAGTCTAGTGGCCTCCTCCTGAACATATTTCCTCCTTCCTTTGCTTTTTCTCTCTGTTGTTCCCTGATGAAGTGTTCGTCCTCTATCAGTTCCCTCAATGGATCACTCACCCTTTTCTCTTAAAGGTCATATCTGCGGCGCAGAAAGCCGATAAGCTGCGTGTTTATCTGAGCTGTGACAGTGAAACAGAGGTGGAGGCAGATGTGGGCTCTGATAGGGCCGCGCGGTGAGGGATAAGCGCGATCTGGAGGGGCTGCGTTGCGGGGGTGACCATCAGATAAAAGGAACAATATGCCGGCGAGACGAATCGGTGAGGAAGATGGTCGTTCGGGGAGGATGCCAGGATCAAGCACCTGTTTGTGCTTTCTCTGTGGCATTTCCGAAGCAAGCTGTGCACAAAGAGTTTTCCGCTCCAGAGGAGTTAAAAGAATACTTCACATAAAGTGAAAATTCTGTCTTTATTTACTCGTTATCCAGCTTTTGCTGAACAACAGCAGTCTGTTTATCTCCATAAATTAAAATCAATACCATAAAAGGTCTATACCTTGTGCACCATTTGTGAGCTTAATTTTGAGGCTTTTGAAATCATATGATAGCATAAAATGTTTACAGAATGTAGTTATGGCATATGTTCTTTGTAAAGTCCTTTCTTTTTTTTCTTTTTTTTGTCCTTTCTGAAGTTTGACAGCTAATAGTTGCTATAAACTGCCATTCTATGGCAAGAGCTAAAAATTATTCAATTTGTTGAATTTTTCATTTCCACAGAAAATAACAAACAATGTGGGTGTTTAACAGAAAAGGGCAGCTTTATGCAAATTAGCAGGGTTGTGATGCGGCCGCTACTGATGGGAATGAAGAAATATGAGGTTACGTGATCTCTCTCGTGTGTAATACTGTACTCAAGAATGGTCAAGAGGGAGAAGTTTATGTTATTGTAAGCAATTTTGCTGTTCTATATGATTAGTCTCTCCCCATATGGGATATAATTAAAAAATGATGCATAGAGAAATGTGCCATAAATTATCGGCACACAGAGCAAGTTTTATCCATGCATTGATAATCATTCATCTTGTTCATAATATAACGTATTACATACTGCTGCGGTTATTTTAAAAGCACTTTCCCTTGCAAAATGTTCGTTTTTAGCAGCAAGAGAACATTCCTTGTCTAAACAAATAGGCATCTTATGGTTATCAACAATAAATCTCATTCACAATCAGATTTGTAAAAGTTATGGCCAGTAATGCAGACCACCAATAATGTTAGTGACTGCAAAGACAGGAACACATACTAAGGCCAACAGTACAGTGTAGTGATAACCTCCATGTGTGACATGTCTATCACTGATCATAAGATACAGAAGAAGAGCTAGAAGATCTGAAACAATACTTTACCTACAATATTGGGTTTTGCAAGCTTCTGACAGGAATATTCCACATCAAAACAAACACTTCCAGACGTAAAAACAGACTCTTCCCTCAAGCAGACGCTCCCATTAGTACCGCACCATTGAAACAGAACACAGCGCTACAAAAGACAACAGACTCGCATGCATCTGCTGTGTATTATATCACATTACACACAAGATAACTGCTTCATTCTTTTTAAAGGTGCTATAAACAATGTTAGCCACACTGGAACCTCTGCCAAACTAAGTTCTGTGTATACGCCGAATTCTGTATTTTATGTATGTAACATTATATCACAAATAATGGACAGATATGGGTGATTTGAATTCCCTGTTTGACCAATAAACTTTGAATTCTGATTTTGATTCCATTTTACTGTCCAATTAAACGGCGAAAACGTAAAATAAAAATAAAATAAGCAACGATGCCAAAGTGGTTCAACAGGTTTGCTGTCCAATGATGGTTGTAACACTTTGTTTGGCTACGCTGGTGTGGATTGATGCTCCCCTTTGGCCAGAGCACAGCTCAGTGTGTACAATCTCTGCCTGCCCTCAGCTGTTCTCACTCTCCTAATGTGTTTTTAAATTCAGAACAACTCATTTTCAGTTCATCTGAGAGCACTGAAAACAACGTTGAACATGTCAAAGTCTTCTTAATATTCACTGCTAATTGAGTATTTGCTCAACACAGCGAGGGAAGTACCTTGCTGGTGGTATCATGGCGTACTGACCTCTACCGCATTTGCTCCAGTTCAGGTTTTGTTCTGTTTCCAGGGCAATGCATTGATCAGCCAAACCCTATTATACCGCAGAACTGCTCTACAACAGTGTGCCATGATTTCCAGTAAGTTTCCAGTAATTGCCACAACTCTTAATCCATAATGAAAGAATTAGATCACCCAAAATGTTCATGATTTTAAAGAAATTTTACTGTAAAATTGTGGCAACAGCTACTGAAAAGCATGTGAACAACATTAATAAATGAATGCAGGGGAGACAAAAGTTTTGTAAACAAAATATAATTTAATATTTTTCACTTTGGGGTGAACTATAACCTCAGTTTGTTCTTGACATGTTTCCCATGTACATGTTTTGTTATAATTTCCTTTTACGTTATAGCACTTTAACTGTGAATCAATGAATTTTACTTTAGAATGGATGTTTTTGGGTGAAAACTATGGTCACCATTATGCATTTTTTTTATAACGCTTTAACCTGTTTACATATTGCTAATAAGGCTGAGTATATATGGGCAGGGCATTTTTCCAGCATTTGTGAGTTGTTTCCTCTCCGGGGATACATATCTGAGCTCTTGTGTGTTGTGATGTACATTGAAAGTTCTTTTCGCTAGATAATGCTATTTAGTTTGGGGAATCATACAATTAAATGGACATATTTAAGCTCTGAAAAGATAGACTTTGTCCGCTTTCTGCAGCAGACATTTGCATTTGCTACTCTGCTGAGTGCTGCTAGATGTAGCTACTAATAGCACTAAGTACCTCTAGAAAGCATAGGCTGTATTTGATTTATGCTAGCTAATACTCACATTTGTTCGACCCAGAGTTTGATGCCAGAAAGTCAATATGTTGCACAGACTCCTCATGTATGAATATTTGGTTCTACTGCCTGATTCCACATGAGAAGCTTTTAAAGTTTTATAAAAAAACAATGTTTTCTTCTTTCACGGGTGCTTTATTTACCCATGAATGCTTTCATGGACTGGCATTATGAACCAAGAAACCAATGCACTGAACTATATAAATCATGGTTTTATTTTATATATATAATAAATAGATAAACATTATTTTTAAAACTGTATTTTAAAACATTGTGGTTGAACATATCAGTTTGCAGACATTCATAACAATGCTGTATTGCACCTTGAAAGACTACAGCACGAGCACACGCCCCATACAATGTTTTTTATTATTATAGATTATTTTGGTGGCTGTGATAGGCCCCCTGCGACCCTGCAGAGGAGATGTGGGTTTCGAGAATGGATGTATTATTTTAGCAGGAGCAGTTCTCAGAAACTTCTGAGTCATTAAATTATAGCCGTGATTCCCCCATGTCTCTAATATGGGCAACTCCAGCCTTCAGTTGAATGATTCTGCAGTCTTTTCTGTGGGAGACTCGGGGGGGATTTAATTAGGTATATTTGCTTTAAAGTTAAAATTTCTCTGCACTTAAACAGCGTAATCATACCAGCCAGAGCAGGCTAACCATCTTGGCTAAAACACCCGTCACAACACGTTTAATTATCCTGTTAGCAATTTTTCAAAACTAAGCATAATCTACTAGCTGTTTGTATAAGAGGTTAAAGTAAAATTTCATGAACATTCTGATTCATATTGTGCATTATTAAGTGGACAGTTCTGGTCCTGGATGCTGATTGGTCAACACAGTGTTCCAGTCCTGCTAAAGTATATTATATATCTAGTAAGGGCTATATCACAAAACCACGGTGTGTCAGTATGGAACAACCATAGACACTGTTGACCTGAGGTTACATGGCATATATGTCTTATCTATATCTTCTAGCTGTACGAATAGCAACTACTTTTAAGCATCCAACAAGCCCAACATGGCAACATTTGCTCAGCTAATGATTAGCAGGACTATTTGTTTGGCCAACCTATGGCAGATGAGGGGAGTGTATAGGAAACTTGGAGAACTTGTCTGAAAGCAGTCATTATCACCACAGTTGTGATTCACCACCACATTTTTATTGGGGATGAACTGCCCCTTTAAATAGAGATAAAAAACAGTCAAAGCCTGTCAGTGTTTTGGGTCTGATCTCTGAGTTGACATAGCACATCCAAGACAGATGTACATAAAGTCAGACAGTGTACAGACAGAGCTCTCTTTCAGACTATAATCGTGTCTATAACGTAGCAGGAGGGAAATCCGAGGGACTTTTCTCAGAGCAACAAACATCTGAGAGAGAAACAGAATGAATATTATGCAGGTACGACCACTAATTAACAAAGACAGGGACAAAAGGGAGGAGAAGATGGTGTGAGTGAGATGTTCTATAAGTGGCTTCTCTATTTCTTTATACTCCTGCTTTGTAATTGTGTGCATGAAGCTCAAGTTTGCCCCCTAGTGTTCACGTTATTCCCTGAGGATTCCAACCCACATATAATGACCCCGTCCCTCACAAAGCAATATCCTGCAGATAACTTTCCCTCCACTCAACACAGCTGATCATATGATTTTGTGCCTATGAATTATGTAATACCTTTGAGTTGGTAAGTTAGTGGTTTAATATATGCAGTCACTCATATCCCTTTACATCAGCGTTTTACAGAATCAAAGCCACTTAATGCAAAGCGTTGCTGCAGGAAAGCCAGCACTCTCATGTCTCACAGCACATGGCCCAGATTTGCATTAATATGCTAAAAATGATAAACACCAAGCAGTCTAGCATACATCTGAATCTTGTAATGTTTGACTTAATACCTCTTCCTGATTTTACAATGTATCACAAAGTACTGTCACGGCGCATGTCAATATTTCAACCATATAGTTTCAATAGCACCCACAATACGCACAAACGTATAAAATTAACATGAAATTAATATTGGCCGTGCTTAACTTAAAACACTTGCTGTCTTTTATCAATGACGACTTTTCTTTATATCTACGCTGGAAGTATATTAAACAATAGCAGCATAGCTATGTACCCACCTAACAGTTTTAGGTTATAAGAACATTTTCCTAACGTTTCCATTAAAAATTAAGAAAAATGTAAAAAAAAAGGAGTTATTTTGAATGTTCTATAAACATTTGTAGATGTTGTATTAACATTATTGTTTGGTTGTAAGAACTTTTTTTTTTTTATTCTTCATCCTGTCCAAATAAAAAAGTAGATTCTTGCAATGCCTCAGTCTTCTACAAACCAATGCAAACTTACATTCAGGCTTGGCTTTATTGTGGTATGGAATGCCAACTTTCCATAAGCCGATCAAATCCCAGTGGAAAAACGTAGCCCCACCTTGCATTTTATTATTATTGATTATCCTGTTTCACTCAGAAATACATCATACTATGGAAGTAAAATTGGCTGTAAATGCCATTTGGTGTTGACCTTATTATTTAGACACAAACAAAATAGCTGTTGCACACGTGCATGTTGAAGGTGCAGTGTGGGTCATTTTTCCTCTGATTTGTAGCAGCAGAACTGTGCTGAACAGCAGGGGCTGGAAGTGCTTTCCAGCTCCAGTGGATCTATAGCAAGATGGACTAGTGCTCATTAGAGAAAGAAAGAGCAGGTGTTCTCTGTGTCTGTCTATCAGAGGTATTCTAATACTGTTTGAGTATATCTATATATCTATATAGATACACACACACACACACACACACACACACACACACACACACACACATATATATATATATCAGTGTATCACTTTTATTTTCTTCTGTATTTGTGTGTGTGTGTATTTAGGCTTTTTACAGAGAATGGATTTAAGCAATATATATTTCTATGTTTTGTATTCATGTATGTTACGTGTGCATTCATATAATTTTCTACATTTTCAGTTGAAGAAGCAGGCTGTCTAAATAAGTGCACACTCTGAAGCTTGCAGTTCCCACTGCGGTAAAAGCTGCTTCTATGAGGTGCGAAAACAGAAGTGAATTGGTGTGAGAGAGAGAGTGAAACTGATCCCACATTCTTAGTCTCTCTGACGAACATGCTTGAGACGTCTCACACGTCTCAGTCAGTCGGTCTGTCTGTCTGTGTCTGTTCTCTCGTCAGCTTCGGAAGAATCCTTTATTTATATTCAAACACAGCACAAAACTGACAGCCCCCTGCCTCCCCCGCAGACCTTACACACACATTTAAGGATGTGCTCTGTTCATATCTTGATGCAATTAGATGCAGTGCGAAAATCACACCAATCACAGCTCTGACACATCCTGTAATATGATTTGAAGAGAGCTTATGGATTTTATCTACACTTCCACTATTTTCTAATTGGCAAAAAAGGTGTGAGGGGAAGCAAAACGACCCATTGTGGATGACAGACCCATTGTTAACTCACCCGTGTGTTAGTGGCTGTTAGTGTGATGGTATTTTTACTGCATGGATATTCTGAATTCTTACAACTGTTAGGGTCAGAGGGCCAGTCTTAGCCTTCGAGGACACTCCCACAGAACACCCACAGTCCATTCACTGACTGTCTGATGAACACTGCACATTAAAGGGCAAAACTTGCCTCAATATCAGCTGCTTTAATCGGCTGCCTGAACGACTGGGAGTTGAGGTATACTAGTACACCTGGAGATACTGGTACAATAAGTAAATATGAGTAAAACGTAATTGGATTTGCCAAGTTGAGCCAGGTTAGTGCCATCAAATTTTTGTAAGATACAAGTTTTGTTTGAGGCACTTTGTAGCAAATAAATTATGTACACACAAGCAGGACTGTATATTCTGTTTTTTCTATCTGTGAAATTAGTTACTTTTTGCTTATTTTTACATCAGCTAAATATATTTTTGCTATTTTGCTTTTTTAGTATAGTCAGAGCTTCAGTGTAGTCTGAGTTTTGTCCACACATTTCTGTCATTGCAGTATCGGCTGTTTTAGATAAACCCTTGCCCTAAATGACAGAACAGACTGTGATAGATCAGTTTAAATGTCAGTCAGAAAGTCTGTTGTCCAGAATAAGCCTTATGCTGATGCTCAAAGTGAAACTAAACTATGGATTACTCATCAAAAGAGTAAAACAGTTATGCTTTTGCACTGTGTAAAAGCTGCAGTTTCAATTCTTCTATGGTAATTATAATGATAAATCCATATCCATCACAGAGGCTTAACCCAGTCATGCCCCCAAGTTACGGTTAACGAAAACAAAAACATTCTCCCCTCATTCCCTTTAAAGTCCACTAAAGCCTGTCTCAGATGCTATAGGGGCAGATTCTGTGCTAAGGAAGCCAGACTAATGATTGGTGTCATATTTACCAAGGACTCACCAACCCCATCCACTCCTAACAGGGATGACTTTCCCTCCCATTCATCACTGTACCATTCATTGGCTTTGATCTGGAAGTGATAAACACTCCTCTTTATGGCTTATTCAATGGAGCAGGGCCTCACGTCCAACAGAGAGAGTGGGTCAGTGGTTTGGTCAGTTAGAAAGATGTATGTGTCTTGGATAAAGACTTGTGTGTGTCAGTTGTTTGTCTGTGCTTAAAGACCTGTGACAACCTTAATCTCACAGGCCAATAGACAAACATGGAACCCAGATCTGTCTACATCGAAAGGGGATTTTCTTGACCTGACAAAATAGTGTCAATAGATGTTTACCAAAATCAATAAGCTGGTTAAAAATTAAATGTAATCAATAATTGAGTTTCTCAAAAGAAATCTGGCCACATGCAACCAAATGGGTTCCAATTTTGTCGTTTACAAATAGATTGGTACACATAATAAAAACTGACCAAACACTATACTTAATATGAAGTTTACAGCTTATTGAACTTTATCTAGAATGTTCAGAATGTGAGACTTACCAGGCAATTTTACTGTGGTTGACTTTTCAAAGTCTGGGTGCTAAAGAAATAAAGGTGGCTAGTTGTTAATTTCCTTTTTGGAGCTGTGTGTCCCGGTGTAATAAAAGAAAAGAAAAAAGATATGCCTCAAATACAAGAAAATGAGTTCTATTATAAACTGTTATACATTTCTGAAGAGATATATTGGGGAATGAGCGCTTGTTTTCAATAATGTGCTACAGAACCTCTTCGCTTCACTGGAGTGGATTCTTATCACCTAGCAAATGTTCTCAGTCAATAATTCATAATTTCTTTGTGAATCAGTCTTGAAAAGCCCAATCTGTACTATGAATATGAAATGTCCCCAGAAAATTCTGTCTGTAATTGTGCTTTGAACAGTGTTTTTTTTCCACTGACAGCTTCATCTGTTCAACTGTTGTTTTCCTAAGTGGAAAAACAGATTTACCACCCAGAAAGAGATCTTTTTACAAAGAGACTTTAAAACTGCTCCAACAGGGAAAGAACGACTCATAACCCATTCTTTAATCTCCAAAGTAATTTATGAGCAATCAAAAATATTTGGCATATTATATTATCTCCTTAGGAAAATCTCAAAGCTGGTAACCAGTTGTGTTTGGGATGCTGGTGTAACATGTTTCCTAACTAGCTTTAACCAGCATAACCAGAAGGATCATGTTGAAATTTAAAAACAGAAATCTATCAGGTCTAAGCTGATCTTTCCTGCAGAAGTTTTAGTTTTCCGGCCTTACCACATATTTACCTGATGTGTGTTGCATTCACATGTTCCTTCTGATGACGTTCAGAGCCCTTTTTTTGGTAACGTTCTTCAGTTACCAAAAAAGTAACTGAAGAACTTCAGTTGTCTCGACTAGGTTTAGGTTAAGGTTACTCCTGTAATTAGGTGTCATGGGAAATGTTTGCCAAAATTGGCTGTTTTCGGTTTTCCTCCATCACAACGTGACTGATTTTGATCAGCGATAATTAATGGAAGCTCAGCCATCTTTCTGCTCACTAACCCTCATTCTCCTTCTCATTATGATTCAATAAAGCATAGCAAACAAAGGCTGAGATTCCCTCCATGATACCTAAACCTATTATCTCAGCATCTCTGCTGTGACAAATTGGTTCAGCAGAAGAAGGAAGGTCAAATATTCAAGAAAGGCTATAGTGTATCAATGAGCGACAAATAATGCAGCATCTGGCCAGCAAGACAGGCTTTAGGGAGCTAGCTTTAAAAAGAATATTGTTTTCAAAGGTTCTATTATCCAGTGAGATCATGCAAATCACCATCAATCACATCTGACAAACATGAATGGCAAAATCAGAGACTATTCAAAGAAACATTATAGTCGTTTTCTTTCTGTCCCTGTTTCTTTTATGCTAAATGGACGCTGCAGTACACTGGCATTGATCAGATAAAGACCTAACATAGTGCATCCTGAGAGAAGAACTTTAATTAGTCTTGTATATGTTGACTGAAGCTGCTTTCACACAAGACTTGTCATCTGTCTGAACAGGAACCAAATACACTGGCCAATTCCCTTTTATGCGTTTCAGAAGCCCAATTAGGCTATTAGGTCAGGCTACCATCCACATGCCACCGCAGGTAATCTGCTACTGAGACAATATGCATATTGGAATAGTGCAGTTTGGTGATAAACATGTTATTTGTTTTGCTTTGCTGCAGGTGCATGCTGATACGACAAGGGATTACATTAGTCGTGGTTTCTTGCAAAGACACCAGGTTTACAAAACAGAGAGAGGGAGGGGGAGAGAGAGATGCATAGGAATATATCATCTAGTCCTAAGTGTAAACACCCCAATGTATTTATAATTATTGTGCTGGTGATGTAAACTAAAGCAACATTATAAATATCACAATGTTTTATTGTACTTTTTATTAGATACATAAAGATTTTTCATAACAAATTGAGTGTTGTTAGACTTGTTTTACAACCCTTTTGTGATTCACCCCTTTTGTGATTCGTGATTATATGAGCATTAAGACAAATGTGCGATTTAAACTTCATTTCTATTGTTAAGCTCAATTTAATGGTTGTTTGGTTAAAATCATTTTCATTGAAGAAAAAAAACATTTCTTTAAGCTTTGTCAGAAAAAAACACTTGGATAAAGACAATAAATGGATAAATGCATCTCCCAAATGCATAAATGCATGAAATGAAATATTTATGTTGATATATTTTTATCTTTATCACCCAGCCCTATTTTAGCGCTTTGATTATTTCTGCTATTGCCTTTTTCTGAAAACAAGGGGAACTGTAAACAAGTTAAACTGACGGCCTGATTTTGAGAGATTGTTGGATATCTGTTGGGTAACAGCAGTGCTGTGGGCAAGGACAAACCTTACTCTTTAAATGTTTGAGATACTATCAAAGACTAAACCCTCTTTATCTTCTCCACCTTAAGTGGACAGATCAGCCCTTTGAAGATTACATGGAAAGAGATGTGTGTGTCCAATCCTGATCTTTGCATAACTGCTGAGAAACAAGCATGGATTAGCAGCGATAAAGCATCCGTACAGATAATTATTTATTTTCAATGAGACTTGCCGATTCGAGGTGACATTCGTAACTGCAACCTTTGACGATAAGACAAAGATGAGCAGTGTTCAGCTTGGTGGAAATAAGCAACGACACAATATAGCAACTACACATGGTATATAAGAGTTGATTAGGATCATCTACTAACAAAACATACTGCAATTTTGTGCCATTATAGGTGTAAACAACTCTCACAAATTATCGTTTGTTTCTGTCTTTCTCCTTTTTGCTTCCTAAATTCACTGAAATATGCATGAATCAGTGAACGACTCTTTAGGTGAACAGACTCAGAATCACCACCATTCGCTGTTATTGCTCTTCTGGGCATTGAACACAATCTCAGCCATGTCACATCACGTTTACATTATTTTTTATTATTATATTTACAGTACATAAAAACACAGTGACTGTTTAAGTACAAATGTAATTTATATTGTTCTGATCTGATATTGAAGTGATATGAACTTAATAAACAAAGACCTGTCGAAAGCAAAGCGCAGAATAATGTAAGTAAGGGACTACTCAGTTAATTTATGTATTAAGGTCTTCCATTATCTTAGGTGACTGCAGGATGCCCTCAGCCATGATGGACTCGACGCAGGGGACTCAGGCAGAGGAACTATCCTGTATAAACCAGCAGCTCAGGTCATGTCATGAGTGCAGTAGCCTGTTAAAGATGTTTTACAAGTTTATAATAGTCAGTGTGCTTCATTTTTCTACTGTGTATTGCGCTGAGGGAGCCACACTAGTTCAGTCGATCCCAAGAACCCAGACACAGTGATGGTGAAGCCTGGGACTGTTATCAGAATCCACCTTGACTCTTTGGAAGCAGAGGCACAAAAGATGCTGGAAAGATTGTGTACATTCTGCAAAGTTCTAGATATCCTTCCCACAATGCTTTGTCCTGGAGGACCTTTAGGCTCTGACTTGTACCACAACAGTGTTATAAAATAAAACACTATGGGGGATATTTTCTGCCTCTTGTCATCAAACAGCACAACATTTACTTATCTCCCAGTAGTGCCTGCCCTTGTGTTACTTTCAACTGTCATCCAGGTCAAGAGTAATATCGCACGTGTCCCCGTACAGCGTGATGTCTTGCACAGCATGGCAGATGGAACCATGTATTTTACATCAGATGTTGCCACTGTTTTGCTCTGAACATCCCACCAGGGATCAGTAATGTACATCCAGTTATTTCAAACTTTTCACACTTTAAAAAAAAAAGAGAACTTCCTAAGGGAGGTGCAGAGAGGCACGATGACACAGGAAAGTCAGCTTGACTGTGGTATGTGTTCAGAAGCTTTGATTGAGCAGCACAAGGATTGGTCACAGGAAGACAACAGGCAAAGAACCTGATGTCTGTGTGGGGAAACCATAGACCAGTTGACTGCTGGGATTCCAGTCAAAATGTGAGAAACACATTTACATACGGTTTAAAGGAACGTTTGCTTCGGTCATGTGACAATTTTAAAGGAAACAGGATATGCAACAAAAATGCAGGATTTGATTCTGTCCATCTGGCAGCATTTGGAAAAGTGGGTGTTCCTTATCAGAATGTAGCTAGAAATAAACATTTGCAGTCGATTGTGAAGTCTATTAAAATGTTGTCCCAGAAATCAGGCCAAATTTATTTGAGCTGGGACCTGCTGGGAATTTGGGTTCACCATCAAGAGCAGCCGAATGAATAATACAAAATAACAGAATAGAATTCGAACGCAGTTGAAGACACTTTGACCTCCAGCCACACAATCTGTTCCTCACCCTCAACCAATCATCGACCCCGATTCACCACCAGGGGACTACCTTCACATCTAACCACTACAAAAAAGAAAGGGCAGTCCAACAACTGAATTATTACTTAGAATTCTGTGCAGTAAATTTTATGTTATTGGTTCTGCACAATGGATGAGATTTATGCATTGTAATGGCATCTGTGAATTGCATAAGCCCAAACAGTGGACTGTGTACAGTCTCAGCTAATGGTGAATATACTGTACTGTACCTTCTGACATCTCTAGAAACTGCCTGAGTCCTGATGTTTATCTAATGTACTGGGATATTTTATTGTAGTAAGCTAAAATTTCAACTCAAGTTCTCTTTAGCAAGCAAAAATGCAGCCACTGAAATGTTTCCCCTTTAACAGTGACCATGTTTTGCCCTTTTACAATTCCGCCATCTGACTGAAAAACAGTAAGTTTGTGTCTGTGCGTTCTGAACATTCATTATGCAGAAAAGCTCTCAAGGAATTTAGAATTAAACCAGAGCTATACTAGAGATTTAATGGGTATTATTGTGCTGAGAAACAGCAAATAAACAGTTAGATCGCCGATAACAGATTTGACTACATGTGAATGTGTTGTGCATCTTTGATAAATTAATGCGTTTTCCATGCAATGTAGCGTCAATATGCTTGTGTTGCCGGCTAAGCAGATCAGCAATTAGACTGAGAGTGGCCTTCCCTTTATATACACCACAGCAGGGCACAGCAAAGGCATGCAGTAATGGGAGTTTAGACTGCAAAAAATGAAAAGAGAGATAAGACTTTTAAAGGTGGTGTACAGTGCCTGAGAGAGAAAGCGAGCGAGAGAGAGAGAGAGATAAAAGGCAAGTGTTGCATGAAGGAGTGGAACATCAATATTCAATGTGCTCTTCACTCCAGAGAATCCTCTTCTGAGAGTTTCTCCTCTGGACCTGTGCACACATGTGTAACACACACACACACACACCTGCTCCTCCCCCCTCCCCTGTGTCTCTGTCCCTTACTTCTCTGTTTTATCTTTGCAGGGTTTTCACTTAGAAAAGTAGCATAGTAATAATGTGGTTTTCTGGACTTACCATCATGATACCATGATAATATTTGAAGTAGCATAGCGTACACTATTTGACATGTACTAATACCATTTTTTTTGTCAATATACTTTTAAATAGTATTGAAGTACCAGTTTTAAAGTATCATGGCAATAAATTACTTAGCAGTACTAGAGTTTTTGACAGTTGTCATTATAATGCCATGGTATTTCAAGGTACTTCAAATACTATACATATGTAAATACTATGTATGGACTCCTGAATATGGTAATCATTCTGAATAATAGTACATATTAAAGAGTATATATTTAACTGTGTATATATAGAATATATATATTAAACCATGGTTCTGATACCATCATTATACCATGGTACAGCCGCAGTCTTTTTCAGTAAAGGTTTTTTTGGGTGATGATAATGACAGAACATCTGTGCTCTATTGTCAAACAAGGACATTTGTAACATTTAGAATGTTCTTCACTACAAAAATAAATGAGCTGTCTTAATTAAAATCTAAAATGCCAAAAGATAACTAGTATAAATGGCCAAAGTTTTACAGTTATAATAATTAGCTTACTTTTTTGGAGATAATCACAAGTGTGTGCGTGCATGAGTGTGTGCAAGCGTACGTGTGTGCACGTGTGTGTGCTCTCTTTATTCAGCAATTGTTGTAGAAGTGAAAGTCAAAGGTCAAAATCAAGTCTACTCCAAGTAACTTTTAAAGTAAAGCTGCTATAAAATATAGATGTGTGTTTGAAAATGCAGACTGTCTGTAAGTGGAGTTGGTATTTGGGTTATGTTTGGCTGTTAGATAACCAAATGCAGCAGACACAGACTTTACTAAAATAGAATACTATTTCTCTCCAGCACATCTACACTGAAAGCAACACAGAAAAATTAAAATGCTGCTCTTACAATCAACAAAGCTCCACTAGTCGAACTTTGGCAAATCCAGTAATTAGTTCTACCCCAAAAACTTCAGCGTCATCTGTACCTTGTTAACAGATGTTTATTTCTAAGCTGTTAAAAAACTCGGTGTGCTCCTGTTTCCGGAAGTTGCACAATGCCAGTTACTCAGATTGAAACAGGCTTATTCAGTCTGTGCTGCTAATTTGGCGTGTGATATCCACTGAAGATAACAGGAGCTTGATTATTTAAGTATTGTTACATTTTATTCTATGGTGCACTAGAATGACTCTGATTGGCTGATGTGTTCTAAAGGTGTTTCATTATGTACAGTGCAATAATGCATGACTATGAATTAGTTATAGCTCTTTTGACCGCAGTACAGTTTTATATCAAGTTATTTTAAATAGCTATTCAGCCTAGCCATACAGTACATGTTAAAAGACATCTCTCTCTCTCACCCTCACACATACAATTAATAATGAAAGGGTTTGGGTGAGTATTTTAACTAACAGCAAGAAAGTAGTTATATACATAGAAAAATGTCTTTGATGAGAGATAAACCTAAAAGATGTCTTGAGGTGTAACAGCCTCTGTAAAAGTAGAATAATTGACTCTGGACTATTGAATTATTGATAATTAATACATACTTGAGGTTTAACACTGTCGCCACCTCAGGTGTGCATTAATTTTCAATAATTCAACAATACCATGTTAATTATGTCTTGTGTGTCGCTTGCTCGAACCGCAGACACATTCTTCTTGAGTTACTGACTTGAATTGACATACTCTGTACTTTAAAACTGGGCTGGGCCGAGAACCGATCCTGTTGTGGTTGCTTTTTGAACTCTTAATGATTATAATCTGGCTTCACTCTTATAGTCTGGCACAAAACCGTGATCTCACTAATGCCCAATCCCACCTGCAGCTTCCACTCCGACTGCGGCAGGGTCATAACAAAGCAGATATCATTAAAGAACATGCTTGTGTTCTGTGCACCACAGGCTGCTTGTCCTCGACCTGTTTTCTCTGTGTATATTTTTAGTCTTGTTTCGTTCTCGCTGTTTTAATTTCAGCTGGCATCCTTGAATTTAGACATGAGATAAAAGGGATCCAGCTCTATGTTAATATCTCTTTGAAGATGACTTGAATTGGCCGTAGTTTTCCTGACTTTCTCCCCCTGAGCAGAATACAGGATGAGCTGATCTTGCCTCGTCAGCTCCCCGTCAAGACGCAAACTGCCGATGGTACACGTGAACAGTCGCTCTCTTTATTTCCTCTATCAATCATGTGGGTATTTTTCTTCCTTATTTATTTACCCTTGTGCCGAATTACCCTACTCTGTCTCTGCCTGCCTGCTTTAATTCGTTCATCTCCCCTGTCCTTCCCTGTCTTCCGGGTTGGTGCGTGATGTGATGGTTTCTCGTCTTAAGCCCCATTGCTTCTTAATGGCCATGAGATATTTGAACCCAGATTCAAGGTAGAAAGGCTGAGGAAGCGAAGCCTGGAGCAGGTCTCTGAAGTTCCACAGCAAATGGGGCGGCAACACTAACACATATCATTCTTTAACAAGACCTGGTGCCTTAGTAGCTTGAATATTCAGACTGCTAAAGCTTTGATCAGCTCACTGAGATTCGGTTCTTTTCCGCCCTTCTATCTGTCTATCCTTTTTTCCCCTCATCCCACACAGATAATCGCTCACTTCTTCACCGTCGCTAACTGTGTCTTCATTTGCATACTTTCTGAGTTTGTACTGTATTAGATACATTTTTTCACCATTTTAAAATGTTATGTATGTATACTGTACGCATGACGTATTAACACAGTTCTGGATGTTTTATGTATGTTATATATAGTAAATAAATACACATTCAGAGCCAGGACTGTCTGCATTTACTAATCCGGTCTTATCAGATCTGCTTGTGTATTCCTGTCATGATTGTTGTGGCTGTGTATCGCTTCCTCCTGATAAACAGTTTGACAGGAATATCAGCGTGTGACTGAGACCCCCAGATGAAATCTCAGACACGAGGGCTCTGCAGCTCTCAGTTTCTCAATGCTTAACATGACAAAAGCATGTGTGAAATCAATATTTGACTGTCTGTTTAAAAAGCACTAGCTGAGTTCATCTTGCCTCTGGAGTTTACAGTCATTATCATGTATCTTTGGAGTTGCTATAAATAGACGTCTCTCAGTATTTTAAACTTGTGTGGTAGGTGATGTGATCAAAATCTTATCACAGTATGAGCAGTTTTATATTATAACCATGTTAGGATTTTTTTCCTTTTTTTAATTCAAGGACAAAATAGTTTATACAACATGGGAATTAATTAAATACAGTAATTGGATAATAATAAAGATCTGTTTCTGCTTTCTTACATTCCTAAAAATCTTAATAGAAAGGTCGATTCAATAATGTTATATTTTTAACTTAAATAAAACCAGTTAATTTAGATGTTACCACATAAATCACAGCTTTAGCTGTTAATACAGTAAAATACAGGCCCAGTTTATTACTGAAATCTTTTTAAACCTTTGTAGAAAGGAGAAAATGCAGTTGTTCCTTTTAAAGAGCTTTTCCTGCTTAATCTGGTCCTTTTAAATTGCCTTCATAATTTATGTGAATTAACATCTGATAATGTAGATGTTACTGTATTAAGTACATTCTTAAAGGTAATTTGCAAAAAGCTGTTTTAATGCTTCCATTTGTATTGATGAAATGATGTGACAATAAGATTTTTTGCAGGAAATAAAATATCAAGCAAAGTGGGAAAATGAAAGTAAAACATTCTCACCTCAAAGGTGGGGAAAGAATCAAAGCCCAACACATACTAAACCACACAGCCGTCACGCCACAGGCAGCCATGTGCACACACACACGCTCTCTCTCTTCCTCTTGGTTCTTCTGAAGCGCGCTAGGCTGAGGGTGTAATCGGCTGGTAATTACTGTTCTCTTGACCTGTGAGTGAAACGAGTCGCTTTGGTGCTGCTATCTGTAAAAAATGCATTAGTTCAAGCTTTCTCTAATTGCTTTAATTAGTCATGAAGGAAGGCCTGATCTGCTGTTAATTGATAACAATTTAAATAGAACAGCAAATGGTTGGATAATAGTGAGATATCCTGATTAATTTGGTGAAATTCTACAAATTAGTTGGATTACCAAGCATTGTGTGTCATCCACAAGACAATATCTGTCTGTATGTCTGTTCGTCATCCATCCAACCACCAAAAGAACAAAAATCAAAGGAAATCTAGCTGAAAATCTGAGCTCATAGGAGTTCTTGTTTGCATATACAATATTTCTCACCACTTTGCCTACGCATCTCTCTCTTATTTAAGCTCAGCTACACACAGTATATTGCTTTGTTTTTACTTACAAACACTTACAACTCTGTTTGAACAATCTGAAAACTTTGAAAGAAACTTTTAAATGTTTAATTTTGGCCTAGGAACATTATGTGATGTTAAGGGTAATCATAGAAGCACTACCACTCAGTGTTTGCGTGTTCGTTCAGTATTTGGCTGTGCCCCCTGCTGGAAGATGCTTTAAAATGTACAGACTGTAAGCACAGTACAGCACATTAAAAAACCTGCTCCCTAGCCAATCAGATTAGTGCTTGCTGGATTGAGAAAGTCAGTTTCATTAGACGCTTAACAAACGAACTGTGGGAGATTATGAGGATGAAATGGAATCATTCTTAAAACTATTTTATTTTCAATATCAATGACAGATTGTTCACACACAGAAAATGAGATGTTGGCAGTTTGCATGCCTCCTCTTCTCTGATGTTGATTAGTGAAATAATTGTGTTTCCAGGAGACCCGAACAGACAATTAAACAGAAAATGAAACTACGACACTTGCATTCATGTTTTGTCATGGTCAATTTAGAAGATGAGGCGTCTAACAGACAATGTACAAACAAAACCAAATTCTAAAACATACATTACGATTGACTGGTCTATGATTGGACAAGCTTTATTTTGTGAATACGTCAACCACTGTTGGAAAATCTATAATACTGAACTAATGCAAAGTTTTCAGAGACAAATCCATATCCTGCCCTGCAGCTACCTCTTGCCTCTCTTCCCTCCCATAGAGATACGAGCGATTGTAGATAACATTATCATGATGCTCCTCCTGGGAGACGGTGGTCACATTTCATTTGGTATGTTCTGATATCTATACAACAATAATCTGCATGAACCACACCCAGCCCTGTCAATTACTGTCTTGGATACCATCCCACACACACACACCTGAGACCTCCGGCAAAAGCTTATGGATGTCTTAATTCTGATGAGAATGTGATTTTCCAGTGGTTTTAAAACACTGCCAGTACTTGCTTCTGAGAGAGCATCTTGACACAATAGTAATGTTACTTTCTCTTTATTGCAGTGCTGTTCATGGAGCTCAACAGGTAGAGCGTTGCAATAACAATGCCAAGGTCATGGGTTCAGTCCCCAGTGCATGCATGGATTGAGAAAATATATACCCTAATAGCACTATAAGTCACTTTGCATAAAAGTTTCTGCCAGTTGCATAAATGTAAATGAATTAGCATTAACTAGCATTGAATTTCTGCTTTAACCGCTGGCAAGATTTCAGAATGGCTACATTACCTGCTGTAGCAGTCTAAAGCAGTCACTGCTTGAATAGCTAGTGTTTGGTATTGGTTAACATTAGCCAATAGATTGCATGGCCTAAGTGACATCAGCAGAAAGGCAAGGTTGTTTTAGAGGCGGAGCAACTATTTTGATGGAAGATTATACATTTTGTTGTCTTTGGAATAATGTGCACTGATGAATGGTGCACAATGACAACAGGAATTTGTATTCAAAAAGTAGATAAGGTTGATTTTGATTTCATCTTGACTTTAAAACCCTCATCGGCTATTTCCTCTGTCCCTTCCGCCCTGTTTGCACTGGATTTGAAAGCCAAGCCCTGGTTTATCAAGCTGTTTTTGACCCCATTAGAGTTTCGAGAAAAGCTGAGCAATTGCAGTTCCCCTCTCTGGCTATGTGGATATAATCTCCTAATTACTAGAAGTCTAGGTGATGTTTTTCACTGTAATTATCTGGCTTTTTTACTTAATAGTGAGTCTGGGTGTACGTATGTGTATGCGCGTGTTTCATTAAATAGGATTTAGGAGGCATCTAAGGGTGTGTGTGTTTAGAGGAAATGTTAATGAAATGAAACATGTCAGGGCTCTATTTACTGGATGTTTGTCATGTTTATCTTTGGCTTAATGGTACTTTGTAAATTAGCTGTTCTGTCTTCTCAGTTAAACATGTCTCTGTCTCTCCCATTTTATGCCTGTCTCCCATTTTAAATAAAAGCCAAGTATCTGTTCTGTCATAAAAGCTATCAAATCTCAATTATATATTAGTATCAGCATTGAGATTGTGTGACGAGCTAATAGGAACTTTAGCTTAAGAATTTTAAACTCTTACATAATCTTATATGTGTCGCCATTAGAGCTTTATATAAAAGTCATCAATATCACAGACTGCTTAGATTTGCCTAAATGTGGAAATCTGAAATTATTAGTCTGATATTTCTCATCAGCTTCTTCCATAACTAAATTATCTAGGCTTTGCACATACACTTATAAGTCTATACATTACCTGTATGTCAATAATTGCCTCATTTGGTTTAGTAGTAGAAAACTGTGAACAAGTAGTTAGTTTTTTCAGGTTGGAACAATATGCCTCAAGATGTATTTTATCAGCTTGGTTTGTACTTCCTGGAACTTCTCCTAGCAGGCGTATGACTTCCATTAGAAATTCAGTGTAGCGCTCTCCAAACTGAGAAACAATGTGTCTTTAATTTGTGTGTGGTTAGGGCAGCAGGTCAGGAAATGTACTGCTGTTTCTAACTCATTTCAAGTGCAGGAAGAGCACAGCCTGCTCAGCTCTGTCTGTACCTGTCTGTTTCTATGGAGGGGCCATGTTTACAGAGTCTCTACATTGTCAAGGCTTTTCTTAGCTCAAGGTTGGTGATAGTAGATGACTTCTCCATTGTGCTGCCTGTTGAGTGAATTATTGCCTTCCAATTTGCCCTGTTTAGCTACAATTTCAGTCCATTTGTATTCTTATTGTGTTTAAATCATTTGATTTGGTCTAACTGAGTTCTAATTGAGCTTAAGCCAAATTTAATTTTAGAACTTCGAGTATATTGTCCTTGTGCCATGACTCCAAGGATAGTCACAGGCTTTGTAATATTGAAAACGTAACCAGCCAGCAACCACATAGCAATGCACTAAGAACCAATTAAAACACCATAGCAACCACACAGCAGTGCACTAAGAACCAATCAAAACACCCTAGCAACCACACACTTAACCAACCAATACACCTCAACAGTGCCCTGGCAACCATCTACCACACTCTAGCACTATGGCATAGAATTCTGCATGGGCAAACAACATCACGTTCTTGAAAGTTTTAAATGATGATTGGGAGGAGCCTCTTCTAAATAAACATTTGCAGAGCTCTCTACAGCAGAAAAGTTATTTCACAGTTTGATTTTTCCTCTGCCTTCTGTCTGCACTAATAAATCTACAGTAGTCACCCCAGAAAACTCCATTAACATGCATCAGAACATCTGCATCGGGTTCGCTTTATTCATTTGTCATAAACACCATTCACTTTGTGTACAGCACATAAAAAATCACCCATAACAATGACGCCATTTGTTCTGGTAAAGTCGTTATTGCTGTAATCATGTGTTTGAGGCGGTAAGAAAAGTCATTTGCTCAGATTCTGTTAAACATTCACATGGTTTTTCATTGTCAGTTTTGGCCTTCTCGTCTACCAGCTTTTAGTCTTCTCCAGGCAGACCGATGACAATCTAAATATCTTTCCTCGCGCAGGCCTGACTCCTAATGCAGATGCATAGCTCATTTTGAACTAGGCTTATGATGAAATATAAGGTGTTTTTCTCTTCTTTACAGAGTGTGTTTTACACTTTACTAACGTTGCCATTTCATTGTATTATAGGGTTCCTCCTGTGGGTTGTATCAACCATTCACTTTGTGGCTTTGTTTCTCTGTCTAGCCAAACGTCTGTCTCTCTGTCTGTCTGTTTGTGATTCTTTTTCTGTTCTTACTCATTGATTTTTCTCTTCTCGGTGGAGAAAACCATCTAAGAGTAGCAGTACTTGCGCTTCTGAAATTTTAATAAAAAGGAGCGTAAATGGAATGGCAGTATTTTGTTATTGTTCCAGAATAATTCTGTTTATAAGTTCTTTTTTCTCCAAAAGAACCTTTGGAGAACTTTTTGTTCTTCTCCTAAACAGAGATGTACTTCCCCAGATAAAAAAAAATAAGTTAAAATAGATGCACTAAATGCACTTTCTGATGAAATATTCTGTGTTGTTCAATGACATCAGTTCACACAGAAGGAATCAATATTCAGACCCCAACAACACGCAGTTCAATAGCAGTGATACTCTATTGTAAAATGATACTGTGTTTGACTGTGCCTTTATTTCCATTGGACCCTTGAGGTGCAGATTAATAGCTTCTTTGTACTGTATTCATTAAGTCATTACAATCCCAGAGCGAATGTTTAATTCTTGTTTAATTCTCATGTTGCTTGCACATAGCTCAGAAGACAGCAGTGGTCTTAGCTTTGTCCATGTTTGTTCATTACTGTTTCATTGAAGAATCGACTGTCTCAGATGTTCCTCCAAAGAAGAACTACAAAGAGAAAAGCAGGAGACATTACTAAAAGTTTTCTTGCCTCTTGCTTCATTTCATTTTCATTACTGTCTAGAAGAAAAAACTGTAGATATTAAAAATATCTCATTTGTATTTTTCTTTTCTTATGGAAATATACATGGCTGTAGGACCCCTTACAGGCACCCCAATCATGTTTGTTTTTCCAGCGTACCAATTATAGTGTGGGTTATTGCCAAATAAATTTTATTCTGACTGAATAACAGAATGTACAAACATTGTGGTTCTCTAATCCTCTTTGATTTAAGAGCCATGATTTAAAGCAGAAGAAGAAATCCATATCGTATAGAACTTCTGTCAGTGCTTCAATCCAGGGACGCGTGGCTCCCGCGGTCTAATTGTGCTGATTTCTAAGAGATGATGCTAAAAGATTGCCACTAATGGATCTGTGGTGTTAAAGGTCTGAGAAATCACGGCTGTCTGAGTGATAACAGATAAAGTGAAAGAGAGTGGAGGTGGAGAGGGCCAAACAAAGACACGCAAAGAGAAAAACCATGAGAAGGAATAGAGAAGATAGGACGACACTGACTTATAGTCCAGACAAAAGCTCCAGCCATGCACCTAATTTAAGGCCATCCTGTGCTCTGTCTAATTAACTATTTACTAGCCCATCTATCAAGAACTCTATTCAGCTACTTACAGAAACCTCTCCTCTCCAGATTAAAGGATAAATGTTTCATTATCATGGGTGTGTGATGGGCTAAATATGGTTGCTAGCTTTAGTATTCATATGCAGGTACTATAATGAGAAAAAAAGTTTGAAAAACCATTAATTAATCTTTGCCCAGGAACAGAGCAAGAGTACCACAGCTTGAAAGGGGAGAGCGGGATCACTTGTTAGCCTAAAGCTTTATGTGCTTGTTTTGAAAGGGAGAAAGTAGTGGTTGTCTAGAGATAGACTTAGGGCTAATCCTCAGAGGGGCACTTTACTGCATGTCCACCTCTTGTCAATTACTGTGTGGATTCAGAGTCGCTGTTTTCAGTGCAATTAGATATTCCTTCCTGGCAGAAACTGAAGTGCATTTACATCTGAGCATTAAAGCTGCAATGAACAAATTAACAAAAATCAGTTAATGCGCAAGTACATGACAGATCAGTATTCAACATGGACCTTACCTTACCCAGAGTCCCAACAGAAAGTTTATAATAATGATTTATAATTTCAGCAGTCCCAAAACAAAGTACATAAAGTGACCTGCAATTTTATGTTTTAAACAGCCTTGGCGGTAGAGTGGCAAAACTTACGGTTACAGCTTTAACGCTGGTGAAAATGTTTTTATTAAATGCACCTGTCCAGCAGGGGGCAGTGAATGGGGCCTAATTAACGGAAGTACAATTTCTGAACAATATGTAGAATGCTCGAAAGTGACTCACATGGTAATGATGGTTGTAAGTTTGTTTCATTGCATGCTGGGAGTCAAACTGGGCCACAAGCCCAGCAGCTGTAGCAGCCAGTAACACCATTTCATACCTTGAAGCATGTCTGCTAGGCTTATATAAAGAACAGCAATAAATTCAATAATACTTTTACTTGTTATCAACCAATTGCAAGTATCAAAGTCTTTTATTAAAAGGTCACTCAATTTGGTCTGTCGGTGGAACAAATAGCTTGTTTGATGGAATAGTAGGTAAGATTAACTGAGTAAATAAACCTATTGCTTTGTATTCAGTTAATTTAGAGGAATCTCATGATGTTCTGTTCAGAGCTTTTTTACAGAATACCTCTCACCACTCCTGCAGCCTGTGATACCTTTCACACTGTTTCCAATAGAATTATTAATTCATTTCAAACCTGAATCCACCACTGTTGCATAACACAACATCAGCCACATACAGATTTGACAGTTTGAAGCCCACAATATTTACAGCCAGCATATATACTCTATATTCTTGTTTTTTCACATAATGTGTCTAAGACAAACTCACAAAAACGTTATTGCTTAACGGTAACTATTTCACAACCCATAGATAGAATGCCATTCTCAGTTACTGTATGTTTAATGCTTTGTTTTGTACGTTTCTCTTAAAATTCAGGAGAAAAAAAGAAAAACAAATAAGGCCATATTTGTATGTTTCTGCAGCTTAACTGGTCAAGAATTGTGTTAGCAGCACAAAGGTTGTGGGTTCGAGTTCCAGGGAACACACATATTGATAAAATGCACTTGAATGCACAGTAACTGGCTTTGGATAAAAGCATTTGCCAAATGCATGAAAATGTAAATCAAAATCCATTACATATGCATTAAGATTAATAAAATTGATTAGGATAATAAAGCCCAGATCAGTCCGTTTTGGAAGGATTTGAGAGAAGAATTTGTTGGCGATGATATTAACAAATCTGACAGTGATTGCAGGTTTGACCAATCCCTGCTCAGTAAGACACTATTCTTAAACTCTAGAGGAGGCGAATTTGTGTTCCTGAAGCTCAGTAGGTAGATTCCATTAGCAGTGCAAATGTTTTGGGTTCGATTCCCAGGGAATACACAATGATAAAATGTATACCTGAATGTACTGCAAGTTGCTTTAGATAAAAGGGTCTGTCAAATGTGTAAATGTAAATAGAAGATGCAGACATGAAAGTTTCCATTTTATCTCATCACTGTCTAGCAGAAACAATATAGATGATATTAAGGTGATCTCATTTTTAATCTTTGTGTGGTTGGGGTTCTACAAAAATATACACAATCTAATTGTTCTCTATCCTCTAAATGCAGAATGAGTGGCATCCTTGTGTTATAAGGTGGGGTTTCTTGCTTAGATTGTTCATAGTGCTTCCATCTCACCAACCGATGCTCAGGCATCACTGAGCAAACCTGGTTTACACAATAATTAGACATGATCTCTCTAATAACGGCCTGCTTTATATTGCTGTCAACACAAGAGCTCAAGAGGAGGATTTGTTTTTTGTTTACACAATCCAAAGTAAATTAAACACTGGGAAAGAATCCTGATTATACCTTGAAGCTCATGCTTTTGTTGTTGCTAGACATGAAAATTCAATATAGCAGCCACTCTGATGTTGAGCTGTCACTCAAAATGTTATCTGGCAGAAACATGGAAAAATCACTGACCCTGATAGCCTCTCTCTCCCCAAATACACAGAAGAAGCTTGCAGCTGCGTTCTGTGAGGAAGCCATTTTGTACTCTGGAAAACAGTCTTGAAATCAACTGTCCCCTGGTAAGTTCGGAAATATTTCTGTAATAATTCAAGCTGATGTATTTTTTGCTATTTTAAAATGCTTATTCCTATCCCTACTATGCAGAGGCGGTAAGTAGGCCATCCATAGATTGATTTTCCCCTAAAGTGTAAAACTTTGGCTCTGTAGTTGTTTTTCTGAGACATTGGCTTAACCAATTCTGTTTTCACAAAGTTAATGTTTTGCACTCTTTGTCAGTTTTAAGTTGAAAGGTTTTATATCTGTCTGTATTCAAAAATTAAATACATTAAATGTATACCTACATTACAGCATTATCTAAAGCCAGCATTTATAAAACATGAGTGTTATAGTGTGAAATTCTAATCAGACATCTACTAAGTCTATGGGTAGCTTGATTCTTCATCTTCTCTCTTCTGCACCTGCATGTAGCAGATGAAGTTCTATAACAGAGGGTCCTCACAGAAGAACAGCCCCCTCATACAGAGCTCTCTCTGTGAGCTGGGATCTCTCTGCCATGTATTCTGATTACCCTCATCATTCGGTTGGTAATAGGAGACTAGAGTGGTAATGACTTGTTCGCTGTCTGTGTAAATATGGATGGTTGTGAAGAGGACGTTGTTGAGAGTGACAGTCTGATAGAGAGCTTATAAGATGCTTTCAACAGGGAACACACCATGAGATATTAGCTTCAGTCATTTCCACTGTATTGTTCTGTGCCAGAGAGTATATGCTATGTTTTCAGCATTTTTAACAGGTTTTAAAGGCATATAAAACTATTTATCATTTCCTGATTGAAATTCCAGTGCTTGTAAGGTAGATTGAGTTTTAAATAAAACCCTTAAAATAGATGAAGATGGTTTAAGTGGCCTTATGTGCCCCTAAGATGGCTTAAAAACCCCTGGGGAAAGGAAAATCACAGATGAGATTTCTTTAATATCTCAATTATTTCTCACTTACAGCAGTGGGATTAAATGAAGAGCAAATGGAAAGTTTTGCTTAAGCCTCCCGTGCCTCAGATATTTCTTTTGAGAAACAGACCCAGAAATCTTACAAATGTCTCTATTAGAGTTTCATAAGCGAGCTCAAGATCTCAAAAAGTGTCTCACACTGAGCTCAGATTTGCCAAGTCTGCAGTCAAAGGTCAATAATAACCTCTGAGAAATAAACGTTTTCTCTGGGAATAACTAATAACATGGTAATGCAAATAGGTCTTAGAAAGAAAACCTAGTGTGTTTTGCCTGTGCAAGTTCTTTAATATCATTTCTGTTTATTAGATTTTGAATAGTAGCATTCTCGCTATTTAAGTTAGTGAGAGATTTTCAAACTTTTTATCTTAAATTTCTCAAAAATAATTAAGTTTGCATAAATTAAAAATAGATTACACACCTACAACTGAAATTATCTACAAAACAAAGTTAGAATGCAGTCTGCTTTGTACACAGTTAATTCCTTCATGAAATGCAGAAATGAATGAATGTTTGAGGATTATCAATACAGTCACGACAGCCATTCTTCATTTCTTTACTGTGTTTTTAGGAACCTGTTTTATTGCCTTTTTTGGTTTTTGGCTTTGTCTTGCTTTTAATTTCCTGCTGAAGAGTAATTCACAACACAGTATATGGTATGGAAGAACATCTAACCTGTTCTGTCAAGAAAAAGGGAGATTGTAAACTTTATATGTTACAGTAATAAAATCATTCAGATTATTATACAGTTGACAACTCTTTAAAGGACACAAAAATTAGTCCGAAAAAAATAAAAAGGGACAAAGCTTTTCCAGGGGCTGTCAGCAATCAGCATTGCCTTGCTCCAGCATTAATCACTGTGTCCAGAGCAAAAACAAAAACATTTATCATTCAAATATCAGTAGCTTCATAAAACACAGCAGGGCAATGAAGACATCTTTTTTCATACGTCTCTCCTATTTTCTCTATACCCAAGCAAATCCATCAGTACAACTAGACTGCCTCTCTTTCTCAAGCTCTCCCTCTCTCTGTGATGGAATATTTAATGTATTTTCAGCTCAATCAGGTTAGCTCAGCAAGGCGGGAGGGGCCACGGATACACAGTGGGTCTAAACAGCGAGAAGTGTCCGTCCATCTGGCACCTCAACAGCCTCAAAACTCAGCATCCATTCACCTGTGAGGAAGCATGTCGTGAATAAAACATTACATCGTGTAATTTCCTTCATTCATTCTTGAGAAACCTTCTTTATTGTTGCAAAGGCTCAAGAATGCGTTGTGCTTGTTGGATGAGAGTTAGCAAGAGCTGCTTCTATCCTTAGAGGAAGCCATACAGATTTACTCACTGCTGTATAGGGTGGAGCACTGCTGCTTTTTACCGCCTACCAAAGCCCCTTGTGATCTCGTGATCTCGTGATCTGATCTTTCCTGTTGTGACCTGTTCGGCAGCTCACAGGTATAGCAGCTAAATAAACACAGTGTACCTGTCAACTGGTTCACTGTTTGTTCTTAAGACATATTCGGTTCTATAATGCCCCAATACAGAGGTTGCTGTTCTCTTTAGGCTGAACATAGCAAAACGGGAAGCTCAGCTCTGGGTCTAAATGTGTTTTATTTGTCTTGTTTAGGACCATGAACAGCGTCTTTTGAATAAAAGCTGAATGAAAGGTGATACATTGGCTTCAATATAATTTATGGTGCTTACTGTAGAAAAAAGTGTGTGTGTGTGTGTGTGCCTTGACTTTCACTAATCATTAACTACAAGGAATAGCTGTGGAATTGTGGAATTATATGGGAAAAGGAAACTTGAATGAGTTGTGCACCAGTAACAATGATGTTGTCTTTTGTAGGAAACTATTAACCAACGTACAGCATGCGCAACCCGCCTTGAATAAACCTGTGCAGATACCCCCGGTCTTCTTCATAAATGTGTCCAAGGTCGCGCATCCCTTTACGAGCGCGTTGGGAACGAGTTGGGAAGCGTATTACGGACGGGATAGAGCAGTATCCCCGCGGACTTCCACTCGAGTCGTGCCAAGTTAAAGCAAAAACTGTTTCATCGCTCAGCATCAGACAGCTTGATCTGATACGACCATCCTCAGTGAAATATAGATAAAGTAAAACGCACTGCGACGCGACAAACTAGAGCGCATTCATTTTATCAAGGAATCGTCGCACTCGCGCTGTAGACAGCTTCGGCGATTATAGCGCAAGCGTTCACGCTGCTCGCGTCGCGTCGCGTCGCAATGTAGACGGGGCGTAAATCGGTAAAAAATAGTTCTCTTTTTATTTGTTTTGAATATGTGACCAGTCCGATCATATGTTTGCAATATTTGAATAATACATTCAAGCACTGTTCCCGCCTGATCCAAATATTTGGGGATGCGCGTACCTTGTAAATGCGCCACAAACTATCCAAATTGGTCATGTTATAAGGTAAACAACATTCAGTGTAATGAATGTGGATAACTTTGTAAATCGTTTTGACTTACCCTCAGCAGTAAAAGTCTTCATGTTTTAGGAATAAATCCAAAAAGAGTAATCCCAGAAAGAGGTCCTTGTTGGGTTGGAGAAAACGTGTGTTTTTCCTCGTCGCGGTAAATGAATAAACAATTGCGCAAACCTCACGGAAGATGAACCATCATTCCTGCCGTTCAAACTTTACCCGACGGTCGCCGTGGAGGCTCGGGACGGAGAGCAAAGTCTCCCGGTGATTCCTCTCTCAGTCATTTGGGAATGTGTATAGCAGTACAAGATCGCGGTAACATCCAAACTCAAAGATCAGCTTCAGACTACCGACACAGACACCGAAGCGCAGCGCGAACCACAAACAAGCCCGGATGGTTACCAAGAGCTCGAGAAAGTCAGAATGGAAGGGGGGAAAACTGCAATAAAGGCGAATCCAAAAAGGCTTTTTTTCCCAGCCGTTCCCGGTTAAAGCAGAAGTATTCCAATGATCTGAGCGTCCGATCAGTCGCACAGAGGAAACAGAAAGAGGCGGCGGTGCCGTGCGCTCGGAGTCGGAGGGAGGGAGGGACGAAGGGAGGGAGAGAGAGAGAGGGTGGATGTTGTAGGGTGGCAAAGAGAGAGGGAGATAGAGGGGAAGTGTGTCTTTGTTTTTATATAGTCATGATATAAGATTTATATAAGCGTTTCATTTTCTTGGTGAATTTTGTCTAGGTTAAAATTGCTGTTGTACATATTTATCTGTTCCTTATTGGACTTTAAGTGTTGCCCAGTTCTTTGTTTTTTTGAATAGTTATATTCACGTATAAATAAATTGCTATACATTGTCTTTGTTTATATTTACATGCTATCACGGTAGACGTGCGAATGAGGTTGAACTAAACTGAAATAAGAAATGAGAGAGAGAGAGAGAGAGAGAGAGAGATGAATGTTTTATAGCACAGGAGCAGGAATAGAGCGCTAATGAATCTTTTATAGATTTCAGACGCTTTGACGTGCAGGGAATCCATTTGCTTGCACATATACACGCAGAATTATTAACACAATGGTTTGGGGACATATAAAGTTTTTTGTAATTGTCCTTGGCCATTTATTAGATATCAGCATCTTCTAGCTTCCAGCCTTACAGGTCACGTGTGCAATTTGTGCAGCACGAGCGTCATCAAAAGGAAATAG
The DNA here is from genome assembly GCA_036877525.1 of Chromobotia macracanthus. NCBI lineage: Eukaryota > Metazoa > Chordata > Actinopteri > Cypriniformes > Botiidae > Chromobotia > Chromobotia macracanthus. The sequence goes on from JAZGTH010000058.1 coordinate 6,696,263, forward strand.
CAGAATAATGAATGTCTTAAAAGAGTTTCCCCAAAAAAAGACCCTCCCTCCCAATGTTGCCAACACACCCCCAATATGCGGGGGAAATGAACTACGTTTATGCAAGAAATGCATATAAACCTATCAGATATGTAATACGTGTTCCAGCCAGACTGGTGACATGTGGGTTTGATATCACAGAAGAGCTCATGTCATGATCATACAAATATGTCATATCCTTTATGTTTTATCTTACTACATTTAATGAGATTGTATCGTTTGCTTTCTAGACATTCTGTTCCACGGATGAAAGAAACACGAGTTTGAAACAAATATAACAGTGAGTAAATTGACAATTCTGGGGCAAACTTTTGCTTTAACATGCAGCACAGATCTGCTTTCCTTCGCCATTTGGTATTTATTTAAATTAACATGCATTAATGCGCATCTCTCTATGCTGAGCATGACGCTGCGTCAGGCTGTTTATTCCAAGGTGTTTACCTGAGCTGCATGTGAGAATCTGCTTTAATATGGAGCAATAATTGAGGCCATATACCACCGGCAAAATAGTGCTCGAGTTCGCGGACGTAATACTGAATGTGACGTTGAAATTTGCATGGTAATTCACTCAAAAACACATCATCCTTTTTCGGGATTGTTTATTTATTTATTTATTTATTTTTGGTCAGAAAACGCCCCCCAGCGACCGCAGCTGATGGGAGAAAGTCAATTTAAGATGCTTGTTGTTTCTATGTGATGGTGCGCTTTACATACTATAATTATAGTACTACATAGGAGACGAAATGAAGTTTTATTACACATCGTATTTTGGACAAAAAAATCTGTACGCATGTATCTTTAAGTCTTAAAGGTAAGCTGTAGAACATCAACTTGTTTGTAATGATGTAGTTTGTAATTGTAGTTTGTGTTCTGTGGGTTACTGTACAGTCCACTTGTGCCTTGTATCTCAATGTATCTCAGTATTATTTTACGTGTTGAACTAAAAGCTACTACAAAAATATGTAGCTGTTGAAATTCTATGTTGGATGACAGAATTAAAAGTTTTATATAAAAGGTTATATATATATATATATATATATATATATATATATATATACACACACACACACACACACACACACACACACACACACACACACACACATTTGTGATAGTGTTTAAAACCAACACACAAAACCACTGCCAGAAAAAAAAACATAGCAAACATTTGTGCTGTTAAACTTTTGACCCAAAACTTTATTTTTGCAGCTGCGGTGACTACCCCCAGTCTCCTGAACAGGCAGAAAAAAGTTTTTTTTGTGACTCTGACACTGGCAGAAAGGATTTCAAAAAAGAACATCAAATATGCATCGCATGCTAAATGACTTGAGATTTTTCAAGATTGTTTTAAAACGCAAACATAAATTATTAACAATGGCCACGAATATCAAGCTAATCCCTTCTTAAGTCTCAAAGAGTTGAAGTGATAGAGCGCCAGGAAAAGGACAGAGAAAGCTTTCATGCTGGGAACTGTTTTAACCATTTCCATCCCTCACTTCCTGAGCATTCACCAGGCTATTGGTTTTACGTCAAATGACAAACCGAAATATATTAGTCTGAGCTGTGCTGGTGCTGACGTCTGAAAGAATCAGGGCCAGTTCATATGTGCTCTTTAAACCATGCTTTTATAAAGTGACTCTAAAGCTTATATTCAACTGCAAATCCATCAAAAGAGCAATCCGAACAATGAGTCTTTTCTGATTTTAATCGTGGCATTTTAAAACATAAAAACATCTACACTAGGGCTCATAAGTCAGGGCTGGTGTACAGTCAGCAAGTCATAATTGCAATTTAAACATGGAGAGGGTGAAAGGGACTTCAGTTTCACCCTAAAGGGGTTTATCTGGCAGTAATGACTGGCTGATTCTACATTATCCCACTTATTACTGTATATGGCTACTTCCCAAATACTTACATAAAATATTGATTAGGTTGAAATGATTTCATTATGTTAGAGGGGAAAGACTGTGGAGTGACATGAGAGACATGAAACTAGTGCAGCTATATAGGAAATCAGTTCCCAGTTCAGTGATTGACTATCTAGTTTAACAGCCATTGTACAAAAATATTTGACTATAAAATGTCACAACAGACCAGTCAGAATCAAGTATTCCAGAGACCCATGCAAAAACGGTCAGATAGACAGTTATAAGATGAATGGAAAGATGGATGGATGAATGGATAAATGGATGTCGGAATCTCAGGAAGCTCTCAATACTTCGTCCAGGTATGACACGCTGACCCTGACATATTGCAGATCTTTCCGCCGTCCCTTAAAAAGCTCTTACACTAAATCTTTCTCTATGCAACAGGAAATGTAAAATCAATGGTGAGCATTTTGCAATAATTATAGGCCCTGTTCCTCTGCACAAATTCTGTTCATTTAACAGGCATTTACACGCGATCAGATGAGACTATCTCTTCTCTCCATCATGTGAACGTGTCACAGAGCTGCCGAGCGAAGCCTGTCGTCACAGCTTACAGTGGGATGTGACCTCTGCGCTAAATCCATCGTCCTGTGCGCTGACAGTGTTACCGTTAAAAGCCTGTGACAGCTCATTCTCCTCAGTGGCCTGGAAAGACAATATCCATGATGGAACTGCCCCGTGTTGCTGTCCAAAACTCATTAACACATTGAATAAAGACAATGTAGAGTTGTTCACATTAAGTTAAAATTACAGCGTCTCTGTCTTCCTCTCACCCTCTCCTTCTCTTCCTTTTAATTTGGTCTTTTTAATTAGATTGTCTATTGCTGCTGTATAAATTAGCTTACCCTGAGAAAAATGGACTGCCTTTGTCCAATGCATGCTTCAAAAGCTCCTATATAATGAACTGGACATATACGCACTATATTTTAGATGCTGAGGGTGAAACTGGCTTACAAAAGAAACAACTTTCTCATTATCTGGATATGTTATTAAATGATGTGACCTTTGCTTTGATTTATGTAAATTGATTTAACACTGTGTTTACATCTAACACTATTGGTGCAAAAAGTAAATTCAAGTAAATTAAAGTTCAAGTTCCCTGAATTAAGTCAAGTTATCTGTTCTGATTTGTTTCCAAATTCTGGTTTGACAAAATCAGAATTTGGTGCCACAGGCTGGTTATCTGCATAAGTTAAATATTTACTGGATTAGGGTATCATTTGGGTCTGCATCTGCCAAATGCATAAATGTAAATTCACTGTCACAAAAAATTGACTTAGCAAAACTTAGTTTCTATTTGCTTTATATCTGTTATATCTACTGTTAAAGACAGTACTCAAACCATGCTGTTGTGGCTTGAAGCATCATTTTTACAGAGTCTTATAAAACAGTATTTAATTAATATTTAACCTATATGTAATACTGTACCAACCAACATTTACGGCTCTAGAAGTATCACATACAGATGTGCAGGAATTAAAGCGTAAATCTCCTGACTGAAAGATGAATGGTTTTAAAGGTAAAATAAGGTCAGGCCTCCTCCTGGGATTGTTCAGACATCTCTGAACTTAATCAGAATATATTGTAAGTGAGAACAAGGAACCAAAGAGTGTGCTGCTCCTTCATTCTCTCTCGCTCTCTCTTTTAATTTGGATCTATTCAAATTACTGTGTGTTTACATTTCCAACCTGTCCTCTATTTGCAGGATGAAAACTACTTTACACCACATGGGTAATTCAGTCACAGTTATAAGTACAGAGACACTAGTGTAAAGAGATGTTTGTCAAGAAACACTTTGTATTTAGGGCAGGTGGAAAATTACAGTCTTTTACACAAAACAGCAACAAATACCAACAAAATTATAGATAACACAGAGCAAACAACATGACACAAAAAGGCAAAAATGAAGAAATATTCAATACAAACAAACTTTTCTTTGTGGACTGAACATGTATATTGAAAGATAAGATAAACAGAAGGACCTCTCAGCTCCAAAGCACAGAAAACATCAAGCAGGAATTTAATTGTCAAATGTTTCTTTGTTTTTAAAGGTTAGACTTCACTTGTCTTTTGTTCCTCAGGCAAACAGGAAGCTCCACAGCTAACTCATGCCATTGGTTGAGCCAATGTTGCTATGTCAGGTTGCTTTAAAAGAGCAATCTTAAAAGGGCCACAAAGACATAATGTTGATACTTTGGAGTAAACAATCTGCTAATGGCTTTCGGTCTCATATTTTCTTGTAGATGGAGTTCCTTGGAGTTGCTGCTGGTCTAGACAGTGATAATTATTCCCACTTTGTGCAGTTACATCCTTTGCTATACAAACATGATGGTTTGAGTTTGTCGGCTTGTATCTCACCAACTGCACAAGCAGCATTCTTGAAGATGTCTCTTGTAAAAAAACATATATGACATCTCATAATAACTAGTGAGTTTAAATAAAGTTTTTAAAACAAAGTTCGGGAGGAGCATGGCCATGTAATCCAATCAATCATCATGTAGGGTTGTGTATATAGAGCCCTTACTCACCTCTGTTTCATGACAGTTTTGCAGCACCCTCATCACCTCTTGGCTGGTATCTAGGTTAAGTGAGTTTAAATCATATTTGTTCCTGAGATTAGCATTGACGATCTCAACATAGTCACTAACTCTGCTCAGATCTGCTTAGATAACAAAGACTACCATCAGAAGTCAGTATGTTTTCAGTTTGAATGTAAACATTTTTTATTTAATTCTTCCAAGGCCAAATGACCTGAGCTATGCTACCCACAGTAATTTCACAGCTTTATACTATGACTGTATATGAACGATCACCTCATTTATGTCGGTTTTCCTATAGGAATGTTAGGATAAACATTTGAGACAAAGCTGAAACTTTAGTGGAACCGTGATCTGTATCTCGAGCTGTTAAAGAGCAACCTCTGAGCAATTTCCATGGGGATATGACTGTACGAATCCATGTATAACAGAAATAAAAAACACTGACAAAGTTATTCACACTTGAGACTTTAATATTAGCCAGCACAGCTTTCCAATACCCATTTATGAGGCTGGACAGGTGCCATGGAATCTTCTACATTTCGCAGTTTTTATTGAGATTACGGTCTTTTCTCATTGCTGCCCTCCAGGGGAAAGTCAAACCGTGAATCATTCCATTGTCGTTTTAAAAAGAGAAAACTCTTTGATGTCATTGCTGTGTTGAGCAACCCATGACTAACCTAATGCTGTAAATTGCCTTTGTATTACTCTGATTTCACGATGTCATGCACACACTCTCGTCATCTTGCGCCCAAGGCCATAAAACAATCGAAAGACATCAGTGAACTTTCCACCTTCCTGACAGCAGCGAAAATGTTCTTTTCTGGCATGTTTTGGCTACAGTCTTGCCTTTGACCTCCGTTAATTCCTCTGTCTTTTCCCCCACGCTTATGAGGGAAACTGTGACACATGGCGTGATAATGAGATGTGCTTTTTTCTGGACAGGTTGAATGAATGATCGAATATTACAGCTGCTGCTGTGATAATCACTTGTGTAAAACCTACGCCTGATGCTGGCATCATCATTTAAGTGTCATCCAGAACACCATAGCAACTGCTTAGCAACAAGCCAAAACAACCACATAGCAACACCCTAGCATTGCAGTTATGTAATTAGGTATAAATTTCAGTGTTTAATGGCTGATAGTAATCAAAGACAATGAAATGCTCTTTCTTAAAAACATGCTGATTTTTCAATATTTCTGGCCTTTTTAAAATCTATATCTGCAATTATATGCTCCAAATCATGAAAAAAATCCTGCTGACAGTCAGTCATCTTTGAGTAAGAGGCACTGTTTATCCTGACATGACAAATGTCGGTCAGATTTGCAAGGACATGATGTTTTTCCCCATTTTTGCACACAAACTATATTTCCGACATGTACAGTTATTAGTGATGGTTATATAACTCTTTTGTTTTCCGGATTCGTCTTCCAGCACTAAATCTTAAAGCTTCTTAGCATGCAATAAAAAGCGTGTATGAATATATGCAGTAATTGGGGTGTTAAGCTGATATTTAGATTACATTTGGACCCTTAAAAGTGAAATCTGAATTATGTGAAAATTACGTGAGAGGTCTCTTTCTGTGTACATTTGCATATCTCTCCCTTTCTTTTCTGAGTTTACATAAGATGCTGATGCCAGGTCACTAGGGATTGCTTAAGGATTTTATGATTAGATGTAAGAACAACAGGCTGAAGTCCATGACATTTGTGTTTACACTGAGACAATGCAATCTGCACTAAGCCTCTTATAACAGGGAAATGGCAGAGTGAATATGTGAGCGTAATGTCAAGTGTCACATAATAATAATATATCCCAATATCCGTCCCTGCAGCAGCTCAACAGTGCAGATTCAGTGATGTAGGTCTGGAGAGAATAAATAAAGTTTTGAAGTCATGTGATATAATCATATAAAGAAAACTGAGTGTGTGTTACATATAAGTACTTGTGATGGATTTTGTAAGTGTGAATGCAATGAATTGAATTTTGAAAGCACAACTGGACAGAACAAACCACCTCTCTGAAATTTTTGCTTACATCAGAGCGTGTTTAAGTCTGGGTGAACTATTGTGCATTGTGTTGAACACATTAAAATATGTTTAGTAACTCTTTCGTTTCAAAAGAGAAAAATTAATTTGTGATGTTTTCATTAAAATGAAATATTGATATATCTTGTAAATATTTAAAACTAAGAATATGTTCATTTCAGATTTCAGCAAAGAATATGTTCTTTATTTTTAGATGTTTTTCCTGTCAGGGAGACATTTAACTTAAATTGTTTAATTTATACCAGTACCAAAGATCTGTATTGCTCTACTCTGCCCTTCCTTAATCTATTTAGTTTTATAGTTTAGGGCACCAGAACAGTGGCCCCAGCTAATGTGTCACAAAATACATTTAGTCCAGGATTTTCTCATCTGTGTGTCTCCTACCCCTTAACTACCATAGCCTACTGCAGGAATGAGACCCCCATGCTCATGTAATCTAAACCTCAGTGATGGTAAAACTCTACAGGCTAAGATAACTGACACCAGCCGCCTGCATTAGCGATCAGAGAGCGCCGCTCTGCTGCTTCTGTATCTGTCTCACAGCAGAGGAAGATGGACCTGCCAGCGGATAACCTCTTTAAAGTGTCCATTAAGATGCGTCCATTTATCTGTAAGCAGCCGGTGATGAAGGGAGCGTGGGTGTGACAGCAGTGCCCTTCAGTCTGCTCACTGTCATATATTCTCTTTCAGCTCAGTGCAGGAAACACAGCAGCAGGACACACAAATACTCTGTGTAGCCGCTTCCTGTGCTGGATTCATGTTAGGACCTTAAATTAAATAGAAATAGAAGATGTAGACTGAATTGTCTGTACCTGAAACATTGCCAAATGTGTCTAGTATGTCTTTAAAATGGTAATATAATTGAAGCAATATAGTTTTCTTGCGGTTTTGAGATAAGAGGTTCAGTATAATTTTTCCCTGCCCTGCGATTCAGAAGTAGCACTGTAAGGTAAGACTGCAGCACCATGGCAAAAATACTAAACTTGCGAATTGACTGGGTCGCAAAATAATATGTAGTCACTTGAACTTTTGACTGTGTCATTCTCACTGTTCAATTTGTTTTTTAATGAATCAGTCGATCCTAGTGGAGAATCAGAGTGATTTGAACATGAATAGACCAAATGAATGAACCGAATTTGTCACATTCACTTGCTCACTAAATTGTAATGATCTGATATATGATAATGGTCTAAGTGTACTTTTAAAATTAAAACTGCTAAAAATGCAAATCAGTTAGGTTACCGAAACATATGTATGTGTAATTATGGCTCGCTGTTCATGTGACAACATGTAGTTAAAAATTCATATCTGTAAAATGAGGTTCAGACCTTTGATTGAAAAAGTATGACTGGTTTTGTTTAGCAGGACGTTATGGGTGGGGGGGTCAGTTCCCCCACTGCAACACAATATGCTGTATACTGTTGAGCAGCACATATAGACATACTTCAGTGTTCACAACACAGAGCTCCCATGTCAGTCCACTTAAATAATGTATGAAACCTAAGCAGCAAAACTGAGTAATTCAAAAATCATCATGGTACTACCATGAGAACATTAGCATACGGGTGTCCACATTTAGTATTTACAACACATTCACAGTATTCAGAAAACTTGGCTTGCCACAAGGGTGAGAACTACTGCAAGTTAAGACTGTAGCCATTCATAACAGCAGTCATTCACACATAGAAGTCTTAAAGGTACAGTAGCATTCTTAAGTCATAGGGAACATGGTCATGGAGAACTAAATTATGACGATTTATGATGATTTTGGTGTAAGAAACATTGACTAATATTATACGACAATTAAATGGAGAAATAAATAATATTAAAGATGTTCCTGTACAGGGAACTGATGCTTGACTGCAGTACACCAGCTTATTTATGAGTCAAATATTGAATGTGCTTTACTGACCAACAGCGTGGAGTCTGTCTGGACCCCTGACGGACTTCACTGTCAAAGTCTCTGCCTGTTTAATTGCCTGGGGTGTGTATCTCAGCAGGCTCCACAGGGTTGATCTGCACAGATTTCTCCAAAGGTCAACCCCAGCACCATACACTCATAAGAGAAGTCCAATTAATACTAGCTCAGTGGAGCTACATTATTTATTTAGCATTGAAGAGGAGGAGGAGAGGAGAAGAAGATCAATGAAGGTTTGGAACTTAATTACCGCTTTCACTCGACAGGACCCTTTCAAACTGCCATAATCCCTCTCCTGTCTGTGGTGGGTCTAAACAGGCTTAAAACCTCTATGAGTAATAGAGATCATGGTTTAGAATGTGTTTGGCATATTTAAATATCATTTCTACTAAGAAGAAAAAGGAAACAATGGTAGCATTGACTATGAGGCCCGTAGGTCTGTATAAGACTTTAAAGAAATCTTTCTCTTCGTCAGTATTTTGTTTCATTTTCCATTAGAAATATCTAAACATTTTCAAAACAAGAGAAGCAAAACTGAATAAAATAAGACTTGTTTTTTTTAAGAGAATATTACTTGAATTGTTAATTTTTCATAATCTACTGGCAATTTTGTTTTCTTGTTGTAGCATAAATTGAACAAAATATAATGAGGTTTTATGCTTAAAACAAACGGCCTGTATTTTCTCACATATCATAATATTAATTTGAAGTAAGTTTATCTTGTTTAAAGGGTGTTTAGATATTTTTTACTATCAGGACAAAATATTTTTGTAATGCATTACAATACAATTCATGATAATGTATGCACAACAGAAATATACATATTTATTTACATATTGTAACCACAATTACTATGTTTTACAGTCAACCACGTAAAACTGATTTTTCTGTTCTGTGGGTGCAGTGCAGGCAGATTACTTCGGCCTGCAAATACCTTTATAATGCATTACACATACAGGCTTTATGCTTATTTATTCCCTTGATTTAGTTGATTTGTTTTTGCGATAGTCGTTCCGTTGTCTGACAACAGAAATAGCAAATATATCAAAGCGAACAGCTTTATTGTGCCTTCGCCTGTATTAAAACAGAGTATGTGAGCACAGAGAGTAGGAGAGACGCAAAACATGTCAAGCGAGACGTCATGGAAATACAACGCGTCATGGATATGCTAATTAGGACGTATGACATCATCCAGCGACTTTCCAAACGGGCCTACGACGCACAATATTTTACTATAGAAATACTTTAATAATTAGTTTATCATCAGAAACGAAGGTCATTATGAGTACGATACAAATGTCAATGGTGAACTAGCAACGAGATCATCTCAATGTTTCCCGACGGCGAAAAACGGGTCACACAGCTGTCAGTCCTGCACAATAACACGAATCAGGGTGTGTTTGAACAGGATTTATCTGACCATTGATACGGACTTTTAAATCTCTTGAAGGAAAAGTAAAACAGCATCAGTCTGCTTCAGCAACTCAACAGCAAGAAGCTAGAGGTATGTGCCCAGGATTGCATTGTATTTAGGGTATAAGGCCCGCTCCTGTCAGCTGGTGGTCTAATTATTTGTGGCAGAATAGCCGATATAAGTACGAATATACGATATAAGTACGCGTTGTATCCTTGTATCGTATTACTGTTTGTCTCTGATTTGTATAGGAGTGGAAACTAGCAAATCAAGCGTTTGACGGGCCATCGCACTGCTTGGGCTTTCATTCAAACTGGCCTGGATACATAATGTTTGTGCAAGATGTTTCTTAGTGTTATTACTTCACACACAGGTGTGTGTGTGTGTGTGAGAGAGAGAGAGAGAGACAAAAAAGTGAAACAGAGGCATAACATCAGCAGAATATGAATGAGGAAAGGACTGATTTCTCTTTTATCAATGGCCGTAGTGTGCGCTGTTACACTATGCTGATAGTTTTGTTTGTATCCAGCATCTTGGAAAGTCAGGTGTTGTCACTTTGTGATCATAGGTTTTTGTTGATGTCTGTAGTGGTGGAATAAAGCAGGTTTTGAACTTTATGCTCAGGCTAGTTTACTTTGTCATTTTTTAAATTAGATCCTTTGTTAATGTAACTACAGTAAAAAGTATACATTTTGAAGTGTATTGGTTTATTATTATGATGCATGCATGGACATCTTTAAGACTAAGATATCCACTGACCCTACAACCAACTGTCCCTACATAAACCCGCAGAGATCTTTAGAAGAGCATTTGCTAAGGGTTGTGTAGTAATCACTGTTCTCTCCAGCCCCTGTCATACAGAACTAATCCCTCTCTATTTATCCAGGGTTTAGATATGCCCTAATACCACAGTGAATGTAAGAAACACAAGAGCCAACAATTAGTCTTCCTTTACATACTGTGACTGAAGCTCTCCTGAATTAAATGTATTAGGTAGCTAATTGAAGAGAAACTGTTGCTGTTTCCTCCACTGGTATGTTTGATTATATAGAATCAAAACTAGAATACCTTGGGCCATAGGCAGGGTCACCTCGACAGCTGGCCAGTCACAGAATTATGTTCTAATCATATATGCATATATCTATATATCTATCCATGGAAATGTATCTCGAAAATGAACACACGTTCAGTGGAAAATCTATGTTGGTAATGCATTCAGTTATTCATGATGTAAGAGTTTAGACCAGAGTTATGCATTAACTTTTTGAGATTAATTTAAATTTATGTGTAGGGACAGTTAAAGTGGCCCTCACTATTTCAAAGGCTCATAAATCATGTTTTGCTTTTTAATATAATTATGTCAACAGTTTGTGTGAGGGTTAGGTTTAGGGTCGTTATAGTAAATATCATTATAGTATAAAAAAAACTCTATGAGAAGCACTAATATTGCTTCTAAAGCCTGTGTGTTTGTATGTGTGAGCGCACGTGCATGCACATGTGCTTGTATGTTATACTAATGAATTATTCTGGCCATCTGATGGCTCATGTCCTGAGCTGATTCATGATAGGTATCCAGTCCTCCATCAGTGTCCCCAGTCCTCCATTATTAGGTGGATTGTATCAACAAACTGCAATCTGCATTAAAAGCTATGATGACATATGCGGCCATTAAAAATCATGCATCTTACATGCTGAGTGTGAAATGATTACTAAAGCTTAATGAATGACAAAAACCTGCAGTATAATCAGTTAAAAATTTGATTGTTGGTTGGAATGAGTGGTACCTTATGCATATTCAAATGAACTTCACCAATCACTTTGATTTATTCTCTAATTTACATATGGCTTGTTGGGCTTCAGAATACAAAGGTTTATATGTATCCGAATTGGTATAACTGCTTGTCATTTAATAAATTAAATGAAGATATTCCAAAAAGCTTGTAATCAAGTATGTCTGCTAACCACAGGGTAACTTCAGGAGTGGTGTCATTGAGTACAAGAGTGAGTTTGTAATTTGTATATTGTGTTTTTCTTTGCTCATTGGCAATGTAGCACACAACTTTGCATGGAAACAGGTTAATATGTGGGCTGCATGTTGTAATATTCTTATGGATGAGCTGGACCAAATGGTCTGGAACAAGGGTGCATATTTTATAATCATCATATATCAATTTAGAATAATATTGTTGAGATGCATGCACAAATATTGTTATATGTTGCCTTCTGAAGGCATAGGTAATAGAGCAGTAGAGCAAGATAATAAAAGCTCTTTTCTACCTGTTTGGGCAGCTCATCCATAATCTCCCTTTTAGCTGTCACAATGTCCACATTGATATATACATATATACACACACAAAGCGGCTGTGTGTTTATTTTGAATGTCAAGCTAAATTGATTTACTTAAATGTTAGGGGCACTTTGCCATTGGAGAACCTGATTTTGCCAAATTCCACGTTCCTGGATCAACAACATACTTGTTGGTCCTAAAACAAAAAATCCTGACAGCCAAAAAATTAGGTTTGGTTGTACATCATTCTTCTATAATTCTATTCCCTGTTGTTAAAGGGAAGGATTATGGTTAGGGCCTTCACAGGATTGTTGGATGTAGACCCAGAAATGTGCCTTACTTTACAAAATCAGGACATGTGCTGCTGTTGTAAGTATTACTTTAGATACAATGTACAAAAGTTACTGTAAATTGACTCGGTATGTTGGACTTTATTCAGACTGTTAGGTATGTATATTCAAACTAATGACCCCAGTAAAAGCTATTTAGAAATGTGATTTAGAATAATGAAACAGACTGTACTGTGAACTTCAGATCTTGTTTTAAGAGCTTCACATCAGGAACAGGAAAATGTTAATTGAAATCCTACATAGGATAATTTGGTTTCAGTACTATATAGTGTATCAGTGAAGGTCATTTGCTATGAGGGTCTTACCTTCTTACCATTTGCGTTAATGTCAACATGAAGTCAATTTGAAGTCTAATTAAATATTTATGGTGCTATTGTGCCGGATACATTCTGATATGTAACTCCCACCTTTTCCCGATTGGTCGAATCTTGATTTTGAATTCTTGAAAAATATATTGCCTTATAACACAGATAAATAATGAAAGCAAACCAATATTGATAGAAATTGATACTTTTGAGACGGTATCATTTTAGAATGCATAAACATGGCTAATGAATTTCACTCAATCTGAAGTTTAATCATTTCTGATGGGTTTTGAAGACAATTTGATTACTCCTACAGACCGTTTCCCCTGACAGCTCTCTCTGCCTTCAAACCAGTGTGATTTCATGTTCAATCTCAACCGTAAAAACGAATCAAACCCATCATTTTGTGTTTGAAATCATACAGTAATTAAAATGTAAATGACTGAGGTTTTCGGCTATGAAAATTTTAAGCCAGGATTTGGAATATCTCTGGTCTAAGAAGGTCTAAGCTCTGAATCTTGGTGGGATTGGTTAAAGATGTTGTGTTCTTGTAATACTGTGCTCAAAAATCTGATGTATATGTTTAACATACAACTTTTTGTTTTTCATCGACCACTTAACTCTCATAAATCCAAAATTTTCAGCACAAGTTATTGGAAAACTTAATAGCCACCTATTTCTGCTAAATTACATAATTTTTAGTAGATAACATTATGCAATCAGTATTTTACAGAGATCCAAATAAATTCCAAGTGTTGCACTTGTATATTTTGTACTGTTCTTACGTTGGTTGGACGACCAGTCATTTCCTAGACATGAGTTTAATCTTGTTCTCCTATTTATTTATTTATTTTTTAGAAAAGCCGCATGGTAATATGATGCAATGAAATTAGATGAGATTATGTTAGAGAGATCATGGACACAGTGTTGGGCAGTCAGAGGACTGACTGTAACATTTTCTGAAAGACTGCTGATAATACATGTTTAAAATTCATTTCCCTTTTATGATAGGACACTGTTTCATCTTCTACCCAAACAAACCTCTGTTATGAATTTTAATAAAGCGTTGTGTTTTTTTTTTGGCAAAGTGTTAAAAATGTAAAGAGTTGACTTGGATATTACTCCTCTTGTGTGATTTATGAGTCATAAATGCTTAGAAACTTTTCATCATGTTCTTTTTAGCTTTACTGTGACAGGCTGGACAAAATTCAAAGTTTAGGAATTACAGTATCTCCCTTTTATAACATACTGGAAATTGATTGTAATTCAACTTCCTTTAATTCAATTTAAATTATAATTACAATCTGTTTGCTACCTTGATTCAAATTTAATTCAAACTGGAATTTAAGGCATTCTTCTCAGTACTATTCCCAGCCCTGTAGGACAATGATTTCCTCGCCAATTTGTGTATAAATAACTGAAGCCCACAAAAATTCCACCATCTGTTGTTAGGATTCAAGATATGAATCCTGTTTTTTATTTTATTTTGTAAAGATGGAGGAAATGGAGAAAAATGAGCAAAACCAACAAAAGCAATGTATTAAATTCACCTGGAAGAACTATTGTATGGGTGAAACACAACCCAATTGTGCAAGGACGCAGATGAACTGTTGCAAACAGCCACAGCACATCCATCTATCTGGACTAGAGTAAAAAATTACACATTGGGGAAGATCAAGTGTGTTCCATCATAGTTATCACTATCTTGGCCAAATAGGCAGACCCATAAACCTACAATCAGGCTCTGAGTCTGAGATTTTGTGAATATGTTGAAAAAAGAAAAATGCAGTCACCTACTATACTCTTCTCAGAGGTCACAAAAACAGAATACCTCATTCTGTCACACAGAAAAGAGGTTTGATAGCATTCTGGAGTCTCTGTATTATTTTTAAAAGATCTGCTGACTTACAGATATCAGTATCAGGTGCTTTTACTGTAACCATGATGTTATAAGCTATATTATATATATTTGATTATATATGATTGTGCTTTATATATTTAAAGGCAAGAGTTCTTCAAGGACAAAAATGTGATGTTCAAATTACAACAGGAATGAGTATCTACAGTCTTTACAGTCATAACCAGTATTAATTGAGCACATGGAGAGTAAAGGAATGTCAAATATTCAGCTGGGTCTATCATGTGCCTGCCAAAGCTGCTTGAGTCAATGTGAGACATGATATGCATGTATAATTGATTTATCTGGCCTTGTTTTTACCAAATACAAATTATGTTCTGTTGCATCCAAATTGGATATGTGTGATCGGAGCCCACATGCTGCATGATGCAAGATGTACAATGAATAAAACTTTATGGAGCTCTGTGTATCACAGCTAAAATATCTGATTTTTATGATTCAATAACATAGTTGAGACAGTTTTAAAAATGGACGAAACAAAAGATAATAATTTTATGAGAAAGGGTGCAATACCAGTCAGTAGATTTGGGCAAATGCTTTGAGCAAGTGCTTGCAACTCTTCAGCAATTGTTTGAAAGGGTTGCAAGACAATTGATTCTCTGCATTGTGATTCCTTCTGTAATGATTCTTAATCTGTTCTTAAAAATTCAGTTCTGTGTTTTAAATTTTAAATCATGACAGTGCTGGTGTTGTACCAAACTTTAACTTCCTGTGAGATTTCAGGTTGTAAGAATGTTTCAGTAACAAGTAAGTAACAAAGTAACCAAAACGTTAACGTTATTTTCGAAAGTTTTAGGAATGTTCAGACAATTTTATAGACATTGCTAACATTATTAACATTATTGCCTGGTTATAATAACATAATTCAAACATTTTTTAAACATTTCACTAACAGTTTAAGAATAACGTTTTTGATATGATATATAATGTTCTAGTACCGTTATTAAAAAACATTTTCGATAACGTTGAGAGACCTTTTAGCCAACCTTTTAAGAATGTTCTCTGTTAGCTGGGGTAGCACGTTTGTCTTCGCACCTGAATTCCCCAGTCAAATGACTCTGAGACAGGCAGGCTTGTGCGTGACCCCTGAGACGGAGGTGTGGATTTAGAGAGGCGACCTGGTCTTTGACAGCAAGCTGCAGCATCGACCGTGCCAAAGGGAAGAGCAAGGGGACAATGGTCAATATATCCAGAGCCAATTAAGGCCAGACTCTGAATGCAGTCAATGCTGTAATTGCCATGCCTTTCAGAAGTCATTTGATATAGTTAGCCAAACATACATGCAACGCGCTTCTCGCACGACTTGGAAGGGCGCGCTGCGGCAGTGCGGAATGAACCACAGCAGATCCAAGTACATAAATTTGTCTGAAAAACCAATCAGCATTGTTTGTGAGCCCAGAACTCTTACAGTGACTTAGTATTATTTGCTTGTGGGAGATGAAACTTTGTTTACACTAATCAAGTCGAAAGTCTACCAGCTGTCTTCCCCCGGATGCTGTCTTAGTGTCTCTCTTTCAGTTTCTCTCAAAGAAAACTGATCTTTCTATTTTTAATATACTGTACAAAGTCTTTAAAAACTGTAAAAGCTTGTAGTGCTCTCTCTCTCTCTCAAAACCCAGAATGAAACCCAGGCAGCCTTTTAAGGCTGGTTCAAATGGAATGCAGCAACATTTTGTTTGAAAATGTTTTTTTTTTTTAACTCCATTAGAATCAATTGCTTGTAAACCCGTAATTTTTTCATCTGCCATAATTTGAAATCAGTCACTTATGAAGTTTCTTTTGGGATGTAGGAAATATACGTGGAGGCAGCACAGTAGGTTTTGAAACTGAGCGATTGTCCCCCACCCTCTATTCTCTCTAGTGTCTCATTTGTCTGTATCTCTTGTCTCTACTTACCTTGAACATGGAAAAGGTCACCTCACTCCTTTCACTGTATTGCGAGCCACGTTCCCAGAAAATTAATGGTTTGTGCCAACAATTGCTGCCTCTCCCTCCCCAGCGTAATATTTTTGGTTTACTTAAAGGACACGTTTATTGAAGGAATATATTAATATGGATTCCTGACAAGCACTTAGTTTGATGCATTTGTATATCAGGCCCTTTTTTTGGCTCCATTTCTCAAGTGAAGTATTTTAGAGACAACAGATATATAACAGAGAGTTAGATTTCAGTGAGGTAACAGTGGCTTGTAATCTACAGGGTGCCGTTCTGGGGACTGACTGATGTTCTTGTGTTCAAAATGGGGTACACTGAGGGAAATTGTTGGTGCATCCATGCTTTTTCTGGCTGTTTACACTCTGTTTACACTGTCAGTGTACAGTCATAATGATTTGCCAGCCACACTAGCCATAAAAATAAAATAAATGTGATCTCTTTAGTAGTTTCTCCTAGTCAACAGTGACATTCAATGGAGAGCAAATAGAAACTTTCATTTCTCAGACTTTTCTCCTGAGAGAAAAAAACTCCAGCAATCCCACGTGTCTCCTTTGGCGTGTCAGTACAGATCTCAACAGCGTCTCAAGTTGTGCTCAGATTTGTCAAGAAAGCAAAGGCAGAGCTATTTAATATGAACTAAATTCTCATTTCACTCCAAATATTTCTGTTCTATGGCTGTATATTAACAATTGTTTCATTTGTGTCTTTTTCTTGTTCTATAGAATTTGAAGAGAAACATCTGTTGATACATAAATAAAAACCGAGGGCGTTATTAAGTGTTCCGAGTTATAAATGAGCATCTTCTGAGAAGTAAAATGTTTCCTCTAGGTAGTGAGTATGGAAAAAATCTACCCAACATCCTTCCAATGACCTGAGACGTACAAATTTACAATTTACATATAATAGCAGTGGAAATGTGCTCAAACATATGTTTACTGAACATCAGTCTTCATTGCTTTAAATTAATGTGTCAAAACTGATGCTAGGATATAAATTTTCCCCATGTGTGCTATTCTGATGACCAGCAGTTAGCGTCCACATGCATTTTAGCTCATGCTAGCTCCTGATTCATTACTATCTGCACAACATGGCCTTGTCTCTCCGAATGTTACATTAAAACCCCACAGTGACCTCAGCCGGCTCTATTAATCAATCTGACCTGTTCTGGAGCCCCTAAACATTTATAATTTGTGCCTCAGTGCAGTTAAAGGATACTGTCTGGTTACAGGCAGTTGCAAGAACCATAAACACCCCGACAGCAGAAACACTATTTGTGTGATAGTATGCTGTGAACTCCAGGTTTTGACATTTTAAGTGTACTTAACCTTATGTTGTTCTGAACTCATTTGTGCCAATATTTTCCATACAATAAAAGTAAATGTGAAATACCCAGCTAACAGGGAACATTCTCAGAGCATTGGCTAACGTACTCTAAGTTCTCTTAAAGTTATAAAAGTTCTTGCAATAACCTTTTAAAAACCTTTTTAATTTTAAAAATGTTTGAATAACGTTCTTATAACCTTCTTATAATCAAGCAATATGAAATTTGTGGTAACCTGTAGCTCGCTGGTAGAGTACAGTGCCTGCAACAGCCATGTTATGGGTTTTATTCACAGGGGACACATACTGCCAAAGGCATAAATGTAATTAAAGCAAGCCACATATGAGATCGGCTTGGTGTCACTTTGAATTAACTGTAGAGAAAGCTTTACTGAGCTTTATTTTATTCCGGCATATAAGAAATGTTTGGCTTTTAAATTTTGGGCATAGGAAGAGTTTGGCTTTGCATTATTCCAAATCATGCATTTATAACATCAAGCAGGGCTCCCTTAGATTTTCAGAGCAGTTTGTTTATGTCATCCACCCAACAGACTTTAAATCGAGGAAGAGAGAGGGGGAGAGAGAGCAAGAGGGAGGGAGAGAAAGAGAGATCAAGAGGGGGAGAGAGAGAGCTATAGTCACAGTGCACGCCCACCCGTGCTGAGCGCTATTCTTACAAATGTGATGTCGCAGAATAGCTCTAATGGATTGACCAAATAATTCACAACATGACACGAGGCACTGCTGTGTTCTCTGCCTAATTCTCTGTTCTCATCTAAATGTCCCTGACACTTCTATCCAACCGATTGGATCCACTATTTACCACTTCGACAGCACAATTTAGCTCCAGCAAAGCCAAATGAATTGAAGTACTGTTGATCAGTAAATGATGGTTCTCTGATGAGGAACTGCTGGCCAAATGCTGTTTATCTGACACAGAGAACCTGATGATTCAATCCTGCCAGCCCTACTGGAGAGGAACGCTTCTGTTTTCAACTTTTGTTCTCATTATACACCATTCAGACGCTGTACAAGCTGTTAACTGGCCTGCTTTAATGTATGTGGTGTGTTTACTGATTATTGCTCACTGCATCATGCTGTAGTACTGCACAGAGGTGAATATTCACAACATGTTCCCAAAGATGATGTGGGTGATAACAAATTAAGTAGCATTGTGATGATTTTGCAGAAATGATATTAGGGTGTTTTTCTGTTATTAAACCCAAATATTAGAATGCAAAGAAAATATGTTTTTAAAGCATCTCTTTTCAAGTTTTTGATCAGAAAAATGAATCGCTGTGAAATTGTTGCAGGACTTTCACATTCAGTGTATGATATACATTTCTTTATTTAAAATTCAGAACACAGTATTGAGTAACCAGGTGTAAAAACTTATCTTAAATTAAAACTGATCAGTGGTGGTTTTCATATAGACAGTAGTGGTGGCAAACAGGCAGATAGATTTTTTTGGTTTATTGATTTAGTTACTTGATATGGTGACCTACTCTGTACATACAACCCATCTAGTAGAATGGTAAAACAAATGAAATGACTTCATGTACAGTAGTTTGTTTAGTAACATTGGCTATTACTAGACTAATAATACATTTTAAATGATATACAGTTTAATACACATACGTCCCATACATAAAATAATTTGTAGATAAAGAGGTAACTCATGTTTCAAGTCAAGTCAAGTTGAGCTTTATTGTCATTCCGCTATATGTGGGGACATACAGTGGAACGAAATGTCGTGCCTCACAGGACCACGGTGCTACATAAATACAGACATACAACAATGACGTGAAACAGTATAAATCTAAACACAAATACTAACAGAATTAGATTATAAATATACTATATATAAAGTTATATTTTAGTTTATATATAAGCCTATACATAAACTAATAAACTATACAAATGTTCCACATAAATATTGCACGAGGAAAAAGAAAGTCAAGCACTGTTCCTGGCTGGAGAACAGTACAAGATGATCTGTAGTGCATGGGCTTGTAAACATACATGTTTGTTGTAGTCTCAGTTTCTCTCATTGTCAACATTAATATTTGACTCATTTTAAGTCATCTTGAAGCCCCCTTAAAAGTTATTAAGGCCTCCTAATGAGGCCCGGCCCCCTTTTTGAGAAATGCTGGTTTAATACTTGACAATCTCACAGGCTCAGTTTAGCATTAGCCTTTCTTAAAAACACAGACACACAGTTTCTCACAGTTTTTAAATGTGTGCGTATTATTCTTTAAATGCATGTGAGAATATTTTTCCTGTGGCTATCAGAAAGCGCATAGTTCATGGTCTGTGTATTTTATGGGTCAGTATTAATGGAGCTGCGGGCAGAATCGCGCAAACATCTGTGAGTCACATGCCCACTTTCAACAAACACCATGTAATAGATGTTTACCTCTCTTCCTGCTTTTAGTTAGCAGCAATTTGTGTTCAGGGTTTGATATCACCAGATCGTGTCTCAAATTCAGGGTTCAGTTAATTGATGTGTGATTGTTTTCACTCTTTCTTGGCTTTTAAAGCTCAGAAGAGTTCAGAATATGTTAACGTGTCGTGTTGTGAAGCTCGCTCTGTGTGTTGCCCTGTTTTGCGGCTCTGAATACAATCAATGTTAATGTAACTAGCTATGTGGCTTACAGGTGCAATGATTCACGGAGTACAGAGTAAACAATGCCTGTTTTCATGCAGAGGTTTTACTTGCCATAATACACTTATCAGGTGTTTTGATTTTAAAAAAATAAGGAGGAAAAAATATAATACAATGGTATTTTTATTAGTGTACAGTATATAGCATCCATAATATTTCTACGGCAGCTAACAGGTAAGGTTCTCAGAACATTGGCAAACATTCTCTAAAAGTTCTGTCAGACTAAGCAAAAAATGTTTTTGCAGTAACATTAGTAGAACTTTTTTAACATTTGAATAACAATGTTATTCAAACAAGTTTTTGATGTATGTGATCATCAATGTAAGTTACAGAATTAAAAATAGTTTGAATAACATTGTTATTCAAATGCAGATGAATGAAGTCAAACTGACATTTACCACGAAACTGGACCCTACATTTGTTGAAATTGTTCATTTTTAACCAAAAAAGGATTGCAGCTTTAAACATTGCTACATTTTAGAGTGTGTTGGTTAATCTGAGGGGCTTTTTTTCCACATATCATTTAGTTTAAAAGAGAGATCTGGATCAATATAGGCTGTCAATGATGGATGGTAGGACATTTATTAATTTCACCTCAGGACAAATTAAATCTCTCTAGGTTCTTCAACATGGAGCATATATGCAGAACTCACTGTCTGGTTTGTGTCTCAGCAGAATCTGTCTTTTGTTTCATTGTTTAAACCGTAATTTACATCATATAGCAGCTTTCATTTAAAATGTTTTTTAATTAAAATTTTAATTTCATGTTATTTTTAATAGTTGTTTTAATAATTTTATATATTAAAAAGTATATTTTAAGCTTATACTCCACAAAAAATCCATGAGCTACTGATTAAATTTTTTTATGTTGATTATCTTACAGACGGGCAGACAGACAGACAGACGGGCAGTGAGACAGAACTGATGAATAGTGAGGTGTGTAAGTAGGGTAGGTCAAACTTGAAACCGAGGACATGTTTAACTTTCCTGGGTCTTGCCGCTCAGATGAACTCATTAGAAGTTAATTAATCACATGCATTGATCCATTGTCACTTTCCTTTCTGGCTGCCTGGCAGAAAGACGGAGCTCAAGTTCTGCAGAAGCCTCTCGGTATCCACCTTCACATCCTCCAGGACCTGTTTCTGCTGAAACGCCAAATCTACCCCAGAAATATGAGCAGGTTATCAGCTTAACAGGTTGGAGTATGTTCTCTTTACACTCACAATGGCTAGATCTATCTTCATGTGTACAAGAGCTCCAGAATATAGTGTTAAAACACTGTTTTATGTCCCAGTGAGTAAGTCGCACTCTTACTCGCTTCCTGCTTAAATGCTTAAATGGTCCAGCTGAAGAGTACAAATGTGGCAATGCTACAATGTTGTAAAAGGTGCAAAATATTTCATTTATATATTGTTCCAGAACGTAGCATAGTTTGATGGCCTGCATTGCTGCTGTAAACCCAACTAATGGGGAACGTTCTCAGAACTTTGCCTAACGTTCTCCAAAAGTTCAGATATCAGAAACGTTCTTACAGTAACATTACAATATTTTTTTAACATTATATATCATATCCCAGAAATGTTATTCTTAAGTACTTAATGAAACATTTTAAAAATGTTACTTATTGTTAGAGTATGTTCTTACAATCTAAAGTTGTTAGCTGGGAAGCCAGAAGATAGTGATAAAGTGAAATGTTTGTAGGTCTTTAACACGTTTCATTTTTCTTTCTAAACGAGCCGCTTGAAGCACCAAATCCATTTATTAAATCACACCCAAAAAATGTGTTTGAAATACATTCGCTTTATCTTAAAGGTTAAGGGTGCCATTTCTGTGCCTCTAGCATTAGCAAATTGAATTGCAAAAATAATGGCTGCTTTTAAACCACTTTCCTGAACATCTCATACTGTATCTTCCACTCCTTGTTTGCCATTGGTTGATTTAAGAGATTGTCCTTCCCCAAACTCAACTAAAGAGTCCTGGTAAAACATCCACAATTATATAATGAAATGTGTGCAATATATAATATATATACAATATATACATATAAATATTTATAAGCAACGTTATTTAGTCCAAATACATGGCTGCTTTTGAGTAATTCTGTCAGTAGAGAAACAGTCTTTGTACCCACAG